>JALPQD010000112.1:4035941-4635941 GCA_023101885.1 Typhlomys cinereus | reverse complement strand
TTGTACTTAATATGCAAAATCCACCTTGAGAGCTCAGGCAAGTACCCTGATGTGTAGACTGGTAGAACTAGGACCAAGACAGGTGAATAAAAAATTGGGAGCTGACTGAGAAAGGTGACATCCTTGTGTATACTTGGCCAGACATCCCATGGAAAGTAAGGATCGTCCTTCTCTCAGCCGTTCCATGAAGTCAGTGGCCAGTTCCCTCAGCCCGGATGTTGGTGTGAGCTCTCCTGCCAAGCTGAACTAAGACCTGTAACCAGACTATTGTAAGAGAATAAACCCCTTGGTCCTTAAGCTGTTCGATGGTGACTTCAGCATGCAGGCTGACTGCAACAGCCTTTGAGCATCAGTAGAAAGCCACTGGCACCGCTCACCTCCCTCCCGCAGGTTACGGGAGCCAGAGCTCCGGCCACCCAACGCCAGACCCAGGAGAGTCTCGTGTCCTATTTTATTTGGCCCAGTTTTTTCTTTTTTAAATACAAAATACTCTAGCCTTCAAAACAGAAGTAAGAATCCAACAGTATCTTAGGTACATGTTATATGGCAAGATTCTTTCAGGAAAACCCTAAATTTGCAATTCCTTATTTGACGTTATTTTTCTATTAAACACCAAGAATAAATGCTAGTTAGCTATATTAAATGAACAATAAATATATGAAAGAAAATTCATTATCCAACCATCCTCCCGTGGCAGATGTCCCCTAATCGGTATATTTTATATTTTTTTGACTGCCACTCTTACATTAAGACTAAACATAGCACAGTATGAGGATGCAAGCCTACAGCCCGGTGCAGAGGCTGAGGCAGGAGGACTGCAAGCTCCAGGCAGGCATGGGTAAGACCCTGGCTCAAAAGGCAACCAAGATTAAATCCTTTAAAATTAAGCTTATTGTTATCCCGCCACAGCACCATGAAATATCCTGGAACATTATGAAACCAAACAAACAAACAAACAAACAAACTAAAAAAACCCTCTGAAATTCTATGTTCTGAAGGCAGGCAAGTCTTGGCAAAAAAAAAAAAAAAAAAAAGCACAGCTAATTTCCCTTGTTTTAATAACAACTGAAATAGTAAGAAAACAAGTGGGCTCCACATATTCTTGTTCTAGAAAACTAGTGGTTCAGTGTGTTAGACTGTTGGGAAGATACACAAGTAAGTATACACAAGAGCAATCCAGAAGTTTCTGACGTTCTTTTCTTCCTGCTTTCTCATAGGAAATCAGCTCCAGGAGGTAAACCTTCCGGTCTCTCCCCTTCTGCACACAAACCGCCAACATGCCTCTGGCTACAGAGATTATTGTCCCATACAAGTACCTGAATCGATGGCTCAAGTTTAAGATGCCAGTTGTCTATGGGATGCTGCTGAGATGCCTTGGGCAGTCTTAGCTTCCAGCCCTGCCTCTTCCACTAGACAAATCCCTACTATGCTGATGGTTTGTCTCTATTGTTTGCAACAAATAATACATGACTCAAAAATAAATCCGTTACCAGGTAGTACACCCTGGCTCCAGTGAAAAGTGTAAGAAGCAAATGCTAAGTTTTAATAGCATACTTATGCTGGCCAGGATGATGCTTGAGCCCGGCAATACAGGATACAGGGAGGACTGCCACAACAGTACTTGGTCCCTTGGAACCATCCTCAGTCTACCCACACATACCCTTTCTGCCTAACTTGGTGTGACATGTTAAGGAAGTCAGAGGACACTTGATTTTCATTCAGTATTCCTCAGCATCAGAAGTCAGAAAGCACAATTTTACACTAGAAGTTCAGATCAAAATGCACTGGTTTCTAATTCTGAAGTTCCAAAGGTCCTGGAGTGGTTTTAAAAATGTTTCTAAAAGGACAAAAAATGGCTCCATTTTTAACTTGGTTTGCTATTGGGTCTCTGCCTTCCAAAACCACTCTCTCCTTTCTAACCTGCCGTGGGCGTGGAGATGAAGGTTCTGAGCACTTCCTGGCAAACAATGGTATCTGTCTCAGCAGCAGCAGCGGCGGCGACAGCAGTGGTGGGGTCAAGGGCTGATCACTTCTGCACAAGCCCAGAGGCATTCCTCAGGCCACTGTTTTCTTTGTCCTTTCTCCTTTCAGCAAATGTGTGAACTACTGTAACGACTGAGTGAGTGCAGCAGTGCCCAGGACCCATGCACTTTGTGACTTCCAGAAACCAAAGCATAATGCTGCTACTTCTCTAGCCTTTCAAAGTTCTCAAGAACCTAGTGATGCCCAGCCAGCGAAACAATCAATGCTGCTTTCTTGGCACCTGAATCGTCATTCCAGTTCCAGATGAAACATTTCACTACTCACCAAAATGCATCTGTCCACCCACATTAGACACTCTTTTATCAAAGGTTTCATAGCTTCAATTAACTAGCGACTCCAAGGATAAAGTGAAGTACTATCCATAATGATCAATCAAAATATTCAACAGTAACCAGACATATGACACAGGAAGAGAATATATATATATATTCGCATCTCAATGACTTTTTAGCAAAGCCGTTTCCATGCTCAGCTATGCTTAGAAGGCTTAAAAACATCCTCTTTTCTTGCATCATTATGGTTACCTTCCATTTCACACATGCATAAGTGTCACACAAATGATGGAAGTGTCAGGATTTTTGTTTTATACCTTCAATTCCCATTATGAAACAAGTCACAAAAATCCTTTGTGAAAAGAAATCTTACGGAAAAAGAATTTTATTACAATGGATTAAATAAACTAACCATTGCACCCTGGGCCAGAGTAGCCATGGGTCTCCACTTCACTTCCTGTGTTCTTACTTCTCCACTGCTAACTGTAGAGTCCCCTCTTCTTACTCTCAGCTCTCCAGCCTCAACCCTCCCTCCTCCCAATGCTGGGGTTCTAAGCATGGGGGGACACCACATCCCTTTACTGATGAAAGTATTCTAATAACCACTAACTTCACTTCCCAATATGCAGCCACCCACACCTGTCTTTGGTGTCAAAACCTAACACAGTTCCCAAGAGACAATATACCTGGATTTGTATATGGGCATAATAAACTACTGAGTATCTATCAATTTATTTTAGTAATCACTCACTTTAGAACTATTGTAGGCAACAGATTTTCCTAAATACTTAAATCTATCCAACTAAGTCACTCATTCCCACCAAAATGAAGGAACAGGATAATTTGAATTATCTCCCCACTTAAAAAATGCATGCTTTTTTAAAAATAGATATTTATTAACAATAAACTAACATAGTGAACAACTTGGGAGTTTTATCACTGTATGAACAAACTTTGATAGATAGGACTGCTAATACTTCAAAAATCTGGGAAATGGTCTGGGAAAAACTATAGCTATAGAAAAGCCAAGGCACTTTTGACCTACTGAAGTTTATTTTCTTTGAAATGATCTTTACCTTTTCTGACTATTTCCAGGAGAAAAATCTCTGTTGCTGGTATTTCTTTTGCACATCTTTATTGCTAATGTATTTGCCTTCTCCAAATTCCAATTGTTCGCTGCATTTATTTTCATAGCAAGTTTTCATATATACAAGACAGAATATGCTTTCCCTTATAATAAATTTTAGTTGATGTATTACTTTAGAATGGGGGGGGGAACAGTACAAAAAATTACTGCTAGTTTTTTCTAACCAAATCATGTCTACCACAGTAATCAAGACCACGAATGCTGTTTTCTCTAAAACCAATAAATGAGCTGTTGCTAAAAGCCTGGTTATAAACAACTACAGTTTAACCATCTCTACAGTTTCTACACAACAAAATAAAGGAAACAAAGTACAGTGTTTGACTTTGAGGGGGAGGGGTCAGAAGGCTCCCAAACAAACTACTTCAGGCTTTCCTGTTTCCAGTCCTCCCTACCTTCCCCCACCCTGCCCTGGCAACTAATTTGTTTGCATAGTTGCCCTCTAGACTGGTTGCCCCTTGTGGGTACAATCTCAGTCCTTTCCAACTTTCCTTCCCCAGAACTAAGTGTCTTCTAGACATTCAACAGACTCTGTCGATGAATGGGAGCCTGGAACTAAGTGTTCCTGTACTTACCCTCCTTGTCCCTTAGACACTGATCTAAAACTAGCGGGCAGCAGTAATGGGTGTGCTTTGACCCCAGCCCTCCACACTGACTCATGGATCTGCAATACCTAAAGTTATAAATAACTGTCCATAAATCCTGAATCAGAAGACACGGACCTTAAGGGTTACAATGACTTTGTTTTAATGTTGTCATCTTTTTTTTTTTTCCCAAAGAGATATCTTACAAAATAAAATGTATAGTTAAAGAAAATGTCAGAGTTCTTTCCCTCTTGCATTTTACATTGGAAGAATTCTTTATCTTCTACTCCTCTTGAAGAAAGGATACAGTGTGTGTACTTCTGGAGAAAAAATACTTAGAAAACGAGTTCATGGCATGAAAATGGTCAAAGAACTTATCAAAGGACATATTTTTATCAACATAACGTTTTGAATGTGCCTTTTAATTAACATACACTCACCATACAAAATAATGGGTTTCATTGTAACTTTCATATTTGCATCACCATGTACGTGGTTGACATTCACCCCGAACTACCCTGTTACCACATTCCCCTTCCTCTTTCCAAATAGTCCCACATCCTTCTTAATCTTCCTTCAAAAGAAAGCACGCCACATTCACCTACGATGAGCTCGCTTCATTCCACATTGATGCTCTCCAGTTCCACCCATTTTCCTACAATTCAATATTCCATATTATTCAACTTTATGCCCAAGGAAAACTTCAGTATGTAGACACCAAGTTACTAGGACTGACTAAATAACTTAAAGTTATCAAGGTTGAGTCACACAAGAGATTAAATCTACTCCTCAGCTATTGTGGCTCAGGAGGCTAATAACAATCCTAATAATGAACTCTTAAAAGGCACAGAAAAATGAAAAGATCGTGTGAGGAAAGTTGAAAGCAAACCATTTGCAAGAGCAGAAAGTCTGCCTACCAAGACTGATTATTACTCTTCCACTATCCCCAGCTAACACTCCGTAGGCAAACATACCTGGCTCCTCCCCAAGCCCACTCCTTCACTTTGGTCTGCAACCTTAAGACTTTCTTAACAACAGATTAACACCTCCAGTGTGCAAACTAACTTTAAAAGTTGTCAAAAGAAAGTTGAGAATCTTTTGGAATAAACATTATATCTGTATGGTCTAAAACCTTAAACTTGAAATTATGGCTGGAGCTGTGCATTATTTCCAAGTAAATGGATGCCAGAAAAGGCCTCAATCTCTCCTTCTACCCAGTAAGAGTCAGGTATTTACCCCTTCTTGAAACTTTGTTTCACTCCTTGTGCGTACATGTGTGTGTGTGTGTGTGTGTGTGTGTGTGTGTGTGTGTGTGTGTGTGTGTGTGTGAGATATGGATGAAGGGTAATGTGTCACTGACCGTGTGTGGAGGTCAGAGGACAACTTCGTGGTGTCTAGCCTCTCCTTTCACTTGCACATGACTCTGGGCCTTGACCTCAAGTCATCTGACTGCTCACAAGCACCTTGACCTGTTAAGCCATTTTGCTGATCCAGAAGTTAAGACTATTTATTTCTAAATCTTCCCTCGTTACACTCCAGATCAGACTTTGGAAAGCGAAGGCTGGGCTTCTGTGCCCTTCCTAAGGCAGTGTGGGTCAGAAACTCGATGCTAACATTAAATATGTATGCTGCTAGACAGGTAGAAAAAAAAAAAGGTGAAATGAAGAACTGGGGGTATAGCTGATGTAATGTCTATCTTCGCTAAGAAATGAACAGGGGACAATTGGGCACCCCAAAAAAGAAGAAATTGGGAAGAAAACCCAAATCAGAGAGATCTGCATTTAGCTTTTTAAAGATCTGAAACTTCCTTGTTTCTAACTAGGTTCTAATATGGCGTGGTTAACATGGAGTAGAGAGCTTCAGTCAAGTGCGCCTGCTGCTAACCTGGGCATGTTCCTGCCAGGCATGGACCCTGTGCCACGTGTACCTCCAGGAACAGGTGATGCCCGTCACCTAAACGAGCTGAGGTTAATTTCGGACACCATGTCTAGTTGTGAACGTGAAGCATTGCCCATCTATTTTGAACCGTGAAACTGGAAGACAGTTAGTTATCTGAGAGCCTCTACAAACATGCAGCCTGCGGGCTGCTTCACAGCAGCCGACAAATGAGTCGAGGACCAACACTGAAAACCACGTGTCTCAGGTAGGAAGTTCGTTAGCCCTCCATTTCCCCAAAGTGAACTGTGCAACGTAAATATTTCTAAATATCCGATTTCGCACCCATGTATTTACCTGCCTCGCTCTTTTCCTTTTTTTGGAACTAACGAGCAAAAATAAGCTCTCTTTTTATATTAACGTATGGGGTACGCAGAAAATCAAAATCAAAACCAAAAAAAAAAAAAAATACCCTCAGGGGTCCCCGAAGAGTTCCAAAGCTACGCGGCGGATTCTGAAGTCAACAAAATGGACCGAGGGAAGGAAAGCTGCAGCCCAAGGCCTGCAGGTGGGGCAGATCATTCCGGAAAGTCGGAATCATCACCCCGCTCGGCCACCCAGGAGAGCGGGTGCTGGGAGGAGGGATGGGTAGGCGCGGCGGGCTCCCGGGACCCCACCCGGTCACGCCCCAAGTCGCGAGCAGGCCGCGGGCGGCAGCTTTCTCCCCTCCGCCCGCCTCCCGCCCCCGCCCCGGCCGCGGGACTGCGGCTGCACCCGGGTCCCCAGCCCCAAACCGCAGGTCCGCAGACGTCGCTCCCCTGCCCGCGCGCCCGCCTGCGCCCCCGCAGCCCAGCCGCAGCGCCCCCCAGGACGCCGGGTCAGGGGTCCCCGTGCTCCCGCCATTTCCGCGCATCCTCGCAGCTCCCGGGCGAGGGGCGACCTCAAGGTGACACCTCCCCCCGGCGGGCGGCGCGGGGCCCGGCCGGCCCGGCCCTCACCTGGCAGCGGCACACGACGTCGGCGTCCTGCGCCAGCAGGTCCACCACCTTCCCTTTGCCTTCGTCGCCCCACTGCGCGCCCAGCACCACCGTCACCCGGTTCCCTCCGGACCGCGCCCTGGGGCGGCCGCAGTCGCCGTTGGGCAGGGAGGACGCCGCCGAGCTGGTCTCGGGGAACGACATGGCTCCGGGGAGGCCAGAAGGACGCGGAGGAGACGCGGCCGGAGAACAGAACGCAAACCCAACTGCTCGGCGGCCGCCAGCCACATGCGGAGGAAGAAGCCAGAGGCCGGCCCCGCCCCCGGCCCGCCGGCCACCGCCCTCCCGCCAGGCCCCGCCCTACGCTCCGCACCGCCCGGTCGAGGCGGCACCAGGACCGGCTCGCGCAGGGACAGAGCCGCAGCACCGCCCGCAGGCTCTGGGCGGGTGCAACGGCCGCCACCCCAGGACGAGGCCACACCCCTTCCGCGGCCGGGCGCACCACGCCGAGGAGCTCCGCGAGCCCTGCGGAAGGGGAGGGGCGTGGCCGACACTTGGCCACGCCTACTTTGGAACCGAGGAGGCGCGCGAGGGCGTCGGACTACAACTCCCAGAATGCAATGGTCTGCGCGACCATGATGGCGCGGCACCTTAGCGTCCTGATGAGCAAATGTCTTTTTAACAAAGACATTTACAGTCTCGGTTATCTTTTGAAAGTTTAAAAAAGTCCACTCTGCAATCACAAATGTATTTCGTACGTAATAATCATATAATAGATATCCCCATTTTATGCTTTTTTCTTCTCTTGCAATGCTGGGGATCAAACCAGGATCTCACACATTCAAGGTGAGTACTCTGTCACTAACTCAGATCCTCAGACTCACATATGTGGTTTAAAGGAGGATAACTTCGTTCTACTGAGGCTGAAGATGATACATGGATAATCGGTCTCCAGACTCATAAATCCAGGCCCTGACTGTGTGGTTCTCTCTCTGTTTCAGTTATAATTAGATTGTTTTGACTACGACACAAATTAATCATGACGTGATTCTAAGATCACTTTGGAAAGGACTGGGATGTAACTCAGTGGTAAAGTGAGTGCCTGATTGGATGTGCATGGCCCTGGATTTACTGCCCAACATCCCCAACAAAAACTCAAAAAAGTGGAATAGAATCACTTTTTATGCACTGTCTCCCACAACTACGCATACTGCCTCTTTTATTTAATGGTTCCTAGAACCCAATGCATCATTTGCTATTTTCTCTCACCCAAATATTAAGTAGGCCAGACCCTGCCTAGCTTCTGAAATCCACTGTCTTTTAAGGTGGTGTGACTATAGTAAAAAGTACTTACTGCCCCTAACCAATGTTATGAGTAAACAGAGACCCTCTTACAAGCTATAACTACTGGACACTGATGACAGGAAGGCAGATTAACTCATTAGAAAATGGAGGGACAGAAGAAAAGAAACCCATCCTGTCCCTCCTGATTCTGATTTCTGTCTCTCAATGGCTGACACCCAGAAATTTCAACTTAACTAATCAGATATACTGTAAAAAATGTTTACAAGAGAAAATTTACAAATGAAACTGATAGAATGCTCATGAAGTAGATTTTCAGTCCAGCAGCCTTGAGACCTATGTATAAGAATCTCTTTCTTTTTACTTATTATTATTATTTATTCAATTGTGTGTGTGTGCGTATGTATGTGTGCGCACATGTGTGTGTTTGTGTGTGTAGAACCACGGACGAATCGGGAACCACCATGGACGCCTACCACCTCCTTCTGCCCCGGGATTCACAAGCTCTGTCCTACCGGGACCAGAAGCGCAGGCCGCCCCTGCTTCTGCCTGGCGTCTATACGTGGGATCTGGGATCCGAACTCAGGACCTTCTGCCTGCAAGGCAGAGGCTTAACCCCTGAGCCACCTCTCCAGCCCAAGAATCTCTTTAATCAATATTTTATCTCTGCTAGCACTCTTTTCTCCACCTGAAATTCTGCATGATGTGCCTTTAAAAAAAAAGTCTCTGCATTGTCAAGATGGCCCCGAAAGTGAAGAAGGAAGCTCCTGCCCTTCCCAAAGCTGAAGCCAAAGCTAAGGCTTTGAAAGCCAAGAAAGCAGTGCTGAAAGGCGTCCACACCCACAAAAAGAAGAAGATTCGCACATCACCCACCTTCCGGCGGCCTAAAACCCTGCGGTTTCGGAGGCAGCCCAAATACCCTCGCAAGAGCACCCCCAGGAGAAACGAGCTTGACCACTATGCTAACATCAAGTTCCCCTTGACCACCGAGTCAGCCATGGAGAAGATAGAAGACAACAACACATTTGTGTTCATTATGGATGTCAAGGCTAACAAACACCAGATCAAACAGGCTGTAAAGAAGCTCTATGACATTGATGTGGCCAAAGTCAATACACTAATCAGGCCTGATGGAGAGAAGAAAGCCTACCTGCGACTGGCTCCTGATTATGATGCTTTAGATGTTGCCAACAAAATTGGGATCATCTAAACGAGTCCAGCTGCTAATTCTAAATACACATCTTTTTCACTATAAAAAAAAAAAAAAGTCTCTGCAAAGTTAGAATTCAGCTGCAACAGTTTCAGCTCTCAACCTGAAACAAAGGGTAAGCCTCACATGTATTGGTGGTATAGTGGTAAGCTGCTTTCCAAGAGGTGAGCCTCTTGGGACAACTATGAGGAATTAGTTAAGGAGTGGGGGAAGATCCAGCCCTCCATGATGAAACAGTTCCCTGGGCAGGTGGAGAAGATGGAGCGAGGGAGCTGGTTAGCATTTTTGGCAGATTAGCAAGCTAGAGAGGGAGTGTATATAGCATCGGTTCATCCCCTCTGCTCTTGACCTTGGGCATGGTGTGGCCAGTACTCTTCAGCCAGAATGATTTCTGCCGTGATGAACTGTAACCTGGAATTGTAAGCTGGAATAAAATCCTGTTTCCCCAAATTGTTTGTGTGAGGTCTTTATTACAGAAATCGAGTTATGAAACTATGTGGGTAAGAAAAGTAAGTGGACCAGGACATACTCTCCTGTTAAACTGCACGATAGGTTCCTTTTCCTCTAACCCCCACATTCAGAGCAACAGCTCTGCTTGCTAGTCACAGCCCTCCCCACTCCTGCCCCAGTGGCCAGCAGGCACTTGCAAACCCTGCGCTTGGTCACCCTACCTCTTCTGGGGACAGGGGATAACTCACTCCTCTCTGTCTTCACCCTGCCCACAAAGCCAAGTACTATATAAGCCCCGCCCCCCCTTCGGGCCCCACTTTTTCTCCCTCCGAGAATTAGTCCGGATCCCCCGTAACCATGTATTGATGGAGTCCATAGAACCTTTAGCAATCAATAAACTGTTTCCATTCCTTGTCCGTGGCATGGTGTTCCGCCTTTTTTAATCTTACACGGATACACCAGATCCCATCTGTAACCGTTCCTGACACACTTGACTCCCTTCAAAAACATCACGGGTTCTTGCTTTCATAGGTAAAGTCGCCAACTTTGCTTCCTCGTCTCCTGAAATTCTTTTCTGTGGCTGATGCCAAGCTCTGAGGGTGGGGCTCTTGCACCCACGATTAAGTTGTACATTCTGCTTTTGGCGACACCACATAAAGAATAAAGATAAAATTACAGCTCTCAACTAATAAATTATGCCGTGTGATGACTGGTGTTTTTCTCAGTTTCCTTGCAAGATTATGCATGCCCTTTGGAATGTAAGCAAGAAGGCTTTCCGATTCGCATTTCTCTTTTTTTTTTTTCCAAGATAACTGAAAAAGCAAACATTACTTTCATTTGGGTCCATTTTTAAGGCATTTACTACAGAGTGGACACTGCTGCCAAGTGTTTACGGTGTGGTCACCTGTGCTGCACACAGTTTTTAGGCTGCAGCTTCAGCACTGGGAAGGCGGACACAGGAAAATCAGAAGTTCAAGGTCATCCAGGACTACACAGTGTGAGGTTCCAATTTAAAAAGAAAGCAAAAACTCTAAACCTCACCTTCATTCAGATAACTTGAATGTTTCCGAAATGATTTTATTGGTTTATATCCCCTTTCGAAAAAATCCGGTTTTGGCATTTGCAAGCCAGTTAGTTTACTTCCAGGCGGCGGGAGAGGCTCTTGTCTGTGCACGCGCGCTAACAGTCTCAAGCCCCCGCACGGGTCGGCCTTGGGCTCGGGGGCGCGCGCACGGGTCGGCCTTGGGCTCGGGGGCGCGCGCACGGGTCGGCCTTGGGCTCGGGGGCGCGCGCACGGGTCGGCCTTGGGCTCGGGGGCGCGCGCACGGGTCGGCCCTGCCCGCGGGGCGCGCGCGCCCGGCCACGCCGCATCGGCCGTTGCGTGCAGCGGGAGCGGGGGCGCTATGGGCGCCGCGGGAGCCTCGTTGCTGCTGTGGTGGCTGAGCTGCTGCAGCTCGGGCTCCGCCTTGTGGAGGTACAAAGACACTTCGGGGGGCGGGGAGGAGGGGGGCCTATCTTACACATCCCACCTGGTCCCCAGAGAGCACCCGTCGTTCCTTTCCGGGCCTTTGGGCGCAGGTGGGCGCTGCTCCAATTCGCCTCCCCTTGCGGTCCCTCCGCATCTGAGCCCCTCTGGATTTTTATTGCTTTACTTTTTCTTTTCTTTTTTTTTTTATACAGGGTCACATAAGGCCATTTCCATGCAGGTGCGCGACCAGGGCTGAAAGTGCCACTGGATTTTCAGCCTGGTGGTTTTGTTTTGTTTTATTTTTTTATGTGGGACCAGGGATCCGAACTCAGGACCTTCTGCTTGCCATCTCTCCAGCCCCGTAACACTTCTCTTTAAAATGAAGATATATGTTTGATTAATTTTGAAGCTTGAATGTAGTTTTAGGCACATGCATAGAGATGTGGAGGCCAGACATGAACCTCAGGACCCCAGGTTTTCTCCACCTCTTTTTAGAGACAGGGTCTCCTGTTAGCCTACAACTCATCTAGTAGGCAAGACCCCCCCTGTCTGGTGAGCCCCCGGGTATCCACCTGCCTCTGCATCCTTAATGTTGATGTTACATGTACCTATTAAACCTAACTCTTTTTTTTTTTTTTTTTTTTTTTTTTTTGGTGTAACTTAGTAGTACAGTGCTTGCTTGGATGCATAAGACCCTGGGGAAAAAATAACAATAGATTTTCTTAACAAGCTTTTAAACTGTTTTGCTGTTAGCTGCTTTGACAAGTATCTGTTTATAAGAAATTCTTACCTGTCATGAGTTCTTTTACTAACATTTTGTTTTTGACATTTGTTTAATTAAAATCCCTGAAAGACCATTCATTGGACCAAGCTCCTGCACGAGACCCTGTAGAGCAAAATGGAGTCCCTCATGCCAAAGTTTGCCATGACCAAATCAAAACACAAGGTTTTATTGGCCTGAGATTACAAGAGAAAGAGAGAAGCCAAGTTCACAAGAAGTCAAATTCACAAGTCCATTGCAGTCATCATGATAATCTATTCCCTGTGCTATAATTCTTCTAGAAAGTAAAGCTATCATCTGATGTTGACCAGTTCCGTTATTTTTCTATTCACCTGTTTTCTTGTTCCCATCTCATCCCAGTTTTTAAGTTGCCAATTCTTCCTGCTTTTTCAGACCTTTTCTGTGAAACCAGCACACCCTTCTCAGCTTATCAGAATCACTTATATGCTATGAAATGAAGCACTGCCCAGTTGGGACTGGAAATAAAACCAATTCAGATCTTTAAATTGTATTACGTTTGTCTTTCAACAAGTTCTTAATCCAAAAGAGTTAAGTTTCTTTTCTTCTATTTCTAAATAATTTCAGGGAGGGATTGTACTTTTTTCCATATAAGCCTAGATCCATTTTTTAAAACTGATCTAGGGCTGGAGAGATGGCTCAGGGGTTAAGACTGCCATGCAATCAGAAGGACCTGAGTGAAATACCAGGTGAAAAGTGGCAGCTGCACTTCCTGGCCTTGGTGGGCAGAGCCTGGGAAATCCCAGAGTGAAGCAAAAAGTAGGTAGAAGCAACCCAGGATGATTCCCAAAGTCACCCTTGGTCCTCCACAGAGACATACAGCATCCTCTGATACAGACACACACACACACACACACATGCGCGTGCACGCGCGCGCGCAAAAATTAAACAATAAAATAGCTCTATTAAATAGTCCCCCTTTTCCCGATTAATCAAACATACCATCTTTGTCCTACACAAAATTTTAGTGCAGACATGTCCACTGCTGGGCTTAGTATCCTGCTGTTCCACTGGTGGATCTGGCCATTGTTGCATTAGTCCTACATCTGAAGTCAGTTTAAATTCCTTTATCCAATGATTTCATGAGGCAGTATTTCCCGTCCGTGTTCTTTAGAGCCATAGGCACCTTTGGACCTGTGCACATTCACCTAAGTTTAGAAATAGCTTCTTAAGTATCAGGAAAAACTTTTTAGGGTTGGAGTTGAAATTGCAATGACTCAGGCATTTATATGAATAATAAGCCTTCCTATGAACATCATGTAATCGTTTTATATCTTCTGCAGAAATGGATTCTAGTCTCTTTTCTCCTCCTCCCCGTCTCTCTCCCTATCCTATGATTGAAGGAAATACTAAAGTTCTGTTGGATGTTGGTAAAAGCATTGTTCTTTTGACTCATGGCAACCACAAAGTATCTGAATACTTTTTGGTTAATTTTCTTATTGTTGTGACAGAATACCTGACAAAAACAACCTAAGGGAGAAAGAGGTTATTTAGACTCACAGTTTGGGGGACGCAGGACAGGCGTGGCAACGGAAGTGTGAAGTGGCTGCTCACACTGTGTCAATCAGCAAACAGAGAGACGCTCAAGCTCTCCTTTTGGTTTAGTTGGTCCTTGGCCCGCGGAATGCCGTCGACCACACTGAGGATACAGAAACTCCCTTGTACTTATTCCCAAAAGTTTGTCAACTGGATGACTTTAAATTCTGTCACGGTGACAATATTACCCAAGGCCACCCGCCCCTTCTCTCATGTTCAGGCCGAGCCCAAGTCACGCAGGTGTTAATGTGTGCCCCACTTGAACCGCACTCCTTGCCCTCTTCTCAATCCTGATTCTCACTTTGTTTTTCTTACCACACTAAGACCTCCAAGTGACATCTCCCTTCTATTCCAGACTCATAACACAATGATACACATTTTCTCCATTTAGCAATTGTATACTGATGTACTGTAGAAATTCTAATACATTAAAGCAGTTTCTTGTATTACAGAATCACTGTTTTTTACTTGTGAATTTACATGAAAGCTTCTTTTCTCCATCTCTTTGAACTCTTTAATGTGTATGATGTTTCATTGGTAGAATTTCCTACTTAAGGCATTGGTGAGCTAGCTCAGCAGCTGAGGCTTTTCTTCACAAACGTGGCACCTGAGTTCCATCCCCAAAAGCTCACACGGTGGAAGGAGAAAACTGACTTCTGACCTCCCTCTGTGTGCCACGGCACACATGCATGCAACTCTTCTTTCTCTCCCTACCCTACTTCTAAAATAAATATTAAAGAATTTTCTAATTATGTAATATGAAGTCATAATACATACATAATATGAAGTCGACTTGACATGGTTTATGGTGTCTCCCTGTACTCCGTTTGCAAACATTTTCTCTAGGATATTTTTGCTTTGATACCAGTGTTAGCTTTGTGGGATGAGTCACAGATCATTATTTTTCCCATTCTTTGCGATTTCCTAAGATTGAGATAGTTCATTCCTTGCAAGTTTTGTTAGAAGTCACACAAAATTTCCAAGGCCAGTGTTTTAAGTGAGATTTTGAGCAACTGTTTTACATCTTGTAGTAACTATACAATTATTTAGGTTTTTTGTTTGCTCTTGAATCAGTTGGCAATCAATTAAATCAACCAATGTAACTTTTCAAGTCTGTCATGTAATTGAGATATATATTAGCCCAAGCTGACCTCACACACACCATGTACTTAGGCTAACCTCAAATCATGATGATCCTCCTGCCTTAGCCATGCGATGTACATGCATGTATGCATGTGTGTGCATTCATCTGGAGATCCAAGGTCAATCTTGAACTCGCTGACGATGGATAGTTTGGCTAGCTGGCTTCAGGAATCCCCATCTTGCTTTCAGAGAGCTGGATCTTAGAGGAGGGCTATTATACTGAAACAGTGGTGTGTATCTACAACACACACAGAACCTCCTTCTCTTCCTCTCAGCCTAGTGCTGCGGGGGGAGAGACAGGAGGAACCAAGAGCTTGCTAGGGTTGCTTAATGGCTTACAAATTCAGCAAGAAAGTCTCATCAAAAAATAACGAGGGTGGGAATTGGGGGGGAGGCACTGGGGAAAGAGGAGGGGGAAGAGGGGGGAGGGAGGGAACTGGTAAAAAATTTTAAAATGTATAATTAAATTTTTAATAAAAAATAAAATAAAATAAAAAAATAAATAACGAGGGGACTGGAGCGGTAGCTCAGGGGTTAAGCCTCCGCCTTGCAGGCGGAAGGTCCTGAGTTCGGATCCCAGATCCCACGTATAGACTCCAGGTGGAAGCGGGGGCGGCCTGCGCTTCTGGTCCTGGTAGGGCGGAGCCTGTGAATCCCGGGGCAGAAGGAGGTGGAGGCGTCCATGGTGGTTCGCGAATTCGTCCGTGGTTCTACATATACACACACACACACAGACACACACACACACACACACACACACACACACACACACACACACACGCACATGCACATGCGCACAGTTGAATAAATAATAATAATAATAAAATTAAAAAAAAATAACGAGGCAGAAAACGATAGACAGAGACACCAAACATCAATTCCTGGCCTTCACATGCATGTACGCTTATGTGTGCAAACGTATGAATACATACAACTCACACAAACACACGCAATACATAATCCATGTGCACATCATCTGTCTAGAGGCCTTTCAGGGTCATTCTCAACAGTGTGCACGAGTTGATTTAATGAAGGAAGCAAGGAGAAGACGCGACAGCTGACTAGGTTAGTAAGTTACAGATGAGTCCTGTGGCTGTCCTGTCCTGTCCTTCAGGCTGTCAGTAGGGGATGGGCGGCTGACAAGGGAATGGCTGACAAGGGATTTCCAGGAATTTCCTTTAGCCACCCCTCCTTTCACAAGTCAATTTGCATACTTCAAGTACATACAAACACATATAAAATTTGCCACTTGCTTTTTCTCTCTCTCCTGACATCTTTGTCTCTTTCAATAATGAAGAGGATCTTAATATTTAAGAGAAAAGAGAGGTAGTTCAACTTAACTGGAAAAAAAACTTTGATGGACATTTCATGTGCACATACGGGGCTTTGTAAGAGCGCGTGAGCATGCCTTCTAACCCTGTGCATGTCGCATGCAGTGTGCCTCAGTATCTTCATGGCTTCTCTCTGCTGAAAATAAGAATCTGGAGCCCTGTTAAGTTTTGTCCAATTCTGATAAAGGAATTACATAATGGTACCCTAGCGCCGCCCCCCTCCCCAACTCCTACACACAGGAAAAGTGCTTCTGGCTTAAGTTTTTAGGGGTGGACCCATTCCAACAGCATCGAAGTGGATTATCAAGTGAAAGGAAGGAAGGGAAATTTTAAGGGAGATGCTTTGCGATAGTTGCCGGCCACGTGTAGTTTTTGAGCACATGAAATACAGTCTAGACTAAATGCATTCAGTGTAATGCATATGTTAGACTTCAAAAGGTGTAGCAACAAATACAGAATGTCTCACTAGCCATTGTTTTATATTGATCACAGGTTGGATTAGCTGTATTATGAAAATTAATTTTAGCTGTTCCTGTGCTTCTGGTTAGTAGGAAAGTTTAGTTCCGTGGACATAACAGTGTTTATTGTGCTTTTATTGTGTAATGATCCTGTAGGTGGATTAGATTGCAAGGAGTTTGGAATGTGATCATGAGCACAAACCCAGAAATACTTCTCAGTGTTCTAAAATGAATTTTGGATTTTTAAATTCCACTCTTTATTATTTTTATTTCAACTTATAGACCAGGAGTCAAAGCTGTTATCTTCAACAGTTTCTATTCTATTACGGAAAAAGTGTGAGTGGGGGGGGAGAGTGTTTCCTTTCTGCCGGGCTCATCCCAGTACTCCAAGAGTGAGCAGGGGCTTCACCATGGTCTTGAGACCAGCTTTGGCTGCATAATGAGTGTCAGGCCACATAGCAAGACCCTGATTCAAAAAAAAAAAAAAAAAAAAAAAAGAGAGGGATGAGGGAAGGATTTAAGTCCACTTTATTTTCTTCATGTACCAGCGAACTCAGACATGCTAAAGTAATAGGTAGTGGTTATCGATTCCTCACTTTTAGCCCCAAGTTCACCTTCCTGAAGTTCAGGCATACCCAAAGACATGTAGAATCTCTCGTATTTAAAGGAAAAATTGGTGTTAGTGTTCACGTTTGGCCTTTTCCTCCACAGGTATTATACTTCTGTCCCAACTTATCGTATCTTTAGTACCAGAAGCACTGTAAGTACTGATTTTTCAAAACAAAAATCTTTGAACTTTCAAGCAAAGAGAAGAGTTAAATCATAATGTATTTTAATAAGTCAGTATCACTGTTTTCTTTTTATTTCATTTCCTTCATTCCTTCATTCATTTATTATCCTAATATAGGTACCCTCTTTGATACATGTCCTTAAATATGTAGCAAAAATTGTCTTTTTTGTGTTTTGTGATTTAATATTCACAAAATAGAGTTATTATGAATTACATAAATGGAAAATCACAACTCTCACCTCAAAGGGAAAAGAGGCAGTTTATTCTGGAGCCAAATATGAGAAACTATCTGTGGTCCAGCATCAAGATTCAAGTTGCCCCAAACTCCATGTTCTGCTGTGGTAACAGTTTCTTGGGGTTTCATAATCACAGAATCAAAGAAAGTGATACAGCAAGACTTTTCAGATACATTGGTGGAAACAGGTAGACGGGTTACAGCAAAGCAGGGAGATCTCTGTTCCAGGCAACGGGGTCATCTAAAGATTCTTAGCTTTTTTGATCGGCGGAAATCAGGGGTCTTCTTGTGCATTCCAAAAGAATGTACCTAAGAGTCACCAGGTGTTAGGTCACATCCAGAGAAGAGAATGAATGGCAACCGAGGGGCCTGAAGATGGGCCCTGGATAATATGGACTTGCAGCATTCCAGATCTCTCCACTTTACTGAAGTCCATCCACATCCTACTTGGTTTTTCTGTCTTTGGCTTCCAGGGTACATGGTTTTTTCAGCAATAGGATCTGGTCAATTAGCTCTGATGGGCAACCAAGGGGAAAGGTAACAGTGTACTGTTTTGAGGCGATTCTGTGGCCTCCTTGACCAGCTACTCTTTTTTTTCCCATGCCCCTTCCCTCTCCCAGTTTGACTAGTTTTAAATATAAAGTCTCACCATGCCTGTGAACTTGGTATTGGTAGGTTGAGTGAACGTCACTGTGTGTTTAAAGCCAGTCTATGTGGGGCATATGATGCCCATCTCAGCATAGACCGTGGTTGTGCTCAGTGGAAGAACTCCTGCCCAGCACACACGAGACCCTGGGCTCCCTCCCCAGTTCTGCAAAGTTCTCCCTGTAACCTTTTGTTTGTTTGCTTGTTTACATGTTTCTGTTTTTTGTGGTGAATTCACAGTGTGAAATTTTTCTTTAAAATTCTCTTTATAAAAGAATTATGGATTATAATTTTTTGGTTGCATCTAAAAACTTATCTTCAAATTCAAGGTTCCCACCTTCCACTACTCTGTCTTTAATGTTTCTGGGTCACTTTTTCCTTTGAATATTTCTTGATGAATTAAGTTCATTCACATTCATTTACATTACAGAGCTTCGGTACCTTCATTTTACCTATTTTACTGTGTTTATTTTCTCAGTCTGATATCTCTCTGTCTCTGTCTCTCTCTGTCTCTGTCTCTCTCTGTCTCTGTCTTTCTCTCCATATTTTGGAAGGTTTGTACTTTTATTTCAGTAGTTTCTTTTGTACTTACATCTTTTAGACACCTTTAATGCCCTGCTCTTAATTACTTAATTAATTACTTTTATTCTGTGTGGCTTCCCACTTTTAACTGAATGCCACCTATTTGCTTGTCGGCAATCATTGATCTTATTCTGCTTTCTTTCATCCTTTTTCCCTAAGTTTTTTGGGCTGCTTCTCCTTATCAGAAGGTGCAGTATTTATACATAGGCCTTGAACCTGAGCCTCCCTAGTTTCTTTGATCTATGGTCAAATATACTAATACTACAAATTCTTTTACTAAATTAACCTCACTAATTTTTTTTGTAAGTTGGGATTTTATTCTGAATGGGATGGGACACTATTGGAAAGATTTTAGGCACAGAAGGGAAGGGATCTGGTTTAGGCTAAAAATAAACACATAAATACAATAAAAGATGGTCATGGACCTTTTAGGACATGGGCCCTAAGTGGCAGAAACAGGTGGGGGGGGGCAGGTGTGTGAAGGGTACACCTGGGCCATAGGTCCTGCCTCTGTCTCTGCTTCTGGTCTGCTATGGCATGAATCTTCCCCGCACTCCCATCACCACACGAACCAAGCTGTTCTGCCATGCATGATGGGTTGAGACCCCTAAAACCATGAAGTAGTGTAAGTCTTCCCTTAAATTGTTTCTGTTGGATATTTTGTCACAGTGACACAAATGTGACTAATACAGAGAAAGATAAGAATCCCTGACAGGTGAGTAATCACACAGAAATCACACCAGGTTCAGTTTCTGCTAAAAGGTAACTTGCAAAATAAAGGGTGTTGACCAAATTGGCCCAGCATTGGAGAAATCAAGGGTCAAGAAATCTCTCCCAGAGCAGCCAGCCGGCCCCTTTGAACTCTTCACCATTTGTAATATTACTCTATCTTTACTGAGATGCTCAGGACCTCCCTTTTAGTGTTGAATGCAGCAGTAATGGTGGACACCTCTATTAACCTGTTCTTTGTCCTGAAAAGAGCAGTCTCTCTTTTCCCCACCCCCTCCTTTTGTCGATCAGTCTGTCATTTTCTGTCTCATTCTGTTGTCATCATCAACAGCAACTTTATTTTCTCTCTACCCTGTCTTTGTCTCTCTTTATCTCTCTCTCTTCTCTAGCAAATGAATTAACAAACCAGAGGACTGAGGGGGAGACTGGTTGAAGGCGGGTATGTGGCTGTGCTTGGGGACTCTATACTGGCATCAAGCCTTGTTTCTGCTCTCTCACATGAACGGGGTCTTCTTTCATTTTGAGGCAAATAGTACAAGAACTGTAGGGTTTTCATCTTCTGAGTTAGGGAAGACTACATGCCTTTTTTGGATTTTGTTTTTAATTCTTTTTTAATTTAATGTTATATATACATGAATATAGTGACTTTTCAATCCTTAGTCCCAAATCCCATCCCCCTCCTTTTCCCCTTACAACCCTTCATCTCCCCTGCCAGACTCTCCTATTTTCAAATCTTTCACTTGTACGGCCACTGTGTTTCATGTAGTCTGTCTTTGATGACATATGCCTGACCTGATTCATGCTCCAGCAAGCATCCTAGATCAGTGGATGTACCACTGAGGAAAACATCCTCCTTTACTTCCTTAGCAGCATTAGTCCTCATCTGTCTCTCAGAGAAAGATCTTGAGATCTTCCTGATGTCATGGTGAGATGTTGATAAGACCTCACTGATTTCTTGACTTGATGAAGTTGATTCTCTAGTACTCTACCATAGGTTTCTTTTTATTGTTACATTTTCTTTGATTTCTGTGATTTTCTAGCAAAACTTTTATTTCATTTCCATTTGGGATAACTTTTCTGTAAAGGGCCAGGTGTTCGATGTTTTAGGCTTTGCAGCTCAAATGGTCTCCAGTGTGCTAGGAAAGGGGCATAGACAACAAATGACTGAATTGTGTGACTGTATTCTCTACCACTGACAACACCTTTAAGCCCTTTGTTAGGTTTGCTGTTTTGTTTCCTTTTTTCCCCTCATATATTGCCATTAATCCTGCAAGTTCAAATCTATGAAATAGCTGGTATTACAATCCTTACTCTAAAAGTAGAAAAACTGAAGCAATAATTATAAATGTATATATACAGAGTAGGAGGTCTGGTTGCAACTCTGGATGAAGAGAACCAGAAAAACGCCTCTTTCTTGGTAAGATGGATAATGTTTAATGTGGTCTCATAGAGCCCCCTCCTGACAGAAATCCAAGTGGAGACTAGAAGAAAAGTTAAGGGTACCTTTGGTGAAACCAGAGAGAAGAAAATAGCATAACTTGCAAGAAGACAAGACAGACGGGAGGACTTTTGAAGCAGCACAGCTGGTCACACTGGGTCCTGTCCCCTGAGGCTTTCTTTGGTGAGGGCACAACACTTTCATTCTTCCCAGGGTTCTCCTTGGGAATAAAAGCTGCACTTCCCTTCTTTGTCGCCCCCCCCATGCATACATCCAGAACAATGAAGGAAAAGATAACTGACTGCACTTGGTTACTACTGCTTTAGTTTTGCAGGGGGTTGACGATAGTTCAGTGTGGCTCCTGTTAGAATTCGGGGTCCTCCATACAGGGCAGAGCTTCTGCTTGATGGTCGCTGCCCCCTAGTGGCCACTTAGCGCCTGCAGAAGCCAGTGCCCTCCTGCTCCTCAGGGATGACGTCCTGGGCTGGGCAGAAGATCACCCTACAAATGGGAAGGACTTCATCCAGACCCTGCCCCATCAGGCCACCTACCAACCCTGAGACTTTAAAACCCACCTGTCCCCCTTTCCTAGGCCTTTCTCTCCTTTCCCCATGATTGGCCCTGAGGTTCTGGAACTCCATTAAAACTTCCGTCTAGTCCATGGTGAGAGTTGTTTGGGGTAAATAATACCCTTATAGCTCCAAACTCAGGATGAGCATGAGAGACCAGGGACAGCTGACTTCACTTATTATTCTGAGTTTCCCTTTCAGCCTTTTCTTGGGTTTAGGTTAGGTTAATCATACTTATCCTCATCAGTTCATCCTCCAGCTTTGTGGCGGGTGCCAGTCCCTGAGCTGCTGCTCTGGTTGATGTGTAACTAGTCAGCAACAGGCAGTTTGAGCATTTTGTGTGGAATGTCGTGGATGGGAAGTTCTCAGTTGCCTATCCCAGCTCCCCGAAGCTCCTGTGCTGGTGAGAGCCAGCATAAGGCTGAGGAGTGGATCCCAGAGTTCAGGAGGAGACAGAACTTACAGTTACAGGAAGTAGTTTCGGAAGCAGGAAAGAGGCTGGGGCTCTAGCTCAGTTGGAGAGCACTTGTCTAGCCAGCAGAGAGCCCTGGGGTTGGTCCCCAGCACGCCGTGAAGCAGCTGGTGGCTCTTACCTGCAATCCCAGTGCTAGGAGACCTTACTAACCGAGCTCCCACCATTAGGGGAATAGAAACAGGAGGGCCAGAAGTTCATCTTCAGCTACCTAGTGACTGTAGCGAGTGTGAGAGCAGCCTGGCCTAGAGACCCTCTCCAAAAAAAAAAAAAAAAAAAAAAAAAGAGAAGAAACACAGAATTAGCTCCTTGTACAGAATTTGCCTGCCATATACACAAACCCAGGATTAGGGAAGAGATAGCCCGTGATGGTCAGTATTGTTTGAAATCCAGTTCTTCCATACTCAGGGCAGAACTTCTGCCTGGTGGTCGCTGCCCCCTGGTGGCCTCTTAGTGCTTGCAAAAGCTGGTGCCCTCCGTGGCACCACACTTCACAGACTGGGCAGATAACTGGAATACCACCTTACAAGAGGGAAGGACTCCACCCAGACCCTGCCCCGTCAGCCCGCCTATCA
The DNA here is from genome assembly GCA_023101885.1 of Typhlomys cinereus. Taxonomy (NCBI): domain Eukaryota; kingdom Metazoa; phylum Chordata; class Mammalia; order Rodentia; family Platacanthomyidae; genus Typhlomys; species Typhlomys cinereus. The sequence continues at coordinate 4,613,314 of JALPQD010000112.1, read as the reverse complement.
ACACCCAGACCCTGCCCCGTCAGCCCGCCTACCAACACCCAGACCCTGCCCCGTCCGCCCGCCTACCAATCTTGGTTGGGCTTTAAAACCCACTTGCCTCCCTCGCCCAGGTCTTTCTCTCCCTTTTCTTCCATTGCCCAGTGGTTCTGGAACTCCATCAAACTTCCATCCAGCCTGTGGTGTAGTAAGTTTTAGGGGCAAGTATATATTACACTGAAGAACTGACATTTATGGTGTGCCTGACTCGAATCACTGGATTCAGAGTCCAAGGGCTCGAATTATTGTAACCAGGAGAGTGGGGAAGGTTTTTTTTTTTTTTTTTTTTTTTTTGGTTGAGCTTGTTAATTATCTGGTTTAGCTTATCTAATAACATGTAATAGTTATCAAAATGTTATGTCACAGAGGATGACACTAAATGGCAATTAGGAGCTTAAAATAGGCGAAATGTCCCAGTTTTGTGTGCGACCACATATCAGCCACATAGTTCCGTATAGCTAGGAAGGCACATTCCTAGTGTCTCATGAGGATGAGGATGTGTAGCAGGTGATGTAGATGAAGCTAGGTAACAGGTGGGAGAACAGTCTTCAGGAGAGAAAGAGCTAATTGGCAGAACTATTAAATTTACTAGTCATAATGATCTGGACCTGATAGATATTATATATATTTATATTTTTTCAACCTCTGTATCTGACATAACATTTGCATGTGACCTGTGACTGGAGATTTTATGTATGTGTATATATATATATATATATATATATATATAATGCAAATCATTATGACTAGTAATGCTACCCATCCTCATCCTCATATCCTCATTACATTTCGCTAATGGGGAACCAAATGTAAGTTCCTAAAGAGATGCTGCTGCACTTGTAAGGCTGGCTGACTTGACTGGATTCTCCAATAAAGTGGAGAGATTGCAATGCTGCAAATCCAGAGCCAGATTATCTTGAGCCTATTTTAAGCTCCTAATTGCCATTTATTGTCATCCTCTGTGACATAACATTCTGATAACTATTACATGTTATTAGATAAGCTAAAAGCAACTTAGCTTTAAGTGAAGAACCGTGTCTGGCTCCTGTTTTTTGGTCCCCAGAACTAATTAGCATTCCAGTCTCCTCTAGACACAGTAGATTGTTTCTGAAGTAAAATAAAATGTGTGCTCCATGGCAGAGCAGGTGTGTGAGCGCTGGATTAAATGAGTTTTTGGGAAGACAACTGAAGTGGTTCAGGAAATTGATTTTCTTTTGCTGTATTCATACAATGTGAAAGGAATTCATTTTTAGTTGTTCTTTTCTTTCAATAATAAAGACCAGACATTTAAACCCACACCTAAACACTGAGAGGAAGATTTGAAACAGATTTTTTTTATGTGAACTCTCTCTCTCTCTCTCTCTCTTTCTCTCTCTCTCTAGATTATGTTACATTTTGAAGGATCATCATTTCAGAGCTGGAAAATACCTGACACTTGTGCAATTCAGAGTGCTGGGTAAGATTTTTATCATAAAAAATTTACCAAGGATAGCAAGGTAAGATTTTTACCGTAAAAAAGACTTTCACCATGGATAACAATGCATGTATGTGTATGTCCATTCATTCATGTAATATAATAATAGACATTAAGTCACATAATGTGGACAATCATATTCAAAGCTGTGACTCAATGTAGATTTCTTTCCATTAAACAGATCCAAGAAGAAAAGAAATTTATTTTGAAGATAGAAGTAAAATATTGCTACATCAGCATTTTTTCTTGTATCATTTACAATTGAAGTTTTTAGTCTTAAAAATAGTGGGGAGGATTCTTATATACATCTGATGTCATTTCTTCTTTGCTTCTCTTTTTGAACACTAGATTTGCTGTAACAGATTTGCGTTGCTATTCTGCTGGTATGCAGCCTATAAAACCAATTGTTCAATCTGGCCAGGTAAGTTCAATGAAGTCTTGATTAAATCTTGTTACATTTATTTTTTAACTTTTCAGCAAAAATTTATCTGTTTAGATAGTATTAATTGTAACTATAAAGTAAGGACTATTTTAAAATTAGTGTCAGTAAAATAAAATAAAATTAGTGTCAGTGATTTTACTGTTGTTATTTTTTAGATGTAGCTTGTATCAAATTATAAATTGTGAAGTAATACTTGATTTTTACCTTAGATTACTTTGTTTATTCTTGTATTTATGGTGCTAGGGACTGAACCAAAGCTTTGCACATGTTTGGAAAATACTGTACCATTGAGCTTACACCCCACTCCTTGCTATTTAGCTTTTTATTAGTATGTTGAAGTCCACAGTCACTCCTTAGTGTTAACAGCACTCTCAAATGAATGGATCTCATTTCAGTCACTCCAATGACAATCCCTAGGATGGAAAGCAGATTTGTTTTATACTCCACTTCCTTTTCTTCAATTCAAAACATATGTGAATGTAAGTGAATGCGAGCAATGTTGAATCTGCTAATTTGCCCAAAAGAAAAACATTTATGACAACTAAAAGCATTTCCACACATTGCCAAATGTCCCCTTTCTCCTGACAGTTGAGAACCATTATACCAGAAAATTAACTTAATTATGTGTCAGTGAGGAAGAAGAATATAATAGAAAATAAAGATAGCACAAACCATCAAACTGTCTTCTAAACTTGTCATTCACTGTATTAACTTTCTTGATAAGAAGCTAAAGAATTGAACTAGTACTATTTATTTGTTTATTCATTTATTTATGGGGTTGGGGATTAAACCAAAACTTTGCACATGCTTGGAAAGTTCTATACCATTGAGTCACACCCGACCCCTTGGTATTCACTTTTTATTTGTATATTGAAGTCCACAGTTACACCTTAGTATTAACAGCATTCTCAAATGTACTATATATTATTAGTTCTAGTTGGAGATCTGTTCATTCCTTTACATGTAATTTTACATAGATAACAGCGCTTCTGTGTTTTTTATGCCTGTGTTCATATTTGTATCTATTTCAGTTTTAACTTATTTTATATCAACTTACAGCTTCTTTTGCATTTTCTGTTAGGCAGAGGAGGAAGAACGCTATTTGGCTTTGGACACTTCACATATTTGTTTTATGTGGTATTATATCATTAAGTAAGTAATTTAGTAGGAGATACAAGGATATTGAAGCTTTTAGAGTATTTAGCTTCAACTTTTAATCAATCACTAATGTATTCTGCACATTATACAAGCATTTATTCACCAATTAAGATATTTTCAAATACATTCCCAAAGTAACACTGAACCAATAAGTAATGCAGTAACAGCAGCAATTATTATTTAAACACATACTGTGTTTGTCTACATCTACATTTTGGTTTTTGAGACATGGAATTTACATGTAGTGCTGTCTGGCCTGGAACTTTGGAGTTCCAAATCAGGATTGCCTCAATTTTGCAATGATCTTCCTGCCTTTGTTTCCCAAGTACTGGGAATACAGGGTAGGCCGCCATGCCTAGCTTCATTCTTTATAATATTACTTCAAATTTTTCATAATAACCATCTACTATAGGTATTAACCTTATTAAGTATACGAGAAAATAAATTAGATACACTAAATAATTAGGAATTCTGTAACCTGTAATTGTAAACAGGAATAAAAATCTCCTTGTTTGCACTAAATTGTTTAAGTCACATGTTCATAACAGCAGCAGAATATGAAACTAAGACAATATCCATCACCCAATTAAAAAAATAGTGCATTTCCAGAACCATATAATCTTTGTTATGTTTTTACTGGTCATATTGTAGGTTGGCTTCTGGACATACCAGTGAGTAATCGCATAGTTGATATGGGAAGATCCAGCCCAGCATGGATGGAACCATTCCCTAGGCTGGTCATTCATAAAATATTAGAATGAAGAAAACTGAGCACAGACATGCATTGATTCATTGCTCTCTGTGCTTGCTGTTGATGATGACTTGACCAGTTGCTGCAAGCACCTGCTGCTGTAACTTCCACACAATGATGGACTGTATGTGAGGCAACTTAACCCCACAAATTGTTTGAATCAGGAATTTGTTGCAACAGCATTAATGAAACTAAAGCAGTACTGAATAAGTTGCATACTGAATTGCATGATGAATGAGTCCTGGTTTTTCTTTTAGAATTTACCAACTATATTATTATGATAATATTTTTAGTTTTATTATTTAAAATTGAATCATCATGTTTATTCTTGGGTGACGTGCTTCCTTCTTTAAGATTTTTTAAAAATTTTCTGAAACTCATCCATATTTAGACAAGAATCTTTGGTTCTTTCATTGTGAATAATCTATGGTATTCTATTATATGTCTTCTTAGCATTCTGCTGCCGAGGCATTCGTTTACATCTACAAATGATACCAAGAATATTTTGGAGCTTATCTTATACTGCCTTACTATGTAGAGTATGCCCCACAGATCAAAAGCTAGGAAATTGTTAGAAGTGAAAACAATCAGATCCCATCCCAGACCTGCTATTCAATAATCTGAAATTTTCACATTATCCTACAGTAATTTGAACATATATTATGGTGGGGAAAGTACTTATCTGAATATGAATGAAAGTTTCTCTAATATGTACACCTGAAAATGCAATTGGCCTAAAACTAAGACTGGAAACTTAGCTCAAAAGTGAAGTACTTACATGAATTGTGTTAGGCCCTAGACTTAATGCCCAGTACTGGAAGAGAGGAAGAGAGAGAGAGAGAGAGAAAGAGAGAGAGAGAGAGCAAGCAATTTACCTAAAAGTAGTATGGGTATTTATCCAACTTTACTAGCTAATTCCTGTTCTTTTTGAGTCAGAGGCTTAACCCCTGAGCCATCTCTCCAGCCCTGCCTTGACTTTTTAATTTCTCTAGTGTAGGAGATGTGAAATTTTGTCAATGGGTTTTTTAAAATTTTTTTTCACTGATTAATAATGACTTTAAGCATATTTTATGTTCATGAGAAATTTTCTTCTGTCCTCTGTTACTAAGTATTTGGTCCATTTTTAGATTTTTCACAATAATTTATAGGATTTCTACATTGTTAATAACTCACATCACTCATATGTATTAAGAATTTTTAAATAACAGTTTTGGTAGATTTTTACTTCTCTCTACTAGTAAAGTCCTTACTATTGTAAATCAATTTATTAATTTTTTTCTTTGTGAGTTTTTCCTTTTAAAATCCATTTAAGAAATCTGGGGCTGGAGAGGTGGCTTAGGGGTTAAGCCTCTGTCTTGCAGGCAGAAGGTCCTGAGTTTGGATCCTAGATCCCACGTATAGACGCCGGGCAGAAGCAGGAGGGGAGGGTTGGGGAGTTGGGAGGCCTGGGGGGGCTGAGAGGGCTGAGGGGGGCTGTGTTTCTGGTCCTGGTAGAGCAGAGCCTGTGAATCCCCAGGCAGAGTAAACAAGGAGGCGGTGGAGGCAGTCCATGGTGGTTCCCAAATTCGCCTGTGGTTCTACACACACACACACACACACACACACACACACACACACACACACACAATTAAATAAATCATAATAATAAACAATTTAAAAAGAACTCTTTCCTTACTTGTAAGATCATAGAGATGGTCATCTCACATTCACATTCTTTTTCTAGAAGTTTTATATAGTTTTGCTCTTCCGTAAAATTCGCAACCCACTTATAATTAATTTTTGTACAAGAGTCAAAGTAAGACTTCACTTTTGCTTTTTTGTCATGAATAATTTTCATGCCCATTTATTGAATAATTTATTTGTAGTATCTACTTGTGTGCAGATCAGTTTACCACAGACACCTTGTCTCCTTGGCTTGTACTGTTTGGCTGATCTGTTTGCTTGCTACATTATATTTATTACCATTTTTAATTTTAAAATCTTGCTACTTCTAAGTGGAAGTGCCTACTCTTCTCTGGTCCTAGCCCTCACCCTTTATCAGGAATCTCCTGCTTTTATTTTGTTCTTGTATGTTTGTTTTGCAAACCAATGGCCTGGCATATGCCAAGAAAGAGTTCTGCCGTTGAGTTCATCCTCCAACCCTTGCTTTTTCTAGACAGGGTCTTACTACATTGCACAGGGTGATTTTAGACTCATAATTTTGCTTCTGCCTCCTGAATGCCAGAAAAAGAATTACTGTATATTCGAGTTTAATTTCCTCTTTCATTTGCAGCCTCGGTAGCTGTCCCACAGTCCTGATACGCTCCATCATCCAGCATTCTCACTGAGACTTCTCTTCACAATTTCACACAGTGGCTTATCAGTGTCTCTCTGTGGGGAATCCAACCCTTCCACAGCACCTAGCTTTGGCAGCTTTCCGCAGCCTTAATGCCAGCTTTCAGGAGCCCCTCACTCCTGTGTGTGCAAGTACTCTTGCAAAATTAGTGTCAGGTGACTGATGTTCCACTCCTCCACGGATTTTGCCTAGCTATAGCTATATTCACCTTGGTTGTTTCCGAGCAGCTTTCTCAGTTCAGGCTTTCTTCTTTTAAGTGAATTTGTGTTTTCATAAATTGAAGCTTTCAGTGGGTAGTCTTGTGCTGGGGCACATTTCCATTGTCCCAGAATAGACTACAAGTCTTTTTCTTTAGTGGTGCTAATCTCTTTAACAGTTACAGTTGCTTTCTTTGCATCCTCCTTATTTACAATTTTGAATCTACTCATTCTCCTTTCTTCACCAAACCATACATTTTTACTTCTTCCTATTCTACTTATTGGTCACTCTTTCTTTTCCACCATAGAACTTCATAAGAACAGTGAGCAGGAACCATGACACAGCCTTAGTGCTATCTCATCTTGATATTTTTTCCACTAAACACATTGCTCCATTGTTTTTGAGTTCAGCTTCACTCAAGTTCTCAGGGTACAAGCAGAATGCAACCAGATTCTTTGCCCAGAACGGCCCTAATCTAGGTCCCAATAAAGTCCTTTGTCTCCAACCCCCACAAAACTTATGAGCTAGACTTCCACATTTCTCTTTCCATCATTGTCTTCCAACCCCCAACTAGAATATTCCATTTAGCTCTTACAACATTTTAGGATTTTTTTAACATAAAGTTTTAAACTCTTCCATATTCCTCTTGCAAACTAGTTCCAAAAGTCTAACTATATGGTTAAGTTTATCACAGCAATGATCCTATTATTGCTAACAATATAGTTACTTTTCTCATTGTTCTGACTAAACACTTGGCAAAGCAACTTGAGGAAGGAAGGGTTTATTTTAGGTAATGGTTTAAGAAGAGATATAGTCAGTCCATTGTGGCAGAAAAGACAAGGAAGCTGAACATGACGTGATTGGTCACATTATGTCTAAAGCCAGGAAATTGTACTTCTATCGTTGCACACTAAGAAAGTCAAGGAAGTGCCTGACATAATGGTTTTTATTGACATCTTGTCCTCAAGAGGTTGAAATAAGAGCATAGGTATAACTTGCAGGTCAGCCTGGGTTACATGGTGAGTTCCAGCACAGCCTGAGTTACAGAGCAAAACTTTTGTTAAAAGTAGGAGAAGGGAGAAGAAGGGAGGAGGAAGGCAGGGAGAGAGGGAGGGAAGGCAGGGAGAGAGGGAGGGAAGGAAGGAGGGAGGGAGGAAGAAAAGGGAGGGAGGGGGGGAAGGAAGGAGGAGGAAGGAGAGAAAAGGAAAGAAAAAGAAGAAAGGAATGGAGGGTGAAAAATAAAGAAAGAGAAAGAAAAAAAGAAAGAAAAAAGAAGAAAGAAAGAAAAAGAACAGAAAGAGAGAAAGAAGAAAAAAAGAAAAAGAAAGAGAAGAAAGCAGAAAGAAAGTCCGAAGCAGAAAGAAGAGGGACGGAAGGAGGAGGGAAGAGGAAGGGGGCAGGAGGCGGGAGGAAGGGAAGGGAGGAGGAAGGAAGGAAAGGAGGGAAGGAGGGAGGAAAGGAGGGAAGGAGGGAGCAGGGAAGGAGGAGGGAGGGAAAGAAGGAGGGAGGGAGGGAAGGAGGGAGGAAGGGAGGGAAGGAGGGAGGAAGGGAGGGAAAGAGGGAGGGAGGGAGGGAAAGAGGAGGGAGGGAGGGAGAGAGAGAAGGAGAGAGGGAGGGAAGGAGGGAGGGAAGAAAGCAGACAAAGAAGCTGATAGTTTTGTAACAGAATGCTCCCTAGATTATTTTTCCAGGAGAATCAGTATTAATACTTTAACACCAACAGATAGATCTTCTGTCCAAAGTTACAGCATCAATACCAAAACTTACTTTCTCCTTGTGCCTTAAATTTTGTACTTCCCACATGCATGATAACTCATTTAATGACTCACTTGTACTCTTCCTTACACCCGTGGTGAGCAGTTAGCACAGCGCAAGGCAGTTCAGCTGAGTTCTGGAGCCAGAGTTCTTTTTTTTTTTTTTTAATCATCCTTGGACTTTATTGATCTCTGGGCACAGTTATCTGTCAAAATTTATTGTGCTTCTCTTCAGTGACTTTCTATCTGTTGCAGTCTGCCTGCATGGTTGCTAATAAATGACCATCACACAGCTTAAGGGAACAAGGAGTTTACTTTCTTACGACAGTCCAGTTAAGTTCTCAGTCCAGTTTGACAGGAGAGCATGCACCAACACCAGAATGGCCGAGGGAACTGGCCACATCATCACCACACAATGGCTAAGAGATGGACAATCCTTATTTGCCAGACCAGAATGTCTGGCCAAGTAAACAGAAGGGTGCTAACTCTCTCAACCAGCTCTCTGTGATTTATCCAGGGCCTAATCCCACCCACCATGGCTGGGTCTTCCCCATCAGCTAGACAATCTCCTTCAGGTTTGCTCTGGGCTTAATCAACTATTAATTCTCTACAAATGTGCCCAGAACTCAAACCCTCAACAGTCAAGTTGACACCTATGCCTAATCATGACACTATCTATGGGACCGAATAAATAAAATAATTCATATGGTCTCAGGAATTCACTCCATACTCATTTTCTGAATCTCAAAATATTTCCATTTTGTTTTGTGCATAGTAATATACTAGGCACTGTTTAGCAACCATCAAATGGAAGAAGATAGTCCTAATATTGACTTTCAAAGTTTACCTGATACAAAAAATACATACAGATAAATTTAAAGTGAAAAAAATCCACTTTATATTATACAACTAGTCATACAAAGGAGTCTGGTTCCCTTCGTGGCTATGAGCGAGAGCTCTCTGGTGCTACAGGATGAATTCATAAACAACAAAACATAAGCATAAAATGTGTTTACATTTTGTCATATGGGTTTTGATGTATATTTTGTTATGTATATAAAACATAGGCTTATATGAAATGAAAATATCGAATTTTTAAAGATAAATCATGCAATTTTCTTGCGTGAACCAGTAAGGAAGCATGCAGATTGAAGCACCTCGGCCTTCTCTGATGACAAATAAGGGCAGCAAAGTCACTGTTCTGTCTTTAATGTCTAATTATTTATATCTGAGTAATGGAGCATAAAGAGAATATTCAAAGGTTTAGAAACATGTATGTTGAGAGTAGAGCACTCCTGCATTGGAGACAGGTAAGCTTTTGCATCACAAGCTAAAGGACTTGTGTTCAGATCCCAGATCCCACATATAAATGGTGGACAGAAACAATGGCAGTCTGCACTTCCGGTCCTAGAAGATGAAGCCTAGGACATTCCAGAGCAAAGCAATGAAGAGGTAGAGCAATCTAGGATGATTACTGAAGCCACCCTTGAGTCTCTGTAAGCATACATGCTCACACATACACCCCCACACCTACACACTCCCATAGACACCCACATCTACACAAGTTAAAAAGAAAATAGAGCATTTCAACTAATGTTTAGCATGATGCTTACTAAAATGTATTTCTTTTTTCCCAACAGAAGTGATTTTGAAAATTTAACTCAGGTAAATGTTTTTTCAATTTTGTATAACTTACTTCATGTAATCACTACTGCGTGTTTACCTTTCATCTTTCATATTTACCAGATGAAGAATTTCCCTAGGTAATTTTGTCATAAAATTTTCTTAGAACAGCAGGATTCAAAGTAATTTCTGAAGACCTCTTAGAGTCTCTATAAAACTTATTCTTTAAGGGGAAGGTCCAACAACATATCTTTGTAAGGACTATATATATATATACCTAGAAATAACCCAAAATATAGCTAAGTCTTTTGTAGATAATAAAGACAGCATCTTAAGATGGACTAGTCAACAAATATGTTGAAATGATAGGGTAGCCATGTGACTTTTAGAAAACATTAGAGTCAAACCTCACATATTAGTTTAAAAAAAAATGAAGTGGGGGCTGGAGAGGTGGCTCAGAGGTTAAGCCTCTGCCTTGCAGGTGGAAGGTCCTGAGTTTGCATCCTAAACCCCACGTATAGACGCCGAGCGGAAGCGGGGGCGGCCTGTGTTTCTGGTCCTGGTAGGGCGGAGCCTGTGAATCCCGGGGCAGAGTAAACAAGGAGGAGGTGGAGGCGGTCCATGGTGGTTCCCGAATTCGTCCGTGGTTCTACACACACACACACACACACATTTGTGCACACACGCATATATCCACAATTGAATAAATAATAAATAATAAAAAAATTTTAAAAAATGAAGTGGACTGAATATGCAAACACAATGAACCCAGTAGCAACTAAAGAAAACTTAGAATTGTCTTACAATTTAGAATTATACTTTAAATTATACTTGGGCATACATGAAATAACCCAAAATGTGTGGTACATTTTGCTTCACAAAACAAAAAGCAGGACTGTGGAGATGGTTCTTTAGTTACAGAGATTGACACACAGACAAGAGTTTGGACCCTGAGATCTCATATCAAATGCTGCGCAGGTGTGGTGACCGCCCTGTACTTCTCACCGCAGAGCAAGCTCGTAGCAGACTAGCCCTATGGGCAAGTTCCGGGTTCCGTCAGACACTGAGACTTACAACAATAAGGTGGAAGAGCATCAAGGATGATCCCCAGCATCAACGCATATCCATATATATGCACACACATGTTTACATGTACCCACACATATGTGTATTTATACATGTGGGAAGACACACGCATCGAACACACAGACTCATGGAAATGGATTTTAAAAACTAAAAATAAATGAATGGAAGATAAACATAGTAAAAACTTTGCATAAGTTCAATAGAAGATGGAATATAGTTAGAAAAAAATACAATCTGAATCAAAAACAAATCAGTGTCTTAATATGGGAGAAGAAACTTTCACAAACAAAAGACTTGGAGTCGAGAGATAGTTTAGCAGGTAAAGCTCTTGTCTTACAAGTGCAAGAACCTGCATTCAACCCCCAGAACATACATTAAGAAAAACTTGAGTATGGTGGCTTAATTTCTAGGTGATTCTAGATCTTTCAAGTTTACAGTTAGTGCTAACTAAAACAAATACACCAAAAAATACCATTTTTATGTATCAGAATGGCAGTACACAAATATATGAGAAAGTATAATGTTGGGAAGACAGTGAGTAAAGAGGAAATGTCACACACTGGGTGAAAAGGCACACTGGCGAGACCACCATGAAGAAGTTAGCAGTATCTATGACAATTACAAATATGCATCACATTTGCAAAAGAACATAAGGTAATATTGATTATAGTGGCAACGGATTAGAAGCCGATGTTTATCAGTAGGCTACTGGTTAATCTATGGTTTCTACATAGTTTGGAATGATACCCAGGTGAACAATTTATTAGGAAAAAATATGTGAAGCTCTCTAAGGGATACCTTTAAATGAACAACATAAAGTTGATTATGATAGCATTATATAAAAGGAAGGAAAGGTAATATCTTTAGTAATTATCCAGAAAAATTTTACAAACACATAAACAAGAACTTAGTGGTTACCTGTTTGGTACAGGTGGTCTTGTGAAAATGGGTGATGGAATTGAGGTAGGAGGGGCAATTTTTTGCTCCACTTTTAATGTAATTTGCTTTCAGCTATGTAAATAAACTATTCAAGGAAAAAACCTTGGTAAACCATTAGAATTGTTTCTATTGTAATGACCATGTATACCAACTGGTAAAGATCAGTTACAAATAATGTATATAGAGTGAATTTATTTTCTGGGAAAAATGAATGCATGTTATGTGTTGTGTCTATTTGTGGGCATAAAAGACAGCTTTGAAAGCGTCCGTGCAAAATGTTAACATCCATTACTTAAGGTGTATAGAGAGATCTTTTTAAAAATCCTTTGTGGGTCTTCGAATGATTTCAGTTATTAAAAACATGCATACTGTTTTGATGTTTTCAAATGCAATAGTTGAACCTTTTTTGAATGGAGAATATTTTGGTGATTTGGAATTTGTGTAAAGCATAAGAAAATGAGGACGCATTTTGTTTTCTAGATTTTTACTATATGGGTGTACGACCCAGAAAATGCAGACTATGATGAGTTAACATTGACTGCCAAGGGTCCTTCAATAGTAAGTATAGATATTGTCATAGATCAGACAAAATATGCTGTTTTTCTTTTTGAGGGTTTTGTATGAGTTATAGTCACTTGGTTCTAAATCAAGTGATAGTATACTAAACTGTCTAGAACAAACTAAAAACCATTTTTCTTATCTACTTGCTCAGTTTAACCTTTATGGCGTTTTGAACTTGTACTTGACTTGTGAAATTTTAAGTCTCTCTCTATCGTACATTGGTGAAGCGACTGACTATTCATGTTCTTTAAAGATATCTTGTGAGCTCTGAGGAGATGACTCAGTGGATAAAGAAGTTGAATACAGATCCTCCATCATCCATGTACAAAGCTGAGTATAGCAGCACACACCTGCAAGCCTGGCATTATGGGCCGAGACAGGCAGATCCTGGGATCTCAAAGGCCAGCCAGCCTGGTACACACTGCAAACCTTGGGTTCAGTAAGAAACCTTGTCTCAGAAAAATAGCGTGGAGAAGCAAGTGAGACAGACATCCTAATGTCAACCTCTGACATCATGCACCCACACAGGCAAGTACATGCACACACCTCTCTCTCTCTCTCTCTCTCTTGTCTCTCTTCTCTCTCTCTCTCTCTATATATATATATATCATGTGCACACACACACACACACACACACACACACACACACACACGATGTCCTGTAAGCATCTGTGCTGTAGCTATCCCTCAAAATATGTCTACTTAGGATTTCCTAAAGGAACATAGTAAATAAGTGCAACCCAGTAAGTAAATGCTTTATTTTAAGTTACCAGTTTATATTTTGTATTCTATTACAATTAAAATACACTGAAGAAAACCAGTATGGGCTATTATTATATCATGAGAATGACTCATAGTAATCAGATATCACAGGAAACAGATGGATAAATCTGAATAACAAATAATCAGTCAGTTATCATACTGGCCATCTACGTTGCAGAGAATAAATCAATGGTTGAAGCCACACTTCTGCCCTGTTCCTGATTTTAGAAGAAATGCTTTGAATTTTCCCCATTTGGTATAGCTTTGACTATAGGTTTACTATACATATCTTTATTATGCTTGCTGATTCCAATAATTTTGTTACACTTTTTTATTTGGTTCAAATATTACTATTTCTTTTGCTTTGTTGATCTTTGGTGTTAGATACATTTGCTTTTTAATTTTCATTTGTTCATCTCCTTCTTCTGAAATAACTTCTCATAACTTTCTTTTTTCTCAATGTGTAAGAGACTGAGAAGTATCTTCTGTAGTTATGACTTACTGACAATATTATTTTAATTTATGTTTATCTTGTAAACTCTTCATTTCTCCATTGATTTTTAAGAAGATAACTTTCTGAATATAGTAATCTTGGTTGGAATTATTGTCAGAACTTAAAGTGTATCATTCCATTGCTTTCTTAAGTTTTAGAGTTTCTGCTGAAAGATCTGATGTCATTTGGATGAGTTTTCCTGTACGAATGAATTGGTACTTTTCTCTTGCAATTTTTAACATTATTTCTTTGTTCAGTACACTTAGTATTTTAAATATAATGTGAGAAGGTTTTTTTTTCTTTACATGTGTATTTGGGAGTCTAAAGCTTCCTGTACTTGGTTGTTGTAGCAGTTTTTATTTCTGCTGCTATAAGACACCACAATACATGGTTTAATATAATGCTAAATCTCAAGAAATCAATTTCTTGATTTTGAATATTTAAGCTATTTTCTGCTCTGTTGGTAGGAATGCAGAATGGTGTAAATGCTGAGGGCAAAACTGCTAATTTCTCAAAAAATTAAGAACAGAATTATCAGCATAATTTACAATCAAAAAAAGGTAGAAACAATACAATTGACCATTGACAGACAAATATAACGTAGCATATAATTCAATGGCGGATCATCCCACCTTCTACTATGGGCAGAAGACTGCCAGGGGGCAAGAAATGGTAGGATTAAGAAAGTATCAACTAAACAAGGGAGATTAATGGTTTCAGAGGAAGATAGAGTTTTTCATGGCAGAAACAGCAGGGCTAGCTGGCAGAAGCTGGAGGAGACTTAAGTCACATCTGTCATGCAGGCTGAGAGCTGCAGACTGCAAGAGCAGGACTAACTAACTGAAGCCAGGTGGGTTTAACCAACCTCAAGGCCCACCCCCTGCGGCTGCCTTCCTCCAGCAAAGCTCCACTTTCTAAAGGTGCCATGACCTTCCCAAACAACTAAGGGGTCAAACGCATGAGCTTGTGGCGGATAACTCACATTTCAAACCATGATGAATATCCATGTCTTCCTTTAGATTTTCTGGTATGCTGTCATGGAACAGGTTTTCTATTACTTGAGTTTGTGTCTCAGGTCCTTCTTGTATCTCATGGATTCTTAGGTTTGGTCTCTTGATTGTATCCCGTAATTCTTGAAAGTTGTGGTAAGCCTGTTATTTTTTTTTTTCTTTATTGGTGTCTAGGTATAATATTTCCTTGATGTTGTCTACAGTCTTCTATATTGTTTCTTCTGCTTGATCTCACCTACTGAAGATGTTTTCCACTTTTTTTATTTTTTAATTAGAATACAAAGTATTGGGTTTCACTCTAGCAATTTCGAACAAAATTTGTTTAGTTGATACTTTCTTAATCCTACCATTTCTTGCCCCCTGGCAGTCTTCTGCCCATAGTAGAAGGTGGGATGATCCGCCATTGAATTATATGCTACGTTATGTTTGTCTGTCAATGGTCAATTGTATTGTTTCTACCTTTTTTTGATTGTAAATTATGCTGATAATTCTGTTCTTAATTTTTTGAGAAATTAGCAGTTTTGCCCTCAGCATTTACACCATTCTGCATTCCTACCAACAGAGCAGAAAATAGCTTAAATTTTCAAAATCAAGAAATTGATTTCTTGAGATTTAGCATTATATTAGACCATGTATTGTCATCAAAGGAATCTGGGGAAGTGATATATGACAACATCCTGTGAATCAGAATATTTTGCTTTACTTCCTTATCCTTTGCTTGAAGTTTTCCAGGCTCTAGCTTCCCAGACGGGAAGTGCTGAGATCTGAACTCAGGTCCTTTTCTTTTTGAGTCAGTGGCTTAATCCCTGAACTATCTCTCCAGCTTTAAGAAAGGTGTTTATTTCTAATCACTGAAGACACAAAAAGTAGCTTGAACTTTATTCTTAGTACAATGAACAAAATAAAAGAATGAGGAAGTAGTATTTTAAATTATTTTAAAAAAATCACATCAGAATTCCAAGCCAAATATTGTAGACAAGAGTTTAATGTTAGCATCCACATTTAAGAGAGAACATGTGGTGTTAATCTTTCTGTGTCTATGATAACTTGCCAGCATATACTTTCTAGATCCATCCATTTGTCAGCAAATTCTATAATCTCATCTTTCTTGACAGCTGAATAGTTCTCTATTATGTATATGTATATATACAAAAATTTCATTACCCATTCCTCTGTTGATGAACATGTTGGTTGATTCCATTTTCTTGTTATTATAAATAGAGCTACAATAAGCATGAAAGAGCAAATGTTTTGTCCCTTGGGAATATTCTCAGCAGTGATATAGCTGGGTTACATGGTAGTTCCATTTTTAGCTTTCTGAGGAATCTCCATATTGATTTCCAAAGTGACTGTACCAGTAGAAATTTGGATCTTAAGATAGTTGTAAGATTTGGGAGCCTAGCCATGCAGTGCATGGAATGGTACAGGGAATCAGATGGTACCTGACACCCCATGAACAGAGCAGATCACTCAGGAAGAGTCATACTGTGAGAAGAGAGATGCGGCAAAGGTCAAATCCTGGGGGACTTCCACAGGGTTGGAAGAAGGCTAACATGGAGGACTAGAACCAAGGAAGTATTTTGAATGGGAAGATAAGTCCGAGGGTAGCAAATGCTAATGGACTGTATTTATTATACTTACAGCATGCTGAGGTTACAAATAGAAAATCACAAAGATTAGTAATAGAGTAGTGAAACTTTGTTCTGGATTAGTATTGATAAAGCAAATGGGCATAGTTCTTTTAGAAATCATTTTTGTAATATCTATCAAGATTTCATAAAGCATTTTAAGTATTTTTAGAAGTATTTAAACTTTTTGCCTATCACTTTTCTAATATGTCAAAAACACTAGTCCTAACTGTGGAAAACCTATATATTGCATCCATGGAAGTAGTACTTATCAATAATGAAAATAAAACTTCTTAAATGTCCAATAGGTGAGCTGTGATTATGTACTTGGTCTAATATCATGCAGCCATTAAAAATGATGTTTCTAAGACCCTATTGTTGAAGACATCAACTATCCATTTTGGGTACAGAAAATAGAGCAATGAAATTGGAACTGAGCTGTAAGCTTCCATCCTATGATTTGCTTTCATAATGCTAGATGGTGGTAAATAAGCTGCTTAGAAGACAATCCATCAACAGTCTTACTCAGCTGTGTACCTTACAAGCTACAAAACTGACCTGCCAGGAAAGATATGTGTACTGTTTTAAAAGTGGCATGATAATGATGTCATTATCACTGCTTTCTGATTGGATCTGAGGCCCTTCCAACAGGAAGAAGACCATGCTTGGTACTCTAAACCCAACCAAGAGCCCATAGCAGGGGGAGATCAGAGGTGCTGGAAGAGAACTCCCTACTAGTGTTTGCTAAATGGACATGTTAATATCTATGTTTATAGCCATAGGTTAGCGTTGCTTCCAGTCCTCATTCGAGAAGCATATCATAGCTGCTGTTAATTTAGAAAGTTAATGTACCAAATATTCTTTATGCTGCTGCTTCAAGGCTAAAACTGAGGCTAAAACAACTAATGGGAGAAAGGGAGATTTATTCAGCTTACTGGTTCCAGCAGCGAGATACAGTCCATTATAGCAGGAATGGCATGACTGGGTGGCAGAAGCTGGAGGCAGCCTCAGTCACTACAGATATCATGGAGGCTGAGAGCTGTGCAAGTGCAAGAGCAGAGTCACTCACTCAAGCAGGGTGGAGCTAACTAACGCCAAGGCCCACCCCTTGGTAACTGCCTTCCTCCAGCAAGGCTCTGCCTCCTAGAGGCATCATGACTTTCCCAAATAACTGAAAATTTAAACACATGAGCCCGTGGGGGACAACTCACATTTTAAACCATGGCAGTCATAATCAGTCAAAGTGCCCACAGTAAGGAATGACAGAGTGCTCGATCCTAAGTGGGACATGTCACTCCAAGGCTCAAGGAACACTGCAGAAGAAAGAATAGAAAGAATGTAAAGACAGAGGAAAGGAGGTGTCTGTCAGATATAACCTGTGGTTGCCTGCACAAGATTGGGCCTGCCAACATTTCATCGTGAACAGGACCCCTGCTCTTCCCTGGAAGACTACTGGGAGTTTGTGCTTCTTGGGGGAGGTGGTATCATTTTCGTCCATGTTGAAAGTAGTTGAAAAGTAGCCCGCGTTCTATTTTTTTTTTTAATAAATAACCACCCACCCACGCTCAGGCAAACAACCCTAATTAAATTCAGAGGCATACATACATGCACACACACATGAAAAACAGACATGAAAGTAGGAGGGAGACATCTGGGAAGAAAGATTTCAGCAGAACATTGAGGTTAATGAGGCTGAAAAATGACTAAAACTCACTAAATATATGTATGGAGTCATCAAAGAATAATTTAAATCTTAAATAAGTATATAGACTATAAGGGCACATAATGACATGAACACATAATAGAGGCATGCACTAATGGAAGTATAACTAAATTTAGCTTTTGTCTTTTTTGATAATTTCTGTGTTTTTTTCTTAATATATAAAATGATTTTAAGATATATTTGTGTGTGTGTGTGTGTGTGTGTGTGTGTATCAAAGGGTATTGTGTGTGTCTGGGGAGGACCAAGGGTGACTTCGGGAATCATCCTTTATCATTTCTACCTCCTTTATGCTTTACTTTGGGATTTCCCAGGCTCTACCCACCATTGCCAGAAGTCCAGGCCACCGCTTTTTTTAGCCTAGTGTTGTTTTTTTTTTTTAATGTGGGACCCAGGATCTCTGAACTCAGAACCTCCTGCTTGCAAGACAGAGTCTTAACCCCTGAGCTCTCGCTCCAGCCTTATAAATGATTAGACCATAAATTACTTTTTATTTTTGGTATGTGTATAGCCTATGTATGTGAATTCATGTGTTTGCATGTACGTGTGTAGCCTATGTATGTGAATGTATGTGTGTCCATATGCACATGTATAGCTTACATATGTGTGCAGGTGCAAATGTATAGCCTATGTATGTGAGTGCATGTGTGTGCATGTGTGTAGTCTATGCATGTGAGTGCATGTGTGTGCATGTGTGTAGTCTATGCATGTGAGTGCATGTGTATAGTCTATACATGTGAGTGCATTTGTGTGTGTCAGTGCTGCTCACGTGCATGTGCAGGCCAGAAGTTGACTTTGGGTGTCTTCTTCTATCACTATCTTATTTTTTGAAAACAGATCTCTCATTAAGCCTCACTGTGTTTTCACTAGATTGTCTGGCCGATGAGCTGTAGGGATGTTTATGCCCCCACCCTCGCCACTAGTGTTAAGGTTACAGCTTTTATGGTAGCAGGAGGGGGTCCAAACTCAGTCTCGTGCTTGTGCGGCCAGCACTTTACCCACTGAGCCCTCTTCTAAGCCCCTAAATTACCTTCTTTAAGGAAAAAAAATACCTTCCTAAGCATGCTTATGTGAATATCTTGTATTTTTGTATTTTATTTCCATCTTAGCTTCTACAATATTAAGATTACCTTTATAGTCATGTGAAAGGTGTCATAGATAATTTTTAAGTGAATAAAATTTCTCAAAACAAAATTAAGTAATCCATAATTTACCAAGTGTTTGCTAGGCAAACCTCTACTCTATTAAATCTTAAATATTCATTTTGTAGTGAACTCTTCTTGGACCACTATTCCTTACTCCTGTGGCAGTTAGTTTCAGATATCAACTTGACAATTGAAAACTAAGCCTTTAGGCATATCTGTGAATGATTATTTAGTGAAAGCAAGGCCTGTAGGAGTTTTTCTGACTGATGCATGAAGGTCCAGCCCATAGTGGGTAGGATCATTTCCTAGGCAGGTGAAAAGGATGAAAACAGAGTTGGTTGACTGTGGCATGCTGTCAAGTTAGGAAGTATGTCCCACTCTTATCTCTTCCAGTGCCTATGATGTAGCCACTTTCCTTAATTCCAGATGCTGGTATGACTCTCCCGCCGCAAGGAACTATAGCCTGAAACCTTGAACATGAATAGACCCTTTGTTACCCCTGATTTATTTTGGTCATGTAAGACCCCCCAATAGGTTAACTTCCCTGCATAGACAGTCATTTCAAAGGCTTCCTTGAAAAATATCAGGCTGGAGAGTCATGACCCAGGGAAGCTATAGAATTCAAGGGTGGTCCTCACTCTCTGAGTTTCAATTCTAGGACTTCTCCCATGATGAAACAATTGCTTCCATTTAAAATATCTTATTAGAAAAATTCTATGTAGGTTCAACTTCTACTTATGTCTTATGAGTACAAGGAGGCGCATCAGATTTATCTGAATTTTAAGATGATCTTTTTCTTTTCAGCATTGGGAATCGAGCCCAGGAGTTTGAGCATGGTAGGCAAGTGCTCTACCACTGAGTTCATCACCAGCTCTAGATAATTTTTCTTAAAGCCTTCAGATAGCTTTGGAAGCCTAGCTTGAAGGAGAATGTCACTTGAAAAAAATCTGTGTGTGCCATGGTGCATGTGTGGAGGTGTGGGTCTCACCATCCATCTTGTTGGACACAATATCTGATTATTCACTACTGTGCACACCACACTGACCGAAACCATGAGCTTCCAGGGATTCTCCTGTCTTTCCTTGAGAGATCTGGGATTACAGATATATGCTACTGTTTCCAGTTTTATGTGGGTTCTGGGGATCTGAACTCAGATTCTCATGCCTGCATGGCAAACATAATACTCATAGAGCCATCTACCCAGTTTAAGCGTGTCATTTTGAAAATAGGTCCCTAGAAAAAGCAATCTAACAAATTGATTTTAGAAACTTGATGTGGCTTTTTTTGCATGTGTGTGTATATGGGATATGTGCACATGTGTATGAATGCTTGCAAGTGGGCTTGTGGGCGCACATGTATGTGGAGGCCAGAAGTGACATGGGGTATCTTCCTTTGTCACTTGCCATCTTATTTACCAAGGCAAGGTCTCTCCACCCGGAGCTCACCTTGCCCATTCAGCTAGTACAGCTGGCCAGCTGGCCTCGCTCTGCCTCCTCTTAGTGCTGGGATAACAAGCAGGCAGGTTTGCCCAACTAACTTTTATGTAAGTTCTGGAGATCCAAACTCTGGTCTTCCTGCTTGCGTGGCAAGATCCTTATATCCTAAGCTATATCCTTCCTTATGTATTTCATTGATATTAAACTTAGGTTTATTTTCTTAAAGATATCTGTAGTCTTTATCCACATAGGATTCTGATTATGCAAGAGTGTTCTCAAAAAATTGGATACTGTATTATGGCTCTTTTTTTTTTTTTTTTTTTTTTTTTTTGGTGGGCTGGGATGAATGCTTTACTACTAAACTATATTCCCTGTATGGCCTTTTTTTGCATGTACATCCATGCATGTGTGTTTACATGTGTGTGTGTGTATATACACAAGAGGGAACTTCAGCACGTGTACCTGTGGAGGCCCAATGGTGACACAGGTAATCGTGCTGGATTACTGTATCTCCTTATTGCTTTGCTCTGGGATTTCCCAGCTTCTATCTTCCAAGGCTGGAGCTGCAAGCCACCGCCATTTCTGCCTGGCAATTTTGCATGAGATCTAGGACTCTAAACTGAGGACTTTGTGCTTATAAGGCAAAGGCTTTAGTCCCCCAAACCATCTCCTCAGTCCCAGACAGTGACATTTATAATTCATAAAATTTTCACGGGGCAGAAGATAGATGGTTAAGAATCTTATAAGTATATTGAATTTATAAATATAAATAATATCTAAACTAAAACAACAAATTCAATACATCCAAGTATTTCAGAATACTTTTGGCTAGGAAAAGAATAAAATACAAATTTCATTTTCTATTCACAGAATTCCCAGATCCTCAGCAAGCAGTTGGCCACTTTGGGACAGAAGCCTTCCATACGTACAATTCTGAAAAAAAAAAATTATTTTCCAGGAGACATAACAAAAGAGGGGTATTTAAATTTAAATTTTTCCCATGTAGAATTCATCTTTAAAATTTTAAAAATCAAAAACTTGAAAGAAATTTAAAAGACTTAGTGATATTTTGTGGAATGCATATAGCATATGATTTCTGAGGAATTCTTTATGATTAAAAAAAGTGATCATCCCAATTAATGACCAACTTAGAAAATGCCTGTCATTTGGATTCAAGCCTAGTTCTCAGTCCAAAAGCATCATTTAGGGATGGCCATGTCCCTAAATGCTCCCTGAACATGTGTCAGTGTATAATGGATGTCACAGTCACAGTCACTACCACCCCTCGTCACACACAGAGCTACATGAGCAACACCATCTGTTACTGTTAAAGGTACTAAGTTACCACTAATGGTAAACAGCCTTTCTTAAACCACTGAGCTCCTAGTCACAGGCAGGATGCTTATAACTCCAGGATACAGTTACTGCCTTCAACAACCTGACAGTTAATGAGGGAGTCAAGCAAAGAAGGAGATATTCTGGCACAGGTGAGACACAGGCCACAGTAGAACATGTGGAGAATGCTCAGCTCACACTTGAAGGCTTGGGACATGGGGAAGGCTAAACACTTTTCCTCATTGCTGGAAAGAGCAGCTGTTGGGGCTGGAGAAGTGGTTCTGTGTTTAAAGTGCTTCCTGCATAAGCAAAAGGACTAGAATTTGAATCCTCAGATGCCAAAGGTAGCCATGTGGACATGTGGGCCCACTTGTAATTCCAGCCCCAGAGAACAGAGCCTGGGGCTCCCTAGAGCCAGCTGTTCACCAAGCTCGTCTTAATGGTATGCTCTGAGTTTACAGATACAGGCTTAAAAAACTAAGGTGGAAGAGTTGATTTAGTGATCCTCAATGTCACCTTTGGTCTTCTAACCATAGCCACACTCATCCCCACATGCAAATATGCATATGTACACGCACGCAGCCCCATGCACATGAAAGGATTTTTAAAAAGAAATAAGCTATCAAATCAAAAGAGTCTTCTAAGTGTGGCTCTGGGTATCAGAATGATATACAGGAGTGAGTCCTGAGAAAACAGATGTTTCTAGGGACAGAAGAATTCAATTCATCAGTAGAGTAAGGAAGGCCATTCAGAGGAATAAAATATCTCTGAAGTAGTAATAAGTTGGATCTAAAATTCCTGTTTGAGCTAGTTAGATAGGTGTCAACTTGATGGTTGAAGGCCGAGCCTCTATGCACATCTGTGGAAATTGTCAGGTAAGGCAAGCCCTAAGTAAACTTTAGAGGATTTTCTGATTGATGTGGGAAGACCCAGACCATAGTGGGTGGGATTATTTCTTGGGCAAGCAGATAAAATGGATGAAACTAGTTCAGTAGTTTGACATATTTCAACCTCCTGTGACAAACTTGCAGTCTGGCAAGTGAGGTTTGTCCCTCTCTGAGCAACCTTTGTGGATATGGTGTGGCACGTTCCCTTAGTTCCTGGTGTCTTTATGGACTCTCCTGCCAAACTGAATTATGGAGTATGTATTTGCACGTGGGTAGATGCACATGGGTGAGTGAATATACACAAGTGGACTTGAACGTGTGTGCCTCTTATGATACTGGGAGTCATGTTTGGTCACTCTTTCACCTTTATTGTGAGCTTGAATCTTTAATTAAACCCAGAGCACACCATTAGGACTGATTTGATGAGTCAGCTTGCTGTGGGGATTCCCAGGCTCTGCCTTCTAAGGCTAGAACTATAGACAGGCCACCATAACTGCTCGGTATTTTTACTTGAGATCTGAAGGTCTGAACTCAGGTCCCTTTGCTTGTAAGGCAAGGGTTTTAATCACTAAACCATCTCCCTAATGCATTATTCATTCTTCAGCACGTGAGCATCTGGGTTGTGTCTACTTTGGGACGGTTAGGAATGCTGCTGCTGGAGCATTTGTGTACAGATTTCCAAATGGCAACATACTTTCATTTCCTTTGGGTGTGTGCATGTGGGAATGTAGACTTGCTCATTGTGTGTAAGAATATGGACTTGCTCATGTCTTTGGCACATGTGTAGCAGTAGAAAGGCATTGTTCCTCACCTAGCAACCTTGTTTAGATCAGGTCTCCACCACTGCTGTGTAAACCAGGCTGGTTGGCCTGAGAGCTTCTGGAGATGTTTGAGACTCTGACTCCTAGTTCCCAAAGTTGCATTGGGATTTCAGACACTGCATTGTGCCCAGTATGCATGTGGGATCTGGGGTCCAAACTCCAGTCATCCTGTTTGTAAAACACATCCTTTTAACTCACCGAGCCATCTCCCCAGTTCTGGTTAGACTGCTTTCTAAAGTGACTACACCATTTTACATTTTTATCAGCAGGACATGAAGATTCCAATTTCTCCACTTCTACATCCACAATACTTTGGTGCACATTATCATGTGTTATTTAAACTCATTGAGACGCTAGCAATGGAAGCAGGGTGGTCCTTCCTTCCCCTGCCTTCAGACTTAACCATGTTGTCTCCAAGTGTCCTCCAAGATCCTTTGGCCCAGATACAGGCTGCCCTTCCCCAGCCCTGTGGGAAGAAAGGAGACCAGTGAAGCAGCCCAAGTCCTAGAGAACAGAAGAGTAAGTTGTTGAGTAAGAACGCTGTGCTTGAACACAGCTGGGAAGTAAAGCATTCACAGACACCCTCCCAAAGCTGAGGATTCAACTCTGTTTATCCTATAATGTAAAACACTTACAGTGGGAAGGATTAGTAGGAAACTCATCTGTGGAGTGAATGCTCCATTCTGCCTTGACCTCTCAGCAGGGAACTTCCCAATCAATTCTGCTGGACATTTGTAAGCCCCTAATTTGATGTTTGGCTATCTGTATGTTGTTTCTCTCTATCTTCTGCTTACCGTTTTTTCTCTTATGGTTACTTGTTATGTATTTAATAAACTCACTTCCAAACCCAAAATCACAGCTATCATAGATCATTCTCTGAAACATACACACTTGTTATTAATCATTTTATATATGAATAACTATATTCATCAATTTAGTTCATCAATTAACTAATCAGTGTGCTACAATTGTCAAAATGGGAAGGGAAGAGCATGGTTTATAAGAGATATATCTCCAGTTTCCATATAAGAAGATAATAGTATGGATCATATATAAAATCTTATGTACACAAAGAGTATTTATTTTGAAATAGGGAAACATACTACAGAATCAAGAATTTTTTCATTTGTGACCAGGGTAAAGAATGAAGAGACATGCAGCAGCAGTAGCATTTTAGTTTTATTTTGTTTTATCCATGTTACTAAAATTAAATTTATAACATAAATTAAAATTAAATTAATTAATTTATTAAGTAATAAATTAAAAATATAATAAAGATAGATTGAGAAGAAATAGCCCTTTTTTTTGCATTTTTCTCTTAGGACCTGGAAAATTTATATACCTATGACCTCAGAAGACATATTAAAAGAGATTAGAGGAAATGAAGTGGCTTTTCAAGATTGCTTTATTGCACATGTTCCTGTGCTGCTGTCTCTTCCGCTCTTTTCTTTTGTCGAAGATTCTAGCTTTTTACCACTCACTTCACCAGCTGGTAGTCAATTAATGTGCTCCTGGATGGCTTGTATTTCTTCATACAGTGTTCTGGTATCTGACACCGAAACCTTTCAAACCAACGATTCCTACACCAAGTGGAGCCGAGTGCGAGTGCCTCCAAATGTTTTGAGTAGCGCTGACCGGCACAATGTGACCAGCGTGAGCATGCTGCGGGATGGAATTGTTTTTGTAATAAGTGGCGCACTTTACCTAAAGGATACTAAGGAATTTTTAAAACTAGGCAGGGCAAGAGGTGTTCCTGAAAGCGGAATTCTTGGCACTGTGACAAGAAGATGGTGCTGGGTCAAATATTTACTTAAGGTAAGTCAAAAATTATATATACATAAAATACATATTTATATTATGTATTTAATGTATAACAAATATACATTTAAATGTATGTACCATACCATTTATTGTGTCATATATATAGTAAAGACTGTTACTAAGCAGCATCTTAGTGCAGACATTTCAAATGAAGTTGTGAACTTCTCAGATACTATCAATGGTCTGCTTTTATCCCACTGCCAAGACCAGAATATCTCTCCAGGTCTTTTCAAGGAAATTATTCTTTTTTTTTTCTTTAACATTTTTTGAATATTCGTGTGTGTGTGTGTGTTGTCTGTCTGTCTGTCTGTCTGTCTGTCTGTCTGTCTGTCTGTGGACGACTAAGGGTGACTTCAGGAATCATCCTACATTGTTCCTACCTTCCTTCTGCTTCCATGCTGGGAAGAAGACTGGCTGCGTCTTGTGCAGGACACCACAGCCGCTGAGAGTTCATGAGTGCCACGTCATAGCCAGAAGAAAGCTTTTCACAGCTCTCCTCCCCATCCTCTGGCTCTGACATTCATTCTGCCCCCTCTTCTGTGCTGCCCCCTAGTCTTAGGGTAGGGAAGAATTTATATAGATGTCTTATTTAGGGTTGAGCACTCAAAATCCCTTATTTTCACACTTCTATCAGTTACAAGTCTCCGTATTGCCACTGCAAAAGGAAACTCCTCTGACCAACGTTGAAAGTAGCACTAACATATGGACATAAACAAATTGCTTAGGAGGCAGTTTGACATGTTCATTTAGTATAAAAACAATAGTAGGTTCTCCACTAGGGCTCACCTCTAACTCACTGATCATGTCCACTTCATCAGCTATGGTCTTCTTTTTCTAAATCAGGTTTACAATACAGTACCAGTTGCGAATTCCCTCCTTTAGAAGCAGGCCTCAAATCCAATCAGAAAGTAGTTGGTCCCCCCCCCCATAGTCATACTACTATTGCACCAGTTGACATATCTTGCCTGGTAGATCAGTATTGTACAGGGTCCAGTGCTGGGTAAGATCATTGGTGTCTAGTCCTTACAGCAGCAAGCATCATAGTACCTACTAGGAACTAACTAGTATGGAAGAAGTTTCACAGTCAGTTCCAGCTTAATTTCTCTATTTTGCAACTAAAGAGCATAGTGACTTCATAAACAAGGTCTTGCATCTAATTTTGGTGGAAAATCAAGAACTGTGGCAGTAGCTTGAATTACTCTGGGAGCCTCTAGGGTTTCCTGGCTATTCACTCTTAGTGAGGTATCTGACAACTGGCACTGAGATGCTAGACTCTTTTTGGTGTTTTCTAGCTATTTGCATTTCTCCTTTTGAGAATTCTGTTTTGACCCATAGTTCTTTTCTTTTTTTGCACGTGTGTGTGTGTGTGTGCACGCACGCATGTATCTGTGTGTAGTAGAGGATACTTGAGTATTTGTGCCTGTGGAGGCCTAAGGTTCACCCTGATTGCTTTACCTCCTTTTGCTTTGTTCTGGGGTTTCCCAGGCTCTGCCTTCCAGGGCCAGAAGCAAAGGTTGCCATTTCTGCTCAGCATTTTTACATGGGCTCTGGGATCTGAACTGAGGTCCTTCCTCAAGAAGTGGATGTTTAAGTCCTGAGCCATCTCTCCAGATCCCATAGATCATATTTTAATTGGGTTTATGTTCTTGGTGTTTAAGATTTTTTTTAATTCTTTGCATATTCTAGACACTCTTCTTCTGTAAAATGTATAACTAGATGTTTCCTCCCCTTCTGTAGGATTGCTCTTCACTTGATTGACAGTCAACTGCTACTGATAGCTTGGGTGTTAATTTTGTATTCTGCCACTTTGCTGAGAGTGCTTACTAACTTTATGAATTTTCTTTGCTGTACAGCAACTTTTCAATTTCATGAGATCCCACTTGTTAATTGTTGGTTTTAGTACCTGAGCTACCAGGATCTTAAGTAGAAATTTTACCTGTGTGTTGCAGTTCGCCTGCATGATTGCTGATAAATGACCATCAAACAGCTTAAGGGGACAAGGAATTTATTTTCTCTTATGATTTTCTCGTTACAGTTCTCAGTCCAGATAGACAGGAAAGCTCACACCAACAACACGAGGCTGAGGGAACTGGTCACATCATCTTTACATAATGGCTGAGAGAAGGACGATCCTTACTTGCCAGACCAGCATGTCTAGCCAAGTATACACAAGGATGCCAACTTCCTCAACTGGCTCTCAGTATTTTATTCATCTGTTCAGGGCCTAGTCCCACCCACCATAGGCTGGTCTTTCCCCATCAGCTAGACAGTCTCCTGCAGGTTTGCTCTGGGCTTAACCTAACCACTAATTCTCTACAAATGTGCCCAGAGCTCAAACCCTCAACTATCAGGTTGACACTTGTGCCTAACTATGACACTGTGCGTATCTGTTGAAGTGTACTATCTTCTATTTTCTCTAGTAGTATCAGGTCTAATGTTGAGATCTTTGATCCATTTGGAGTTTTTTTTTTTTTTTTTTTCAAGATGAGAGGCAAGGATCTAGTTTGGTTCTGTATGTTGATATCCAGGTTTCCCAAAACTATTTGTTGAAGATACTGTCCTGTCTCCAATGTATATTTTTGGTGTCTTTGTCAAGAATCAAGATAGATATAGTTGCATGAATTTATATCTGGGCTATTTGTTATAGTCAATTGATCTATTTTTGTGCCAATACCATGCCATTTTTATGACTAAGACTGGTGTAGCTGTGCCTACTGTACTTTTCTTTTTGTTCAGAATTGCTTTGGTTGTCCTTAGTCTCTTGTGCTTCCATGTGACTTTTAATAGTGCTTTTTCCTATTTCTGTGAAGAATGGCCTTGGGATTTTGAATAGGATTGTTTTTGGTAGGATAGCCCCTTTTCACAATATTGATTCTTTTGATCTATGAGCACAGGAGGTCTTTCCATCTTCTTACGTTTTCTCTAACTTCTTTCTTTAGTGTCTGAAAGTTTTCATTGTAAAGGTCTTTTGTTTCCTTGGTAAGATTTATTCCTAAGTATTTTTGGTGGCTATTTTCAGTAGAAATGGTTCCTTGATTTCTTTTTCATGTGTGTGTTATTAGTATATATGAGTGCTACTGATGTTTGTGTGTTAATTTTGTATCCTGCCACTTTGCTGAAAGTGTTTATTAGCTCTATAAAATTCCTGGAAGTATCTTTAGGCTACATTAATGTATAGAATTATGTTATCTACAAATAGAGATACTTCAACTTTTTCTTTTCCTATTTATACCTCTTTCATTTCTTTCTTTTGTCTCTTTGATTTTTTTTTGATGTAAGCATTTAATGCTACAAACTTTCCTCTTAAAACTGCCTTCATTTTAGTATGTTGGATTTTTATTTTCATTAAATTCTAGGAATTCTTTTTAAAATATTTTTAAACATTTTGAAATAATTAAATAAAAAATTAAATATTTATTAAGTATTTATACAAATACTTAAATTTTAAAAATATTTTAAAATATTTAATTAATTTTGCCAAATTAATTTAATTAATTTTGCCAATTAATTAATTTTTACAAATTAATTAATTTGTGTGTGTGTGTGTGTGTGTGTGTGTGTGTGTGTGTGTGTATCAGCGGGCACTGTGTATCCTGGTAAAGGACAAAGGGTGACTTCAGAAATCATCCTGGATTGCTTCTACCTCCTTTTTTGCTTAGCTCTGGGATTTCCCAGGCTCTGCCCACCAGGGCCAGAAGTGCAAGTCAAAGCCATTTCTGCCTGGCGTTTTTACATGAGACCTGGGATCCGAACTCAGGAACTTCTGCTTGAGAGGCAGAGTCTTAACCCCTGAGCCATCTCTCCAGCCCTAATTCTAGGAATTCTTAATATTTTTTTCTTAGTTTCTTTAGTGACCCCCACTGGTCATTTCAATAATGTGTTGTTTAATCTCCATGGGTTTCTGTTTTCTTTTGTAGTTTCTCTTATGGTGAACATCTATCATTATTCCATTTTTGTCAGATTAAATATAGGAAGTTGTCTCAACTTGCTTATATTTATTTTTTTAAACTGAATTTGTGTTTTTAGCAAATATAGAGTAAATATGAAAAACATGAGTAAAAAAATGTAATGAATATAATAAAATGAAAAAGATAAGAAAAAAATCTTACCAATACTGCATACACAATCACAGAGATAATAAAAGAGGATCACACCATTCATAAAGCCCCATAATCCCAAGATTTTAATTTTTTATTATTATTATTTATTCAACTGTGCACATGTGCGTATGTATGTGAGCGCACATGTGTGTGTGTGTGTGTGTGTGTGTGTGTGTGTGTGTGTGTGTGTGTAGAACCACAGACGAATTCAGGAACCACCATGGACGCCTCCACCACCTTCTACCCTGGGATTCACAGGCTCCGCCCTACCAGGACCAGAAGCGCAGGCTGCCCCTGCTTCGGCCTGGCGTCTATACGTGGGATCTGGGATCCGAACTCAGGACCTTCCGCCTGCAAGACGGAGGCTTAACCCCTGAGCCACCTCTCCAGCCCCCCAAGATTTTTTATTATAAATTCAACAGAAACTTGACTCTGAAAAAGATGTCTATTAAAGAATAATATGTATAATAATTTATATAAAGAAAATGAAGCAATGGCATACTGCAGCTTGCTGAATGTGTCACAGAATCCACTCACGTGACAAGCATCAGAACCAAGATACAGTGTCTCACAAGCCTCGTGGAAGTTCTGTCTTCAGTCCTAATAGATCAGAGCTGATCCCTTGACTTCTTTCTTCACATACTGAGCAGCTTGCATGGACCATCACATAAGCAGGACCATATGATATGCTTTCATTTGACCAGATGGTTTTGCCAAGGATTTCATGTGCAAGACTGAGCCACACTATTGACTTCAGTTTTGATGCTTAACAATGTCACTGCTATCTCGTATTTTCTTGTATAGCTATATCAGAAGCTGCCACTCTGAAGTCTTGTCCTGTTGGGTTTCGGAGTCCTTTCAGTTTGGATTTGTGGAGAACAACATTGTGACAGACATTTACAAATCCTGTGATAAATGTATGCTCATGTTTCTGTTGGGATAGAAAGAGCTCATCAATAATGCCAAATTATTTTCCAGAGTGTTTTCCATCTATTAATCATTTGGTACCCTCACCCACTTGTAGGACTGTCATAGGTATAAACTTTTTCTATGTTTATTATGTCCTAATAATGTGGTTTGTTTTACAGAAAGTGCCATGAGTTGCTGTGAATGTTTTAGTGTTGGAGTAGAATAATCTATAGTCGTCTTTTACATTCATTTGATCTATGGATTCTACCTAACTACGCTGTTTCTACTAACTACCATTTAACTTCTCTGTTTGCTTTTTATCCAGATGTCTATTGTTGAGAGTGGGATACTGAAATTTCCCACTATTATTATGTTGGGGTTAATCTGTGACTTTATGTCTAGTAATTTTTTATTAAATTTTGGGTCTACCTGTATTTGGTGCATATGTGTTTAGAATTATAATATCTTCTTGGTGGATTGTTCCCTTAAAATAAATAGTGTTGCTGGATATAGTATTCTGGGTTGTCAGTTGTGGTCAAAATATAGAAGGCAGCTTTTCAAGACCTTTTGGTTTCAAAAGTTTCCATTGAATAATCAGTTATTATGAAGGATCTGCTTTTATACATGATTTGGCCCTTATCACTTGCATTTTTAACAGTCTTTTTTTAGTCTGCATTTGTAATGTTTTAGCTATAATATATCATAGCTCTTTTCTAGTCTCATCTATATGATGTTCTGTTGGCCCTGGTAAATGGATAGGTAACTATTTTTCTAGATTTGTGAAGTTTTCATGATCTTATTGGAAATGTTGTCTGTGCTTTTGACCCAGATGTACTTTCTTTTATGCTCATAAATTATAAATTTGGTCTTTTCATGGTATATTCTATTCATGTGATTTTTTTGCTCCCATCTTCTTTATTCAATGCTCTAATTCCTCTGCCTTGTGCTAAAGGTTGGATATTCTGTCTTCCACTTGGTCTTTTGTGGTGGTGGCATTCCGCTGAGATTTTTTTTTTCTTTGAGTACTTGAAATTTTCATTTATAACTTTGTTTTGGGTTTTTTTTTTCAGAGTTTCTGTTTCTTTATTGAATTTTTTTTCAGTGAAGTATCTTCCTTATTTCTTTCATTCAGCTGTTTGTGTTTCCTTGGAATTCAGTTAATGCCTGTCTTCTCTAAATTCATTCGTGCCTCTTTGAACATGTTCATGACTATTCTTTTGAACTTTTACCTCTGTTGTTCTCTGTGAGGACCATCTCTGTAAGGATCATGCCTGTGGGGCTGATGATTCTGAGGTGAGACATATTGTCTTGTTTTCCCATATTGTGTTTTTGCCATGTGTACCAAGGCATCTGTAGTTTGGTCGTTAGTTGCACCATTGTGTGTGTGTGTGTGTGTGTGTGTGTGTGTGTGTGTGTGTGTGTGAAAGAGAGGGGCACTGTGTGTTCCTATGGACGACCAAGGGTTACTTTGGGAATCATCCTAGATTGCTTCTACCTCCTTCTTGCTTTTCTGCGATTCTCAGGCTCCACCCACCAGAGCGGAAGCTCAGACCGCCGGTTCTGCCTGGCATTTTTACGTGGGACCTGGGATCTGAACTCAGGACCTTCTACTTGCGAGGCGGCGTCTTAACCCCTGAACAATCTTTCCAGCCCTCAAAACAGTTTTAAAACAATTTTATTAGCATATATTCATTGAACAAAGCAGTAGTTTTCATTAAAGTATATCATGTACTTTGACCATGTTCACCTCCATTACTCCTTCCTGACCCTTCTCCCTTTTCTTGCCTGCCGTCATCTTCTTCCTAAATACTCCCCCTTCTGCTTTTGTGCCATGCACATATATGTATGTGTGCACGTGCATATTGTGTATGTGTGAACTAGGTTCACATACAAGAAAAAAACAGTGATATTTGTCTTTTCAAACTGACTTGTTTTACGTCAAGTGATAGTTTCCCATTCTGTGCTTTTCCCAGCAAAAGGCAGGACTTCATTCTCTTCACTGCCAAATAACCTCCATTGTGTATATAAACCACGTGTCTATGAGCCACATTTTCTTTATCCTTTCACCCACTGATGGATACCTGGGCTCATTGCATAACTTGATTATTATAAATAGTGCTCCAATCAACATGGATATACAAGAAACTTTGTGATGTACTGACTTAAATCCTTTTGGGTACACAGCCACAGTGGCATAACCAGGTCACAAGGTAGTTCTAATTTGAGAAATAACTACACTGATTTCCATAGTGTCTACACCAATTTAAATTTTTTTAGCAATGTACAAGGATTCTTTTCCACCTACCTACTCCATGTCCTCCTCAGCATTTCCTGTCATTTTTATTTTCTCTTTTTTAGTGATAGTAATTCTGACTGGATGAGGTAGAATCTCAATATAGTTTTGACTTGCATTTCTCTCACAGCTAGGGATGATACATGACATTTTCATCCCAAACTACCTCTTCTTTTGGCAACCAACTTAATATATGCCTATCTCTTATTTTATATAGTCTAAATACATGTACATTAAATAAAATTAGAAAGAAAGATTCCTCTTGATTATCACAGCCATAGAAATTATATTTTACATTAAATGTTCCCAAGTATTGTAAGTAGGTGGTAAGATAAGGAGATTAGAAGCAAGAAGAACACTGGTTCTGGGGATAAAATTAGGCCCTTCACTTTCAGACACTGCCAGTCCAACGCACCCTTCTCCTCTTTCAGTCTGTGCCCATAAAAGTGTAGTATTGAATTGTATATGGTTTAATTTTTTTTCTTTCTCTTTACCTGATATTCAAAGAATCTAGAATTACAAAAATTACAAAAATTACAGTGTTTTAGGTGTCCTCATTTCTTGATGTCAACAAAGAAACATCAAGATTAAAAGAGCACTCCTTGTCAGAGTGATAAATTCACAAACATAAAGAAAGCTGATGCATTCAAAGCTTTAGGAAGAATTTAAATGTCTTATTTATACTACTAGGAAAAGTGTATGAAAAAATTAATAGAATTATTTTCACATATAATGTGATATATCTTTACTTAATAGACTTCTGTATTTAAAACATTATGAAATATGCTAACATAATATTGAATCTTAGTAATCACTTTTTATTTTATTATTTTTTTGGTGCTAGGGATTGAGCGCAGGGCCTCATGCATCCCGTGCATTTACTCTACTACCAATTGTACTCCTGGCCTTTACTTTTTATCATTAGACCACCCCCTAATACTAAAGGTTTTTCTAGTTGTTTTTTTTTGTTTTGTTTTTTTTTTTCAGAGTGAAAGAAGAAAAAGTGCCCTGACAATCTGGACAAGTGATGAAGCTTACCTTGGATATGCTTCATACAATTTTTCCAAGCTAACAGATACTGTAAAACTGAAAAAGATTCTCAAGCTTCCACCAAGTGATACTCTGACAATACAAGCTGTTGAGTACACAGCGCACCCTCTGGAGGTTGCTCTGTTGTTAAATCACTGTGTCACATGCACTACCGACAAACGGGTTTACTTAATAATATTTCATGAAGATTCGATGGACTGGGTGTTTCAAGATTTTAGATTAGATATCCCCATGGACAGCGCTTTATCTCTACGTTTTCTATATTCAGCAATGCCAGACTTAATACTATGGGACAAACATAAGCTGTACTATAGTTATCAAAATTTCACCAAGGTGGGAATTATGAAAACGCAGACAGCATCGCACAGTCTATCAGAGCTATCAAATGGAAGCAATATTCATATAGTTATTGCAGGTGAGGTATTCTTAATTCTACTGAAAATACCCCAGATTGTGCTATAGACATGTTATTTATGACAATGTAGCTATTTCAATTGTGTGTGTGTGTGAATCAGAGGGTACTATGTGTGCTTACAGAAGCCCAAGGGTGACTTGAGGAATCATCCTGGATTGTGCTACCTCCACTTTGCTTTGCTCAAGGCTTTCCCAGGCTCTGCCTTTCAGGGCCAGAAATACAGGACACCACCATTTCTGCCTGGCATTTTTTAGTGGGATTTAGTATCTGAATTCAGGTCCTTCTGCTTGTGAGGCAGAGGCTTAACCCCTGAGCCTTTTCTCCAGCCCAGTGTAACTGTTTTAAATGTTCCAATATGCGGTGCTTTTGAGAGTTAATGGTGCACTTTTACCATGTGAAAGTGAAGAGATTTCAGGTTCAACTGCCGTTAAACCTATGATCTTATGTAGTAAAATGGCAAATTCAAGTTCTTTTTTTTTCTATTTTGATCATTCAGCAGATAATATATGCATTGTCAGGGTGAGAGGTATTATGGTGCTGTAGTAGTTTCCTAGAACTCCCATTGCAAAGTAATACAAACTAGATGGCTTTAAACCACACACACACACAAAATGTGTGTTTGCACAGTGCTTCAGGCTAGAAGTCAGAGATCTTTAAGTGCTGGTTGGGCGGGAAGCATCATCAGGTTCAAGTGCTTTGCTAAGGAGCTTTTCTTCTCACTGAGCTGAGTCACCACTTTTGCTGTGTGCCCATTCCTATCATCTAGACTCTATTTTCAGGCTGTTCTTCGTGCTCGCAGATCTTGGAAAGCTCTGTGTTGTATTCACTATATTTTATTGTGTTGTTTTCACTATGGTTGCCTTACACATATAGCACACTCAATAGCTTGCCTATGACATGTTTCTTGGTTGCTTTCTCTGCTGGAGTGTCAAGTCAACCAAGAGAAGGATCATTCCATTTTTTCACTAATAACTCTTCCCAAGTGCTTAGAAAAGTGTGTGGACATAGTAAGCATTCACTGCATATTTGTAAAATGATATTTATTGCATCTTTGCAATGTTGGGTATTCTCAACTAGAACTATTTTTTTTTCTTAGTTTTCTTTAATTGACCCATTCAGATTTTTCATCATCTTCCCTGGGATCCATTTTATTTTTCTAATATATTTTAGCTGATTCACAGAAACATAAAAATGTACACATGAGTTGGATGCCATAGAATGTTTCAATAAATGTATATGTTGACAAAACATATTCAACTCCTCGAACATTTATCATTTCCACATGGTAAAAGCATCTCACATCCTGTCTTCCCTCTTACCTACAGTCATTGTTACCTACAGTCATCCCACCACTCCAGAGCTTGTGACAGTCTACTCTTAAGATGTTATAGGCTTAGGGGGCTCTGCCTTGGCAGGCCTCTGAAACACCTTTTAGAAAAAGAAAAAAAAATTGCAAGTCACCGAAAGGAAGCAAATTCCTGAGATCCTCTGTCACGTGTACTTAGCCAGCCCCTCAGTCTTAAGGTAAGTTTTACTACTATCATTCCAACCTGTAATGGTAGCCTACTGATCATACCAGATAAGGTAACCACTTTTTTTTTTTTCTGCATCTGTAGTCAGCTTGCTTGTTTACACCATGAAACATGTAGACTCTGTGGTTTTTTCACATTTCCCAGTCTTTTGAGTTTTGCAGTCATTTACCTTTTTTTAAATTTTTTTATTATTTATTCAATTGTGCGTGTGTATGTGTGTGTGTGTGTGCATGTATGCGTGTATGTAGAACCACGGACGAATTCGGGAACCACCATGGACCGCCGGCCTTGTTCACTCTGCCCCGGGATTCACAGGCTCCGCCCTACCAAGACCGGAAACGCAGGCCGCCCCCGCTTCCGCCTGGCGTCTATACGTGGGGTCTAGGATCCGAACTCAGGATCTTCCGCCTGCAAGGCAGAGGCTTAAGCCCTGAGCCACCTCTCCAGCCCTTCATTTACCTTTATAAGCCCTTTTTCTTTAAGAACTTCATTGGTGTCAGGGTAGTGAATTCCTGAACGGCCCAGATCCCACAACATTTACTTGGGTGGGTTTGGGCGCTGAGCCCAATTCACCTCTGTGTTCTGACTAGCTTTGGGGGTCCAAGGGTTCTGGTGATAACAGGCCAGATCTCCCCCGGCAGCCGGCAAAGTGCTTTTCACTTTGGCCTGGAGTGGGTCAGTAAGCCAGTGTCAGAGCCTCAGATGGACTCGCAATGCCGAGCCTGGCTTTAAGTCCTGTCCTGACTTTGTCAGAGGCTGGATCTCCCGAGGCCCACACAAACTTGGGAGTACTTGGTAAGGCCAAAGTCAGGGCCCCCAATGGGCCTTCAATTGCCTAAAAGGGAAAGAGGTACCTGAAAAACCTCTGGATGATAAGTTTTCTGGAGTGCGCACATCTGAGGGGGCGCCGGATAGCTGGACACAGCACTAATTCCTGGGCGCAGTGTTATTGCGAGTTGTTAAGACCCATCCGTTGACCTAGCTAATGGGATCGATCAACAACCTGGTTGTGGTTCTAAAGGTGGCCACTAATTCTAAGTGTCTTTTTGTCTGACTGCATTGTTGTGTCTTTAAAGCCTTGTCTGATTTAATCATCATATCAAAACATTATGTTTTGTTAGTTAAAGCTTAACACCTTGCAAATTTTAGAAGCCAAGTCATTTGAACTAAATTCTCCTCGTACTCTAGCTGTCATTGGTATTTTATCTGTCATAATTGTTGTGCCTTTGCTCATTTGGGAAACTATGGGACAGCAGAATTGTAAAGCTCAAATCCCCTTGAATTCATTTTACTCCATTTTAAAGATTTCTGGAAAGAAGCCAACAAATTGGAGAATGAATCTTCAAAGAAAAATTGACCATTATCTGCTCCCTAGATTGGTTCTCATTTCAGGTTGGCTGGCCAGCTGAAGGTTGCTTGACTCTTTCTTCAATTTATAAGGTTCAACATATAATTCTCAGAAAACTTAGATGCCTAGACCTAGGTTCCTTCCTTGTGACCTGGAGGTCCCTAGTAGAGGGCATTCATCATGACAAAGAAATATATTGTAACCCCTTTTCTCTAGCACCTCTGTTCTAGTTTCTAAGGAAACAAATAGCAAACTTAACCCCGGTTTTACAAGAACCTCCTTGATGTCCTGTTGTAACTTGTGCTCGGTCCTCAGGGTCTTCGTGAGCCTTCTAAGAGATCTACAAGAAAAGAACAGAATTCATAGCCAGTGTCCCTTTACAGTTTATGTTAGGGAGAAAACTGCTGCTCCCGGGCGCTGCACCCCATGGGGGAGTTCCAGGAACTGGGGACGAGTGCTCACCCCTGGCAATATTTCTGGGGTTCCCTTTTCTGAGAGCTGGGGAAAGGACTGCAGAGCACTGGACTGACAAGAATATTGAGGTGGAAGGTGGCGGGATCCTAGAAGACTATCTAAATGAGTAAGTCACTTCCCTGGACGTAGACAAGAGCCAAGGAGGGCTTTATCACCCTAAAGAGACCTTCATTCTAAGCCTCTTGATGGTAGGTATTCTGAGGGAGGAAACTGGGTCTCTGTTAGGGAGCATTGACTATGCTCCAAAGAATAAAGATAAAAATTTTAAATAGAGATGTATAACCTCAGAATGATTGTTGAATGAGTGTGCTGCATGTACATGCTTGAATGCTTATGGAAATGCCCGAATGCTTAAGGAGTGTTTAAAATGGCTTGACAGTCAGACAACTATATAACCCAATTGGGTTGTATGGTAAATGAGATGGTCCCACAGCCTGGTGGCTATGGGGTTTGCAGTTCCATGAAGGTCACTTAATGGGTACTCACTCCTCTCGCTAGGGACTAGTGAAGGGGAAGAGGATGAGGACCAAGTTCAGGATGTGTGTTTATGGCCCATTACTAAGACTTCCTTAAGTCTCTGCAAGGAGGCTGCCCAGGCAGGCAACTAAATCTGGGGAAGGGACCGGAGAGATGGCTCAGGGGTTAAGAGACTGCCTTGCTAGCACAAGATCCTAAGTTCAGATCCCAGGTCCCATGTAAAAACGCCAGGGGAAAATGGCACAGCCTGCACTTTTAGCCCTGGTGGGCAGAGATTGGGAAATCCCAAAAAGAAGCAGAAAAGGAGGTAGAACCAATCCAGGATGATTCCTGAAGTCACCCTTGATCTTCCACAGTGCCCTCTGATACACACACACACACACACACACACACACAAATAAATATATAAAGTTTTTTTTAAAATGTGGGGAAGGTATGTGTGTATGTATGTGTGTGTGTGTGCACTACACACACACAGGGTTAGACACACAAAATCCCTGTGAGGAGAGAGCCCTTCCTGACAGGACAGAAGAGGCTCAATTAGCCTACTCTTAGCCATGGCAGTTATTCCAGCTTGGAGTTCTGTAAGCACTGAGTTAGATAATGGGCCTGCATTCCAAGAAAAGTCACCTAACAGGTTTCCAGAGCCACTGGGCTATCTTAGAGGAGTGGAAACAACTGGAGACAGCCTCGGCTAAAAGCATTATCTGAAGGGCCTAATTAATTCAACACCTTTATCTTGAGCTGGTCAAATGAAGAAAACATGAGGGATTTAGCCTTTAAACTTGATCTCAAAGAAAGAATACAATTTTAATGTTAAAAAAAAAACCAAATAAGCTAAATGTACTTCAACATAGAGATAATGATGGGCAATAGTAATCTTGAAGGAAAATGGAAACATTTTAAAATCACAACATTAAAGGTGCATTGCATATAATTTTAACCTTTTTTTTTTTAATGTGGAACATGTCAAAGGGTGATTGGGACAGGACTTCTAAAAGATTAGGTTTACATTCCTCTTTGATAATTGGAGGTGACTGAGAAAGCTAGACATTTAGAGGATTTGCAATTGATAATAGATTATAAGGGTTTAAGTAAGAATTTACAAATCATTATATTGTTATAAAGACATATTGATCGAAGTTAGCAATGCTTATGACAGAAGTTTTTTTTTTAACTAGAGACAGCTTAAATCCTAGCTGGAGGGCCCAAAGACCCTCAAGGTTATAAATATCAAGCCACGGACATGAAAATGGTCAAGTGCTCATCACTGACACTTTTATACCCACTTGGGAGGGTATAAAACCCTTGGGATGACGTCAGCAGCTCCTGGCACCCTGTCCACCAGACAGCCAAAGGCTGACTCTTGGGTCAGTACAATTGTCTGTCAGCTGGCAGTGACCACACAGGGTGAGTCTTCCTCTCTGAGGACTCGACCACAAACAAAGGTAAGGAGGGTCTGGACGACTCTCGCCAAATCCTGTAGGAGGGATCAAAGCAGCTGAAAGAAAACAAGGTGATTCCTCAAAAATCACCTGCTGGGTTCCCAGAACATCTAAGGGAACCAGACCCAGACGCACCTGAAAACCAGCAAGCTGACATTGCCTTTGTCACCCAGTCAGCCCCTGATACAAGGCAATTCCTGTATCAACACGAGAAGTTGCCCAAGAGCCAGTGGGGCCACCCCGATTTTAGTGATTGTTCTAAATGCAAGTCCGGCAATAGCCAGAGACTTGGTAAGAAGTAGTAGGGTCAGACTGCACCTTTCTCTGGGGTCTGAAAATGACCCAGTCTTCGTGGCTAACATCTTTCAAATAACAAAAGACATTAAATACAAATTGGAGATTACTTTGTACTTATTAACCACAGCTCAGGACAGGTGGAGAGGACAAACCAAACCCAAAAGTCCTAAAACAGGCAAAAGTCGAACCAACCTCCTTCCCTTTGCCCCTCTAAGGTCCAGATATATGTTTGGAAGCCCCCACCATCCCTCCTAAAATTACTACAGGCACTACGGCAAACCCAGAGGGCATCCAACATGCCATTTGAGAGGCAGAGCTGTGGCCCAGCTGTGAACCCACATACCAGCTCCAGTCCGGCAACACTGTCTGGGTCAAGAGTCCCTTCATGGCATTTAAAAACATCTGGAACATTTCAACTTGGTCTGTGTAGCCTTATCAATGAACCTGTTAGACTTTATATCCTAAGTCGAAAGTTTTCCACTGTATGTATATTGTAAGGGTCATGGATTTTAAAGTTATAAATTTTAAAGATTGCTTAATGCTAGAGTAAATAAGTAAATTGATATTCTAACTTAATTAAAAATTATAAACTTGGGTGAAATGTATGGATATGTACTATCTACATGTGATTAGATGTTTATGTTTGTAGATTACAATTGCCAAAGAAAGCTCAAATCTTTATTTTAAAGATGAGGTTTACTATTACTGCCTTCTTTAAGAGAGAGAGAGAGAGAGAGATATGTTTTTGGGTATCTAATAGGATAAAACAGCAGGGAACCATCAAGTAAAGGAAAGAAAACATAAAAGTTGTAGATAAACTGTTAAAAATATGTTGTATGTTACTTAGGAAGTTAAAGTATGTTGTGAGGGTTTGTAGGATGTTAAGTTTATAAGAAGGTCAAAAATGTTGTAAAAGATGCAACTTAGAAATTTAAAGCAAGTTCATGATGTAATGGTTAAAGGAATGGGCATTGAGCCTCAGAAACATATTTGCTAAGAACTGCTTCATGTAATCACAGGTCGCACATATGTCATATGCAGTGGACAACAAACAAACAAAATATATATATAGTTTCTTTATGATAGCTCTGCCAATTAGCTATCTCTCTCCTGAAGACTGCCTTCCACTTGCTACTCGGCCTCACCTACATGAGAGAAGGAATGTGCCTTCCTAGTTACATGGGACATATGTGGCCAATTACATGCACAAAAATGTGACATTTTGCCAATAGGAAGCTGAACAAAGTTCCTAAGGAGATGCTGCTTCATTTGTAAGGCTGATTGACTTGACTGGAGACTCCAAAAGTGGAGAGATCTGAAATATTACAACAGAGCAGATTATCTTGGGCCCAATTTAGTGCCCTAATTACCATTTATTGCCTGCCTCTGTAGGTGACCTAACATCTTGGTGACTAACAATTACAGGATTTTTAAAAAAATAATATAATCCCCTAGACCAGTGTGAGTCTAAGATTTGACTTATGCCCATAGAGCCAGTGGGGAATGTGACAGGTCTACTCTTAAAATACTAAGACGTTACAGGTTTAGGGAGCTCTGCCTTGGCAGACCTCTGAAGCACCTTTTAGAAAAAGAAAATAAAAACGTGTAATGTGTACTTAGCCAGACCCCGTGTCTTATGATAAGGTTTACTACTATCATGAGGATTCCAAGCCTGTAATGTAACTGCTGGTCACACCAGTAAATTAAATGCTTTTTTTTTTTTTTTTTTTGCATCTGTAATCAACTTGCTTTCTTGCATCATGAAACAAATGTCAGACTACACATGGACTCATACTTTTTTTAAAATTTTGTGGTCTTTTGAATTTCGAGGTCATTTACCTTTATAAATCTTAAACACGGAAGGTTCAGGGCCACACTTGAGGTCGCTGGTACCAATTTCAATAAAACCTCTCCTTTTTCTTTAAGAACTTATTTTCTGTCAGAGTAGTAAATCCCTGAGCTCCCCAGACCCCACAACAGAGTTCATCAGACAACTTCTTGTCTGACTATAACCTGCATCCCACTGGCCAACGTCTCCCCATCCTCCCTTCCTCTTCTATTGCCCCCGACCTCTTCTCAAGTCAATTTTAGAAGTATGTACCTAATGTTTCTGTAAGAACCATTTCCTCTTTTCTAGATTTTCTGATTTATTGGCACAGGTTTGCCACTTTAATTTTGCATTTCTCATGTACCTGTGTACCTTATTATTTTTGAGATTTTCTTTGTTTTTGCCTTTTCCGCTTTTGGAAAGAACTCATTTTTATTGATTAAATCTTTTTTAATTTAGTACTTTAATTTCAGCTTTTTGTCATTATCAATTCTTTCTTCCTATGTAAAATAATTAGCTTTGTTTTCACCTATGTCTTCATTAAAAGCTATAAATATTTATAGAGCTCTGAATTTTTCTCTATAAAAAGTACATCCAACTTAATGTTACATATAATATTCTTATTATCATTATCCTCTAATTTTTATATTTGATTATTTAATGTTTTTAATCAGCAGTATGATTAGTGAAAAGCTTATAGTAAGAGCACCTGATCCAGACTTACAGAATCAGAAAAGTAGAAGGAAAGGAAATGCGTGCTAAACTGAGGACATGGGGAAGTATGTATGAAATGCCAGTGTAGTTTTATTATCAAATTATTTTGAGTAAGATTGTGCTTCAAGAAAACATGATCCATAAATACTTAAAACATTGCAAACTTTCTCTCTTTTTTCCAGACTATTTTGGAGCTATTTTGGCAAAAATGGACAACAATATAATGTTTTATACCAAGATTCATGTTGAAGATATGATAAAACTACACTTATGGATGAACTACGATAGCAAATCAGTGTTTCTCTTCAGTTTAACTTCTCAACTATTTATTATAAAGGTTTTGGGCAATAACATACTAAAACCAGAGGAATATCCCTTAACTTTGGAAGTACAAAGTATAACTCACAAATTACTAGACAAATGCCCATACCTGGCATTTCATAATAATATTTATGGTATTTTTTACTTTTTGGACAAAGGAGAAAATCTGACAGCTTGGGCACAAATCGTCTACCCAGAAAATTTGGGTCTAAGTATTATTATTGAAATCTATGGCCCAAAAATATTGAATTGGATGGAAGATACTGAGTATGAAATTGCCTTGGGATTCTGCACTAAATCTCTGGTAAGTTAATTAGTTTTATTCTTTTAGTTGGTTTAAATGAATATTAGAATGTAATATATAGATGTATTTTCGATACAAGATTTCTTGCTGGTCTTGAGCTTGCTGAACAAAGCTAGATCAGTAAATACAAGGATCCATTGTCTCTGACTCCTCAGTTTCATTTACAAGTACAAGTACAAGCTGCCACACGTGACTTTTTTACATGCATTCCAGGGATTAAGCTCAGGTTCTCATACTCACAAAGAGCACCTTGCCAGTTAAGCCATTCTTTTCAGTCCAATGGTGAAACCCCTACATTTCCCATCTAAGCTTAGCTGTAAAAACGTTGGTGCTTATTTTCTCCAAGCATATTAGAAGTATTATTCTATTGGGGGTTTTCCTCCCGTTGTTACTATTGAGAAAATACTTATAGTCTTAACTCTTAACCAACAGGTACTTTAGAAATTTTGCTCTTTCTTCAGTTTTTCTATGATGTAGGTAGATATGCATTTTTTTCTGCATGGAATTTCTTGAGCCAGCTAAGTGTCAAGATCTTTTGTTTTTCTGTCATAATTTCTTTTCTTTCCTTTTTTTGTTAAACT
Source organism: Typhlomys cinereus (assembly GCA_023101885.1). Classification (NCBI taxonomy): domain Eukaryota; kingdom Metazoa; phylum Chordata; class Mammalia; order Rodentia; family Platacanthomyidae; genus Typhlomys; species Typhlomys cinereus. The sequence continues at coordinate 4,569,811 of JALPQD010000112.1, read as the reverse complement.
ACTCTAACAAAAACAACTTAAAGAAGAAAAGGTTGATTCTGGCTCACAGTTCAGTTCCAGAATACAGTTCATCGTGGCAGTAACAGCAAGTCAGCAGGAGCCTGAAACAGCTGGTTTATTATTATTATTATTATTATTATTATTATTATTATTATTTTCTAGTTTTACAACATATTGAGTACTTATCCATGCTTCCTTCTATCTCCCCTCACTCCCATCCCCCTTCCTTCCCTTCATCAATCCATACTGTTCCCTTCCACCCTCCTGCCTGTCTGCTTCTATGGACATCAGGGTTCCCTCTGGGTTATCTACTCTTGTGGGGGTTCAGGCCTCTTGCGGCATACAAAGCTGCCTCCCCTGGGGCCACCCCATTGACAGGAGCATTTCCCTTCAGTCATCCAAAAGTCCCCAAGATTTCCACTGTATGTTCTTATCTTTCTTGAGTTCCTCTATGATCTATGGAGGCATGTTGATATGTCAGTCATTATGCAGGTCTGGTCCTAGCAGGGCGGAGCCTGTGAATCCCAGGGCAGGGTAAACAAGGAGGTAGAGGCAGTCCATGGTGGTTCCCGAATTCACCCGTGGTTCTACACACACATACACACACACACACACACGTACATATATACACACACACACATGTACATACACACACACACACACACACACACACACACACGTTCACACATGCACAATTGAATAAAAAAAAATGAATGGTGCCTGAAGTTGCCCTCTGTCCTCCATGTGTGTGCGCATGCGCACACACACACACACACAACTAAATGGCAGAGCAAAAAAAATACGTTATAAAATAATGTATATATATTGGGACTTGTAAAATACAAGAGTAAAGAAAGTTAAAAAATAATGTCAAGTATATCATTATATCATTTCTTTTACCTAAGGAAAGATTTAACTATGTCTTGAAGGTATGTATAGTGTCTAGCAAAACTTTCTTTAGAACAATCAACATCTCATATTCTAGTGCACCTAAATGTAGAAGTTAAATGATGCCAAAGTAGTGTCTCCATTCCCAAAGTTCATGCTTTACAAAAACTTTTGATTTTTTTTTCAGGTAATAACATTTTACCAGAATACAAATTATGAGTCAATAGATGATTACTTTGATCTACAGTAAGTATGACTTCTAAAATTTTAAATTTGTAAAATGAATCCGTATCCTTTTAAATGTGTAAATTTCAAGCTTCTTTGCATGTCTAGATATGTGTGAAATGAGTATTTATTCATAAAAATATGAGGAAATGGTCCCGTGGATAAAAACCTTGCTATGTAACCATGAGAATTTGAGTTAGGATCCCCAGAACCCACCTAAGGTTCAGGCAGGCATTTGGGAGACATACAGAGAATCCCTAGGGTGATTTGACTGACTTGATAAGCCATCCACAGAACTTTGGACTTAAATGAGAGATCGTACGTTTAACCAATGATATGGAGAGTGATTGGGGAGGTGATGACATCTAGGGATACAGGTTCGTTTTTCCTACCAGTTAAATAAAAAAAGAAAAGAATTGAGGACGTGTAAAAAGCCAACGTATATTTTAAAAATGGAAGATGATGGGACTGGCAATTATTGGGATTATAAGCTGTGAGACTAAAAGTTTTTAGGAGGAGGGAGAAAAAGCAAGGAAAAGCATGTTTAGACTTTGCAAATAAAAAATAACATATAAAAGAATTCATGTAAGAAAAGAGCACATGGTAGAGACATCTCAGAGCTCAGATTCCACTCTAGTACCACCAGGGAAATGAGAGGTAGAGCTTATCTAATCACCAACTTCAGGCCTGTACATGCATACATACATGCACACATGTACCCATACATAAGTGTACACCCCATACATGCACACAAATAGATAAGAAAAAAACAAAAATAGAGAAACTATGTGTGTATTTTTTCAAATATCTGAAAGTTCTCATTCAATTCATGAAGATGAAAAGATCATCTTGCATTACTTAGCTTTTCATCTGTTAAAAACAATTCTTGGGCTGGAGAGATGGCTCAGGGGTTAAGACTCTGCCTTGAAAGCAGAAGGTCCCAAGTTTGGATCCCAGATCTCAGGTAAAAACAGCAGGTGGAAACAAGAGACGGCCTGCACTTACAACCTGGTGGGCGCAGCCTGGGAATCCCAGAGGGAAACAAAAAAGAGGTAGAAGCAATCCAGGATGAATTCTGAAGTCACCCTTGGTCCTCCACAGGGACACACAGTGCCTTCTGACAGACAGACAGACAGGCAGACACACACACACACACATACACACACACACACACACACACACACACACACACACGTGCAACATAATAAAGTTTTAAAAACAAGCAATTAGCTTGTAAGGAGAGAAGGGTAACTTTGAATCATCACATTTGAGATTTGAATCTGTGGCTGAATGGCCCTATATTGCTCCTAGGACATGGCAAGGCAGCACTATAAAGACAAGAACACATGAAGGAGTGAGTACCTTTACCCCATGAACCAGACACCAAAGAAGGGACCAGTGTCATGCAATATCCACTGAGGGCACACCCACAATCACTCAGGATCCTTCCACGCAGCTTTCTTGTGGGTCCGCCTCCTGAAGGACCAGCCACTTCCCAATGGTGCTACCCCAGTGATAAAATCACACAATGGCCTTTGGGACATTCTTATCCAGACCAAAACAGGGCTACTACTTAATTCAATAATTTCATTAATGTTTTACCATTAATTCCCAGTTCCAAGTCTCTACAGGAATTCTTTTCTATCAGAAAGTTTTTAAACTGTGAAGAGTCATATAAAACATCATCCTTGGGCTGGGGAGATATTCAGTGACTAAGGCATTTGCCCTATAAGCATGGGGACTGGAGTCCAAATCTCCAAAATGCACATCAAAATAAGGCAGGTGTTGCAGCTGTTTTCACGTGGGAGGTAGAGACGTGGGTCTCCTGGAGAAGCTTACCAGTCCATCAGTGATCTCTGCCTTCAACTGAGAGATTTTTGCCTTGATAAAAAAAAGCAGAGAATGAATAAAGAAGATCCCCAACAGCAACTTTACATCTCTACACATTTGTGCACACTTGTGCATGCATATCTGCACATCCTTTTACGCCCCCACGCACACAAATACACATACAAACACCCACCACATTTGACTCTTGGATCAAGTAGCATCTGGGCTCTTAATTCCTGAAAAAAGAAACCACCGTGGAAACTGACAGCCCAGACAACACAGTGCAGACATGACATAGGTCACGACTATATCTCTCTCCAGTGAGCAGCAGTCATGGGGTAGCATGCAGATAACATCGTGGTCCTTCCCAGTCACTACTGTAGCAAGCAGATTACAGCTCGAACAGGAAGCAGGATGAGCTGAGTGAAACTGGTCTTCTTCCTTTTTATAACCACCTTTACTACATGAGAGCTATTTCATGCTTCCACTGTGTCCTTCCAGTATTGCCACCTGTGAACCAAACTTCCATTCACATGAAACTTTGAGGCTAGTGAAATAAAATTAAGCCATATCTAATTCCTCAGAGAATTGTATGGAACATTACCAAATCAGAGTAGTGCAAGAAAGTATTGCATGACCTATGTCATGTCTGCACTGTGTTGTCTGGGCTGTCAGCTTCCACGGTGGTTTCTTTTTTCAGGAATTAAGAGCCCAGATGCTAGAGTAATGATGTCATGGAACAGTAGGAGAAGACAAACACCAAGCAATAAATCAATCAGATAATTCAAAGAACTGATAAGTACTACTAAGAAAAGAAAATGGTGCCCAGCAGGTAAAAGGCCACACAAGCATGAAAACATGAATTTGAGCTCCCATCACCCATGTAAAAGCTGTAGGTAACAGTGGGGCCCTGTAATCCCCGTGTTGAGGAGGCAGAGACAGGCAGATCCCTGTTGCTCAGTGACCAACCAGTCTAGTAAAACTGATGGGAGACAACCGATCTGGAATTTCATGTTAAGTCAGCTTTTTACCAGCATAGCAAAATATCTGTGATAAGCCAGGGGTTTGGTGAAAGATGCTGTGTCAAAATAAAATGGAGAGTTATTAAGGAAGACACCCAGTATTGGTCTCTGGCTTCCACACGCGTGTGCATTCACATGTACATATATACACACTTACACATGCAATACACACACACACGTGAAAAAAATGAAGTGAAGATTGGTGCAGTAATGACAAGGAAGGCCAGGGAGAAAATGTTCCTTGCACACACTATTTGGGAACGGTACCATCACCCTTATTCACTCCTGGCTTTTCTCTTCCAGTGGTATAGATTCCTTTGGGTATCTTTGATTTTTATGGATATTTACTGAAGATTTTATAGTTGTGTAAAACACATCGAAATATCTGGGCTATTTTCTCTTTTTTTCTTTTTTATTCTTATTTTCATTTGCTGACGATTCATGTGTGAATACAGCATATCTTGGTAATAACCACCCCTCTTCCCCTTAACACCTCCTCACCCTCTCCTACACACTCTCTCTCTTGCTTTCATGTCCTTTTTTCTTTTTTACTAACCCATTAATACTGTCTCCACATACATGGGTGAAGTGCAAGCTACCAGTGGGCACCACTACAAAGAGAAACAGCCCTCCCTTTCCCTTTTTACTTTTCTTCTCCATTGCTCCACACAGTGACAGAGGGGTCTCTCCTGCTGTCACGCTTCTGTAACCATCTGTGTGGGTTGTTTTTCCTAGAGAGAGAAACACGGGCCTCGTACTTGTTCAGCTCCGGCCGAGTGAATATTCAAAAACATGTCCAACAGCCCAAAGGGTGAGTGACATGGGTTGAAGATCAAAGTTTTCTTCAAAAATGTTTAGTTAGCAAAATAAATATACGCACTCTCTCCATCCAACTTCTTGCCCCTGAATTTTGCATCATTTTTTAATGTTTCTCTGAGAAGACACATCTGGACATAGAAGATGCTATTTCTACCTTCTGTGAGTTTATCATCTAATATGAGATGTATATATGACATGTACACAAAAGTAAAAAAAAATTGTTTTCAAAAGTTTAAAGATAAAGTGTATGCATTTAGTGCAAGCAATTACCACTGAGTGTGGATTTGTTCAGGGAGTTCATGTGGGTCCTGATTTATTCATCTGAAGAGAGTCAGTCATTCATTCGTTCAGAAAAGTTGGCCATATACCATAATACTTCTGGCTTTCAAGCTATACACTTGGTAATAGGAGTTACAAAAGTAAAAAGCCGCAGCACCCTCATTGGAGGTAAAGATACGGGTCAACGTGGTGCACAGTTGCCAAATACCTCAGAAGAGTGAACAGTTTTGATTTTGGAAGGGAAAGTTGAAGAAGAGAAACATAGATGAAGCTTGGTAGACACACACAGCAGTCGGGGCAAAGGGATTCAAAGACAAGGTTCAAGGACGAGCCCCAAGAGCCTGCAGGAAGATGGAGTGTTACAAAGTGAAAGACAAAGCTCTTTTGAGTCTGTGATCCGCCCTCGGGACACCTGCTCTCAGTATTCCTTACCAGCCTAATAGTCCGTCTCAGCAGTGAGCACCTGCGGAATATAGACAGACAAAGATGTAAAATAGGATTTTTGTCCTCTCCTTCCACACCTCAGGACAGAATCCTGTTTGTGAAATGACAAGGTTCCAAGTTTTAAGGGAGCCCAGAGCTGGGACAGTTATTCTCTGTTCAGGATCAGTTGTCCTGTGAGAATTTGCTGGGGTTGGCCCTGAGCTGGGCAGGCGCAGTGCTACCCTGCACTGAAGAGAAATAGCTTCATTTAGGCACTATGTCAGAGTCTGTTCAAGTAGGTTACCAGTCCTGAGGGCCACTGTCATCCCTGGAGCAGTGGGTTCCCTAGAACACAGGCTTTCTCACGCTTCCTCTACCACCAGCTTCTTTACAAGCTCCATCCACAAGACAACTCATATTTTTAATCCATGGTTGCTGGTCCCGAGACTTAAACAGGAAGAAAGAGACATTGCAAAGAGGCCATCATGTGATAAAGACTATGTGATAAAGGTCAGGTAAGGTCACCTTTAGATGGTATATAAACAGTTTACCAATGATACAGGACAGCGCGTGCTCCTGAATATATTTCATAAGAAAGCAAAGATTTCATGACCAGAGGCAGTAAAGACTGCAGATCAGTTTTGTAGAGAGAACAGATCTCATCCTGTGAGTGAGGTCAGATGGTTCAGGAAATTAAATCCAAGAACTTCCCTCATAAAGCATGCATTTGACTTGAGACCTGAAGGGTCTTGGATTGTGATGTACTGCAGGGGGAAAGAGAATCAGGATACCAGTTAAACAGATCCTAGCTCCCCGACAGAACATGAGTGGCTCTTCAGTTAGTTGAAGGACAATTATCTTCCTTATTTTCAACTATTGTTATCTTCTAAAACTTTCTTCAAACACTGATATAATAATTATTTTTGTTCTCCCTACCTGTGTATTACTTTTAAGCAACATATATCTAAGCACTTACAGTTACGATATTTGGCAACAGTTCATTTAATGAAGCTAATAAGTCTTTTGACTTTAAATGCAGTACATTGAAGCTACTAGGTATAAAGTGCTTCCTTAACAACAACAACAAAAAAACAAAAAGCCGCTTTTCATTTAATTTTTTTAATTATGAAAAAGAGGTGTATTTAGAATTAGCAGCTGGACTTGAGTTTAGATAATCCCAATTTTGTTGTCAACATCTAAAGCATCATAATTAGGAGCCAGTCAAACGTAGGCTTTCTTCTCTCATCAGGCCTGTTAGCATATTGACTCTGGCTACTCAGTGTCGTAGAGCTTCTTCACAGCCTGTTCGACCTGGTGTCCTTAGCTTCGACATCCACAACAAACACCAGCATGTTGCTGTCTTCCATCTTCTTCGTGGCTGGCTTGGTGCTCAAGGGAACTTGATGACGACATAGTGGTCAAGCTTGTTTCTCCTGGGGGAGCTGTTCTGAGGGTCTTCAGACTGCCTCCTAAGATGCAGGGTTCTGGGTGCGGGTGACGTGCGAATCTTCTTCTTTTTGTGGCTGTGGACGCCTTTCTGCGCTGCTTTCTTGGCTTTCAAAGCCTCAGCTTTGCTTTCAGCTTTGGGAGGGGCAGGAGCTTCCTTCTTTGCTTTCAGTGCTATCATAGCAAAAAGCTCTTTTCATTTAATTTTTGCACATAGTATTTATTCTACTTTTTCCTTGAAAAGCATTCATGTTTTTTTCAACATTAAAGGCATGTTTGGGAGTAAATGTGATACATTTATCCCATCAGGGTCAGGCATGTATGCCTATAATCCTAATTACTTGAAAGGTAGAGGCAAGAGGATTACTTGAGCCCAGGAGTTGAGGGGCAGCCAAGATAATACTAGCAAGACTCTTAAAAAGAAAGGAAAAAAAAATATATAGGTGCATCAGACTTACTGAGGCTTTATTTGGTTCTTTTAATGTTCTTTTTCCACATAAAGTGCCTTGCCAGGACATTTCCAAACTGTAAAGCAAGGCATCGTGGCACAGTTTGCTGTGTGGTGACGTCCTGGAGTTTACACTCGCCTTTCTCATTGAATCCCAAAATTTATTTTCAGGGAGCAAGATGTTCAAAAAGCACCCACCATCTGCAACAGAAGCTGCATTGGGTGCCCAGAAGTAATTCATTTTCTTTAAACGAACTTGGCCTGGTGATACGTGCCTGCCTATAATCCCAACAGCTGTAAGGCAATGTTGGGAGTATCATGAGTTCAAAATCAATATGTTTAAATAAATTAAATAAATGAATAAATATAGACCTAGTAGGGAGTCTATTAGTGGTTGACCTTCCTCTTTATGATACAGACCAGCATGATTCAGATCAGTTATAACTCACAAGATAACCAACTCTGAGCTATGTAGCCATGGATACGTGCTTATGTCAGGTACAACTTTAACGTTTGTGGTACTTCTGTTCTATGGCCTTTGTTCTCAACCTATAAAAGTCTTGTAAAAAGCCCAAATCGGGACTCCCAGGATTCCTGATTCAAGATTCTGGCCACACTACAGCTTGCTCTTAGACCTTCAGTGTGGTACCTCGAATGTTCTCTCTTTGGTAGACTATAACAATAGATCGAACATCCCAAATTCCCAAATTTGAAATCCAAAATGCTCTGAAATCTAAAGCTTTTTCAACACAAATATGACACTGTAACTGGAAGGTTCCATGTCTGACCTTATGCTCCAGGTCATGATTGAAATATAGGTACACTCAAAATACTGAGCCAAATGACTTTCAGATCATGTGTATATGATACCTTTGAAATGTAAGTGAATTTCGTGCTTAGACTTGAGTCCCATCACTAAGATACCTTATTTTATATGTGTGCGTGTGTGTGTGTGTGTGTGTGTGTGTGTGTGTGTGCAAATAGTCTAAAATCTGAAGGAAAGAAAAAGAAATCTGAAACATTTCTAATGCAAATATTTTAGACAAGAACTATTCAGCCTACCCTGTGCAATGTCCAACACACTATTGACCTCACAAAGTCTAGCATCAGCTAAAGGCACCAAGATCCTTGGAAGCAAGGGATTGACAGCCACAGTAGTGTTCCTATGCTTAAGGGGAACATGAGAAAGGGTTCAGGGAAATGCCACTGGGTCCTTGTATGTCATCGGAGAGGAGGACCAAGAGGAGAGTTAGGCATACACAATAAAGGACTCTCTGGGAATTAGGGGGGAGGCACTGGGAGATGGGGAGGGAGAGAGGGGGAGCAGGGGGTTCGGGGGGAGGAGGAGGGAGGGAGGGAATTGGTCTACCTATTAAGTTTGTATGAGCGGAAATAATAAAAAATGTATTAAAAAAAGAACTATTCAGCCTATATTTCAAATCTGAAATATGATTATTTTTCACTGTAATAATAACTTCAATTATATGAATCAAAACACCTGACCTCATTATTTAATTCCTTTCTTTTCAGGTGTTCCAAATAGCTATTGGCTGTGACACGAATAAATACATTCGAGTAAAAGGGCAAGTATGCTTCTACTCATCCTGACTTATCCTAAGTTTAAAACAAATGTGGGCTAAGTGAAAGTCACTAGTGATGGTATTATAATGAAATCCAAAGTTGGATTGGCATTAGTGTTGAGTCCCAGTCCTTTGAGCCTATTGCCAAGTCTACTATTACATTAAATCACATCTAAAAGGAAAATATCTTGTCTATCACTGGCATTTCCTTGTTCTCACTCTCTGCCTTCCTTTTTAATAAGCCAATTTCGATATTTGCTATTACTTCACAGCACATTCCCAGAGAAATGAGAGGGAGATATCCTTCCCTCCATTCTCCATCCTACTTCAATAGTTATGTCACTTCTGCTACAGAATTGGCCACACTCATCGAGGCCTTCACTTCCTGCACCATTTTCCATGGAGAATTTCTTTTTTTAATCACTAACTAACAGAACTACCAGTGGTTCCTTCAGAAAATCTGAAGGCGTGAATCTCATGGGCCTCATCACGAGGCCTGCTGGTTTTCTGTCATCCATTTATGCAGGCCTCTTCCTCATGGGAAAGAATTGGCATCAGCACATGCAAGGCTGTTGAACCAAGGTCCAGTGTGTATCAGAGGCAGCAATTTACTATAATTCATCTCCTTTGGTTAGGAGTAAGGGAGCAAATGGAGAAAACACTAACTTATATCTGAATGTTTAAGAAATGGCTTGCTCTCATCTAAAACAAGTGTCTGTTCTAGTGGGGCCTGGTGGTTAATGACAAAGTCCAGCACTTCAGAGGCAGAATCAGGAGGCTCCTGGGGTTTGAGGCCAGTGTCATGGTTGCACAGGGCTAGTCCAGGCCTTATAACAAGGCTCTACATATAAAAGGGCTATTCTTCCATCTTTGATTATTACTTAATTGTAAAACACTCTGTAGATAAATATTTCCTCCCGTTCAACATTTCTTAAACTTACATTTGCAAACACCTTCACTGTAGCTGTTCTTCCACTGTAGCTAACTCTTGGTCTCAGAGGTCTTTAAGGCCCCCAAACATTGCAGGCTTTTGCCATTGCTCTTGGTTGCTCTCCAAAAACTGTCAGTAAGACCATATTACTGAAGATGCAACACAAATTGATTACAGTACATAGGCTAAAGATATCAGCTGGAACTGGTCTGAAGACTTTCTCCTTGCTGGAGAGCTTACACAGTACTAAGGAATACTGCAGAAGCTGCTGGGGGAGAGAAATAATCCTAAGTCCCACCAGTGGCATGAGATCTATAAGTTGCAATGTAAATCACCATGGCAACAGCCTGACCACCAGTGTAATAGTGGCCTGAGTACCAAGGAGACAACCAGCAGCTTTCTGATTGGACTCAAGACCCCCCCTTGTCAGAAGAGTACCCATCCCTGTTACTGCAACCTAGAAAAGGAACCTAAAAAAAGAGAAGGAAATAGAGCAATAGGGAAGACAACCAATAAACAAAGCTATAGGTAGAAAGACAGTACATCAAACTGCTCTGTAGGCAATTGTTATTGTACCCATGGGATGGGAACTCACAGTGGAAACCTTTGGGTCTAAAGCTGGATGAGTGAAGGGAAATGCACATATCAGTAGGGTGGCCTGAAGAGAGGTAATTTATTACACTATGGAGGCCTGAACCCCCACAGGAGTAGACAAGCCACAATGAACTCTGAAGTCCATAGAAGTATACAGGCAGAAGGAAGGGCGGGTGAGAGGGGGAATGGTGAAGTGAAGGGACGGTATGGGAGGAAAGGGAGGGAAGGAAGCTGGGATGAATATTCAGTATGCTTGTAAAAGTATAAAAAATTTTAAAAAGGCTAAATGATTTATACAACCTATGGCATCCTTAATTTGGGAATGATTTTTGTCTCTACTGTTCGGAGTAGAGCATGTGGACCAATGATAACTGCCCAGGCCCATGAAACAACATAAACTCAGAATTACATGCAGGAAACAGAAGTGGGAGCAGTAGGAATTGATCAGGCATTGGTTGAAAGAGCCTAGGATGTCCTCCATCATCTAAGTTGATTTTATTTGTAGCATACATGAGTACTTAAAGAAAAAAGATCAAAGAACAACATGGCCAAATTCTTTACAGGATTATGTTAAATATATACATTCTGAGCTAGGGAGAAAAAGCAGTGACACCTACATTCTGTGTGGGACAGACAGGGTGTGTCCAGGTAGAGCCAAAGGCAGGCGAGACCCTTAGTTGCTAAAAGGGATGGACGATGACAGGCTAAAGCAGTTACTGTGAAAATGTTCCATGATCTCCTGATCCATAGATTAACTAATGGTCTCAAATGCACAGGGAAGAAACTGCAGGGAGAAGTCTTAGCTTCCCTAGCTCCAAGAGGAACAAAGGCGATCTGACTAAGAACAAACGGGAGGTAAACTCACACTCTCAGAGAGAGGAATCCACCTGCTACTGTTTATTCTAGATGGCTAATGTATCAATTCTCTAGGAGCAGGCTTAGGCCTTGACAAGCCCCACAATGGACCTTGCCAGAAATCAGAAGCAAGCTGTCAATCACATGTGGCACTTTGATAAAGTTTCCAGAACACCAGGAGGAACACATGATCCAAATTTGATCCAAAGGGATCAAATTAATAACTTACTAAGAACTCTAACATTCATAAACCATTACAGTTATTTGTCTATATTTACTATAACTTGGAATTAAGTGAGCCTTTGAAATGAGTTCTCATCTACACAATGAGTCTTTAGTAGCAAGTAGAAATACTGAGTTAAAAAGAAAGTTTATGGGACAGTGTTTTGGTTTTACATCTTCATTGCTGTAATAAATATATTGAATCAAACAATTTAGAAGAACAAGAGGATTTTTTTATTCCAGCTTACAACTCATTCACAGTAAGAGCAGAGAAGCAAAGATTAGTGCTGCCTTCTAGACAGCCAGTCTGCTGCATGCCAATCAACTCCTCTCTCTCTCTCTCTCTCATTTACCTACTGAGGGAATATGGGCTGGGTCATTCCATATTGATCATGCGCTTACGACAACCTCCTACTGTTAAGCCCAGAGCGCAAAGTCCAAAGAAACCCACCGAAGTCGTCCACCGATGCAAAACGCACAAGGGTTTATTAAAACAAACCTAGGTTTGGGTCACACAGGCCTCAGCACATAAGAGAGGGCGACCCAGAGGCGGCCAGATTTAGGGTTCTTATAGGGTTTTCGCAAGCAGGGACTGAGGAATTTTCACGTAGCCTTCCCAATCCCCCAGAGTCCTGGTGACTGTGTTCCATGGGCTGGCGCTGAGGGGGCTGCAGGTTTTCCAGGGCCAGGTCAAAGGTTATCTGACCTCCCAGCCATATGTAGCTTCCCCAGCAGTTATCTGACTTCTAGGCCATCTGGTTGCCTCCCTGGAGGAGGGTGTTTGATCTCCCAAGCGCCCCGTTCTCCTCAGGCTTATCTGGGATTCCTAGGTAAGTTGTAAATTCTTCATTCTGACAACTGGAAAAGCATTTGAGAAGAGGGGCTCATAGGATCTCACATAGTCTCTCACACTACAGGCTTGCCAGAGATCTGCTTTAACTAAATAGGTCTTTATAGATGTGCCCAGAGATTCCAGTTGAGTGTCAGGTTGACAGCTGAAAATGTCGCGACAGTGGGATGGTTCAGTGGCTAAAGATGTATTTAAGTTTCTCTTTTGTTGCTATGATAAAATACTCTGACCAAAGAAACATCAGGGAGAAAGTGCTGATTTGGGCTTATTGTTCCCAAGAATTCATCATGATGGGGAAGAGAAGGCAGCCGGCAATGGAGAGTGTGGCGGCACGGGCAGGAGACTGGCAGCCCACATTACATCTATGCACAGCAAACAAGACAGAGAGAGACAATGACATGCTTCCTCCAGCAAGGCTCTGCCTGTTAAAGATTCCACAACCTTCCCAAATAGAACCACTAGTGGGATCAAGTGTTCACACGCAGAAGGCTTTGGAGAATAGGTCACATTCAAACCCCAAGATGCTTGCCGTCAAGTTTGGTACCTGACTTTGATTCCCAGAACCCACATAGTAGAGAAGAGAACAAACTCCTGAAAATTGTCCTTTAACCTCCACATACATGTTGTAACACATATGCACCACACATGTATACACACAAAATAAATACTGCAAAAATGTTAGGTTTATGTGTGATAGCTAATGATTGTCAACTTTACAAGATCTAGAATCACCTAGAAGAGACACCTCTAGGCATTATGTGATCAGGTTAATGAGGTGAAAAGACCCATCCTAACTGTGGGCAGCACCATTCTGCGGGCCAGGAACCTAGACTAAATAAAAAGGAGAAAGGAAGCTGAGCATTCACGTCTGCTTCCTGATTGCTGATGGAATGAGACCTGCCGCCTTGCTTTCCCAGCCAGGATGGACTGTGCCCTCAAACTGTGAGTCAAGCTAAACCCTTCCTTCCCTAAGTTGCTTTGTCTGGTGTTTTCTTAGAGCAATAAGAAAAGTAACAAATACAATGTGGAACAAAACAGCTCAAGGAAATTTTTCTTTATTTTGATATGTTTTTTATTAACTTATTTTTGTTTTTATGTGTATATGTTTGGGCATACAATTCGCATTGCATGTTCAATATATACCATTTTAAGTGCACAATGTACTTATTTTTTGCACTGTGTTTGTGTGTGTGTGTGTGTGTGCGTCTGTGTGTGTGATTGTATAGAGAGCACTTGAGTGTGTGCTGCTCCCATGTATTGAGGTCCCCATTTCTTCACATCTTCTCCAAGGCTTGATTTCTGTTTAGGCTCGCTTTACTCTGTTTTACTTTCTACCAGACAGATAAAATTGTACCTACTGTGCTTAGCATGATGTCTTGAAGTCATTGTGAAACGACTAGATCCAGTTAATTAACATGCACTATATCACATAGCTGTATTGTGGGCCTGAATGTGAAATGCCCCTATAGGCTCACCTGTTTGAATATTTGGTCCCAGCTAGTAGTACTGTTTGGAAAGGTTGCAAAACCTTCAGGAAATGAATCCTTGCTGGATTAAATGGGTCTTTGGTGGTAGGGCTTGAGCTTTATAGCCAGGTCCCACTTCCTGTTCACACTCTGCTTCCTGGGTGGGAACGCTTTTTTCCTCTGGCCACCATGTCTTCTCTACCCGCTGCCACACCTTCTCTGTCATGAAGGACTGTGTCCCTCATGAAGGAGGCAAAATAAACCTGTTCTTCTTTCAATTGATTTTGTTATGGAGTTTTATCACAGTAACAAGAAAGCAACTAAGATAGTTACCACTTTTTAGTAAGACACCTTACTTGCAGTCTCTTGGCATTCTTCAAAAGTCTTATGTAGTATTAGCTCTGGTTACCATGCTGCATAATAGACCTCTTAAGTTTTCTCCTCCTATGGAACTGAATTTGTGCCTCTTTTGTGCAAGCTTTCCAGGTCTTCATTTTCTATAACTTTTTAAATAAACCCATGCAAAATGTAAGAGGTAAATCAGTAGAATTCAAATCCCATGTCTTCAAAAATGTTTGTGAAGCTAGTTAAAAAAGTAGGAATGCCAGGGCCACGGACTATCCCTGAAGACTCCACATCAGTGAATGAAGGCTCTGTGGCACTCTCCAGCTTGAGAACCAGTGAGCTAAATGACGAAATGCTGTGCAGATATATAAAGCATTACATCACAACTTTATTATCTTTTATTTTTATAGATTTGGCAGCCACCTATGTCAGCACCGTGATTTTTCTTATGTGATTGACAGGTAAGAAATATCTGTCTACTTGTTTGTTTGTTTGTTTGTTTGTTTGTTTGCTTGTTTGAGAGAGAGGAGGAGGAAGCACCTGAGCCTCCGGGGATCAAACTCAGGTCTCTAGGTTTGTGCTCAGGTACTTTCCTTGCTAAGCCATCTGACAAGCCCAAGAAGTGCATGTAATACAAACACTGAATAGTACATTAATGCACAATTGGTACTCTGTAGTTAGCTAGTATTTATTCATGGAATATCCACCAGTATCCCTTTATTTGGCTTGACATGTAACTTTTTTGAAACATGCAAAAAATACTTAGCCTTAAAACAAATACTTAACCTTGTCTATTCCATTTGAATCATGTATGCAAAGGAAGCCTCATATAGTCTCAAATCCAATATTGTCTTTTGTGTTTAAGAAAGATAAGTATATTTGTTTCCTACCTCACTTTGTTATACTTACAATTTCTTTGAGTTCTTCCGCCCCCTTTTTCTATTTGTATTAGTCAGGTTCTCTAGAGAGAATAGACACAATGTATATATATACATATATATAGAGAGAGAAAGAGAGTTGGCTTACAGATATGGCTGAGGTAGTCCAACGATGGCTGCCAGTAGCTGCTCAGTTCAATAGTCAAGTGGGTGATGGTTGAAGGCTGGAGAATTCCTAGAGTCTAGTCTAGTTGATGATTTGGAGGGTTGGAAGACTAGAGGATTGAAGAAAACAGGCAGCTGGAAGGAAGAGCGATTCCTAGCACACTGCAAGAAGGCATCTCTTCTCTTTGGTGGCTCCTCTTTATATGATGCAGTACTGGGAGGATCCTATGAAATCTTTGGAGGTTCTGATAGGATCTAGGGTGAGTATACTCCTTTCAAGTAGTCTCAGTTGATCCTTCCAGGTGTGGTCTCAGCCCAACTTACTTAATACCAGGTGTGTCAAGTTGATACCCAGGCTTAACTATCACACTATTATAGGAAAAAACACAAATCAGGCAGTAGCTAAGGTTTTAAGATATAAATCAAGGAGCTGACTTTGAATCCTCAGAACCTACAAAAGCTCAGGAGATAGTGCACATCTACAACCCTGGTTTTCCTACAAAATGGGAGGTAGAAATAGGTGAACCTGCAGCATCTTGCAGACTAGCTGGCTTGGCCTGGACAATGGCACGCAAGGAAGCCTCAAACGAAGAAAAGTATGATGAGGACAAACACCTGAGGTGGTTCAATGACCTCTTTATCTGTGTCATAGCATACGTGTGCCTACGTTCACATGCACAAATGCGTAGCCATGCACACATGCATCATACACACACATACATGGACAATAATTACTCACTCAAGTGCCCTCTTGTACACACACACACACACACACACACACACACACACACACATACACACACAAATATAAAAAAGGAAAGAAAGAAAAGAAAGACTAAAAGGTCAAACCTGTTAATATAGGAAGCACTGCCTTGGAATAGCAAGACACACATGATTTCTACTCATTCATCCTTCTTACTAATCAAGCAATTGACTACCTTGAGTAGAGTTTCTGAAAATGGTATCATCTCTCCAAGTAGAGGACAATAGTTAACACCTTCCTGACTATTGTGAAACTATGGAATATGGAAATAGAGTTGAAAGGCCTGTACCTAATACACAATAAGCACTCAGTGGTGGCTTATTATTGCATTTATCTATTTGACTCTTATGACACCTCCATATATCACAAAAGTCATGGTTTGAGATTGTAACTTTGAAAAGAGAAAAAACAAATAATGAAGAATGTCTTCTTTACAGATCATATCTGAGACATCATCCGCCTAAAAACATGGTAAGAACAATATACTTTTGTCAATATGCTGAGCATACACAATGACTAAAGCACTTTTCTTTTTCTAGAAAGTAAGGTATGACTGGGGAAAATTTGGCTGCCCACTGAGACTTGATTTCAGAAAACACTTTCAACCCATTATACAACTGTAAGTTTATACCCATTAATTTTTAAAATTTATTTTAAAAGTTACAAAACTGCACATATATTTGATAACGGAGATTTCTGAGTACTCAATATGTGTGAGGCATAATTTTTCAGGACTAGTTATACAAAGCTGAGCAAACATAGTCCTTGCATGTTGAGGACAGCTATGGCTTAAGCAGATGAGGCTTAAAGTTGGGAGAGAGCTGCCAGCCGCCCCTGACAATATGCAGACAGCCCTTCCTCTGCCATCCTCTTCATCGCTCCCTGTGTGTTTAGTAGCTATCACAAGCCTACTAGTACATGAAAGTTTGCAAGGAAACAAATCCCATTGCTATTAAGGACACTGAGGAGATCTCAAAAAGTTAGCCCTACTTTAATTCTTGCATGCAGCATTTCATAATAGGAATAAAATGCTCTGAGAAGGCTAAAAGTAATTTTGTGCTTTGTGGCTTTTTTTCCTGTGACTTTTCTGGGAAACCCAAAATGACATGGACTAAAAACACACTCTACCACCAAGCTACATCCCCAGCCCCTGACTTTGTTCTTTCATTCTTGTCTTGCAACAATGATAATTAATCTTGACTGTCAACTTGATGACATTTCTACTTACTCTGGGAACAACTGATTATGGGGAATTTTCTAGATTAGGTTAAGAGGTGGCGCTGCTCCATGCCTTGGAGTCTCGACTGAATAAAAGGGAACAAGGGGGCTGAGCGCTGCTGTTCATCCCTCTCTGCTTCCTTCCTGAGGAAGCAGCATGACCTCAGGCTCCTGCTACCATGATCTCCACTCAAATCGTAAACAAACCTTCCTTACAACAACAAGACAAGTCGCTAATGTGGGGGTCCCCGGGGATCACAGCTCCATCCTGCAGGCCGGTCCCGCGGGTCCTCCACAAGGGGGATCAGGGAAAGGTGAGTGCGCTGTCCGCCTGCTCCAGCCCTCCTTCCTGAGGACAATCATACTCGACAGGGAGTCTAGTCAAGCAGGAACTCTTTTATTGCAAGTCCATAGCTATCTTATAAAGGCAGAAACTGCAAGGGGAATTCCAGGGTGGGGAAACAGGCAACCAATCATCTTTTTTTTTAAATACTTTAAAAAAATTTTTTTATTATTATTTATTCAAGTGTACATATGTGTGTGTGTGTGTGTGTGTGTGTGTGTGTGTGTGTGTGTGTGTAGAACCACAGGTGAATTCGGGAACCACCATGGACCGCCTCTACCTCCTCCTTGTTTTACTCTGTCCCAGGATTCACAGGCTCCGCCCTACCGGGACCCGAAACACAGGCCACCCCTGCTTCTGCCTGGCTTCTATACGTGGGGTCTAGGATCCGAACTCAGGACCTTCTGCCTGCAAGGCAGAGGCTTAACCCCTGAGCCACCTCTCCAGCCCAAGCAATCATCTTAAAGGTCAAGCCAGCACGCAGGCTGTATGTAGCAAGATTTCTTCAAAACATCCTGAGCTACACCCCCTCTTGTCTTCCTCCATCAAAACATCTTTGTCTAAGCTTGCCAGACCACCCAGGTCACCTAGACTGAGACCCCCACAGCTAATACTGTGATTAAAAATGATTATAAGAAAATTTAAATATAGAAAGCATATAAGAAATAAATGACCCATGTTTTTTGCTTTTAAGCTTTTTTGATACTATAAATAAAATTGTGGTAAGTGTCCATTTGCGTACATGGCTAGACACTAATCTGGTAATGACATTAGGATAAATGATTATGTCTAAAATACATTTTAACGGGGCACTACAGTTTGGTAGACTACATGGACTGAAGACAGTTTGGATCTCTCAGAGTGGGGAAGATAGAAATGGTGACTAAGGCATTCCCATCTACTTTTGCTGTCAGAGTTTTCCTGCTGAGCCCAGAAGGCCTCTGCTAGCATATTTTTAACACACCCCTTTCTTTCCCCACGGGAGCACATATAAGTTTCTACCCCATACACTGCTACATCCTTTCCATCAGGATATCGTGTACCATTGCTCCCAATCTTCTTAGTGTTGGCCTTCTACACATCCAGTCATGCCATTGGTTTTCCTGGGCACTAAAGCATTCCTTCTCTTACTGAGAACTAATTTTGTGTGTTTCCTTGTTTCATAACGCTTAATCCTCCAGGAGTAAAAATAAATCAAACAAAGAACAGATTTTAAAAATCCCGTATTCTTTCTGACAAAGCACTCATTTCAGCTCAGCCTACCACTATTAAACACCCACTTTCCACAAGCACTGTGCCAAATACTCACTGGCAATTTAATGATTAAGGACAATTTTCTACCCTCAAAAGTTCAGGAATCTGACTAACTCAATAAACACATGAGCTGATGTGCCGTGTTAAATTACAGAGAGGAATAATGCGGGGGGTTGATATTAGGAGAATCCAGCCTAGCCGTAAAGGGCGATGGGTTCCACCCCTTCTCCAGGTAAGAACATTGCTTCTGATGATCCTTTTTCTCCTGCATCATCCTTCTCCTTCTACTGAAACATCATGCAAATATTCACTCACTAAACAAACAAACAAAAATGAGGACTTTCTCTTGATTGTATCTGAGCTGAATCACTAACCCTTAAAAGATGATGAATCCTTCTCTGAGACCCAGAGGGAGGGAGGATTTCACTGGGTAGAACTTCCAAACAAAATCGGTAGTTTGAGGAGGAAATCCATAATGAAACAGGGCTTGCTGGCATGCAAAGCAGTCGGGGAGGGTCTGCAACAGGCTGGGAAGGCATCTGGGGGATACAGACGACGGGATGCTCTTTTCCATCCCTCCAGGAGACTGATGTGGTCAAGCTCTTGCATTCACCACATCTCTTCAGGAGAGCTGTAGAGGATGAATTTAAGGAGACACATTAGTCAAGTCCGTATTTGGAGGAAAATGAAACCCTGCATTATCAAAAATGACAAAAATTAATTCTGAGACAAATTTGTTATGATAATCAGAGAGACTCCATGATTGCCACGTGTGCATGGTGAGGGATGAAGAGATGAACAAGCCAAAAATGCCACCAGTCACAAGACAGTCCGCTGTCTCTTCCTGCCGAAGATGAACTACCTGTGTATCTGAAGCCTGTGTCTCCACTAAGCACCAGGCCCCATCCCCTTTCCTAATTAAGAAAATGACTTCTGAATGTTCCCCTCTTTTTCTGCATCAGCTTTTCCTCTCTACTAAATCATTGTACAAACACACACGCACTGAACAAAGACATGACAAGGACCCTCTCTCACTCCTACTTCAGCTACTATAATGACTGCCGTCAGCGCTCTCCTGCACTCTCTCTCTCTCAGTTCCTGTCTGCCAAGTTTTTATACCCACCTAAGCCTAGATTAATCACACCGTTAACACAATGGATGATCCACGAGGTTTGGATGTATAGATTGAGCACAAGGCCTGTTCAAGTAGATGAGCAGCAGGAAGTTTCCCACTTGTTGAGAAGTTAGATGCTAACTAGTGATGTTTCTGACTTTTCATTTTTCATTAGTCTATTGTTCTATGCCAATGAGCGTTCATTAAAATGAATATGCTTACATAGGCATTTTAAGTGTATATTCTCAATGTAATAAAACCTGTCAAAAGATCATTATGAACGTAGAAGCAATGGGCTGGGCAATGCAGCTTATGGACACAAGGTGGCACTGTAGCTCTTCCCTCTTGTGTGTCAAACGGCACTCCTCATGGTTTAAGATCTTTTTCAGTAAAACAGAATGGCTGTGAAGCTAATTCTTAATGCTTCAAGAACTTAGTGACTTTGAGAAGGTGCATTCAGATTCATTCTGGAACCGCTGTGATTACAGCTTGACTAGAACCCTGACCCAAATCTCTGAAATATTGAATAGTCCCCACAATCCCTCCCCCCCAAGAAGATTCAGAGCTGTCACTAGAGCTCTAAAATTCTCTGCTTCTCTCTTCCCCCTCCCTGAAGCCAGGCAGCAGCGCTCTAACCCCTAGCTACTTGTGCCCATTGGAGTCCTGGCCTAGCTCTGTAGCTTTGTCTGGAAACTAGTTAACATGGAAACAAAAGTAGTGTGTCAGAAATCACATTTCCACACCTAGAATTTTCTTGCTTCTTAAAACTAATTTGTGTCATGACGAACCTCTTCACTATCTTTGTCGCCTTTCCAACCCTGTGTTGCTGTTTTCTTTTCAAACACAATTTTACCAAAGGGTTTCCTTACTCCACTTCTTCACCTAAAAACCCATCTTCCTCATTTCTCCTAGACAAATGCCAGACACAACAGCTGCAAAGTGAGGCAGATATCTGGACAGAGAACAAGGAGACACTAGTTTTTTTGTTTTGTTTTGTTTTTGTTTGTGAGTCCAAGTGTGCACAGAGCTGTGAAGTAAGAAAGTGTATCAAAAAGTGCACCAGTGGTTCAAAAGCAGTCTAGAAGCCAATGCCTGAGACCAAGGTGCTGCCCGAGCCTTCCGCCCAGTGGGTGTGCAGGTGCACGGTCCTTCAGCAATACGAGTGATAAAGGATCCAACATGAAGGTGCACACTGTGGAGACAGAAGTATCAGGAGTTCAAGGCCGTCCTTGGCCACACAGTGAGTTTGAGGTCAACCTGGACTGAAACCCTGGAAGGAAAAGAAGAAAGGAAAGGAGAAAGGAAAGGAAAGGAGAGGAGAGGGGAGGGGAGGGCAAGAGAGGGGAGAGGAGAAGGGAGTGAGGGAAGAAGGGAGGGAGGGAAGAAGGAAAGGAGGGAAGAAGGGAATGGGGAGGAAGAGGATGAGAAGGAGGGAAGAAGAAATGAAAAGGGAAATAACTGGTGAAGAAACAAACCATGTAACCATTTTTATGATCACAGGTTCTAGAATGTAAAGGACTGAATTTGCCAATAACAACTGGTCATTGCTTTCAAGCCCCTATTTTACATAGTAAGGGGGAAAAATCTTATTAAACAATCTTAAAGTACCACATCTCTTTAAAAATTCCCTGAGTCTGAGAGACCTATTCTCAGTTGAGTGGAGCTCATATAGCCTCTTCCTACATCAGGGAAGGGCACCCCCATGTATGAATACACAGGGCCTGTGGGTGGTGCAGGTCATTATCCCTTCTCTGAGAGGGGGCTTTCCCCCTCAACTCTCCTGATGTTTCTGACCCTTCCCGGGAGGTCTGCAGCAGCTGATTCTACCACATAGCGGTAGCTAATGAATGCACATGGATTAAATGCCACCAGGGTATCCTTGTCCTTCCTCCGTTATCCACATTCTTCCACCTGTTTCCCTGCTGCCATCAGTGGGGCCTTGACCATCCCATTTCATCAATACAAGGTCTCTATCAAAATGAAGAGAACTGTGATTCCAAATGTTCTTCTTCATTACTCTGAGATTTTCTTTTTTTTAATTTTTTTATTATTATTTATTCAATTGTGCATGTATGTGCACGCATGTGTGTATGTGTGTGTGTGAACCACCGACGAATTCGGGAACCACCTCCCAGGTGGACCGCCTCCACCTCCTTCTTGTTTACTCTGCCTCGGGATTCACAGGCTCCGCCCTACCAGGACCAGAAACGCAGGCCGCCCCCGTTTCCGCCTGGCATCTATACGTGGGGTCTAGGATCCGAACTCAGGACCTTCTGCCTGCAAGGCAGAGCCTTAACCCCTGAGCCACCTCTCCAGCCCTACTCTGAGATTTTCATTTTGAATATTGTCTGTTGTTTGGGGCGTGGTGTTGCATGTCTCTAATATTAGCACTTGGAAGGTGAAAACAGAGAAGAGCAAGAGTTCAAGGCCAGTCTTCGCTATATTAGCAAGTTCAAGGGTTCAAGGCAAGCCTGGGCTATATGACATTGTTCACAATAACCTGCTTTTTCACTTAGCTAAAAACCTAGACCTGGTCAGTACTTACAATTAATTTATAGATAGGAAAACTGAGAAGTTGAGATTCAAGTAACTTTCCTAGAGTCACAAAGTCACTAAGTGGTAAAGGCAGGATGTAATTGTTATGGGGTTCAGTAGTCCACCCAATGAGGCACAGACAATGAGCTGACTGAAAAGGAAGTTTATTGAAAGTGGGTCGAATAGAACTGAAGCCTCAGGACTTCACCCAAGTTCGGGACCTTAGATGGAGCCTTAGGACTCCATGACTCCATCAGAGTTCGGGATCTCATGTTGGAGCCCCGTGTAAGGGCAGGGGACAGTTCTTACAGCAGCTTCTAAGTTGGTACATGTCGTCCAGCTAGTTTCAGCTGGAATTCGGATAGGGGTGAGGGGAGGAGGTGGAACCTGGAGTGGGGGTCCTGCTGACCCAAAGCTGTAACTATGAAACCAAGTAGTTAGCAGATAGCGAGAGCACGTTTTGATTATCTTTTATGTGTAAGCAGTGAGTGTCCTTAGAGGTAAGCAGTTTACAGAAACCAAAGGAGCGATTAGTCTAAGGTCAAAATTTTTCCACAACATATTTTCTGTAGCACTCTGTATACAGTTTCATCATAATACACAGAGAGTGGGGTCTTCCTTTTTTTAGACCACTATATTCCCCCTTTTGTTTTTATCTTGGATCAAATCTTTGATCTCTAAGAACCATAATTTAGCAAAGGGCGTGTTCCTCTAAGGGAATCCCAGAGTGGGGGATGACCTTTTAAGACCTTTAGAGACCATCCCAGCGTGGGCTACTCTAGACCTGCATATTTTACCCCTTAACCTTTTGAGGACCCAGACTGTTCGAAGGACTAGTTGGGGCAAAGGAAGTGTGAGCAGTCAATGATCCTCATCTATGAGATGCTGGGATGGCCCAGAGGTCCCCATATTTGAAGCTTCATGGATATTAATCTGGAAAAGACAAAGCAGATAAATTAAGCTCTTGTAGGATTAACTTAAAGATGAAATCATTGTAATTAGGAAGGTAGATGGTATAAGCTGAAGGGGCTTAGCAGTCTTACTGTGGGTACAGGTAAGAGTTAGTAATGAAAACCTTGTCTGGAGCAGTCACTACCTTTACCTGGTATGAAAACAAAGAGCAATGGGTAATTTACATATTGGAGAGGATCTTTTTCTTCTGGCATCTGTAAATCTCTAAGTTATATTTTAAGGCCTGTCCGAAAAAATATTTCAACTGTCTAGATCTTTGGCATTCAGGCATGTAAACAAAGAAATGTCTAAAAACAATACCATGTAAGGAATCTCAGTAACCATTTTGGTTAAGGTTGACAAAAGCCTAGGAAGGAAGCTCAACACTAAAATTTTGTGTTCTCTTGTCTATTAACAAAAGAACAAAATGGCTTTCCATTTGCATGTTAAACACAAGTTTTTTATAAGATGCTCAACCTGGCATTTTAGACTTTCCTTCCCTGGACATCAGCGGCAAACTCTTTTTCCCATCAGAGGGAAGTTAAGAGTCTTAGGCCATTTATTGGTCCCCAGCAGAGGGGCTTGACCCCTAGGTCCTGGGCTTCAGGGGGCAAGCCTTCCTCTAATGGAGATTCTCACAGTCAGGACATAGGCCATATGGAAGTTTTTTTGTGCTTGAGATAGTCTCTTTTTCGGGGGTCCAATTTGGTAGCATTTAAAGCATCTTTTTTTCTCTTTTCCCCTGCCAGGAAGGGGTCTCAGGGTGGTCTGCTTGGGCATATCTGTTAGTATTTATTCTATTTATCTCCTTAGGCAAATGTCAAGTCTCGATTTGTTTGTTGGTTGGTTCTTTTTCCCATTTTAAAAGTGCCCTCTTCCTCCTCCCTGTGAAGTCTGCTACAGAAAGGTGAGCAGAGATTAGTTTAGCAGTCTCTTTTACCTTGAAATCCAAGATTCAGAAAAACTCCCTAGCTGCCCTTAAGTCTGTTCCCAGCTCCAGTGGAGGAAGGCACCTGCCAGGCAGGGCCGAGGTATCCGCTCGTCTGCCCCTTCGCAGAGCCCTGCTCTCTGGAAACTCACCTCTCCAAGAGCCAGGGAGAGTCCTATTAGGGTCACCACAGGACCTATTCTCAGACCTTCCCTAGGGCCGGAAGAGTGACAGTCAAACTCCTCTCCTGGTCCGGCCCATGAGCTTGCCTGCAGCCCTTTAGGAATTGGGATTTTATGAGTAACCCAATCTGTTTAATCAAGACAGACAATTGAAAAACATTTGAATACATGAAACTTAATTCCTAACAGGTATGTTTTTGAGACACAAT
The DNA here is from genome assembly GCA_023101885.1 of Typhlomys cinereus. Taxonomy (NCBI): domain Eukaryota; kingdom Metazoa; phylum Chordata; class Mammalia; order Rodentia; family Platacanthomyidae; genus Typhlomys; species Typhlomys cinereus. The sequence goes on along the minus strand of JALPQD010000112.1, from coordinate 4,545,048 downwards.
GTCTTTTCCTTTATAACATGGAAGAAGCATAACATATAACATTTTTTACCCATTATATCTAATTTTTAATCTTTTTATAAACCTAACATTTCATAAACCTTTACAACATACTTTAATATATTTTAAGTAACCAACTCATAAACCTCCTGTACATCTAATATGTCTCATCCTATAAACTTTCTTCTCAAACCTCCTACACATATCTCATAAACCTTTTCCCAAACCTCCTGCACGTATTTTAATTTTCTAAGTAGCATGCATATTTTCTTTATGGTTTCTTTTACATTAGCTCTCCCTCAAGAAATGTCTTTTAAGGGAGGCGATAACAGTATTCTTAGAACTCTGTAGACACAGTATATAAGATAGCATCTATAAATCATTATATCCGAATTAAGCTAGCAAGGAGCACACATGGGAACATGGAATTAAAAGGCAGCTTTGTACTCTAAGAAAGGGAGCTCATACATACCAGGAAAATGAAGAAATTCCAATGAATTTCTCAGAAATCATTTACATGACCTGGTCAGGGTGGGCGACTCGGCGCTTGCCGAAGACGACAGCCTGCAAAGAGTTAGTGAGGGGAAGAAAGAAAGAGCCCTCGGGAGGCCAGGCCAGACTGCAGAAGATGTCTCCACTGGCCACATCTCTTTTTGAAATCTGAAAAATGAGACTTTACAAGTTGAAGAGGGGTCAGGGCAGACTTGGAGGCAGTTTGGCCAGTCTCCCAGAAGATAAATCCATACATAAAACAAAGCAGAGACAGACACACTAAACGAAACAAAACCTGGAGAGCTGGCGTTTGAAATGCAATTGCAACTTTCCAGAGGAGAAATTGAAATCGCCTGATCCCCTGAAATCCTGAACAGATAAAAAGGAGCTCTCAGGCGTTTCCGAGGTCCTCTGACTCTGCAAGTCATGGTGTGTCCAGCTTTCTGAGAGTCACCAGAATGTGCACCAACCAGATCCAGAGACCCAAATTCTTTCTTTCTGTCAAAGCTCCAAAAAACCAGACTCGGCTTCTCAAAACCTAGTCTGGCCTCAACTGGGAGCTTCCCGGCCAACTCACTGTAATCACCACGACACATAGGTCTGTATAACCTGAGCACGTCGGAGATGGAGGCAGGACAACCAGGAATTCAAGGTCGTTTTCAGCTAAGCAGTAAGTTTGGGGCCAGCCTGGACTACATGACAACTTCTCTCAACAAATAAGACTTAAACTGAAGTGCATCAGACTTGTAAGCTTCAGCCTCTCCATTACGTGAGAGTGTTTAATTTTGTGTTTATTGTTTCTTTCAGATTTGATGAAAATGGCTTTGTTAAGGATGTCGAAGAGAATTTCATTGTGTGGGAAATACACGGCAGGGAGGACTACAGTTATAATATTACCATGAAAGAGGTACAGCAGCTTTGGGTTTATGCAGAACTTTGCAGTCTTCAATCTATATGTAAAATATCTAAGGAAGACAGAACCAAACAGTGGTAGGCAGAGGAAAAATTAAATTTAATGACTACTAAAATTCATGTATAGGAAAAAAGTTGGCATAATGTAAAACAGGCATAAGTTCAGAAAAAAATGTTATGCTGGGATCATGCAATTATATATTAAAAGGTTTTTTTTTTTTTTTTGTCCAAACCCTATTTAATGTTTATTTATGGGTCTGCTTCTGACTTTGAGCTAAGCCTTGTAGGCATTACTCCATTTTTTTAGATTGTCTGACATCTTCCAAGCTTGGCTTCAAGTCTGTATACACCCTGGTTCTCTTCTACCCTCCACGGCAGGTTACCTGAACCTCCAGATGAATTCTCTTCCCACCCTTTGTGGGCCTTTCTGCCTTCCCATCAGAATGGAGCCTTCTAGAAGTTGGCAGCATCAATTCCTAAGATTCCTCAGAGATCTTGGGCTCAAACAGAACCATGGCAATTCCTTTCAGAGCATCGTTTTGCTCAGTAGATATTAATTATCCAAGAAGTACAAGCCACCGAGATAGCAGCCAAGACAGCAGAATTCCCCTACAGCACTGTAAGAACTTGTTGCGACTATGTAACCACATAAATCCATCCTGCCACACAGCTCCCCACAGCTCCACAGAAGGAAGACTGGTCTTCTTCCCCAGAAGCCCATCACTAAAGTACTGTTGAAATGTTTTACTTTTTACTTTTGAAGTGTTTTTTTTTTTTAATGCTGTGTGTTTGCGGGGGTGAATGCTGTGTGTTTGCGGCACATACATGTGGAGACCGGAGAACAGTTCAGGTGTCATCTTCAGGCACTCCTTTTACCTCCTTTGAGACAGAGTCTCTCATTAGGCTAGACTGGTTGACCCGCAAGTACAGAGATTCTTCTATTCCCACCTCTCAGTACTGAGATTACAAACACAGACCATGTCAGGCTGGAGACCAAACTTCAGCCCCTGTGCTTGCTAGGCAAGTACTTTATGGGTAGCACTGTTGCTGCTGCAGTCCCCTGCATGGTTGCTGATAAATGACCATCAAACAGCTTAAGGGAACAAGGGTTTATTCTCTCCTACAGTTCCTAGGTTACAGTTCTCAGTACAGCTTGACGGGAGAGCACGCACCAACACCAGGGCCGAGGGAACTGGCCACACCATCACTACATAACTGCTGAGAGAGGGACTTGCCACACCAGTGTGTCTGGCCAAGTATACACAAAGATGCTGCCTTCCTCAACCAGCTCTCAGTATTTTATTCACCTGTTCAGGGCCTAGTCCCACTCACCATGGACTGGGCCTTCCCCATCAGCTAGACAATCTCCTGCAGGTTTGCTCTAGGCTTAACCCAACCACTAATTCTCCACAAATGTGCCCAGAGCTCAAACTCTCAACCATCAAGTTAATATATGTGCCTAACTATAACAACTGTCTTCCCAGGCCCTGCTCTCACCTGAGTCCCCGCTGCCTTACTCTTTTCCTTCTCTGGCCTTGATATCTTTAAAGCTGGATCCTTCATAAAACTGCCTCAAAGAAACTATATTTCCCAACAGTTCTGCTCAAGCCAGTACTAAGCTTTCTCATGCTTCCCTTGAGTCTGAGGCCAAGGCGTGGGTTAATGTTTTTCCTGCCCCACACACAGTACCAGTCTGCAGGCCATCAATTCCGGAGATTCCTCAGCCATCCAAAGTTCCTGCCTTCAGGTCACGTCCATCCCATTTCTTCTTACTGCTGTCACAGGCTCAGAATTTGGTCATTTTTCCCCCTTCCCTGAAAGAACAATATCCAAGACTTGACTGTTTCTGACTGACCATCTAAAACACCACACCTAGCATTTACAAATACACGTTCCTTTCCACAGCATACACATCCTTTGCTTTATCTGAGAATACTGGATAAGGAAAAGAGCATCTTTTTGACAGATAGTTCTGAGTAAACTGAATATCCACCCACAGCAAAGGAAAATGTAACCCCCCACCTTATACCATGTGGGAAAATTAACTCAAAATGGACCTGTGTCTCAATGCAACACTGAAAATAATAACACTTTTACAAGATAATGTAGAACTAAGCTTGTTCCAAAATTGGGGCTGAAGAGATGGCTCAGCAGTTAAAGCACTTGCCATGCAAGCTAAGCAACCGGAATTTAGATCCCTAGACTTCATGTAACTATCAGCGCTGCAATTTCAACACTGGAAGACAGAGCCTGGGAATCGCTAGAGCAAGCTGGCTGCCCAGACTAGTCCAGTCAATGAGCTCTGGGTTTAATTAGAAACCAGTCTCAAAAGAATAAATTGGAAGAACAACCAAGAATGATTTCCAGTATCAAACCTGAGTCTCCACACACATGCATACACACAGGCACTCTCACACATGCATACATTCATACTCAAATGCACACATATGCCCACATTCATGCAAAAGAAAAAAATTGTTCTAACATCGGACAGTGATTTCTTGGATATGATGTCAATGCACAGAAAATATGGGGGAGGGGCTGGAGAGATGGCTCAAGGGTTAATAAGATTCAGCCTTGCAAGCAGAACCTGAGTTCTGATCCCAGATCTCATGTAAAAATGCCAGGTGGAAATGAAGGTCTGAACTTCTTGCTCTGAAAGGCAGAGCCTGAGAAATCCCAGAGGAATGCAAAAAGGATGATTCCTGAAGTCCCCTTGGTCCTCCAGAAGGACACACAATGTCCTGATACACACATACACACATACACACACACAAGTAAAGCAAAAATAAATAAATAAATAATTTTAAAAAAGAAAAGATGGGGGAGGAGGATAGAAAGATATAGAGCTCATGAAAAATAAAATTAAAAAAATTGCGCATCGGGCCAGAGAGATGGCTCAGGAGTTAAGCCTCTGCCTCATAAACAGAAGGTCTTAAGTTTGGATCCTGGATCCCACATAAAACATCAGGCAGAAATGGCTACAGTCTGTACTTCTGGACCTAGAAGATAGAGACTGGGAAGCTCCAAAACCAAGCAAATAGAAGGTAGAAGCAATCCAGGTTGATTTCAGAAGTCACATTTGGGCTTCCATAGGCACCCGCAGTGCCATCTGATACACACAGACATGTACACAGAGACACACACACACGTACACGTACAAAAAATATTTGTGTATCAAAAGACACATAACAAGTAAAAAGACAGCCCACAGAATGGGAAAAGACAATTGTAAATGGTATATACTATAGGAGAATGTACAAAAAACTAACATTCAACAACAAAATAACCCAATTAAAAATGGACAAAAGATTCTAATAGACATTTCTCCAGAGAAGTCATGGAAGTCAATGCCATGAGTGATTAAGAAGATACAGGTGGAAACTACAACAAAATACTCCCTCACACACACTAGAGTGACTGCACTCAGAAATTAACAGGCATTAGTGAGGGTATGGAGAGATTCAGGTGTGTGCACTGTTGGAGAGACGTAAATGACAGAGCCTCTGTAGAAAACAGTCACAGCTCCTCACAAATGAAAACTATTGCCAGTACTGGTTCAATGATTCCCCTTATGGTTACATACGCCAAAAAACGGAAATCAAGTTCTCCAAAATATTTTGTACATCATATTCATATCAGTGATGTTTACCACAGCAGAAGGTGGAAACAATCTAAATGTCCATGAGGAGAAGAATGGATAGTAAAATGGGAGTTGATAAAAAGTTATTTAAGAACTTGTCATTTATATATGTTTGAATCAGGAAATTCTAAGCAAATGATATATATTTTTCCTGTTTGAATCAGGAAATTCTAAGCAGATGGTAGGTAGCAACCATACTTAACGATGAAATATTTTTTAACTTTTCTTCTGAAGTCAGGAACAAAACAAAGGTAACTATCACCATTTCTATACAACATTGTTTCTGGAGATCTTTGCACTAAGGCAGAGGATAAATAATGAAAGACAGTAAAAGATCTAGAAAAGATCAGACTGTCATATGCAAAGGGAACAAAACAACTCGTGTGAAACAGAACTCACAAGTGAGTTTAAAAAGTTTATGCAGCTCTAGACTAATATACAAATGTGACATATGAGTTGAGGATACAGTTCTGTTGGCAGAGGGCACAAAGTCCTGGGTTTAATCCCCAGCAGCACATAAAACAGACATGATATAATAATAAGCACATTTATTCTTTCTCAAAAGAATAAGATGGTCAATTGCTCCTCTTTATACAAACTAACAATTAAATCAGGATATATCAAATACTTCAAAAACCCTCTACATACATACATATCTCTATCTTTTGGCAGGCTGGTTGCTTAAATGAAGCACAGACATGGAACACAATGGTAAACCTAAACCCTGACCTCCCACTAGAGGAGGTGTGGGGGCCGCAGGTGAGAAAAAGAGGACTTTGCAAACAGTGAGTTTGGAATCACATATGTAGCATTTGATAAAAACAAAAGCTCCATGGAAACATTTTTGGGTTTAAATTGCTTTAGGCAAATTGAATCCTACTTTTTATTATTTAAAAAATGTTTCAGTTGTTTGATTTTCTCTTTGATAGTAATTTAATAGTCACTGGTAAAATCTGCATTTGCAGATGACCAAAGGTAGTCCGGTACACAAATGTTTCAAGAGTCTTTAAAAGACTTCCTATCTACCTTCATATATATGAATTATTTGACAGCGTGCAATGAATCTGAGTTATTTTCACTCTATATTACTGGATCCCATTCCCTTTCCTAGTCCCATTGAAATCCTTCTTCCTAACCAGTCTCCCTCCTACTTTCATAAACACCATCCACTGAATTTCATCAGGTTTTGCTACATTAGCATGTGTGGGAGCATTTGCTAGAATATGGACAATATATCAGTGTATACACTACTGAAGAAAGTAACTCCCCTCCCCCCCACTAGTCCTTCAGGGAGGGGCGAAATGTTGACAAGAACAGATCTTGTGCAGGGCTTGTGGGAATAGACAGAGCTGCAGTGTGTCCACGGGTGCAGCAGACATATTTGGTGGCACCCCTCCCCAACTCTGGCTCTGACATTCTTCCATCCCCCCTTCCATAATGTTTCCTGAACAAAGAAGACTTCTTAGTCAATCACTGAGAACTACACTGATCTATGGTTGCAATGGTAAATATTTAGAAGGCAGTTTGAAGTCATGCCTATAACAAAACAGTAGTTTTCCCCCTAGCACTGTGACCTCCCCATCCACATGATATTAGCCTGGTTTATAGTATGCACAATCAACCTACTATACACTGAGCCTTAAGATCAATCACAATGCAACTGGTTGCCCTTATAACATCGTGCCACTATTGCACTGATGGGCACCTTCTGTCAAAGTGATTGTTATTGTAAAACTCTTAAGAGTTTACAGCTTGAGAGACTGTTCATGGATTTTTCTCCCCTAGCAGTTTACAGAACAACTTCTGGTACTGCGAAAGCTTAGCAGCTGAGTGGAAGCTTCCAAATCAGTTCCACTTTGTTTTTTCCATGTTCTGATTGACTTGTATGGTATCTTCAATAGGGTCTAACTGTCAAGCTCTGGTGGGTGACCAAGTAGCAATGCAAAAGAGACCTGAGTTTGCTTCCTGAAACCAAGAACTTCCAGGAGCTGCCTTCAGTTGCCCTCTCACCTCCACAAACACTGTGGCATGTTCTCTCTCTCTCTCTCTCTCTCTCTCTCTCTCATATATATGTATATATATACCTGTACACATATAAGTAGATAAAATATATATTTTAAATGACCTTAAGTACTTTTTGTGTTTATTTCTCATTCAGAACTATAAAACCTGTTTTTCTTATGCTGTTGGAATACCAGGGGACTTAAATCAACCATATGAGATTATCAACTTTACTAATAATAACCACCTATTTTGGCCCATGGACCATTCTGGAATGTATGTGTTTAAAGTAAAGATCTTGGATCCAAATTTTAGGTAAATATAAATATTTTATGACAATAGTTTTAGTTCCTCAAAATTGTATTTCCTACTTTCTAGATTACTTTAATGTCAATTAAACTTATTACTTATATATTTGTGTTTTCATTTTCTAGTAATCTCCATAAACTTTCTATAGAAGTAGGATATTTGATGTGAAATGTTAATTAAATCACTCAATTTGAAATTTCATCCTTAGTACTTTGCTATGTCCCAACTATAGAAGGCTTGAAAATAGCAAGTAGAAAAGGAACTGAGTGATAGAAAATTGGGAGCGGGAAAGGGGGGGAGGGGAAGGGGCGGAGAAGGGAAAAAAAGGGAAGGATATATACTTTTGCTTAATGCTGCCTCTTGAATGCGATTCTGAGCCAAGCTTGGGGAAGAAACTTTGGTTTTGTTTTATTTAGCATTTAGATAGTAAAGATATATGAGTGGGCTAAGCTACACATAATATTACCTGAAATTTTAGAAAAATTCTTTGTTTCTGAGATCTAAGATTTCCCAGTATTTCATCCAGAAGCAGTGAAGAATGCTGACACAGAGAATTTGTTCAAATGAATTATGACAAGCAGAAAAGAATTTCTATTTTCCCTTTAAAAAATTCAATAAATGATTACACTATATAACAACATCTTAAAGGAAAATTAAAATTTAAATGATCTTATAGTGGAATAATAGCAAGATTCTAATGACTAGGAAGACAGAACTCCATAAAGCACAATTCAGACTGGAAATTAAAAGATATAAGTGGGTTCCTGTTTTTAGCAAGTTAACAGATTTTTGTGTTCAGAGAAAGCATTTCTTGACTAGTACACCTAGAATGCTGGATAGAGCTTGAAAATACATACACTCTTTGAAATGCATGATAAGGTTGGTGACAATCTAAGGAACTACTTGCAGTGAGAAATTTCAAAAAGTAAAATGGGACCCTCTGGTTCCCATTGCCATGTGGTAACTGTAGACCATAAGCTACAGGTAGGAGAGAGGAGAACAAGCCTAGCCAAACAGAGACGGATTAGCACAGCCAACCCTAGGCGAAGGCAGCAAGGATTTGCAGCTGAACCAGTCCTGGCTCCAGGAGGAAAAAAGGAAATTCTTCTCTAAGAATAGACCTGCCACATATCTGAAGCTAGATTTATTAGTCGAATTCATTAATAATAGTAATAATATAACTAAAAATTTAATTTGAAATAGTCACAGACTCTTTTTATATCTAAGGCATTCACCAGAATATATATCTATATCCCTTGGAACAAGGATTTCATTTTAATTGAAAACCTCAGAGAATTCCAAAAGCAACCATTCTGACAAACAAAACAATCAAGAGAAGAAACCTTGAACAAGGGACAGTAGAAACAACCTACAAAACCAGCCCACAAATACTTTCAGTAGTGAGCTTATTAGATGGAGACTACAAATATGTATGCTTAAATGATCATTTTTCAAGAATAAGCTTTAAAAGAATGAGAGAAGAAAAAGAAACTATCAGCCTGGATGTCTGTCAAAAGATGAATAGATAAAGAAAATGTAGTATACATACACAATCGAGTTTTATTCAGCCAAAAAAATGGAATTATATCATCTTCAAGAAAGGGGATAGAAGTGAGAGTGATTGTGTTAAATGAAATAACTCAGGAAAACAGATAATAACATGTTTTTTTCTCAGAATCTAATTCTAATAAAAAAGACATGAAAATAGAAGTTGGACTATTGGAAATAGAAAGACCAATGAAAGAGTAGAGGGGTGGGGCCAGAGGAGGACAAGAAAGGGTAATGGGAGCATGATTTTTATTCAAGTGTATGATATTCATATACAAAAGAATCATACTGAATATATATCTTCTACAATAAAATAAGTTATACAACTTTTAATAAAAAAGGGACAAAATACAAATGAAGAGAAAATTAGTGAACAAAAAAGCAATTGTCCACTACAACAAAAATAACTTATATTATATCATAATTATATATGCTTACATATATATTATATTATATATAATATCATAATGTAATTATATCTAAATAACCAAAAATTACTTACTATTCCCAGAAGGGGAACAAATCAAGATTTCACAACTTATGTCATCTAGTGGCAAATCCAAGCTCTCTCCTTTAATTCAGTCATGGCCCTGACTTTCATTCCCTATCACTCAATACCAACACACCTGTTGCAGGAAGAGGGGTCAGGAAACTTAGTTGAGGTCAAAGTCAGTAAGGTAAAATAGATACAGATACTATGGTCTTAATACCTGCATGTGGTCACGAGGCCACAGTGTTCTTAGCTTCTTTATTCTTCCGTGCTTGAACCCTAAGTCTTTAGCCAGCACTATGCTTTGTTTCCTGACAAAATGTCCTCAGTTTTCACCATGGCTCTTAGCATCCCAGACCCTTGCCTCAGGGCATGTCAGATGAATTTTCTAGATTAAGTTCATTGAGGTAGAAAGATCCCCTAAATATGGGCAGCACTCTTCCATGGCTGGGGTTCTCGATTGCATAGAAAGGAGGACGTGAGCTGAATGCCAGCGCTCATCCCTCTCTGCCTCCGGACTACAGATGCGATGTGACAGCTGCTTCTGGCCCACCCACCATGACAGACTGTACTGAGTGCGAGACAAATAAACCCCTTTTCTTTAAGCTGCTTTTGTCAGGTATTTGATCACAGCAAGGAGAAAAGTAAAGAGTACAGATTTATCCTGTACGGTACAATAGGGAATGTATATCATCTCAACTTCAGCAGGCAAATTTTCTGTCTACTTGCCTTATCAATTTCATTAGACTTTTAAGGTATCCATTTATACAATTATAGTTCAGACTTGTTTACCTCTCTTTTTAGTTCTGTAACTTTCAATTTCTACATTTACAGTTTTGATTTGGATAAATATACATTAGGATTAATATAGGATATTTTAAAGCTGGGATCTTTCTATCTAGTCTATCTGGTCTAGAACTTACAATCCTCCTCCCTCAGGCTCACAAGTGCTGGAATTTACAGGTACATCTCACTGTGCCAGCTTATTACAACTTCTCTATCAAATGTTCCCCTTAGAACCTATCCTTGTTCTGATCACACAAAGCAATATTCAGAACCGACCCAATTGCTTATTTCTTTATTTGCATATGGCTTGATAATCTATAATATTCTGAGAAGTACATTACCTGCCTTACTGAAAATCCCCAACTTTCCTGAACACATAGCTAAGACTTCATAAAAGAGAGTAGGCAAATTGTGCCATGAATGTTTATTTAGTCACATCCTGTTGATAAGCTTTGGGAGAAACTCGGTGAATTTGGATGTGATGATACCATTCCATCTACTAAGTTCCTGATACTTTCAGCCTCCTAAGAGAGCCAATCTGCATTAGGTGGGCCTCCCTGCTCCAGGTACACAAAGATCTGAATGCAAATGCCAACTCTGCTACTAAGACAATCCTGCAAACTTTTAGCCCACCTGAGTCTCAGCCCCCTCACCTGGAAGGGAAGTGTTCCCATAAGGACCTGGACAGTGCCCATAGCATCAGCACACCACCAGGCTCGTGTTCAGTGAGCATCAGGCTGAAAGCATAACTGTTAAGCATGTAGAACGTCTCTCAATGCTCACCATTGTTAATTATCATTACTATTATCATGACCGTTGCCTTGGAAACTGCTATTCAAAGGAAGTGGCGCTGTGAGAACAGTGGGCCACAGCACTGAGCTCTGAGGAGTCTTACAGGTGCCTAAAGATTCATCGAGGGAAAAATCATCACAGCTATGATATAAATGCATCTACTCTGATTAAAGTTGCATATGATCTGATTGTTACCATAGAGATATAGAGAAATATATTTTAAATATATTTAGCATAATCTTTAATATCACTTTTCTAATTTGCAGTTTCTGTAACCTAACAACCATTTTTGCAATTGAGACCTCTGGAGTGATTCCCAGGTAATAATGTCCCTAATGATGTTGATGGCAGGGGTAGGGGAGGGGAAGGATAGAGATGGGCATGTTTTGGTTTGGTTTCGAGTTTCTCTTCCTCCTTCTCCTCCTCCTCTTCCTCTTCCTCCTCCTCCTTTTTCTTCTCTCACAACCCAGGCTGGCTTGGACCTCACCATCCTCCTCCTCAGCTTCCCAAGTTCCGATATCACAGGCATATTCTGACATGGCTTTAATGAAGGGGTTTCTGAAGGACAGGAGCACTGGCTGAAAAGGAAAAGCTTTTCTCAAGATATCCTACAAACGGCCTTGCAGTCACTCTTCAGACCCCCACCTTAAAGCCTGCTGTGCAAAATATCATCACATGGATGTGATTGAAAAGAATCCTGAAAACAAAACAAGATGTGTGATGTGTTCATTGCAAAATTAGTTACCTTTCTATGACTAAGTTTAGATGGTTTTGCTATCTATGAAATGGCTTTTCAGAGGACAGGAACTTGTTACTTGAATGAAACCCTCCTATCTCTGCCTGTGGCCTGTTATAATCTAAGAACTACATGTGGGGCCTTCCATCCGGGTCTCAGCACAGAATTTCTGCTACGCCTTCAGGCCTGCTTTTAGCTTTTGCCCATTCAGCAGCCCCTTCTTCCTGGCAAACTCATCCACCCTCAGCTCTAGGAACCTGCAGACGTTTTCAGGATTCCGTTAATTTGCTCAAATAAAATCAGAAGAAGGGAGTTGGGATGCTTGCAGGAGGTGTGGGATTCTACCTCCTTCCCCCACAAAAGTTACTTATGACTCTACCTAAAATATTGCTGACTCCCTATCTTTTGCATTTTCACTAGCCCCAACTCTACACCATCATGGCCTTGTCTTCTGATTCCCCTTCGTTAACTTATGACTGTGGTTCTGTTGCATAGTCGCCTTCTTGGCATCCAACCCACCATTGCATGCCCAAGGCCAGCCCTATCCTGAGGCATGACTCTTGCTTATTGTCACACCTTAGACACTGTCACTACTCATAACTTTTCTGCCTTCCAAAGCATCTGTAATAGTTACTCTTAACTGTTGCTGTGAGAGATCATCAAAGTCAAGCAACTTAAGAGAGAAAAGGAGATTTTTTCAGCTTACAGTTCTAGAGGGGAGAAACAGTCTTTCACGGCAGAGGTGACACAGCTGGTGGCTGGAGCTAGAGGCAGGCTAAGGCACTGCAAACATCCTGGAGAGTCTTCAAGTCTTCTGTTCTGGTCTACTACTGGCAAGTTCCAACCAGATCTAGGGCTGGTCTTTGTATTGTAAATGTATTGATCTGAATAATCTCTTCAGGTGGTCTGACAGCTGATCTTAGTTAATGCCAGGTGTGGTCAAGTTGACACCCAGGATTAACTATCACAGCATCCAAGGAGGCATCACACTCTCTGACCGCCACCTCCTGTCCTTACAGCCTGTGAGTTCCCCCTCCACACACGCTATAATCCCTCTCCATCCTCACTGGGCCTTCATCTCTGCGTTCATTACTTTCTATTTTCTTACATCCCAAACTCCACTGTTTCAACAACACTATACTGTCTTACCTCTCCAGGGTTTGGTCCTCTGATAAAACCCCAATGTCCTACAACAGACTCTTTGACTCAACTGAGCAGGCCACCACTGGTAAAGCAAGTTCCATAACCACAGAGATTAATCCCTACACTGCCTGGGTCACTCACTATCTTGTATCCAGCCAATGGATGCTCACTCACGCCTAACAATTCTCTCATACCTTACCTAGTTTCCACCCAGTGTTTTTACGAGGGACTGGGGCTCTGAACTCAGGTCCTTCGATTTGCAAGGCAGAGTCTTAACCCCTTAGCCATCTCTCCAGCCCCATAAAGAATTTTTATATTCTTAGCAAACATTACCTCTTGGCCTGACTCAAGGCTCAGGCAGTTATTTCTGAGCTTCTCTGCCTAGAGCATCTTGGTTATCTATATACACATGACTCTCAGATAGCACTCTAGCTCAGTTCAGAGCTGCAAATCCCACCGTCCATATAATCTCATGTAAGCCCTGTTTTACAAAGTTCTCTCTCCCAGGAAATAGTTCATCCAACTATGCAAGACAAACATCTAGGGACCAAACAAAAAAACAGAACCTTAGCATTCACATCTCTGTCCCTCTAACTCCCCACTCCTTGACCCTTCAATTCCACCATTTCCTCAGCTCCAGACCCAACAACCTTCTTTCACTCCCCAGCTGTTGTACTTGTTCTTTTCTTTTGTTCTTTCGTTATTGTAGGAAAATAGTCAGACTTAAGCAACGTAAGAGAAAAAAGCTTACAATTCCAGATGGGACATAGTACATTATTATGAGAATTACCCAGCAGAATTGACTGAATGCAGAAGTAGAGGCCAGTCAAGTCACACCATCAAGACCACAGAGAAAACAAAAACAGTAAGAGGAAGCAGGGCCAGGCTAACAACCTCAAGGCCTACCCTGTGACTACCTTCCCCTGCAAGCAACCTTCTCCATTATTAACACCAGCTAGGGATTACAGATATACATGAGCCTGGCCGGGAGCGGGGGTGGTGGTCATGGTTTAAAATGTCAGTTGTTCCCCACAAGCTCATTTATTTGAATCTTTGTTGTTTAGGGAAGTCATGGCATCTTTGAGAGTGAAGCTTTGCTAGAGGAAGGCAATCACACCGCATGGACATGAGGTCAATTAGCATATTTACAGGAGAGTTTCCTCGTACAGATGGCATTTTTTGTAGCTCTCAGCCTCCTGAATGGATGCAACATAAGCCACCTTCAGCTTCTGCCAGCCGGCTGTGCCTTTCCCACCGTAATGGACTGTATCTCCCTTCTGGAACCATAAGCTGAATAAATCTCCTTTCCTCCCTTTGAGTTGCTTGAGATCAGGTTTTGTCTCACAGCAGCAGAGAGAGTAACCAGTACAGAGGGGAATGCACATTCAAACCATGACAACTCCTTCTCTGTACTCTGTCCCACATCAGGACTTGTTTAGATGCCATTTCCTCTGTGGAAATCTTCTTGTCCCTTTGTAACTTTATTGTCCCTTGTTCACTTTATCAACTTCTATTTACTCTTCAAATTTGAGAATGGTTATCCTTTTTGCCATGAAGGCATGTTGTGATCTCATTTCCAGGTAAACTCATTAAAGTGAGTTTTTGTGACACTGGGTATGTTTGTTCCCTTTTTACACTCTCATCAAGAGCCATTTCAGAGAAATTTTTCCATCATTTGATTAATGATTATGTTTTCATAATCATGGAGAATTTTACTCATCACTGAGTCGCTTTTGTGCAGTGCCTGGCAGATGTCAGATGGCTGTACTGCTCAGGGCCAAGGAGGAAAACACTGACTGGAGCCAGATGACGGATATAGTAACAAAGGAGAAAAATCACACGAAGACAACTAGGACTTAGGGAAACTGCAACACCAACAAGTAACTCTGATCAACTTCTAGTACACCACATAGAAATGTGGTATCTAAACCACATTCAAATGTCTAAACCAAGAAATAAATCCTTTCTTATGGCAGGCACCCATGCAGAAGCCCACATGAAGAGGCACGTGTCTAGCACCCAGGTGAAAGTGACCTTAATGAGTGGCTTCCACACACATGTGCTGTCATTCATGTGTTTACATACATGCTCGCATACATGTTAATCCACAGATGTTCATATACATGTTCACACATGTGTGCTCAAATACATATTCACACACATTCACATACATGTATGTTCACGTGTCACACATACACAGTGTTGTCGTATACATTGCTATGGTTTCGCTGAGTCGTCCCCCTCAGGCTCATGTGTTTGTAATCTTACTGCTGTTAATGTTTAGGCAGGTCATGGCACCTATCACAGGAGACAGGTCTTGAAGCTGGATAACCCCCTCTGCTTCTACTAGCAGTCTGCTCTTGCAGATTGCTGTTTTCTTTGTCTGTCTCCATGATGATGGATGTGACTTAAGTCGTCTCCAGTTTTTGCTACCCATCATGCCTTTTCTGCCTTAATAGACCATAGCTCCCTTCTGGAACCATAAACCAAATAAATCACTTTCTCCTCTTTAGTTGTTTGAATCTGAGTGTTATCTTACAGCAGACATGTTCACAAAAATGTATGGTCACACATACATGTGTGTGTCCACATGTGTGTCCACACATGTTCGCATATACACATCCACACATAAGCTCACATACATATTCATATTTGCTCTCACACATGTTCATAGATGCTCACACACAGACTCATACATACATGCTCTGTCACTTGTACGCTCAGACATGTTCACATGTGATGTGTACTTATGCATGAGCGCTTGCATACACACTTACACACGTGCTTTTACACACATTCACAAATATTCAATCACCTCAAAGTCAGTCATTGGTATTCCTCCACTAGCTGGCTACTGGTCACACTCGTTCCCTCCACTGAGAGCCTTCCATGTCACGTGCACCCATATTTCATTCTTTCTAACCTCAGCATCGTCCAGGTCAGCCTCAAGAATGGATTTCTCGTCTTATTCCTACATACCGGCCAGGAGCACGGGAGCCAGCCATTCGGAATAGTTGAGGCTCATTACAGGCCACTCTTGAGCAATGATGTATGCTGACTTTTGTTGTGGTTGTGTTCTCGTTCCAGACCAAGTATCTACCTGGTGGCCGCTTTCCTTTTTGTCCTGGTGCTTCTGGTCCTCAGCATTCTAGTTCTGAGCTACTTCTGGTACATGAAGATTTACAGAGAACTTATCTTTGAGCCACTTTATAAACCTCCAGTTAAACAGAAGAAAAATTAGGGAACTTGAACGTTAACTCTGGAGATAGTGATAAACATAGAGAGAATACATAGAACATATATATATAGTTATAGCTATATTGAAAGTGTGTTTGACTAAAAATACTAAATATAATCCCACAGAATATCAAATTCAAGATTTTAAAAATGTTCCCCAATTATCTTTCAATGTATACATATATAGTGTGGTTTTGTTATTGTGTTTTTATTTGTTCTAAGCATATGTAATGTAATATTGATATTAAAAATAAAAACAAGCTAACTTTGGCTATTATAATCATTCCTAACAAGTTTTTGAAAATGAATAAGTATATCAAATACTATTTTTCCTGAATTTTTCATATGAAAGGTTACTGGCTAACCTATGAATAGGAACTTAAACATGCTTTTGCATGCTTGTTTAGCTAATCTGTCTAAGTGGATTTCAAAAGCATTTCTAGTGATAGTTTCACATATGATTAGAAGTTATTATATGAAAATGAAGCAGCTAGTACTTCTAAATTTTAATTCTAAGTTTTTAACAGGCACTATGATCCTTAGAGACAAGGGATTAACAGCCACAATAGTATTCCTATACTAAAGGGGAATACAAAAAAGAGCTCTAGGCAATGCCTAGAGTCCTTACACCTCATCAGAGAGGAGGACCCAGAGGGAAGTTTGACATGCACACTAAAGGATGCTCCAGGAATGGGGGGGGGGAGCACTGGGAGAAAGGAAGAGAGGGGGGAAAGGAAAAAGAAAAGGGGGGAAGGAACAAGGGGATCCAGGGAGGGGTGGAGGGAGGGAGGGGAATGGGGTACTTATCAACTTTGTATGAGTGGAAGAAATAAATAAATAAATAAAATAAATTTAGAAAGATCAAAAAATAAAAATAAATAAAAACAAGCTAACTTTGGCTATTATAATCATTCCTAACAATGAAAGCAAGATTTTGAAAATGAATAAGTACATCAAGTACTATTTTTCCTGAATTTTTCATATGAAAGATTACTGGCTAACCTATGAATAGGAACTTAATACTTTTGAATGCTTGTTTAGCTAATCTGTCTAAGTGGATTTCAAAAGCATTTCTAGTGATAGTTTCACATATGATTAGAAGTTATTATATGAAAATGAAGCAGCTAGTATTCTTAAATTTTAATTCTAAGTTTTTAACATTTGATAATGCTTAAAACGATCTTTTTAATTTGTCCAAATACTATTTTACCTTTCTAAAATATTAGCATCTGTATCAACCAGGGTTCAACTGGAGAAGCAGAAAGTATGTGTGTGTGTGTGTGTGTGTGTGTGTGTGTGTGTGTGTACATACATATGTGTATGCAATGATATGTGTGTGATTTGAAAGTCTACAGCACAGTTGGACAATCAGAAATGGAAGATCATGAGCAAAAGAAGCTCCGCAGCACAGGAAAAGCTGTACTATAGTAAGTATATATCTATTGTGTTTGTTGTTGTAGCTGTGACCAAATGCCTGACAAAAATGATTTTTGAAAGGAAAGATCTATTTTGCTCATGGCTTCAGAGATATTGCAGGTACTCTTCATAGTTGCTATGAGATAACACTCTGTCCCAAACAGCTTAAGGGAGAAAGGGAGATTTGTTTTTCTTACAGTTTGGGAGAGGATATTCTCCATCGTGAGGGAACCTCATGGCAGTAAGAATGGCTTGGAAGAAGAAGCAGGAGTCTCTTTTCAGATCACCGCAGACATCACAGAAGCAGAGCAGACAAGAACAAACTGAGAGGAAGCAGGCCCGGACCACCAAACCTTAAGGTCCACCTGCTATAGCAAGGCTCTACCTCCTAAGAGGTGCCACAACTTTTCCAAACATTAACATCAGTTAAAGATGTTGGCAGCAACTAGCATTCAAGCCATGACAAGGAGTTTTAGCCCTTCATGGCAGGGAGGACATGACAGAGTAGCTCACACATCATGCCAGACCAGAACCAAAACAGAGCAGTAACTAGGAGTGAGAATAAGATAGTACTGTATCCACTCATCTCTGGACACACCCTCACAGATACACTCGGAGGTCTGAGTTACTAATCTCCTTGGCATTTTTCAATCCAATCAAGTTGACTGCCAAGATTAACCACTCTACCTATAAAACTCCAAATAGCATGCGTTACAGAGAAATAACAGTGGCTAAGCCTCCAGAAGCCAGGAGCCCACGTTACCACAACAGGAGCAGCCAGAGACTCAATCTGCAGTGAACTGTAGAGATAGTAGAACAAGACACTGTCAATCCATAAGGCTGTTAACTAACATCTTCTTTAAAAATTATTTAAAGTATGGAAGTATTGTTCAAAGCCAGCCTGTCCCAAACCAAACCAAACTCAAAACACATAAGCCATAAAAATCCCATGCTGCATTTCTACCACCCACATCCTGATAGTCTTAGCCTGGCTTCTTCTGTCTTCCTGGGCTTCTATGCCGTTACAATGCACCTGCCACTATCCTCTATGCTGTCATCCCTCCTATCAAAGGACAACTCTTCCACTGTGTCCCTGAAGTCTCCCACTTCTTGCCCTTCAGAATCCCCCAATACACACATAATCAATCTCTCTCTTCACATCCAATGGTTACCCATTATGTCCTATCTTTAAAAATGTTCTCCACTGACCCCCTGGCCTTCTAGCCCTTGCCTCAAGTTTACAATGGTCGCCTTTCCCTTACGTGCATTTGCTTTTCTATTTTCAACAGCTCTTTGAACCCCACTCCTCCTTGAAGCTTCATCTCAATATTGCTAAATCCATTAGACTTCTGACTTGTCATGTTCTTTCTGATTTCCCTCTTGCTTCTGTGGTTCCTCTTTCACCTTTGCTTGACCTTGAGATATGAAGAGGCTTAGAGTTTATTTTTAACTGAGCATATTCCTAGACTATCCCACCATATCCAAGATTTAAATTTTACTAAGATGTCCATTTTACACTGTTTAATAGTATGATTCCATTTTATTTACACACATGCTTACTTGTCATCTCATGGATGTCAGAAGGCATTTATAACATGAAATAAAACTAACTTTTTCTAATTTTTTTTGTATGTGTCTGGGTGTGTATGAGTGTGTGTGTGCATCAGAGGGCACTGTGGAGGCCAAGAGTGACTTTAGGAATTATCCTGGATTGCTTCTACCTTCTCTTTGCTTTGCTCTGCAGTTTCCTAGGCTCTGCCTTCTGGGACTGGAAGTATAGGTTGAAGCATTTCCACCTGATATTTTTATGTGGGATCTGGGATCTGAACTCAGGACCTTCTGCTTGTGAGGCAGAGGCTTAATCCTTGAGCCATCTCTCCAGTCCATAATTTTTAAAGAAATCATTTTCTTTGAGAAGGAGAGTGTTGTGGCTGGCATGTGAACAGAGGTCAGAGGATAACTTCTGGAAGATGATTCTCTTCTTCTATCATGCGAGTTCTATGGTTGTCAGTTTATGTGCAGGTACCTTTACTAGCTGAACTGTCTCACCAGCCCTAACCATAACTCTTGACTTCCTTCCTCTCAACCTGTCCCCCCACATACATTTCTCATATAAACAATATACCATCTACCCAAATGCTTGTTGAAAATCTAGAAACTATTCTTAAATTCCCTCCCTTTAACAAATTCAATATCTAAGCATTTAGAAATAATTCAATTCTGCTTTTCCCAGTCTTCTGCAGTATCAACATCTACAGTCACATTTTGGCATGTCCCTGGAATAGTTTTGGCCACATAACTTTCCCCCCAAACTTTGCCACTTGAACAATTATTTCTCACATTCTCTGTGGTGGCTGTTTTTGTTTGTTTGTTTGTTTGTTTTTTGTTTTTTTGTTTTTTTTTTTTTGCCTGATACAAGGTGCTTAGCTAAAGCAGAATGTTCTAGGAAAATCTCACATGCCTCACAACCCAAGACGGCTTGACTGTCCCTGACCACCAGTCAGGTTAGCCCAAACTCATTCATATGGTGCTAGTCACCAGACTCCCAAGGTCAGCAAGAAGTCAAGTCCCAACTTTAAAAATACTTCTCAAATCTCTAACATCACATTTGTAATGTCTCAATGGCCAAAGTTACAGGCCAGCAGAAAGCCACGGAGTGTGGGCATCAAAGGTTTTAGGTAATTTGGCACACCGACTATTTCTACAAATCTTCCTCTTTTTAAAAACATTATAATGTCTCCTTTTCCATCTCCTTAAAATTCATTTCCAACAGAGAAACACAAGTAATCTTTGTAACACACATGTGTACATGTGTAATTTCATGACTAAACCCTCCTAGATCTTTACATAAAATCATGAACTGAAAATCCTTCCAGGATCTGGCTTCTAACCAATTTGCCCATCGCTTCCCTGAACATTAAACTGTAGCCACCATGATTTTTTTTCCTTGCATACAGACAACTCCATCATGCCTCATATCTGTGCTGCACTTCTGTCCCCTTTGACTGCAATATTTATACCTCTGATATTCGCAGGGCTGAATTTCTGTCATTTGAATTTCAGGTGAAAATTCATTAGGTAGTCCTTCCCCTTGCAGTCAAGTCTAAGATCGATGGCAATCATTGCGGGGGTTCTTGTAGTCCAGAGTGGAAGACTGAAACCAGAACATGTGTAAAGGATTAAGGTAGAGTTTATTACAGGAGAGAAAGGCTGGAACTCATGGAATCCGGACGCCGAGTCCCATGAAGGGCTAGGGCGCCCTGGAGAACTCATGGAACTAGAAACGGACTCCTGGCACCCTGAGTGCCAGGAGGGGCTAGGGCGCCAAAGAGGGCTGCCAGGGTCAGGTATATTTGTACCTTTAGTCAAGCCCAGGACACTGGCTCTTTCTCATTGTTTAGCTCCCTTTGGGACCCAACCCAGTTTCTCCAGGGCCCACCTGAGCTGGAGATAAGAGTTTTTGTTGGATGTGGAGGGCTCAACTCCACAATCTTTTCATAGGGAGGTAGGCCGTCTTATCTGAGAGGAGTGGAGTCAGTTCCCAGCAGGGGTGTGCCTCCAGGGAGATCCCAGCCGTGGGGGATGGCCTTCGGGAATTCCAAAGACCTGCAAAGACTTTAGAGGCCCATCCCAGATTAGAGCATAGCTGCTCTAATCTTCTCACAATCACTTCACTTTTTAAAAATTTTTCTATAAAGCACACACCACTAAATTTTTGACCTCCAGTTGTTAGTCACTCCATTCCCCAGTCTAGGATACTGCGTGTCATAGAGGAGGCACACATGTATTTGTTAGACTTCTGCACAAGTGTCTTATGGCCGAGGTAATCTATGAGCATTCCACTCTCTTCCTTTCAGTGGAATAGTCTCACGAAATGAAACTCCATATTGGTGTTCCTACATCCCACCGGACACCTTTAAGGTTAAACTCTACTTTCCTCGCTTCTATACTTGCAAAAAATATGATGAGATTTGCAAAACTTAGTTGGCTTCATAAGGCTCAACACGACACAAAACACCAACACTAATAACAGCACCGATAGCCTGAACGTAAAAGACTTCTCTGCCCGCCAAGGACGAACAAGCAAAGCATCCTCGAATAGTGTCATAGGACTGCATGCTGGGAGCTGTAGTTTCCCGGGGAGAAGCGTGATGGGGAGTAAGGGGAGGTGGGAGAAATCGGAATCCTGAAGCATGCTGGGAGTTGTAGTAAGATTGCCTATGTGTCCAATAGCGAACGGGGAGTCGCGCTCTGCATGCTGGGAATTGTAGCCTTTTTCGAGCCCTCGCGCCGGCAGGGTGAGGAGGAACAGAGGTTGCCGCCATTTTAGGTCCCGAGGTGCCGCGGCCGAATCTTGCGCAGGCGGGCTCGGGCCCGGCGCCGGGCAGGCCCCGCCTCCTGGGTGCCTGGCGCCCGCCCCCCGCCCAGGCTCCGCCTTCCCCCACGTGTCCGCGGCGGAGGGGAGGCGCCTGAGCCGGAGCGGGCTAGACGCTGGTCCAGCCCGGTCCTCACGCGGGTTCCTGTCGCCGGCGCCCAGGAGCCGCCCGGCCGCCCGATGCTCCCGCCCCGGCTGCGGCGGGCCGGGCAGTGCGCTTAGTGCCCGGCTTCCAGCGCTGCCCGCAGCGCCCTCCAGGGCGGCAGCGGCCTCCGCCCCGCGGAGACCGAGCGGCTGGAGGACGAGGCGGCGGCCGCGGGGAGGAGGATGGGGGCCAACCAGCTAGTGGTGCTCAACGTGTACGACATGGTGAGTGCGGCCCCGGCCGCCCCGCGCCCGCGCCCGCGCCCGCCGCCCCGGCGGGCCGCCCGGCCGGCCCCGGCCCCGCGCCTCCTGCCGCGCGGCCCCGGCCTCCACTGTAGTTCTCCGTGGGGGAGGGGGCGAGCGAGCCGGCTCCTCCGCCCGAGGGTCGCGGTTCCCCGCGGCGGCGGCGGGGCTCCGGGGGCTCCGACCTCCTCCCCGCGCGCCCTCGGCCGCGCTGGCCGACAGCCGCGACCCCTCGGCGGCCAAATCGGGTCCTTTCCGCCGGGCTCCCGCGGCCGCGCGGGTGCCCCGGCCGCCGCCTGGCCTCGGGGTTACCCCGCTTCCCTTCTGGTCCGCTTCTGCGGAACCGTGCACCCCTCCCAACGCTCAAGTCTCCCGAAACTCTCGAGGCTCCTCCAAAGGCGCACGGGAGCCAACACGCCTTTGCCTCCAAGGCAACACGGTTAAAATGACCGAAGCCAAAATTGATCTATGTCGCCCCGCCGAATCATCCAGAGAACCCCGGGGGGCTCCTGCGCTGGAGTCTGAAGACCACACTCCAGATGATGCAACAGGTGGATGGCCCGACCCCGGAGAGCGGAGGGGCGCTTCTGAATTGTGTCGTCTAACTTTGCGGTGCTGCACGCCCAAGGACTCGGGGTTCAGGGCTGCCTGGTCCCAGAACATTCTCGGTGCGGGAGGTGGACCCGGGGTGTGACAGACCTGTCCTGGGTTTGATTGCTCACCTTTTGGTACTTGATTTTCGTTTTTGTAAAGGATTGGTGGGGCCCCACATTTCTTGTAAGTGGATCGACAGATGAAAGATCGTTCATCAATTTTTTAAAGTTTATTCAGGAGCAGAAATTGACAGTCAGGAGTCTGGGTCCCTACAGATCTAAACTTTGTGTCCCTTACGGCGTTTCTGAGCGTCTAAATGCAGAGTGTCACCGATGGAAAGGCTTCCCCCGCGCCATAGCTGGGGTTAGTGTCGACAGGGTGTAGTAAAGGTCTGTCTGAAACTTGGTGAGTCCTCCTGTTACATTCTGATGTAATAGACTAAAAACAAAGACGAAACAGAGAAAGTTGAGTAGTCTGAACAAGAGATCTTGTGAAGCTGGCGTTTTGTATAGCCCGTAGACCATGCCATTGGTTAAATAATCCTTTGGACTTAAACTGTGTTACACTGGACTCCTTTGTTAAGACAATATTGCCCTTTTACTGTTTCAGTGTTAACTAATGAAGTCTATTTTAAGCGAGCCCCTGAGACATAGTTTTCTCTGGAGAATACATATTTATTGAGATTTCTCCGTTTCTTTAAAACAATAATAAGGTTATACACTCCCAGAGTGTCAGATCCTACAAGAAATCTGTGAAAGAGTTGGGTTTTTTTGTTTGTTTGTTTTTTTGTTTTTGCTTTTTAAGTGGAATTTAAAGTGCAACTCGTGGCGTATTCGTGGGGTGTAGCAGGTGTTCTGAGAACCAGGAAAATCATTGCTAATTGTGGTAAAGCAATATAAGGATATTCAAGCCATATTTTTAAGGAAAAGGATGTTCTGAACAGTGTTAAAATATTGACTGACAAAGCTCTTACTCTTCATACCTTTAGTAATGTGGGTAATTGCAGAGAAAGCATTAAATCATAAACCACTTTTCTAGGTGACTAAAGGGATCTAGAGTATCTAGACTACAATGTTGATCGTTACTTCTGTTGAGTATTTTTCATTATTTCTTCAATATTTCAACAGGAAGAGAAAGCACATGAACTAGAATGTTAGTTTAATTATCTAAGAAACCTATCCTTGTTTGTTCTTTTGAAAGCTTTTGATGCTTTATATCACTATTTTAGCAACCTACCTTTCGTTATTTCGTTTTTACTCTGTAGAAGCCTCAGGATGAATTATCCTTTTTTGTTTTAAGGAATTTAGACTATCATAAGGAAAATGCCAGTATAGTTGTTATTTAGGACCAAAAAAAGTTACTATTTTGACAAGAGCAGAAAGCATTGCCAAAGAGATTCTCGTGTTCTTAGAACTGGAATGCTGAAAGGGAAGCTGGTAGAAGGCAGAGAACAGTCAGCGCCAGCCAATGACGAGCCAGAGAGCAGCAGCGGAGTGGGAGTGACGGTGGAAGGAAGCAAACCTGCACCGGGCCAGAACTTCACTGTCAGCAGGGGTTCCGGGAGCCAGGAAAGCCGCTGGAGTTTCCTGGACGGGAGCAGTGGCATTCAGTTTTAGAACAACGGTCAGTGGATTGAGACAGTTTTCTGTTAGGCCCGTTTTTCTCAAATCAGTTTGTTTTTGATGTATGTTGCTTGGTGCACAGGGTAACTTCCTTTTATCTTTGGTTATAATTTCTGTTCTTTGTAGATGCCTTTAATGGGGATTGCTGTTGTCTACAAGCTTGGTGCATCAGCTGTTCTAAACTTGATGTGAAAATCAATTGTTGGCTTGCTGTTAGAATTACTTTGTGTAGGAATCAGTTGCCATGTGTCTTTGTAGCTCTTTGTCACTTGGTCACCTCTTTGGCTCTGACTTTATTTTTCCAGGTCTCTAGATTGGGATGACTGGAGGAAGAGGCACTACAGCTCCACAGCTACCATATAAATACACGAAACCAACAGGGTTGCCTATGTTAATGTTCTTCTCGTGGAGGAAAAGTGTAATCTTCAAATGGTTAATCATGTACCGTCCTGCTAAATTATTCTATTTCTCTGTGTACTTTAGGGCAATCTACCAATAAAATATGGACTTATTTTCTGAGTCTTGGGAATGAGACCATTCACTTATTCTTAATGGCAGGTGATTCAGATTAATTACTGCTATACCTACTATAGCATAGTATTTATTTTTCATAGATCCAGTTTTGTATATTTTGGATTATCTCAGCTACTGATGAATTCTTAGAAATGCACTTGTATTTGATTTTTTCCCCCTACTTTTACAAGCATATTGAGTACACATCCCTGCCTCCCTCCATCCCCATCTACTCCCTTCCCTTCTTCAATCCCTCCTAGTCTCTCCCACGTTCCTTCCTGTTTGCTTCTATGGACCCCAGGGTTCCCTCTGGTTTATGTTTTATCAGTTCATTCTACATGAGTTCCTTTTTTAAAGTCCTGTATATCTTCAGTCTTTAAAGAACAGAAACACACTTTAGGATTCTTCAAGCAAGGACTCTTTTTTGTTTGTCTGAACTCCATTGTTTTGGCCCCCTTCTCTCAGAGTATGAGGCTATGAAAATATGATGTATGTGTAGATTTTAATTTAAGCTTTCTAAACAAGTTCCAGGCTCATACATACTCATATATACTCATTTATTGTATACTAAGTACATGATACTTTTACTACAATAGTTAAAAAAAAAAATTGTGAATCAGCATGTCCGGAATCAAACTCCTTCCCTCCTTCTATATTCCTCCCACTCTTACTTTTCTCTCCATACCCTCCCTTCATTAAACAAACAAATCACCACCTTGAATAGCTAGAACTTTTTTATGGGAATGAGCCTAAATTTCTCATTATTGTAAACCCTTCACAGTCAGTCATCTGGCTTCAGTTTTAGTTTTGATGTGTGTGAACGTAACAGATCTGGACAACCAGTGGCTTAAACCAGGATATCATCTTAATCCAGAGATAGAAAGCCCCTGAGACAGTCGAGCCCTCAGTAGCGATATTAAGACTCTGTCTCCCTGTGCTGTGCCCAGCTTGCCAGCTTTTGTCCTTGACTTGTCCCTTCAGAGTTGCAAAATTCCTGCTCTAGCACTGAGCTGGTGTCCTGCTTGTGCAGAATGTGAGGAAGATGGGTGTGTGAGGGGGGCTGTACTTCTTAAACCCAAAGGAAAAGCTGTGCTGGGGCCAACCTTCCTCCAGAGACAGTTCAGGATTGGCACAAATTGACTCGTTCTGCGACGAGCACGGTGATCACTGGCTCTGAAGCCTTTAGGGTGGATTGCAGGGAAGCAAAGTATGCATTTAGCTCGGAACAATGTATATTTGACTTTCTGAATTTGATGATATATGCGTATGCATATGTATGTGTGCATGTTCATGCGTGTGTTGGGAGAAGGGATAGGCATTCTCTCACTGGATCAGAACTTGCCTAGTGTCTAGACTGACTGGCCTTCGAGCCCCAGGGATTCACCTGTCCCTGCCTTCCAGGGCCAGGATTACAAATGGACCATCAGCTACGTGGTTGTGGAGATTGGACTCGGGTCCCCAAGCTTGCACGGCAGGCACGCTGCTGACTAAGCATCTGCTGCTCGCTTTCTGAAAATATTTTAAGGATTGGTTATTTTATCCCATTTCCACTATCACCAGGCTCAGGCTTCATTCTCTTCATAGAATTCATAGCCTTTCTCCAAGTTTCTGTCTGCTTTTAATTTGTTACCAAAACTTGCCCTCTGCAACATAAGTGATTAGTCTGTTCCCATGTTTAAAATTCACTTCCAGAAAAGTCTAGTGTCCTTGTCATCTTTTAAAAAATTATTTAGTTACTTGGTTAATTTTTCAGACAGACTCTTAATGTAGTCCAGGCTGACCTTGAACTTCTTCCTGTTTCTGTCTCCAAAGTGCTATGATTATAAGTGTGCGCCATTGTGAACATAAATCTGCACTGGTTCCTTATTTGGTCTGGCATTATCCTCCCTACATCCATTTCATGCTGAGGATCAAATCTAGGGTCTTGAACATGCTACGTAAACACTCTGCCACTTGTCTGCATTCCTTCTCTCTCTCTCTCTCTGTCTGTGTGTGTGTGTCTAGGAGAGATTAACTCAACCTCTGAATATATTTTCTGTTGCTGCAGTAACAGATTGACAAATCTCAGTTGTTAGACTCAGCAGTTGACTGGCTGCGCGTCTGTAATCAGCACTGCAGGTGGGCCACACCAGTTCCTCTTCAGTTAAGGTGTTTGTCTCCATAGACAAATCTATGTCTGAGCTCATTCAAGTGGTAAGCAGAATTTGGTTGCTTATGGTTTGGGGTCTTAGGTCATATTTCTTTCCTGGCTGTCAGCTGCATAAAATATATTGCCGTCGTCCATCTTTACACCAACATTTTCGTTTGAGTCTTCAGCACAAGTGTTTCCGACTCTTTTTTTTTTTTTTTTTTAAATAAGGAAGTATGGAATTTATTTTACAATGCAGAGTAACAGCATCAGAAACTTTATTACAGTACTGTGGACAGACTGAAACACAGTGCCCCACATTCCAGCCCTTTCTATTTGCAGTACCTCGAGTGGTTTCGGCCTCCTGCAGTGGCCCGAGTGTCAGTCATAAATGACAATGATGCTGGTGGGCTCCGTTTGGAATTAGATGACACCGTCTTGCCAGGCTTTGGTGGCACCCAACACAGGTCGGCATTGCTGACTCTTTTTTTTTTTTTTAATATTCTTTTTTTTTTTTTTTATTAAAAATTTAATTATACATTTTAAAATTTTTTACCAGTTCCCTCCCTCCCCCCTCCCCTTCCCCCAGTGTCTCCCCCCCAATTCCCAGATAGTCCTTTATTGTGTGTGCCTAACTCTCCACTGGGTCCTCCTCTCCGATGACATATAAGGACCCAGTGGCATTTCCATAAGCCCTTTCTCTTGTTCCCCTTAAGCATAAGATCACTACTATGGCTGTCAATCCCTTGCCTCCAGGGGTCTCGGTGCCCTTAACAGATGCTAGACTTTATGAGGGCAACAGTGCGCTGGACATTGCGCAGGGCATGCAAAGTTCCATTATGATTGCTTTGGCCCCCACTATTGTTGAGGTGTTTCCGACTCTTGACCTATCTTGACAACTGCCTTCAGCCAGAGGAAGAACTTTAAGGACTCATAATTAAATGAGATCTGTCCAGATATTTCAGGGTCACTTACCTATTTTAAAGAATTTTAGGGCTGGGCTGGAGAGATGGCTCAGGTTCAACCTGATCAGTAGGAAATGGTGGTGTATGCTTGGCCCTTGAAGGAGGAGCCTGGGAAACACCAGAGCAAAACCGTCAGGAGGTGGAACAATCCAGGATGATTCTTGGAATCACCCGTGGGTCTCCACAGACACACACGTTACTTTTAACTTGTAGCATTCTACCCTGGACCCCCATAGACCCATGGCCATCTTGTTACATAGTGCATTTTATTCCTACTTCAGAAGTCCCCATAGTCTTAGCAGTTTTAACATTGTTCAAAAATCCAAAGTGTCTTCTGAGGCTTTCGGTAGTGTCTTATCTGTAAACTTGTATAAAAATTAAAAATACATTACATATTTCCAATATATAGTGGCACAGGATAAACACTACCATTCCAAAAGAAAAGAATAGGGCATAACAAGGAAAGATAGACCAAAGCAAGGTTGAACCCATAAAGTCAAACACCAAACCCTGCAGCACTGTCAGGCAACTGGGATTTTGGTGGCTTTTGTTCTAGATTCCGTTGTTCTTGACCATTCCTTCCCCTCCGGGTGCTGCCTGCACCCGTGCACCTTTTTTATACTCCTCCTCTCAGCGTCTGCACTTTTCTTGGTAGACATCCCTTGGTCCTGGGGTCTCCAGCATTCCAGGGTCTTCATTGCAATTTAAACTCCGTATTCACAGCTTCATGTTGTAGCCTCAGGGCCTCCTTGCAGGGAATCTGACCTAGCCACAGGTGACCTCAGTGGCTTTCTAAACCAGGGTTTTAGTCTCTGTGATGGTGTAGCTCTTAACGGGTCTGCGTGTCTGTGTGAATGATACCTCCAAATTTCACTTCAGCACCCTGACAGTTGAGTTTGGGCAAACACTCCTCCAGGCAGAGGCAATGGTGACAAGCACACAAGATGCTAGTTACCACGCTCTCTGTTGGGTCTGGCTGGGGGGAGTGTCCTGACTCCTTCAAGGTGGGTCTTCCCTCCTCAGTTAAACCCCTCAAAGTCTCTTCACAGACGTACTCAGAGGATTCCAAATCCCAGTACAACTGTAGTGGGCACATTTAAGTACCTCTAAAATACCAAAGAGACCCATTGTTCAAGTTATTTTCTTTAATGGGTTTTTCTTAAGATGGAATGTAATTCCCATTGTTGACTGTCACATTCTCTGCAAGATTATTTTAAATTCCAAGGCACTACTATTTCTCATGAGGAAAAGGAACTCACACAGATGATTTTTGTTTCATATAATTGTAGTTTACAGTATATGGTTCTTTTAGGTTGATCCACATCATTTATAGTCTTCACTAAATTATTGGTGTCACCATTGCAATATTGAATTCTTGCCAGTACACAAGTGTTCTAGCCTCATTACCACACTGTTTTAATTGTTATAGTTTCATATCATACTTAATATCTGACTCGACCTGTTTCCCTTTATTATTCCACCAGAATTTCTTTTTCTAGGAGAACTTGTCTCACAAATTTTTTGTTTTATGTTAAAATACATGCAACATAAGATTTATCATTTTAACAGCTAGTAGAGTTGAATATATTCTTTATTTTTTTGCAACCAACCTCCAGAACCATTTCCTTTCATCTTTGTAAAACCGAAAGTTTGTATTCATTCTACTTCCTGTTCTGTAAGTTTGCTTAGGTTCTTCATCCAAGTTACCCCTTCGTGTCCAGTTTTTGTTATTTTTGTTCTCGAGGTCCATAAATGTGGCATGCAGGAGAATTTTCTTCTTTAATATATATTTTCTTCTTTAATATATATGCATTTTCTTTTATATATAAATATGCACGCTACATTTTGTGTATCTGTTTATTATAGTCTTTTGCTTCTTTGAGGTAATGCTCAAGCATAGCATAAGGGGAAAGCGGTATTTACTCAGCTTGCAGTTCAGGAGGGATAACAGCAGCCTGTTGGAGGCAGAAGCAGAGAGCAGGTTCAGAAGGTCACTGCAGCTTAGGGGCAGAGAGAGAGAACAAGACAAAATGGAGGAAGCAGGGCCAGACCACCAAACTCAAAGCCTGCCCCATGTGTCGTGCCTTCCTCTAGGAAGTGATAGAGTGAAACGTCAAGGTTTTGCAACTTCCTAAACATTAATACTTGGTCAGGATTCAAACACAAGAACTTGAGGAACAACTCATACTCACTTTTTGCCTATAAGATAGTAATGAACATGGATGTACAGATCTCAGTTCTGACTTTTAATTCTTTTTGCTATGTGCCCCTCAAATATTTTTTTATGTCAAGTGTGTAAATTAGTTTGAGAAGAATTGGCATCTTTTTCAATATTTTTTCCTCCTTATTGGTGAAAATGGGAGTGTGTGCGTGTGTGTGTGTGCTTTGAAATTTTTTTATCAAGAAAGTACATGCAAATAGTTAAATAAGTTAATTTCAAGCTCCTCCATGTAAGCCATCTGTTAGCAGAATAAAGCCTAATAAATAAGTAAAATGCATGGCGTATTGAATGACAGAAAGTGCTAAATAAGAAAACAAAGCAGGAAGAAGAGAGGTCATGCTACTGCTCTATGGTTTATGCTGGAGCTCCAAATAGAATGGTCTAGAGGCCTCACTAAGAAGCATTCCTGAAAGACGGGAGAACACTGTGGCTGTCCAGAGAGCATTCCTGAGGACAAGCAACTAGAAACAAGTTTGTAGGGAAACTTCCGATTATGTTCTGGAGAATCTGCGAAAAGAGATCAAGTAGTGCCACGGAAAGACACATTAGATCAGGTCGACCCCACAGAGATGAAAGCTGTATTTAGATGGGCTGCGCCTCACTGAAATTTTAGACTGCCCTTGCACAAGAATGACCTTACAGTATCACATCATCCACAGGAAGACTTCCCACATATAAAACTGAGTCAGGGATGGACAGATGGCTCAGGGGTTAAAACTCCACCTTGCAAGTAGAAAGACCTGAGTTCTGACCCCAGCTCCCATATAAAGATGCCAAGGGGAAATGACATGGCCCGCTCTTAACAGCTCTGGAAGGCAGAGCCTGGGAAATCCCAGAGCGAAGCAAAAAGGAGTTAGATGCAATCCAGGATGATTCCTGAAATCACCCTTGGTCCTTCACACGCACACATAGTGCCCTCTGATACATACTTACACATGCATGCAAAAATCAGTAAATTAAAAAAGCAGTCAAACACTGCATCTCAAACCATTTACTAATAAGCATTCTAACAATATTAATTTGGGCACAAGCTACATTTGCCTTATAGTAATTTATCATGGGCATTAGATCTGTTCTGTGCTACCCATTTATTAGCCTCTTCCTGTACCATCATTACATATTTAGCATTAGAAGTGTTTTTGTGCTTTGGTTTCTAGTGATGTCAGATTTCTCTGGTTCACTTTAAGAGATTATCTATTTTTCTCTCATAATTCATTTTTCAAATTAATTGAGGAAGTTTATAAATTAAGTGCAGTGATATTTATGAATAGTTTAGGAAGAGAACTGATAGAATTATTGAGTGTTCCTGTAATAAGGACTAACAATTTTAAAGGTTTCTGTTTCTCAGCCATTGTACAAGGGAAGGGAAGCCGCATGGTACCTCTTCAATGTATGTAAACAAGAAATAAAGGAAGAGAAACAAGGAGGAGGGAAAAGGGATAAGAAAAAGAAGAAAAACCCACTGAGTCTAAGTGGGTAGAGCACTGTTGTGACCAAGAGCTCTTGGCCAACACGTTGGATTTCTCCTGCGAGAGCTGGACGTGGGCTAGGAGCATCGCCTGGCACGTGCGAGCCCTCTGTGTGTCCTGTGAACTAATGTCTTAAGTGCTTCCTGTGATTCACAGATGGACAGAATGAGAAAGACTTGCACATATCTAAACCACTAAATGTCAGCTCGGCTGTGCCACAGAAGCTAGTTTTTAGTCACATACCAGTCTCTGTTGATGTCGAGAGTTTTTTCTTTGGGATTTTTTATTATTATTTTGTGTGTGTGTGTGTGTGTGTGTGTGTGTGTGTGTGTGTGTGTGTCAGGGACTATGTGTCCCTATGGAGGACCAAGGGTGACTTCAGGAATCATCCTGGATTGCTTTTCTACCTCCTTTTTGCTTCATTCTGGGATTTCCCAGGCTCCGCCCATCAGGGCCCAAAGTTCAGGCAGCCATTTCCACCTGGCATTTTTTATGTGGATCTGGGATCCAAACTCAGGACCTTCTGCTTGTGAAGCAGAGTCTTAACCTCTGAACCATCTCTCCAGCCCTGTGGAGAGGTGGTTTTTAAAGATAATGTTTGATGAATATTTTAATCAGTAGATTTTGAGCAAAGCAAATTGACTTTGTAATACTGTCCATCCTGTCCATTGAAGGTCCTAACAGAAGGACTGGGTCCCCAGGAAGAAACTGTTCCCCAATCTCTGCAGTACCAGCGTCCCTGAGTTTGCTAGCCTCCTGGCTGGCCTCACACTTGCTATCCCACAATCCTCTGACAGTTCCTTAAAATAACCCGTTGCCCTGCCCTCTTCATCTCTTCCATGAGTGCTCTCCACACTTGCCAGCGAGTTCTCTAGTCCACATCTTAGCAACTGAGGGCAGCTGACTGAGCTCACATGAAAGCATGACCACAAATCCCAGGAGGGTCCTGAATGCTGTCCTTGCCCCTCTGGTCATTTGACTTCCCCCTCTCAAGATAGCCACAATATTTCACATCCTCTTCCCTGCTCTCTTTCTAACATAACCTCACAGCTTATTTCACAGAAATGGGGTTTTGGGGGTGAGGGGGGGCAAGCCAGTGGAAGAACATTCTCAAGAACATTCTCATCCCCATCATCGCGAGTCTGTTCTAGCCTCCCTTTCAACCAACAAGGTCTGTGCTCAGATGTTTTCCCAAGGGAATTAGTGCTGTACTTAGTATTTACCATCCACCCATTGTGCTGTGTGCTCAAGCCTGCAGTCTGGTCTTTTAAAATCAACTCCTCCAGAACTTTTTTATTTTTGCATGCTTGTGTGTGTTTTTTCTGTCTTGCTGTGTGTCCTTGAATTGGCCTGAACTGACCGTCCTCCCAATTCCTCTTTAGTAGTGGGACTGCAGGCATGTGCCACCTCACATGACAGAAATGTACTACTTTGCAAAGACTAACAAGAAAGAGCAAGAGCTGACCTGTTGCTCTTTTCATTTGTGGATGTTGCCCAATAATGCCACAGTGTAGACTTTTAAGTTCCCACTCTGCAATGACTTCGAGGGCACAGACAGACTCTAAACTCTTCTTTTTACCCCCAGAGCTTGTGTGGAACTGCTTGCCTGAAGTTTTGCTCGGATTTTTAGTCTTTGCTTCTGTGTCTTGTTGGTTGCTGATGTTTACGGGAGGGGAAACAGCAGCATGCTGGTGCAGACCTGCAGTGGCTGTGTAGTTCCACCTGCGGCAGCTGGAGACTCACTGCAGAGTCCAGCTTCTCTCTGCTGCCCAGGACCTCGCTGTGTCACTTAGACTGGTCTCAAATTCCTGCCATTAGCACAAGCCTCTGTCACGGCCTCCCAGACCACCTCTGACTGATGGGCCTGTCAGGTGCTGTGACGGACGAGAGGATGAAGACTAAGCAAGTGGCTATATTTGATCTCTGCCTTGGCCAAACTTAACTGCCTGTTCTGTTATCTGAGGTGGTTTAAATAGAATTCTTTGTCTTTGTGTTGTAGCCTAGAATAAAAGTGTGTGGATTCATATCCTCCCTCGGCTTTTTAGCTGTGTGATCTTGGGGAAGTTATTTATCATCTCTGTCTCTGTTCCAGCTCGTGGAGTAATTGCGAGGATCATACGAGTCACGAGTAAGATGTGTGGAATTGTAGCAGGCACATGATGAGCACCAAGTGCTGCCTGTTGCTCTTGCCAGTGTTGTTCTTTGCAGGAGTCTGTGAGCTGGTGAGCTGCCTGCCGTTCTGCTCAGTGTCACAGCGCTTTATTGAAAGGGTGGTTCAGAGAGAGAACAGCGCTGCCCACGCTGGAGTAGTGTCGGCTGAGTGTCCTAGGTCTCCATCCATCACAATATATGTCTACAGTTAGGGTCAGTTTAGTATTAATATTGCGGAAGTTGTTTCACAAGAAGTGAGGTGGGAGTCTGATAATCAGTTCATGCACACTATGGTAAAATTAGAATCTCTAGCTTGTAAGGATGCTAAAGCAGAATAGAGCGTGTTTATTGTCATAGTGCGACTGCTGTGCGCGTGTAAGTTACTAGTGTGCCAGTGGCGAGGCTGACGCACAGTTGAAATTCAGGTTAGCAAAAAGAACGTACCACTCGGTTTTGCCTGTCCTTCAAATTGGGGTTTAGGCACTGTCCTCCAAACGGGGAGTATGAGTGATACATCATAGGATGAGTCCTTTGGACATGCTTGGCGGGAATAGCCGGTGGCAGGCTTTTACTTGTAATGGTATCTGAAGGGCAGCACAGTTCACATTTCAGGGAAAACATCTCACTGTGAAGTGAGTCAATGTGTTTTAAGATTCCATGCAAACTGCCATTATTAGGAAGCAGCGTTGGGACACAGGAAGAAGGCAGCTGGCACCTTGGCTGTACTGACTCTGCTCATCACATGATCCTTCATTAGTTACCTTCCTGAGCATCTTTAATGTAATGTACACTCCACGTGGGTTTTTAGCATCATGAAAGGCTTAATGCATTACTTCTTAGTTTGTTGTATTTGTACGTTTCTATCTTAACTTACCCAATTACGGTTGGTTGCATTCTTAATATGTTCTAGTGGATAAAGACTGAATTAATCATCTTCTGTTTCACTGCCTAGTATAGTCCCTGACACAATGTAGAGAATGTGCATTATTTTGTAGATTCAAAGTTGCTTTGTTCATAACTTTGCTGTAAGTAGGCATTTCAAGTAAGGTTTAAAGTCGATAAGTTTGAGGTAGCCTGGGCTCTATACTGAGTTCCATGTTATCCTGCACTACAAAGCTGAGGTACCACTTAGTGGTCCCTTCTAGAAATATATTTTATATCACATTCAGTGTACACTCGCAACTAAAACCACATTCAGAAAACACCTCATTATGTATTCTGGAAAGTTCTCTTCCTGTATATTTCATTCATGCAAAATAGTGCTGGTGCAGCCCACGGAAATAATTGAGGATTCACCGATGCCTCGAAACCTCCATACACCTCAGGAGTTGAGCTTCATAAGCAGAGACTGTCGTGTTCGTGTTTGTGGTGTTGGTGCCAGGCATTGGGAATTCTCTCTTTCATGGGTCACAGGAACAGGGAAGCTACAGATAGCGTTTAGTGGTAGAGCATGCACTTGCCCTGCATTGAATCCCTTGTATCCAAAGGGGGGAAAATAGGGCAAAGGAAAAATATTGCCAACCTTTGTGTTATATTTCAGCTGGTTAGTATTGAGATTTGAGTGCCTGTTGGGGGTGCAGTGCAGTGCACTTTCAGTTAGGAAGATGCAGAATTTAAATAAGGCCAATTCCAGTCTCATAAACACCTAATCCAAAAAGATCAAGTCCAAGAGGGTCTTGCAAGAAATTCCATGTTTCACCAAAATATGTGTTGCCAGCCTTAGATACAACTTAAAGTGACTATAAGAGATTTGCCAAGAACTTGTTCACAAGAAAATATATGAAAACCAAAAATTGATAACATTTTCCTCCATTTATTTCTCCTTGCTAATAGAGTTAAATTATAAGTTACACAAAATAGATTAAATCTTCAAAATACCCAAGGGCATTTGATTCACTGTTAATTAGACTTTTAAAGATCCATGCCCCTTTAATCCTGTCTAGCTTGCAATGGGTCCTAAAAATTCTGTGTCCAATAGTAATTTACTTTAAAAACTTAGTTTGCCTATGGGCAAAGGAGAGGAGGGGACTTTACTGTCTAAAATACATAGCACTATACCGTCATAATTTTAGGCTACTGTATAAATACAGTAGGTCATTTTGCTCACACAGTACTTAGAAATGATCTTCAAGTCTTTATCAGACCTGAAGCATGAGAATAGGAGAGAGTGAAGGCAGAATAATTATGTAAAGCAAATGCAGGTTGAGACTGCCTTAACAAACAATATATTAAGTAGAGCACACAAGCTTTAGTATACATGTTGGTTTGGATGGGTTCCCAAAATAAGAAGAAAGAAACTTTACTGAGCTTTTCACAAAATGTAAAATGCTACTACTGAAGAGTTACTGATATTTTATTATCAATAATACAATATTTCTTAGTGCTGGCCATTATACACATAATACTATAATAATAATTTTATGTATTTTTTCATAAGTCTTAATGGATGATATGCTTATTTCAGTAATATTCTCTGGTAAGAAATTTGGACATTTTCTTTTCTTTTTTTTTTTTGGACATTTTCTTAGAAGTTGAAGCAGTGGAATAGAAGCTGTATGTAGTACCATGGTATTATTTAAAACAGATACAGCCCTGGAGATTTATTACTTCATATAAAAAGATGTCATAATAACTCAGTCTACTTATTCAGTAAGTTCTTCTTGGCTCTGCTTTGACTATTTTAGATTCCACCCATGATCATCAAAAAAGACTTCATAAGGTAGTTACTGTACTATAACTTGACTATACTATAGTGTAGTAACTTGACTATACTATAGTGTGGTAACTAATTAATCTACAATCTCCATTAATCACAATTTATATGAGGCTTCTTTAACTCAACAGTTGAAATGTCCTCTCTTCCCCAACATCTTTTCTAATTTAACCATTTATTATTTACTTACTTATTTTGTGTGTGTGTGTGTCTGTGTGTGTGTGTGTGTGCTTGTGCGCGCGCACATCAAAGGGCATGTGTGTCCCTGTGGAGGTCCAAGGGTGACTTCATCTTGAATCATGGATTGCTTCTGCCTCCTTTTTGCTTCACTCTGGGATTTCCCAGGCTCTGCCCACCAGGGCCAAAAGTGCAGGCTGCCATTGTCTCCACCTGACATTTTTATGTGGTACTTGGGATGGGAACTTAGGACCTTCTGCTTGTGAAGCAATGTCTTAAGCCCTGAGCCATCTCTTCAGCTCCCTGAGCTTCTTTCCTAGAAAGCAGGTCACTCTACTCAACGTCTAGCTTTGAAGGCTACCTCTAGTTTTTGGAGGGAAATACCCATACTTCATACTTTTTTGGGTGACTTAGCACTATCTAGTACAGAAGTCACTCCCAAGTCCTGACTGGGTGGCCATACTAAGTATTTCAAGTTCCAGACTAGGGAATTGGCATCTGTCGGCATTGTTTTCAAGCTGGAAAAATAGGGCTTTAATAATAGGAAAGGCAAATCATCAGCTAACGTGGACTTCAATGAAGTCTCTTTTGGAAGAGCACATCAGTAGCCAACAGTCAGGTCCCTCGTGTACACGGTGTTTCAAGACGTGAATTCAGGTCAGTGTTTAACATTGAGGCAAAAATGAGTCCCCGGGTGTTCTTTACTCATTGCCTTCCCACTTGTTTCCCGTTGTTTCCTCTTCCCCTCAATTACCATTCTGGAACGCCTTTTTATAAGTTTTTTTAGACTAGACTTTACCTTTGTATGTTTAGATTTCAGGAAGCGAGGGTCCTAGTCAGGCCTAGTTTTAGAGCAGCGGTGCTGGGATGTGTTTGAAGCTCGTCCCCAGGACTGGGATCACCTGAAGAGACACACCCTGTCAGTCTGGAGGAACTGACTCTAGTCCTTCACAGAGATGAAGTTGCCACCTTGCCCCAAATCCTGTTTATGAAAAGATACGGAGATTAGTTCTCCGTTGTAGAGAAGCCCTATCAAGAGAACAGGTTTGGCCAATGAGGAAAAGCCACTTTTCCCTGCCTAAGACTATAAATAAACCTGACCCTGGCAGCCATCTTTGGCTCCCTTAACCCTCGAGCACTGCATGTCTGTGAGTCGTTTCCAGCTCCTTACCCCTCATGGATTCCATGTCTGGCTCTCTCACCCCTTGCCGAATCACGTCTGTGAGTTCCGTTCTTTCTCTCCTCTGATAAAATCTGCCTTAATCCTCTACACATGTTCTGGTTCCACTCGTCATATCCTGAACACAAGAACCTGGACACACAAGGCCCCAGAGAAAATTCTAACACTAGCACCAAAGTGAGGTGTGGGTCTTCAGCTCTCTTCAGGACCCTCGCAAATGTAACTTGCCCATGAAATACTGCTTTACTTCAGGAGGCTTTGTCATCAAACCTGTCTGTCTCAGGAATATAAATAATGCTTGTAGGAATCTTAAGATAGAGTCAAATAACTCTACATTGTTTGCTGTTCAATTTAGTGAGTCACTCCCTTGGTGATTTGACCAGCTCCCAAAGACTCAGGAAATTCTGAGAATTCACAGATCACCAGAACTGATCTGCGTATTTACATGTGTGTTGAACAAGACTGATAGGTTTGTCAGTGGATATATGCACCTGCTCTTTTGTAGGGGCAGGTCAGCTCTCCACTCAGCATCCAGCACTGAGCGCGAGAGCACAGGAGGTAGGCCCCAGGCTTGCTCACTAGCCAGACCGGCACTACCTGTATCCTGTATCCTGACCCTTGTTTTTTGTTGCTGTTTGTTTTATGACTGGCTTTGTAGCTTCTGTGGGCCTTGAAATCTCTCCTGCGTGTTGGGATTATGGATTTATGCTATGTCATATTTGCTACTTCTGACACTTTTGAATACTAAGTATACATGTTGATTTCTTTAACCCTCACAGCCACCTCTGAGGTGGATTTTGTTGGTTATCCCATTATCTATACAAGGATTTAAGGGACAGAGAGGTTAGACATCCTCCATCAAGCACATTTTTTCTTTCTTTTTGGAGACAAAGTGAATACCTTGCCAATTTTATCAAACAGAAGGAACCAAAGGCCAAAACAGTAAGCTCTTAATTGAATCCGTCTTTTCTGCTATAGCTCTTCAAGTGCATGTTTATGTTAGTTTGTAATATTTGAATACTTTTTTTTAATCTATGGTAAATTCAGTATAGTAAAAGAAATGCCCTAAACTAGAATAAAGAAACAGCAGTGACCCCAAAGGGTACAAATCCCAGCTTGAACTGAACTGACCAAGTTATGTTCTCAGTACAATGGTTGAAGTAGGCAGTCGCCTTGGGATGTGGTAACTGCTCTTGTCTTGTGGTTTCAATGAGACTTTGAGGTAGTCTCTGCTGGCTCACTGTATCTAGTGTGTTAAGGGATTGAGAGCAACCATACTTACAGGCTAAGTTTCAAGGAAAATATCTGATGTGTTTCTTCTTCATGTAGCCCCTGAGAGATTATGTAGTTGTCGGCCTGGATCAACTTGAATACGGAGCCTGTTTAGTGGCACTGCCCGAGTGCTCTGTGGTTGCTCCCTGCGCACACACCACTATTGTGCCCCTGACACTTCTCTGCAGGGCTGGGCTCACTCCCCCCACAAGTCATTTCCTGTGACTTCATCCTTCCTTTGGCATCATTTATAGATTCTGCACCCTACCTTTACCAGGTTGTTTCAGAATAAGATCTTTTAGTCTCTGAAACACTAATTAGATGCTGACACTTGATCCACACTCTGGTAATAAAAATGGTCTTTCCTTAGTTCAAATAAAAAGCTGGTTTCAGAGACTGGGTAAAATATCCTAGATGATCCATTTTTCCCAAGTGTGTATGTTTAAACTTTTGGCATCTGCTACTATTTAGACAACAAAATCAATAAAGTCGTATCCAGCACAAATTAACAGGAATCTTGCTAACAGCCAGTCATAATCTACTTCAGCAGCTTGTTTTGTTTGTTTTTCATGGATGCATGTTCTTGGCTGTCATTTCATTTTGCATATTTATAATATTTTCTGTTAGAAAAATTGTTTATAGTTTATGAAATGGAATTCACATAAATTTACTGGTATTCTATAAAAACATGAATTTCTACATTGCAAATTTGAGAAGCTTTATGGACTTTATAGAGAAATTTTACTCAAGAAACTATATGAAATGAGTTTTAGAGGAAGCAGAGTAAATGTAAATACTGGTGAGAGGTAATGAGACGCTCAGACAATAGAACAGCTTCTCTGCAGTGCTGCTTAGTGGCTTAAGGGAACAAGGGGCTTAATTTTGGTTTATGGTTGTCCAGTTACATTTCTTTTTCCAGCTTGGCAGGAGAGCTCATACCAACACCGAGAGCCTAGGGAACTGGCCACACCGAGTCCACAGGACTGCTCGGAGGGACAGTCTCACTTGACAAATCAGCGTATCTGGCCAAGTATACCAAAGGATGCCTGTTTTCTTACAGGTCCTTCCATCTTATCCACCTGCCCAGGAACTGGCCACACCCACCATGGGCTGGGCCTTCCCATCAATCAGACAGTCTCTAGCAGGCTTGCTTGGGACTTGACTCAACTACTAAGTTTCTACAAATGTGCCCAGAGCTTGAACCCTCAACCATTGACACCTGTATCTATGACAGATAGTTAAAAAGTGCTTCCCACATAAACAGGAGATCCTGAGTTCAGATTCCCAGTACCCATGAAGAAACTGGGCATCCCATCTTAAACCCCAGAGCTGAGAGCTCAGAGAGGCAAAACCTGTCAGCAGTCTAGTGGATTTTCTGAAGTCCAGATTCAGTGAGTGTCCCTGTCTCAAATTATAAGCTTGAAAGATTTGACAAAGACACCTGATATCACTCTCTAGTTTTCCTCTGTGATAGTTAATCCTGAGTGTCAACTTGACCACACCTGGCATTAACTAAGATCAGCTGTCTGACTACCTGAAGAGATTATATCCAGCTCAACACATTTACAATACAAAGACCAGCCTTAGATCTGATTGGAACCTCCCAGTAGCAGACCAGATAAAAGGAACAAGAACAGAAAACTTCGAAGAGAGAGGCTGTCCGAAGCTGTGCTAGAAAACTCTCTTCTCTTCTGCTGCCTTCAGCCAATCATCCAAATCACCCAGTGGCCTACTAGACTGAGCAGCTCTGAGCCTCCAGGATGTTTGCAGTGACCTAGCCTGCCTCCAGCTTCAGCTACCAGCCATATCAACTCTGCCATGAAAGACTGTTTCTCCCCTCTGGGACCGTAAGCTGACTAAATCTTCCTTTCTCCCTTAAGTTGCTTGATTTTGAATGCTCTCAGAGCAACAGTTAAAAGTAACTTATTACACCCCTGCATTTATACCATACGACTATACACACACAAAAATATTAATAACAAGAGCTAGACATGGAGGTGTACACCTGTAATCCAGAGGCTGAGGCAGGAGAATCAAGGGATGAAGGCAACCTGGGCTGGCTACATAATGAGTTCAAGCCCAGTGTGAGCTGTATAAACCAGGACTCAAAAAACCAGGGATGACACAGAGACACAAGTAGGGAAGCATTGGAAGCACTACTAGTTTGAGAGGTCTTACTATAGGGTAGGGTATCTCTTACTTCAGCATGAACAGTTAGGAAAAGTAAACCATTACAGAAGAAACTCACAACTGATGCCATTCAGTAAAGGCTTGGGTTTGGTTTATTCAGTTATCTCATTTAATCTCCACTCAAAATAACCTTATCCACAGAGCCTTGGCAAGACTTGGAGCAGAAGGACTGGATAAGGCATTCTGACCTTGGATTAAACTGGTGTCTTCCCCAGGCAGCCTGCCCATTATATAAAGATTGGACCTTCCAGGCGTGTTCTCTAATAATAGATCTAGGAAACCCAGACAGGAGCAGAGACATTTGGAGGGCATCGCTTTCTCTGCCCAGCTCTCCTGTGGAAAGGCTTCCTCTCTTTGAATCTTTTGGAGAAGAAACAAAACAAAACACTTCAAGGAAAAACTTAGGTTTACTCACCGTGCAGTGTAAATTCTAGAAGTTTCTTCAGAAATGCTGCTGTTCCTGTAGGAAGAGGAAGCTACACATGCTTGTTATATTTAGCGTTGTTTCATTCCTGATAGCAAAGTATTGCTCTTTATGTCCTGTTTTCCTTCTAATTAAAGCACACGTTCATAAGGCAGTAGTTAGAAATGCAGTGTATAATTTAAGGAGTAGCCTATTTAAAGATTTGTGAATAGGAATAGAGCTCAAGAAAGAAACTAACTGGACTGGTGTTAACCAGTTTTATGGTACCTAGTATTTTGGGTTGGTTTTTTTTTTTTTTTTCTTTTCAATTAGAGTCCATAATTTCCATGGGACTGTTTATCACTTAATGACAGGCCACATCATTAATTGCCTGTTTAATATGGTTAGACAGTTTCACTGTACATGTTTCATAGATATACTTCAACCTACATGGTATATGTCAGTCGTCTTAGTGTGAGTGACTTGGTGCACGCAGCACAGGAGACTCTAGATGCAAAGACTCTAGATGAACGGGAGGCCCTGTGACTGCTGTCCACATAGCACAGCATCTGCTTATACAGCAAGTCTTTTTTTCTTTAATGAGGCGTACATTCTGACATAACAGTGAAGAGTTGAGTAAATACATAGACCAGTAATAATTTACTACTGCAAGTACTATGTGCTTAAATAATTTCATGTGCTATACATACATAAAACCAGCAATGCGGTAGGTTTGTTTAAGCTATCACAAACACGAATAACTTTATTCACGACACTTTTCTAATTCTGCTTTGTGTGTCTGTGTATCAGAGGTACTGTGTGTGCCTTGGAGGCCCAAGGGTGATCATCCTGAATTGTTCTAACTCCTTTTTGCTCTGTTCTGGAGTTTCCCACGCTCCACCTTCTGGGGCTGGAATTGCAGACCACCACCATTTCTGGGATTAAACTCAGGCCCTTCTGCTTGCAAGGCAGAGGCTTAACCTGAACCATCTCTCTAGCCCTTAGTTCGACTCTTAAAGGAAAAACCATCTTTAATCAGAAGATATGACATTAACCTTATGATTTTTTATAGACCTTTAAAAAACTGATATTGAATTGTGTACTTGCCTAGTTTTTGAGCTTTATGAAAGGAGTGTTGGATTTGTCCAATATTATTGTGCATCATATGAAGATATGAACATTTCTGAACTTGTGTGTATGTAACAGATGCGCTCTGTATTTTCTTGTGGTGTCTTTGTTTCGCTGTTGATATAATGCCCTCATGGAACTATTTGGGAAGTGTTGAACTTAGGGCCTTACTTGAACCAAGTGAATGCTCCACCACTGAACTGTATGAGCCTAGCATTAATAATTAATTTGGTAGAATTCACCAATGAAGTAATCTGGTACTGGGCTTTTCTTTGTGTCTTGTTTTTTAAATTACTCATTTTTCTCATTAAAGACCTATTCTGATTTTCTGGTTTTTCTTAATTTAGTTTTTGGTTTGGGTTTTAAAAGAGGGTCTTGATCTAAGTAGCCCATGCATTGAATTCAGGGTTCTCCTACCACAGTTTCTCAAGTGCTAGGACTGCCGCACCTGGCTTGTTAATTTGAGTAGTTTTTATCTTCCCAGAAATTTGCCTATTTCATCTTTGTTGTATAATTTTTAGCATATAGTCGTTCACAGTATTTCTTAATACTTTTTATTTCTCTAAGAACTTTTGGAAGACTATTATTATCCATCTAAAATAGTTATTGTAATTTATACTGAATATTAAATGGAAATATTCAATTTACTAGTTGCTTAAAAGCTTTCAAATATTGCAAACCACTATATATATGTATATATGTCTTTTAGAAAATATTTTATATTTTGAAATAGAAATGCACATAAAAAAAGAGAAAAGAGATTGCTTTAAAATAGAGCTATCTGTATTTGAAACAAAAGCCTATTGGTACTGATGTTAACAGAAATATTAGCATATATATCCATATTTGTTTTCTCTTATACATTCCTATGGTCTGTTTTTTTCATAGAATCACAAGCATGGCAATTCATGCTTAAATGCTTCAGTATATAAATTTCAAGAAGATACACTCTACCTAACTACAATACATGTATCATATGCAGGATAATTTTAGTGACTTAAATTTAGCCATTTAATATATTTTTCATTCATGTGTCTCCTCACTATTACCCTTTTTTTTTTCAAATCCAAGTTCATTCATTGAATTTAGTTGTCCTAAAAATAGGCATCCTTCTTTCCTTTGGCTATGTTGTCATTGGCAATTATTTGTTTCTGTGTGTGTGTGTGTGTAGAAAATTGCACTTGAGTGTGTGCCTTTGGAGGCCCAACTTGGGTCCTTAACTCCCGAGTTAAGGCTTAACTTCTGAGCCATCTCCCCAGTCCCATTACTAACAATTTTGAAAAAAGATTACTTGTAGAATGTCCCACTGCAAGTAACTTTTCTTGATTATATTGTCGAACACATTTCTCAAGAGGACTTAGAGGAAACACAGGTTCTTTGGCACATGGCAGTGGTTTGTACAACTGTCTGCTTAGTCATTTGAATACGGCGATGTTCTCCATGATTTTCCTTGTAGTTTGCGGAAAATGAGAGAAGGGGTTATGTTGAGATATTGAATATCAGTTTTCAACCTATTGTT
This sequence comes from Typhlomys cinereus, assembly GCA_023101885.1. Classification (NCBI taxonomy): domain Eukaryota; kingdom Metazoa; phylum Chordata; class Mammalia; order Rodentia; family Platacanthomyidae; genus Typhlomys; species Typhlomys cinereus. The sequence goes on along the minus strand of JALPQD010000112.1, from coordinate 4,500,539 downwards.
TTCCAGTTTTTAACATCCACATTTGTTGCCTTGACTCAACTCAGGGCTGTCCAGTGCTGCCTCATATCTGTACTTAACAGCTTTCCTCTGAAAAGAGGATCGTCTCCTCATGTGATTTCTGCAGATTCATCAGTTTCATTCATTGCACTCCAGTCCATTATTGTCACAAATTTTTGATTTTCAGATTTTCACATAGTTGGTCAATGGAAGAAACCCTTTTAAATCACCTTCTATCTACAGCATTTTGACTCCTCTCCTGCAGACAATATCCACTGAGGATGCTTCATCTTAACAATTTTTTTGAGTTCATAGTGGCACAGAAGCAATATATATTCAGTAGAAACTATACTTAAATTTTAAAATTTTGATCTCAAGATATTGGGTAATTATAGTGAGCTGAAACCATGCAAATGAGAAGCACACAGTCCTATATTATGTCCACTTCCCAACTTCTTTCCACTTTGACCAGTTATGAGTCTCTGCATACTCATGCTTGTTACAGAAAATTCAGTGACCAAAATTCAGTGGTTCGTATTGGTGGAGAAGCACTAATCTATGGCATAAACATAAATATTTAGAAAGCAGTTTGGCAACAAGTCCATTTATCAAAATAACAATGAGTAGGTCGCCTTTCCCCCCAGGATCTGTGACCTTCTCAGCTATGGGCTTTGACTAGGTTTACAGTATCAGGTGTGAATTCCTTGGAAACAGATCTCAAATCCAATCAGAAAGCAGTCGGTTCCCCCCACAATCATGCCACTACTGTACTAATGGACATATCTTGCCTAGTACCGTAGCACGCAAGGCCCAGTGCTGGGTAAGATCACTGATGTCTTCTCTCTCCCTGCTGCACCTCCTGTAACACTGAAAGCTCGCCAGCAGGGAGAAAATTTCTCCGCCAGTTCCAGCTTGATTTCTGTGTGTCTTGCAACCAAACTGAATGGTATTTTCTTCAGCAGGCGTGTTCTTACAATTTAATTCTGATAGACAGTCAAGCACAATAGTAGTAATAATCTGTAGTGTTTTGGGAACCTCCGAGGCTTTCCTGACCAGTAATCCATAGGGAAGTATTCCACACCTGGCACAGAGATTTTCATTTAATTACCCATAAGCTCTGGGAGTAGCATTTTCCACCCATGCAGGATATCTCCTTTCAGACTCTCCTTTAAAAAAAAAAAAAAAAAGCTTATTTATTTGAGAGGGAGAGGAGGTAGAGGAAAGAGCCATCCATGTCTTATAGGTGGATGTCAAAGGACAGCTTTCCAAAGTCATTTTTTCCCTTCTACTATGTAGGCTTCAGGGATCAAATTCAGGTTGCTAGGTTCTTAAGCAGTCGCCTAAACTCACTGAACTATCTCTACAGCCCAAGCTCCTTTAAAAAAAATAGTTTTAAAATTAACTTACAAAGTAGTAAACTTCCATAAGGCTTTTCCCACGTCCTTAGTTTTATTTAACCCAACTCTACTCCATGCTCCCCTACCCCCTCTCCTACCGTTATTCTCACTTAAATCTTCAGTCCCCAATATTCATCCCTTTCATAGCACATGTGTTTTACTGTCCCCTCTCTACATATGGCCTCTCCTACCTGTCATTGGTCCTTTCTAGCTTTTCTCTGCAGCCCTAGGATCCACGTATGGGAGAGAGACATAGGTTATCTGACTATAATGTATTTGAATCTTCCATCTATTTTCCTGTTATTTCATAATTTCATTTTTCTTTACTGCTGAATAAAATTCCATTGTGTGCATGTACCACATTGCACATTATTTGTGAGATTATAACCCAGAGTGTAGCCAAAATGACCTTGAATTTCTAATCCTGCCTTCACTGCGGGATTGCTGGAATAGCAAACTTACACTTCTTCTGTGGTGCTAGAGATTAAATCCAGGCCAGGCAAGAGCTCCACCAACTGAGCTACTTCTCCAGCTCTCCTAAACCTTTTGTTGTCTGTGGATCATGCCACAGTAACTTACTGTGACTTGATCTTCACGTTGTGTCATTTTTTTTTAATGTCCATACAAATTGTTATCTTACTCTTTTTAGTAATTGTATAATGGTTCGTAACATAGGTTTATCATAATTTAACTATTCTACTGATACTTGTTAGTCTAATTTTTCAGTATTATGGACAATTGTAATTAATATTCTAGATATCTTTGCATGTGTACAATTGTTTCTATAGAACAGTTTCCAAGAAATGGAATGGTTAAGAAACTGGAATATTTTGTGGAATCCCTTATTTTTCATGTGCATATGAGAGAGTATGTGCACACAGGTACATGTGGGTGAATGTATATGTATGTGTGTATCAGAGGGCACTGTGTGTGCCTTTGGAGGCCCAAGGGTGACTTCAGGAGTCATCTTGAATTGCTTATGCCTCTTGTTTGCTTTGTTGTGGAGTTTCCCAGATTCTGCTTTCCAGGACTAGAAATACAGGCCACCACCATTTCCACCTGGCATTTTTATGTGCTTGCAAGGCAGAGCTTTAACCCCTGAACCATCTCTCCGGCTCTCCTAGTTACATTTTAAGGAGGAAAAAATTGATGAGTCCATTTATGCATCTTCTAGTAACTTTTCAGAGCATATGTTTTTTGAGGTCTAGGAGAAACTGGCTAGGGGATCTAGAGGGTACAGTTCAGAATCTAGAAAATGTAGAAAAAGAATCAGAAGTGACAGGGTGAGCTTTCACTGAGTTGGCAAAAACAGGAGGATCTCGCCGGAGCGCACAGCAAGGTCTTACGTTGACAGAGGATCAGGCTGGAAGGGACTCAGTGCATGAAGTGCTTACTGTGCTTGGGGTTCAGACCCTCAGCATCCCTATCGGGCACATGATGGCACCAGTATAGCGACTCCACATTGCCAGTGCTGGCAGGGAGGGAGTGGAGGCAACTGGCCTTTCTCAGTCTACCTAATTGGTAAGCTCCAGGTTCATTCAAAAACCTTGTCTCAAAACATAAGTTGAGAAACAATTAAGGAAGACATGCAGTATTGAGCTCTGAGCTCCATGTGCACACGCACACACACATGAACATGTTCACACGGCACATTAGTAATAAGATGATTGGTGAATTAGAAAAATTAAAAGTAGTATTAGTCTTCCATCTCAAGACAAATCTAATAGGTTTGAAATAACACTATTGAAGCATTATTACTATTGTTGTGTAATGAGAACTAGTAATGTGCTAACTTCCTGCTAGTTTTAACTCTTGAAGGTACCTTTTAGCACCTTTCATACTTTCTTCTCGTGTAACTTGTGTAACTTATGTATATTCCTTTTCCCTTTTGATATTCTTAGCATTTCCCATGTAGACTCACATAGATTCACTTCAGGAGTCATCTTTCTTGGGAAGGTTTTCTTCATGCTGGTGATAGGTAGTGTTCCTCTGTCATATTTTTTTTTCTGTTTTCAAGCTTGAGACTACATAAAACAAGCCGTAAACATTGAAAAGAATAAAATATCCATGCCCTCAACTTACAAGAGGGTAAAAGAAAAATTTCTGAAGAAAAATAGAAACAAGACTTACAATGCATATGTGTTTGTTTAATCATTAACACCTTGTTTTATATATTTTTTAATTGCCAACCTGATTAAGTTTAGATTTTTTTGCTTATGCTCTAAGCCTTCAGTAATGTGATGGACTTGATTTGGGCACAGGAGGGCATTCCACATAAGATGTGGCATAGTGGAGACATGGATAATACCACATGGTCACTGCTGTTGGCATTTCAGAGTAGCAAGAAGTGGGTTTAGACACTTCCTGTCATGTGCATTTGGGGTGGATGGATATTCTAATTATCTTTTTTTTTCTTTCCTTAGTATTGGATGAATGAATACACCTCATCCATTGGAATTGGAGTTTTTCATTCAGGAATTGAAGTATATGGCAGAGGTAAGTGTACACGCTGCTTAAGTATGCTTTCTGAAGATTTTGTCATTTAAAAGAAATACAAAATAATAATTGTAGATGTTTTTTAAATTTCCTCTTTAAAAGCCACTTATATATGTTAGTGTAAGAAGTAGAAAAACATCTCCTTATTTATATTAAGTTTAGAATACAAGAAAATTATTCATTTCAGTATCTTTTATTCTAAATGTCATTTCCTTAAAAATATTTTCTTTCTGGGATGTAACACTGTGTTTGTTTTGTTCTAATATGTCTAAGTTCCTAAGAAACTTTTGCACTTTAAAAAACAGTTACAAAAACAATCAGTTTGGCTGGAAAATGGTTGCTAGAGAATGTCATACTCAAAATACAATTTCCTGAGGGAATTTCAGTAAAACATTTGGCTTTGTAGGCCTGTAAGTACATACCGATGAAGTCTATATTTGATGGGCAAATCCTGCCTCTGATTATATCTAACATTTGCTCAAGGATGATGGTCTTTGTCATTACAGCAGCCCTTTGCGTTCTTGTTACCTTTATAAATTCCCTCACCAAGCAGCTGTCTCAGCAGCTTTTCCCTGCCTTCCAGTTCCCACTCTTAGAGTTGGATGATAGTTTGAGATCCCCATTAGAACAGGATGGTAACTCTCGAACTCCATTCTTGTAGCAGGATGATTATGCCTGATCAAGTTATAACGCTTGTGACGGTCTACCTAAGATAGTCACATTGCCCATTTCATCAGAGTTGTAATACTGTTTCAGATGGAATCATAAACCCACACTGTACCTTTATTTACAGAGCTAGGGAATCTTCATATCATCTTAGAATGCTTTATTATAGTTTACTCAAGTTAACTCTGAGGACTACCTACACACAATCATTAATTTAAAGAAAAGACCCTCTGTTTAGATGTGTCAGTTGGCCTTTCTGCATTTTGCTTGGAGGGAGCCCGGAGCCTCACGTGCTAAGCAGGTGCTTACCACTGGGCTCGCCCATAGCCTTGTCCCTTTTAAAACTTCTATGTTGCCGTTTCTAGCTGCGATTTATTTATATTAAATCTTAACTCTAAAGATCTTCCATTTTACTTTAAAAGGCAGGGGGTACTCTTACCATATCCCAGGAATCAATGAAGTACTCCAGCTGAAATTTTTAGTAATAGGAATATTACTTTGGGTGAGATTGTGGACTGTGAATGTGCCCTTTGGATTATATTACTCCTTTTTTATTTTATTTTATTTTATTTTATTTTTTTTTGGCGTTTGTGTATGTGTGTCTCTGTGTGTGTCTGTGTCTGTAGGTCAGAGGGCAGGCACCATGTTCCTGTGGAAGCCCAAGGGTGATTTCAGGAATCATCCTTGATTACTTCTGCCTTCTTTCCTTTGCTCTGGATTTTCCCAGACTATGTCTTCCAGGGCTGGAAGTTTTTACATGATATCCAGATCTTCTACTTTCGAGGCAAAGGCTTAACCTCTAAGCTATCTCTCTACCCCTGTTACTCCTTTTTAATTTAAATTTGGGTGGTATGTTATGGTCACTAATGAGCCATGACCTTTTGAACTACATAAGGTGGATAAAAGAATATAACATTTTTTTTATTTGAAGAAACTGAGGCTTAAACCTGCTGACAGTCACGCTGCTAATAACTGAAAGAGCTGGGATTTCAGTGCAGATATTTTTACACTGTAGTCCAGTGCTGTTATTTGCCTACTTTTTGCCTCCTTCATAAAATAATTTAGTAATAAATAAAACCATGATTCAAAATCTATTCATGTAAACAGAACAAAAGTATAATGGAATATATATTTTAAAGTGAATGATTGCTTTGTTTTTTTTTAATTTTTTTCCAGTTTTATTAATTTACCTGAAACATTCATTTCATTTTTCTTAATAGCTGAAAAATACTCATGTATTATATATATATAGTTTCTTAAACAATCAGTTGATGGACGTCTAGGTTGATTCAGTTTCCTAGCTATTTGTGAATAAGAGCATAAGTGAGTATGGATGTGTACTCATATGTATAGCAGGTATAAGGTCCTTTGGGTTATGTCCAGGAGTGGTATAATTTTGTCATGTAGTAGTTCTGGTTCTTTTTTTTTAAGAAACCTCCAGACCAATTTCCAAAGTAGCTGTGCTAATTTACATTCCTATCAGCAGCATATAAAGATTTCCCTTTCCCCATATCTGTGTCAATGATTGCTTCTTGTATAAAAAAAAAGATGTATATCTTTGCTTACTGTAATTGAGAAAGCTAAAAGTCCAATATAATATAAATAACATTTTTCCATATCCAATCTGATTACACAGTATTTTTGTAACATTTTATGAAAAGTTTAGGATTGCTATTCAATAAACTTCAGAAGGAGCTGCATATGATGGTACATGCTTGTATTCTAGCACTCAGGAGACGAAGCCAAAAGAATCTGGATTTGAGACCAATGTGAGCTACAATCAACTTTGCCTAAAATAATAATAATTAATAATAAAATTTAGGAGAAGTATACTAAGTGGACATCCATAATGTGGATTTTCAGTTCAAGACCAATCTCAGCTAATACTTTTATCTAAGCCAGCCTAGAATACACAGCCATACTTTATCTTAAAAAAAAAAAAAAAAAAGCTCATTTCAAAATTGAATAGTAAGCACCCTCATGCATATTATTGGTTGCTGGATGTCTCCCACACCCTCTGAGAAATTTGAACAAAAGCTAATTTTATTTTTTTCGTGTGCTTTGTTCTAAGACTTTTTAATTCTACATTTTGTTCTAAGACTTAAGATATTTCACTTTGCTTGCTTGTGTTTTTGTTTGTTTGTTTGTTTGTTTGTGTCTTTTGAGACAGCTTTACCTACTGGCCTGGAATTCACCAGTTTGTAGCAATCATCCTACCTCTACCTCCCAGAATAGCATTGAATTACAGACATACACCACCATGCTTGGCTATAATAAATATTAAGTGATAAGGTTAATTTAGACGTTGATTGAAATTCTTTGTATCTACTAAGACTTAGATACATAAATGAGATCAGAATTGTAGTAAAAATTTTGGGTTCCTTCCTGATTGAAACCATCTCCATTTTTATTCTACATGAGAATATCTAACTGAGCTAGAAATGCATACACTAGGAGCAGACACAGATTGTGCCCTTCCAACTAGAATATTTGCTGTGCGGAATGTTAGGGAACTGTATTAATCTTAGCAGCTTTTTTCTTAAATGAAGGGAATTCAGTGTTAAAAGGTTTGATGTTTCTGTTTTGTTTCTCTCGGGGCCTACCTGAAAATCATTAGTAAATAGCTTAAGCTGACCTTAAGTTCTTGATCCTCCCGCCTCCCTCTGCTAAGATTGTAAGCATACACCATCATATCTGGTGCAATGGTGTTTCACTTCTTTTCTAGCCTACATCAGGAGTCTTCCAGGCTAGAGATAGATGTAGCCCAGTAACAGAGCATACCCGGACTCTCTCCTCCTCCCCATCCCCACCACCAAAAACAAAACAAAGAAAAACCCTCTTTATCCCAGAAGCTTCAAGAATCAATGTCACTAACTAGATAGTTTTCTCTGGTTAAGTGCAGGTTTTAAGTAGAGAAGTGCTGAACTGCTCGCCTCTAGCCATGATGACTTGAATCACTTAGTACTAGTCATTCTCCTCCTGTCACTGAAAGCAGCAGACAAAATCACTTTGGAGCGTCTATTATTGTGAAAGTCTCAGGCCTTTTGTGACAGTTATTCTGTACTGGTAATAATAAGACTTTGTGAAAGTATTTTAGAAACTGAACACTATTCAGATGTTGTCCTTGTCGTTTACTGAAGCTGATTCATCATTCTGGTTAAATTTCATGTGATAAAAACTAAAAATTATGAGTTTTCTCTTTTCAGAATTTGCTTATGGTGGCCATCCCTATCCTTTTTCTGGAATATTTGAAATTTCCCCAGGAAATGCTTCTGAACTAGGAGAAACATTTAAATTTAAGTAAGTAGGGAGGATAATTTCATTACACCGTCTTAGGTGCCAAAACTTGTTTTCCAGCTGTATAGGATTCATTCTGTAGATTAAAATGTTAATCTTTTACTTTGGTTTAGCCACTGACATTTTATTTTTAAATTAAATTTAAGTTGTTATGTAAAGATGGAGAACCAGTCAGATAGTGTCTGAAATAACTTACGACTTTTGAGAACACTGTAAATTAAAGTTACTCTGTTTATTTTTCAGATAATTTTGTGTTTGTTTAGTCACATCTGCCTTAGGAGACTTTTCTACCTAATGATCCCCTACCATGTCTCCTACTTGGGAGGGAAAGAGAGGAAATGTTTATTGTGACCTACCATAAAAATTTCTTCGTTTTCCCAATGAAAGAAATGCTTCATGAAGTTGAAAGAGTTGACTAGCCTGAAAACTTGGTAGGCTGCAGGCGTTAGTGTGGGGTTAGCCTGGAGAGTGCACAGGCGCGCTCTGCAGCGTTGCTCACAGCGGTGATGGGTCTGAAGGTCAATCCCATTGCCGCTCCTCAGTATTGTACCAGAGAAATACTTAGAAACCTCGTTCAAGAAGCTTTAAAGAAACTTGTAGGCCTACAATGGTCAACTTCCCAAGGGGAAAATAGATGAAGAAGTGACATTATAAAAGTCAACATATGTCTGCATACTACCAAGTTCAGTCTCTTAGCTTTCAACTGAATGGAAGCATTTGTACACAGCGATGCTGTGATACATCTGAAATCTATTCTTTAGGTTTCTTCTGTGCTAGATAAAATTATATTGTAATCATTTTTACCTGTCTTTGAAACTAGCATTATATCTAAGATTCTTTGTGTTGAAAAAATGTCTGTTGACTTTTCCAAGGTAGTAAATTTTCCAGGTGTGTTGTTGTTTGGTGTATTTTTGATAAAATTTAGTCAGATTTCATATTTTGCCTCACTGCAGCACATAGCAGGTAACTTGAAAGATACTTTTTTTAAGTGAATATATGGCCAGCACTTTGCTGGTGATTATGAAGCAGGGTTTTTTTATAGCTTGGTTCTAGTTCTTTATAGATATAATGACATATTGGCATAAAACAAAATAGAAACTAAAGTCATTGAAATTTTAAAAGTGTCTCAATTAGTCTTAATACCTTAACTGTAATTTATTATATCACAGTATTCCTAGAAATGAGCAAATAAATAATCTGAAGCTCACGTGGCCCTTGTTTTGTTCTGTTCTGTTTTGTTCTTTAAGAGAAGCTGTTGTTTTAGGGAGCACTGACTTTCTAGAAGACGATATAGAAAAAATTGTGGAAGAACTGGGAAAAGAATATAAAGGCAATGCCTATCATTTGATGCATAAAAACTGCAATCACTTTTCTTCAGCTTTGTCAGAGGTAAATTCAATTTTATTCTAAAATTTCATCAGATAATACTAACTTAGTGTACTTACTTTGATACTGTATTTAATTGTGATTCTTTTTTCCAGATTATTTATATTGTATAAAATAATGATGTTTTCTTTATATGACCTTTTCAGAGTTGGCAGTATGAGAGGCAACAAAGTCTTAATTCTAATCTTTCACAATGGGCAAAGATATAAGTATTTGTCTCTTACTCATATTACTGTATCCTTGCGCTAGTCAGTGTCTGTAGCTGTGATAGACACGTGAGAAAAACAGGCTTTCCATTCCCTGGGCCTACGTCACATCTATCTTAGTGGGGTCACTATGGTGGAGCAAAGAAGCTCGCCACATTGCACAGGAAACAAACACAGTAAAGGGCTGGGGTCCCAGTGTCTCCTTCAAGGACATCACTTCTCCGCCCCCACCCCCACCGTGACTTTCCTTTCTTCTACCACACCTCTTGTGGTAAAAGTTCCTCAACATCACGCTAGCTAGTACCCATCAGCTCGGTACCAGACCTTTACCACATGAAACCATAAGAAATCGGAAACTCTGGACTTTAAAAATTAAATGCTAAACAACTTCTACTTCTTTGATACTAAGATTTTTTTCAAAAAATTTTAGTTGCCAACCTGATTTTTTTCCTGTTGTTGTTAATGAATAATTCATTCTTCTATCCTGAAATTTTATATCTTAAGCATTGGCAACTCATACCTATAATTCCAGTTCTTTGGAGACTGAGACTAGTGGATTTCATTTAATTTTAGTTATGAACATTTATACTCCCATATTCGTTTTTCTCATTGTTATCAAATACCTGAAAGAAATGACTTGAGAGAGAAAAGGTTTGTTTTGGCTGGTATTGTATCCCATCACAGTGGGTGTATGTAAGGGAGTTAGAGTCGCCTGTCCCTAAACTCAGGAGTATGTAGTGGCAGCAGCTTCGCACATGGAGACTGGGCCGGGAACAGAACTCAGGGAAGAGGCAAAGGCAGGTTTAACCCTCAAAGTCCTCCTGGAGTGAGTGACCTCCTGTTCCCAGCCAGGCCGCCTCCCCTGACGGAGCAGCAGTCTGCAGAACAGCATGGATACAGGCGGCTGAAGCAGTGTTCAACGTGCATGCACCTGGGGCATGTTGCGTGTTCAAACCATAACAACCTCCAGCTGTCCAGAGGACGGCCTTTTCTTTAGTTATATCTAAAAGGATTAACAGTTATTTCTTAGTGATATACAAATACATACTTTTTATTGGTCCTTGTAGTGTCGGCCAGTAATAGCAGCTGATTGTCAAGTCAAGACCAGTCTGAGCAACACTGTAAGATACTGTTGCTAAATTGAAAGTAAAAAGATGGCTGGTGATTGTAATTTTGTAGCATGCTTGCTGAGTACACATGAGACCCCAGGGTCAGTGTTCAGTTCTCCCCTGTCCCCTCCCCTACACACACTGTTGCACACACAGATGCAATAACTGCAAAATCTATAAAGCCATTAACAGCCCTCCACAGTTTCCTCACTGCAGTGTGTTCAGATCCCTAGAAATACATCTAGCCTCTCATAGGTTTAATGTCCTGAGAGACTACAGTTGGAATAGGGATCTACTTGGTACTTGGTACATGTGCACACTTATGCTTTCGATACCTGAGCTAAGGGAAGACTGGAATAAACTATGTTTCATGGGTGATTCAGGCCTGTAATCCTGGAAGACCATGGGTTGGACATGAGCTTAGTTTATGCAGTAAAACACTGTCTGAAAAACCAGAAACATTAAAAAAAAAACTTTAGAAACTGAGTCGCATGCAGCTGAGTTGGTATTTCTGGGTTTGTTCTTTTCTCTAGACCTATGCCCAATGTATTTACCTAACCTGGTCATACAGGTGCACACTTTGCCTCTCAATAGAAATATTAAAATTAAAGAGCTTTTTCATGTGTATGTATATATAGAGTTTGTGTGTGTGTGTGTATGTGTTTTTCATGTGGGTTGGCAGATATGTGTGTGCTAGTACACATATATGAATGTGAAGGCCCGAGGGTAATATCAGGAATCATCCTCAATTGCTTTTCTGCCATATTGTTTTAAGACTGTCTCTGAAGCCCAAGGCATACTCTAAGGCTGGTCTAGTTAACCAGCTTGTTCTGGGGATTCCCAGGTGTTAGTTACTCTGTTGCTGTGAGACATAGCACATCTTGAGGGAGAAAGGGGAAATTCATTTTGACTTACAGTTCCAGACAGGAAGATATAGTCCATTTTGGGGGGACTGCATTCAGAAGGCTTGGGGGAGACAGAAGCCAGTTCAATTCATGGCAGCCATCATTGAGAAGGCATAAGAGAGCAAGAGCAAGCTGAGAGGAAGCAGGGCTGGGCTGCCAAACCTCTAGGCCTGTGACATGCTTTCTCCAGCAAAGCTCCACCTTCCCAGACATTAATGCCAAGTAAGAATTGTAGAATGTGGGGGACAACTGACATGTAAACCATGACCCCAGACTCCACTTCACTTCCCAGGACTGGAGTTATAGGTAGGCCCGCCCAACATTTCATGGATCTGGGGATCTGAACTCTCGGGTCCTTTTCATCTGTCCAGCCCCAAGATTTAAAGCAGTATTTTGTTGCTAATGAACTCTACAAAACAGAAGTCTGACCCTTGGAGGCTATTGACGAACCAGCCTGATGTGTGTGTTTTTGAGTGGCTTAGAAAGCGCTGTGAAAGCCTTCCTTGCTACTTGGCACTTGAAGTATAGCTGTCTGACCTTCAGCATTTCAGCTTTTCCTGTGGCCAGAGAAGGCTCTGTCTTTTCTTCAGATCCTGAATTCACTAATTCTAATTGCCTAGACTTGACTTATAATCCCAAACATGACATATGCTATCTGCTGTTTCTGTCTCGACTCAAGTTGAGTCAAACTGAAATCCCAGAGTCTTAGGAACAATGATTCTACTTAGACGTCATTGTAGATTGAAGATAGCCTTCTCTTAGGTCCTAAATGTGAACACCTGGCTGTTAACTATTAGAATTCTTTCAGATATCCATGGGAAAGGGCTGCTGCTCCGATGTGTGGACAAAAAATAACTCTCATCTAAGAGATAAGAGGGGCTAGTGTGAGTGACGTGGTCTGGAAACTCAGGTCTAGGTTACTCTGTATTCCTCGATCCAACAAGGTAACAGTGTCATCAAGTTTTTATAGTCACAGATCAAAGAAAGTCACAGATCATCACAATTTTCAAATATATTAGTGGGCATACCTGTTAGGGGGATTACAGTAAAATAAGGGAAACCCCTGCTATAGAGACCTTAGATGGTGTCTGATATTCTTAGCTTTTAGGTTACTGGAAGCTGGGGATATGTGTCTCCTTTCAATAGTCACAAGAATGTTAGGTCAAATACAGAGATGAGAAATAAGTGCCTGTTAAGGGGACAAGATAATCTTGCTCTGTACCTACAACATCCCCTTCTTCATGTCATCGAAGTCCTTTTAGAAGTATCACCATCTAAAATAAAAGCTGTGTTCAACTTTGTGCTGCAGTACAGAGGTTAATTGCAGCCCTGACTTCTGATTGTTGCCCAAAGTTCCAAGTGGTAGGGAAAGCAGATCACCAAGACCAGGAATGACCCTGTGGCCACTCCTGACAGCAGTGTGTTGCTGCAGTGTGTACGCGGGATGTTTTTTGCTGCACTGGACTCATCTCTAGCTCTCTCCTGGTGCATCCCTTAGGTAGACACATTGATTTCTAAGCACAGCTGTTCCTAGAAATGGGATAATCTCACAGCTATTTTCTAGATAAAGTATCAGAATAAAAGGGGGCATATGATTCTATGATCCCTTCTTGAAATTTTCTGAAAATTCAGGATGTAATTATCATCAGTTCCTCACGTGATGGGTCTTTCTGGCTGTATTGTATAAAATATTTACCTATGAAAATTCTTTTGATCCTCTTTAATAATCTCTTCCAGGCAAAAGGTCTTGATGAAAGGTGAATGTTTTTTTAAAATATGTGGTTATGATTGATTGCTAAATGGGACCTACTGATTTTATAAAAGTGAAAAGCAAAACCTTGGCACCTTGTAAGACTCAAAAGATTGTCTTCAATGCTGAATTTTTTTTCAATTCTGTCTTTCCCTTTTCTTCTTCTACTGTCTTGTAAGCTGTTCTGTGAACTAAAAATTCAGCCAGGCTGCTGAGCCTGTGCGGGAGCGCACGCGCGCACACACACGCACGCACACACTACATACAGAATACAGAACAGATACACATCACACACAGAAAAAGATTTTTCAATTGCCATTTTTTCAATTGTCATTATAAAATAAAAGTCCTATCCTTATGAGGCATTTTAGGGATTTGTGATGTTGTCTTTGTTTTCTGGCTTCTGACAAGATACTTCAGGCTCTTTTGTATCTTTCAAATCCTAGAACTGTTTGCTTCCTACAGAAAATGCTAGAAACCTTAATCTGAGTTACTGCTAAATTGGTCATATGCCTGGGCTTCTTTTTCCCAAGTAGACAGAATTAGAAGTTATTATGGATCTGTGATATTGTTTCAGTTGCAAATTCATGTGTTTACCTAATCTTACCAATACATCTTCTCTATCTCAGTTGTCAGCGGCAGTGTAATTATTTATTTTATTCTGTATCTGAAACAGCTTTATTATAATAATGCCATCACTTGCCATCAACAGAACAGTTACAGTAAAATGAAGAGTCTATAATAGTTCTGTTTTTAAAGTATGACCTAAAGACATCGTCAAATCCATGTATTTTGCAGTATATCTGGGGTCATTTCTTTGTGTGGTCATACTGCCTAATATAGGTTCCTTTGTTCGATTTATCTTTTTTTTATATATATAACATTTTTATTATTATTTCCGCTCATAGAAACTTAATAGGTAGACCAGTTCCCTCCCCCCTCCTCCTCCCCCCGAACCCCCTGCTCCCCCTCCCTCCCCATCTCCCAGTACCTCCCCCCCCAATTCCCAGAAAGTCCTTTATTGTGTATGCCTAACTCTCTTCTTGGTCCTCCTTTCTGATGACGTAAAAGGACCCAGTGGCATTTCCCTGAACCGATTTATCTTTTTTTTAAATTTTGGTTATTACACTTATAAAATTTCTCCCTGGCTTCAGTGTTAGTTTCATATTCCGTTCCTATCATAAATACCCAACCCAGACAATTTAGGAAAATTGTAATTTACTCACAGTTCCAGGTTTGGCAGGAAAAGTCACCAGCTAAGAGAACTGTAACACACCATATTCACAATCAAAGGCTGAGAGAGTTGGGGAGAAGGCTCATTAAGCCTTTGTCTAGCAAGCAAAAGGACCTGAATCCAGATCCTATGTAAAAAAATGCCCAGATGTATATGGCAGTAGCCTATAATTCTAGCCCTGGAAGGTGGAACCTGAAAATCCCTAAAGCAAGCAGCAAAGGTGGAACAGCAATCCAGAATGAGCATTAATATCACCCTTAGATCTCCACAGGTATACACTCCAGTGCACTCTAACACATTCACGTTCGTGTATATGTGAGCTGGGTCTTCCCACATCAGTCATGCAATTAAAGCATCTCCTGCAGGTGATACCTAGAGTTGCACTTCAACCAAATAGTTCCTTGTAGGTGTGCCCTGGGGCTACTGCAGGTGTCAGATATTAAAGTATATTCCTGGAAATAAGTTTCATTGTTTCTTTTACCCGTCTTCTTTAGTAATTTATGGTGTTAACTACCACCATGGAAAAGTAACGTAGAGGTTGATACGTGGAAAATGATGCTGCTGTAACAAATCCCTAAAAGTAGTTTTGAAATTAAGTGAAAGTTGAAGATTGACACAATTCTGAAGATAATAGAAAAAGAAAAGGCTCAGGTTACCTTGATGAGACATCAGCAGAAATGTGGGTGTCAAAGGTGAAGAAGGAAATATAAAGTACATGCCATTGGGAAGCCAAGACCAAAGGGGATCTTCGCTCTTTGATGCAAACTTAGCTGAATTATGCCCTGAAGTTATTAAGAAAGCAGAATTTAAGGAATGAAGTATAGAAGTATAGCTTGCTTTCTTGTTATTTACAGTAAGATAAATGTAAGTTGAGGAAAGGGGGAAAAAAGTACCAGCACTTGATTTGGGTATTTCTCAGCCTGTCCAAATGGCAAAAGAAGCTGAAATTGGGCACTTCAGCGTATTAGCAGAGCATACCGTAGAAAGGACGCCAAGAACGTGGTTGGAGCACTTTTCAATGCTGAAGAGTTTACTCGTATGAGTCAAGAATATCAATATCTCCGCACAAAGCAGGAATAGAAGTGGGATAATCCAAAAAAGATCTGTGGAAGAATTCTTCCTCGCAGAGTAATCCTGACACCCGCACTGAGACCTTCAGTTTTTGAGAATGTTACCTTAGAAACACTGCCAGCTTGGACTGACAAAGTGAAGGAAGACTCTTGGGCTTCCACAATTCTGCATGCAGGAAATAACTTAGGGAAGGAGAATGTGTGACTCAAGAAAGAGCCAAAAACAGATCAGGATTATTCTCAAACCCTCAAACTAATAGAGATTGGACAGTTAGGTTTCTAAATCGGCTAGTCCTCAACACCTTCCTTCCATTTTACTCCTTTGGGTTTGGAATGTCTGAAACTGCTGCTTGTGTCTGTCTTACCCAGTACATTTTGACAGCATTGTATTCACACTTTTTCTTTCGCCTTTTTTTCACTTAACAGTGCAATATTCTTCTTATCCAAGCCAGTGGATAGCTGAAACTGCAGAAAGTTGCTAACACCATACTGTATTTTTTATGTATATACATACCTGTGATAAAGTTCAGTTTGTAAATTAGGCACAGAGATGAACAAAAACATTATAATAATACAAAGCTATGTGAATATCCTGTCTTCTTAAAGATGACATGAATATTTTTGGATTAAAATTGACCATATATAACAAACTATAGCAACAAAAATGCAGAAGGGGGCACATATAGCCAAGTTCATTCTCTGGAAGTGTATGAAATGCTTCTCATTTCTCAGTTGAGTAGTCCTTATGTAGTTGGATCCGTATTCAGCTCGTTTCCTATTTGTGATACTTGGATTATTTTTAGTCTTTTGCTAGTAAAAAAAAAGTACTGTAATATCCTTGTACTAAACTATTTGTATTTTTGTCAGTTTATCTCTAAGATTCCTGGAAGAAGGATTACAAATTAAAGTTTAAAAAGTAAAAATGATTTCACTGTATTAATTACCAGCCTTGTTACTGTGACAGAATTCCTGCAATTTAAGGAAGGAAAGATTTACTTCAGCTTCCAGTTCATGGCAAAGTCTTTCGTGACTAGAAAAGCAGGAGCGGGAGGGCTGATGGCGCCCTGCGTGAGTTCAGAAGTGGAGAGTGGCGAGTCCCCTGTTCCTCCCTCTTCCTTCTCCCGCAGTCCAGCCCAACCCATGGGATGGCACTGCCCACATTTCTTGTACCTCAGTTGACCTAACCTGTGAGCTCCCTCACAGACACCCCAGAAGCTCATCTGTCCCATGAGTCTCCATCTCAAGTCAACAATTAATGTTAACTTTTCCAGTACATAAACCAAATGCTGGTTGATGACTAGCCACAAAAAAGCACATTTTAAATTATGACCCAATCAAGACAAGTTTCACAGTTATCTTATTGTTAGCAATCTATTTCCCTTTAAAAACTCAAGTATCAATGCTAAATGACCTACTAATGGCCCTTGACACAAATTTTTCAAAATAACCCAAACATTGGCAGACTTTCTGTGAAGAGCCACATAGTGAATATTTTTGACTTGAGCTCTCATGACCTCAGTTCCACCTTTCCCCATTGTAACACAAGAACTACGCGCTGTCTAAACAAATAGACATGGCTGAGTTCCACTGAACTTGTAGCTACAAAAGCAAGTGGCTGGATATTACAGCACTGTTTTAAGCTGGTCGAGGTCCACCCCAAGTGGTATTAAGTTAACCTCACTTAGAGCACAAGAAAGTATGAGGAGGACAAATTGCTGACCATAACTAGAATTTGGGAAGGAGAATGAACAAAATGACTAAATAGGTAGCAGCAGCTATCACTTTAATCTAAATATTCTTAACTACCTCTTCTGGTTCATCCTAGACATGCAGATACTCACGAATACATCTCAAGTATGAGGCACAGTGTGTTTAAGCGTGGACAGACATCATCGCTGTCACACAAGGTCTCAGATCTCATGCACACATCATTCTTCAGACACTTTTATTAACTTACATTTTAGTTGTACAAGCATATTACGTACTTATCCCTGCTTCCCTGCATCCCCTCTCCTTCCCACCCCCTTCCTTCCCTTTATCAATTGATTCACGACCTCCTGCCCTTCTACCTGTCTGCTTCTCTGGATCCCAGTGTTCTCTCTGGCTTGTCTACTCTTGTAGGGGTTCAGGCCTCTGTAGCATACCAGGTTGCCCCTCCTCAGGCCACCCCACTGATAGGGCCATTGCCCTTCATTATGCAGCTCTAGTTCCTAAGGTTTCCACTGTATGTTCTTATCTCTCTTGAGTTCCTTGCTGGTCTGTGGGGGCATGTTGGTGTGTCAGTAATCATGGAGGTCTGGTAACGACAAGTCTCATTGCAGTGAGTTCCTGGAATGTCTTGTTCAATGGTGAATCTTCCTATCTTTAGGTTCTTACAGTCTTTAAATTTTTTTTATTCAATTGTGTGTGTATGTGTGTTTGTGCATGTGTACGTGTGTGTTTGTGCATGTGTACATGTGTGTGTGTGTGTGTAGAACCACGGACGAATTCGGGACCCGCCATGGATGCCTCCACCTCCTCCTTGTTTACTCTGCCCCGGGATTCACAGGCTCCGCCCTACCAGGATCAGAAACGCAGGCCGCCCCCCCGCTTCTGCCTGGTGTCTATACGTGGGGTCTAGAATCCGAACTCAGGACCTTCCGCCTTCAAGGCAGAGGCTTAACCACTGAGCCACCTCTCCAGCCCCTAGGTTCTTACAATCTTAACTGCCCTCTCTTCTTCAAGCCTTAAGATGGGGTCTTCAAACACTTCAAACACTTGGATGCTTAAAAATGGTCAGAGCCCACTGTCTCCCTTTAAACAAAGCCATCTCACTTCCCTGTAGCTATGACAAGCATAGCTTTTAAAAATAAAAAGTGGTGACTATTAAAGGATACTGTCAAATCTTTAGGATACCTATCTATTTAAATTTTTAACTACCTTTTTGAAATAAGATACTTTGAAGCCTGTTACAGTTAAGATACAGGTTTTATCTTAGCTTGAGCTTTGAGCACAATTGTGAAGAATTGGTAGCTAAGTTTATTCTGGACAAGCTTGCAAGAGATTGTCTGATTGATGGAGAGGCCCCAGCCCATGGTGGGTGGGACCAAGGCCCTGGGAAGGTAAATAAGATGGAGGACATGCTCGTTTGAAGTGAAAATTGTCCCTTTCCAGTGGTCCTGGAGATGTGGTGTGGCCAGTTGCCTCAATTCCTGGTATTGATATAAGCTCTCCTGCCAAGTTGGACAAGGAACTGTAATCAAGAATTATAAGCCAAAATAAAACTCCTTGTTCCCTTAAGCTAATGACTTGTGAATTTATCCACAACTAATGTTAAGTGCTGTTAACACTTTCCAAAGTCATTAACCTACGATATGCAGTGTTTTTAGTAGATCAGAAATGATAGTAATCTTTGGCACAACTGGGAGCAAAACTTTTAATGACAATTGAGTCCAAAATTGTGTGTAAAAAGGACAGGATGATGCAGAGTAAAGTTAGCATTATGAAAAACAGAAAAAAAGCCACTTCTCACTGTCTGAAAATACACTAAGAATGGAAGTGGACAGAGATGCCTCCTGCTGCTTCCTCGCTTCAAAAATTAGGTTACTAGCCCGGAGGTTTCCTTTGGCGCCCACTCTCACCCTCCCCAAGCTTGAAGCTTAGTTAGACTTCCACTCTGTGTTCTGACCATAATCGTGAAGTATCACAAAGCCAGGCTTCCACTGGGAACACCTCTTTGGACCTTCTAAACTTCCTGGAAGCAAGTGGATCGGGGAGAGAAGCAACAGATAGACTGCGGCCCAGGAAGAAGTGAAATGATATAACTGGAAGACAATAGAAAAGAATTTAGGGGGAAAAAAATTGACAGGAACATTCGAGACTGACTCAGCTGCTTGGGGCTTCTGTCACGCTCCTGTCATCTTGTCACATCTTTTCTGCACT
Organism: Typhlomys cinereus; assembly: GCA_023101885.1. Classification (NCBI taxonomy): domain Eukaryota; kingdom Metazoa; phylum Chordata; class Mammalia; order Rodentia; family Platacanthomyidae; genus Typhlomys; species Typhlomys cinereus. Next base: position 4,481,105 of record JALPQD010000112.1, on the reverse strand, counting down.
GTTCAAAGTACTTCACACGTGTCTGAAAGCAGCTCAAGGAACCAAGACAAAAGCCAAATGGAATTAGCTTGACTTTGCAGATACATGAAACTTGGCAGAGTTCTTCAGACAGGAAGAAATGGAGCCGACAAAGGGACTCCAGGAGCTGCTTAGCAGCAGCGCGGAATAGATAGCAGCACTGAAAAGCCGGTGTTCCGTATATGTTCTGTACAAGCATCTCCCCTCCACCCCTAAGCAAGACGGTCCACCTTAATCTTGCCTAACTGAATTCTTTCTCCTCTGTAGATCCTTTGTGGGAAAGAGATTCCTCGCTGGATCAACCGACTTGCCTACTTCAGCTCCTGCATACCCTTCCTACAGAGCTGCCTCCCGAAGGAGTGGCTCACTCCTGCGGCCCTGCAGTCTAGTGTCAGCCAGGAACTGCAAGACGAACTGGAAGAGGCGGAGGACGCCGCCGCGTCCACTGGCATGGCGAGCGCTTCGGCCGGCTCCAGACCTGGGCGCCACACTAAGCTATGAGCGTCTCCCAAGCCACAGCTTCAGTACTGTCTCTGGCACTTGAGTATCACTAGAGAAAAGAAAACAGAGTAAGCATCTGTCGGGTATTTTGTATGCAAAGATGGCTCTCCCCTAAACCCCAGTTTTTCAGCTCAGGATTATATTTGTAATCAAAACAAAAGAAAAAAATCACTTGGCGCAGGAGGGAGAACTTTGTATGAAGCTGCCCTCTAGGTTTTTTTTTTTTTTTTTTAACCCACTTGTAAATTTGGATTTATTCTGTTTTATACAAGCTCTGTTAAGTTATGTTTACAGTATTTTGTATCGCTGTTTACAAATCTTGCATGGACTTCTACCACCATGAACGAAGAAAACCTTCATCTTCAGAAATTAGGCAGGTCACTGTACACTCCCTGACGATTTGCCAGAGCTACAGCATAGAGTAGGCAGAAGAGACTAACAGTTAGAGTTGCCATCACAGGACTGTCCTTCAGATTCGTGTTTGTTTTGTTAACATTTTTGGTTCCCAGATACAGGGAACCCCACTGGCCAGGTGTGAAGGTGCACACACCACCAGGAGGCTTGGGGCCTGGCCTCCCTGAGTAGCACATCTTCCAGGGTGCCTGTGACACATGCCTGTGCGCCTCAGCAGGGCGGTGCTCTTGGATCTGCCTGGCTTGACGCCTCGATTCTATGACGACGATCTTTTCCCTTAAGATGTTCCTGTAACTGACACGTTTTTTGCACGTATTGGGGGAGGGTCTTCATTTTTATTTTAGTTATAATTTCCTCCCTGCACAGGATGTTGTTTTTTGTGGGGTCCCTCCCCTTTGGTAAATTAGGATCTAAGAGGTAGCTTTGTGAATAGCAGTATGAGTTGGCGTTGAACGGCTTTTTAACTATTGAAGCTACCTTTTATGCTAGATCCTAAAAACTAGAATCTAAAGAAACACACCACAAAAAAGTAATTCTTTGATATTTCATACTTCATACCTACTATATCAAAAATGGTCTGTTGGTTTATTAGTTTGTAATGGGAGTAGTTTCACATCGAAATAGAAATTCTATTTTCATTGACGTTTTCTTGAAATAATATATTTTATGTATCTTAAATCTATCTTTTTATGTTTTCTCATATATGTCTCTTAACTAATGTACTCTCAGAATGTTTTTACCACAGATGCGTCCTTATTACCATGGACACCATCTGCTAAAGTCTACTCCCATTGACCCTTGGATGTAAGAATCAAGTCATTACATGTCACAATCAATGTTCTGCCTTAAGAATGAATGTCCTATGAAAAATATTGGATGCAGCATATAAATGATCCAAGGCAGTGACTCAGCTTTATATATAGTGTTAGTTTTAAAGTCATTTGAATTTATTTAAACTTTCAGATTGGATTATTGCTATATCTCTATATGAAGATACATTATCTTCCAGTAAACTACATTTTTAGCTTTTTCATAAGCTGATTTTTATTTATTTTTATCAACATAAGCACACCCTGTTGTGGGGAAACTAAACCTTAGGTCATGAGCACTGACCCGAGGAAACGAAGCCACTTTATGCTGTTTGACTGTTCTGCTTCCAGAGAGGAAAGCCGCTGCGCCCTGTGTGCGCAGAGCACGCGTTTTAAGAGATGGGATCTGATGGGTCTTTCCAGAGTTGACTGAGGACAGACACTAATGCGCTTGCCGTAAGCTGTTCACTAAAAGAGCCCCAGCCCCAAACCCTAGGTTAGCAAGACAAGCTCAGTGCAGTCAACTTGGGATTTTTTTTTCTTTAATAATGTAGATCACAATACTTTGTAAACCATTGAAATGCACATGTTTTAAACCTGCTGTTGCCCCAGGACGTAGCTCTTAGACATTTCTGGACAAATAGTAACAAACCTGTCTGCTTATCCAACTTCAGCAACTCAACTCAGCACACAAGTGATTCACTTCTGTCTGCAGCATTTGGGGTTTAAAAATAGTATGCAGGGTCTTAACAGAAATAGTGACCTAGGGCCAGTTTTCTAACAGATAAAATTCTAGATAGGAGATACTTTTCGAACTGACTGTACCTAAGATTGAAAGATAAAGGTCTTCAGAAAGATCTCCTTTACATGAGGTGTTCAGATTAAGAGTGGGTGTAATTAACTAACATTTAACTTGATTTTCTTGCCTTTGAAGGAAAGTAATCTTACTCCCTTAAACGATGTTAAGAAAGATTATAGGATAAAAAAATCTGATCCTCTAATGTACATGGAAGTGATGGAGCGGATATAGTTTTTGTAGCTGTAACCAGGTGAAAGATGAATCTCCCGGTGGGTTGGACAGCTGTAGCATCAGGAAGTCGGGCACTTCTGCTTTCTGCCCTTCCTGTCAGTTCCTTGTGTTTTTGTTTTTAAGCCTCCTTCGAGCATCCGCTTTGGCAAGTGTGGCCTGTGGGCTCGTAGGACTTGGTTCTCTAGCACCTTCCCGCAAGGCCTGAATCCAGCCAGCTGTTACTCTAACCCAAGCGATAGCACACGTTCCCATCACCAGCATCTGTACAGAGCAGGGAATTCCGCCTCCAGTGCATCGGTAGCCTTGCGGTAGAGGAGACGCAGCATCACGGCGAGCTGCAGGACTGTTCACGGCCGCTTCCATCCGAGCGGGAGATGCGTCACTGCCCCGGCTCTAGCTGCCTTCTTATGGCTCCTGTTTCTGTAAGACACTTTGAAGTTTTCGCACGTTTCCTTTAAATAAGTTTAAACAACCTGAGTTCTCGTCAGCAGTTAGCCATCCTGCCATTACACCCCCTTCTTGTCGGTATGGTTTGAGAGTTTAGCTCCATATAGACTGGTGTCTGCTCAGTCCACACGCACATCTCCACTGTGGGCAGGTGGAACGGTGTAAACAAATCTTCATAGTCCTGAAGATAATTTCTCGTGAAGTCGAATGCAAGTGTACTGTCATTCATAGTGTTTATATAAAAATATTGGGAATCTTCACTTTTGCTACCTTGATATAGCATTGGGCTATCATGTTATAACATTGAGATACATCAATTTATTAAAAAGTACTTTTATAAGAAATGTTTTCTAGTACTTTCTGACCTTCACAAGACTACACTGTTTGTATTAGTGCTGGGGCGGGGTTTTTAAAACAAAAGAATCCTATCAGCCCTGCAGGAGCATGCCAGTTCGCGGCATCACCTGCTCCTTTTGTAGCAGGGGTGCATTGACTCACCTGCACCGCCCTGCTCGGGCCTGTAGGCCAGCAGGCCAGCTGGCAGTCCACAGGCAGCGCAGAGTGCAGGGAGTGCAGGCAGGATTGCGCCTGCGCGCGCTCTCCTTTCTTGTGCAGCAATTGAATGGGAACCTTGGGGGTGCGAGATCTTTATTGCCCATGACTGCTTGTGCTTGGCGCCCGAACTGCTCCTTTGTCCTCCGTCAGTCTTGTTCTTGTGAACGTGCTCCTTCGGCGTTCCTAAGTCAGTGAGGAGAAGTCCTGGGGGGCCATTGGTGCTCACCCACTTTGCCGAATAGGGTGGTTGCTGTAGTTAGCTGTTCTCATCTCAAGGGAAGAAACCAAAAGGGGCCCTTACCAAGTCTAATCTGTTACACTAATGGGAACCAGCTCTGAGCTGCTAAAAGCATAAGGGTCTCCCCTTAAGGGAGGGGTCTCCCCAGGAAGTAAGCCAAGTATCCTGGAGGACGGGGCTTTCCTTGCCTTGTTCCTACCTGCAGATATTGGCCTTAATCTAACTTCGTAGAAGTCTGTGCTAAGAAAGATCAGTGACTTCTTGCTTCACTTCTCCGAAGGTAAATGAGTAGCAAAGAGCTACTTGCTTCCATAGGGACTCAATACCAGAGAACTGCTGAGCTGAGCCTCTCAAATGTCTTCCTTTACTAGTAACTTTGAGTAGTGTCTCGTCTGATCAAGAGAAAGCCAAAGATGTCCCTCAAGTGACTCAGATGCTCATTCGTTGTCCAAAGATGAGCCCTCTGGTGCTCCGCTCTCCTGCTCCGAGAAGAGTTCACGTCCCACCTGAGACTGTCCCACTCCCATGCCGCCGAGCACAGAGTGGACAGGACTGCCGCATCCCGAGGTGGACAGTGGGATTCCGTGTCTGGACAACCTTTAGGTGTTCCTGAGGCCCCAGCCAAGCACACAGAACAAGGACCCAGATCAGTCACTTGGAGCAACAAAAGCAAGGCCAGCTTACCCTGCACCAAGCCAGAAATGCACATGTCACCTGAACGAATAGGAAAGGCAGTTTTGTCAGCCTGGGAGACTCTAGTTGACCAATACCTGTAAATTCAAACAGTGGCAAAGGCAGAGTAAAGTTTGAGGAGCAAAGCTGCCAGACTTGGCACTAAGCAAGAATCTGAAGAAAATGTATGTCTTCTTACCAGAGACCACAGAAGTGCTCTCTCATTGTCCCATAAATATGGAAAGTTACCACTTTAGAAAGATTGCAAGAGGTCTGGGGAGATGACTCCACGGTAAAGCATTGCTGCAAAAGCAAGAGGCCTGCAGTTTGCAATCTCAGATCTCGTGTACAATCCCAGATCTCTCTGAGCAGCCTGGCAGCTCACTTGTAACTCCAGGCCTGGCAGGCAGAACTTGGGAGTCTCCAGAGCAAGTTGCCTGGTAGACAAGACTAGCTTTGTAGGTGAGCTCTGATGAAGCAAGATGAAGGCACTGCACGCTCGTGCGCGCACATACACACACACAAAGTACATGAAAAGTGGGAAAGAAAAGAGAAAACGGCCCCCTGTCTGGGGACTTGGCTGGGCACTGGACAATACATTACTTACCACATCTTCTGACACTCCTGCCTTACAAGGCTATGAGGTTAGCCTAGGATCACACAGGTGCTATAGGAAATGTCAATCTTTATACCTAGACAGTGATAAAGCTTGCCATTCGGCCATATTGCATTCATGAAATGGAAACATTTGGCCCTGCCCCAGCCATTCTAAGTCAGTCAACATGCTTGCAAACCCCCTCCCACCCCATAATGTTCATGGGCATTCATGTTGTGCTGCTCTGTTCTCAAGACTCCGTCAAATTTTGTGTGACTCTCAACAACCCCCCTCATATGTCCAGAGAAATAAAGACTTCCTAGATGAAGTGACAGCCTGGACTGGTGACTCTCTGAAGACTTGTCACTGGTACCCATCCAAGAGGTGGGGAAGGATTTTCTAAATTTTCACTGGATTCGACTCAACCAATTCTAAGTTACTGAAGAGGTGACCCCAAAATTAGGCATGGACTTGACCATTCTGGAATTGCTGCAAGGAGTATTTCCTGGAAGTCCACACTCTTAAGTTAGTTTCTGGGCCATTTCATCTGATAGCCACCCCACTGTGAGAACTACCTGCACCACAACACCCAGCTTTGGTCATCACCAAAGACCCAGCTCCTCAGACCCTCACCCCTGACAGCTAAAGGTTAAAAGCTGTGCGAGGTAGACTCAAGGAAGGGAGCTGAGACAAATCGTCCCTTGGACGTGTCACTGGAGTTGCAGCATCACACTGAAGACAGGATGTTGGGGTCCTGAAAGGAGGAAGGGCCTTTGGTTCTGGGGAAAGCTATTTCTTGTCCTTGAAGGTGTTAGGGTTTTATACCTCATGACCAGGCCTGTGTGTAAGTGCTGTAGAGAGGCTGGAAGGTGCTAGAGAGTGAAGTTGAAGTTCAAGGTTGCTTTGAGCCTGGACAGCGGGGCGCTGGGTTTGCCTGCTGCTGCACAGCTTAGAAGAGAACTCTCAGTGTAGCAGGCAGCGGCTGGGGTGTAACCATCCCTTCCTCGCGTCCTGAAATTCCCATTCTGGGTAGCAGAATGCCTTAGAGAAAGCAAAGCGCTGGCTTTGTGAGCCGTACACTGGCCCTTGACTGCTCCCTCGGCCTTTGCGCCCCCCCCCCCCATCCAGCTGCTTCCTCTCCACCGTCTACAGCTGGCTGAAACCTACGCTATCCATTTCTGCTGCAGGTCAGCTGCTGCTTCTACTCTTCCTGTCTTCCTTCCCAGTGACCTTGGTGACCTCGTGCACACAGGTGGCCCAACCAACCCTCAAGCCTTCAGCTGAGACTATTACCATTACACAAGACCTGTGTCACCACCCTGCCCCCTGGACATCAGTGTTCCACCTTCTTGATAGTCATTCCCTGCCTTCACACACTCCGCCCCTGGGGAGGCGGTGTCCCCAGTCAGAACCACTGTCTTAATTGTCGATCTCACTGTCCAGTTGTCACTACAGCCCTGACACCTCAGCTTCACCAGGACTGTTCTAAACCACTTGTGCGATCTGGAGCATTTCTGACCATCGGCTCACAGCTCAGCCGCCTTCTCTGGGCTACTTACAGGTCATTGACCCTAGCAAGCTCCCAACGCCATTAAATCTAGCTAATATCTCCCTAACCCCATCTTCATCTTTCTTCTCATCCAAACTACATTCCATGGTCAATAACTTCAGTCATTTCCTCCAAAACACCTGCTCTTTCGGTTCCCTTCCTCCATTAACACGGCCTGGCAGCCCAGCCCCGTTGGGGCCCATTCCTCTCTCTAACTGAACCTGCTTAGCTGAGTAGCGCTGGATAAAGCTCACAGTTGGAAGAGGGGACTTGATTCTACATTCCCGTCCTACACCACGGTCTACTGTTGGAAGTCGCTCTGGCCCTCTTGACTATACATATTATATATATCAATTTGGTCAATAGGCCTCTTATCTCCCAATCTTCAAACTCACTGGATTTGTACCCAGATACTATGTTTGTTCTGGGGAAACACTTCCTGCTTCCATTAAACCATGCCCCTCTGTTGCCCTTCCTCCTGGTGCCCGTCAGACATCAGCTTCCTCTCTCTACTAGAATCTTCCTACCTGACTAGAGATGCTGTCTCATTCACAACTCTTCCTGGCTTCCTTCTGCCGGACTCCTCCTCTTCCCATTCACTGTTCTGGGAAGCATGTTGATTGTGAATTGTATGAGTACAATGAAATTGGAGGTGAGAGAGCATAGCTCAGTGGTAAAGCACTTGCCTGGTGTGTGCAAAGCCCTGGCTTCCGTTCCTAGCACTATTTCTTAAAAAAGGAAAAAGATGTAGTCCATGTATGGTTTAAAGGATGCTAAAATGAATACTACCCTGTGCCCGGCCCTCGGTTTAGATAGCAAAGCATTAGCAGCTCTAGAGAACACATCCCAGCTTGCTCCTCCCTCTAGCCAGAAACAGAAGTGTTCTCTTGAGATTTGGATAACTCATTCCTTTGGTTTTCTTCATGGTTTTAATCACTTACTTCGACCTATTTTTGAGCTTTGTGTAAATTGAATTGTATATATTTTGTGATTTTTAAATTCTATATTTTTATAATTCATGCATATTAATGTAGTTATAACTCATTTTCACTACTGTATTGTATTCTATTGTATAAATACATCAGAATATTCCTTATGCATTCTACATTTTATCATTCTGATAAGCAATACTTGTGAACATTATCAGGCGTGTCTGTTACTGCAGCTATGGGGAATTCTGTAGGAACAGAACTTCTAGGTCGTGGGGAATGTGTGTGTGTTCAATTTTATTGGTGTAGAAGAACAATATACTCTTCTTATACTTTTATTAAATAAAATCCTATTCAGTCCTCTCTCCATCTGCTAATCAAACAGAACTCCACAATCTAATTATTCTCTTACAATATCACATAATGAAATTTCTCAGAGACTTGCCTTAAAAGTATTTTTCATAAGTAAAGGAATCAAGGAGATGAAAATCATACCAGCCTCCCACACAGCCAATAGGAAAAATAGGACTTAATATCACACAAGTAGTTTTTAAAATGTATTATTCAAGCTGGTACATGCTTGTAATCCCAAGCACATGAGAGACTGAAACGGGGTTGTGAGTTTGAGACCAGCTGGGCATCATTATGAGACCCTGTCTCAAAAAAAAAGAAAAAAAAATCAAAGTCTATGTTAAGAAGAGCAGAGCTCATGTGAATATTGGTCATGGTTCACAACTCTATGAGCAGCAAGATCTGGCTATAATAAGAAAATAAATGAAAAATATTTGTGAAATCAACCTCCAAAGAAATCTATGTCTGTCTCGTTTGATGATTTGCTCCTCGGTTGCAGTGTGCAAATGACATCTCGGTATTCCTAGAACTCAGGCCCACTTGAAAGATTCCTCTGTCAGATCAGAAGAGCGCTGCGCACTTTTCTTCCACGAGCATGAGGGAAAAGCCGAGAACTTCACACTTTGAAGCACCTATCATTTGTCAAAACATCTGAGGGCCCGTGTTTTGTCCGACCACCATGACCCTGAGGTCATAATGTGTGGACACTTCCTGGTTAGACGCCTCCTAACCATCTTCCCACTCCAGATCGGAGTTCATGACACACCAAAGTAACGATAAACCCGCCCGGCTTCTCGGTGGGCCACCTCCATGAATCCCATGCAACTAATCTTCCCTGGTGCTCCTCCCAGCCCACCTTGGAGGGTGCGAGGGTGGCATGTGAACAGGCACTCGTATGGGCACGTGTGCATTGTGCCCACACGTGCAGTCTAGTCCCTGTCAGCCTCTCCCCGAGGGAATGTCAACAGTCCACAGGACAAAACGGCAGCCGTGCGTTTGGAGGAACAAACCACATGGCGCTTAAGTGTTTTCCAGAGCAGCTGTAACGTTCCCACAGAACCGCCTGGTTCCTGTTACTCCATCTCCCCAACCCATCATCTATGCTTTGAACGTGATGATGGCGGAGGTGGCTGGAAGGAAGAAAACAACAGACGCACAAGCTCAGAGAGGCTCCCGACCTGTGGCACGTGGGCGCAGGCCACCCAGAGTTCTGCAACACAAAATTGTCAACTTACTTTGAAAGTAGGAGATCTCCTTTGCAACTTTGGGGGAGGGGAGACGTGTATGAAGACAACTACGTCATGTTGGGGTGTCCAGGGTGGGATGTGCCTGCGAGGTGCATTCTTCTAAAGGATCGTCTGCAACTGCAGAATCGACGTTGCTGGAAACCGAACAGAAGCCCTCATGTCATGATCAATCGACTCTAGATGCAAATCTCTGCCTCGCCCGCGTAAAGCAAAGGCACAGATGGGAAGAGTGTGAACCCTGTACCTGGAGGGACACGGGAGGGGGGTGTCTCGAGCACACCTGGGGGCCTGTGCCGCTGACTTCTATCCTCCCCAGAGGTCTATGCACCCAGCAATAACCACACCACACGGGGGCTTACTGATTGACATTCCAGGGCGCAGGTCTCGAGCCGAGACCAGGGCTGGACGTAGGGCTGTTTCTGCGCATTGCCAGAGCTGAGGGGTGCCGGACGATCAGCGATCACGTCCTCAGGGGAGCAGGCCGTACTTGGGCTGGAGCTGCATCGGGGAGCTCAGCTGCCAACCGGACAGAGTCTCGGGATGCTCTGTCCCTACCGAGCTGAGGTCCCGGTTCTCAGCCTGGCCCTTCAATACTGTTTTATTCCACATTACATCATCGGGGTACATGTCTGTTTACAGTTACAATACAGTTGTTTTGCCTCATTTTGATATTACACATTTTCATTTCTTATGTCTTCCACAGTCCGTATCACACCACAGCTAGGCTGACGCAGAGACCCACTTATCTATCACACCATATAGGCTGACACAGCAGCCCACTTACCTATCATACACAATTACATACTGTTGTTTTCATATTCAGTTGTTTTCACATTCAGTCGTTTTCACATTCAGTTGTTTTCACATTCAGTCGTTTTCACATTCAGTCGCTTTCACGTTCTTTTAATATACACATAGGCTTTTTCATTTACTAGCCTTTCCAAGGCCACATCCACATCCAGTTTCCTCACTGAAACTTTGCTCGTGCTCTCCACAGGGGGTCTTTGATGAGCCGTCCCTGATCACCTCATTTCACGGACTTACCTGACCTGAAGAAGTAGCCCCCCTCACCCTTGGCACGGGGCGCATCTCCTGCATCATCCCCGAGTGATGCGCCTGCCCTCTCCATCCTTGCCTGGGGAATTAATCCCGGAGAGTCGGAGAGAGATGCGAAGTGAGCGGATGCTGCTGCCTCTTGAGTTCACACACACCAGACTCGGGGCCAAAACTGTCTGCTGAGCAGATTCTGGCTTTGAGATTCCTGCTCACGTGATCTATTTAAAAAGTGCTGTTTACTTGGTTGTTCGGCTGAAGTACGGATCAAAAGGTCTGTGAGTGAGCTGGAGATGCCTGATGGCTTTGGCTTAATGCTGCTGAAGGGGCTCAAAGGCTCGGGGAAATGGAAAGGTTGGAGTGGGGTTTGCTGTGTAAAACTCCTCCAGGGTGAGAGGATCCAGGAGTGCCCTTCACTAGTACTCTGGGGAAAGGTTTGTGAGAGAACCACCAGGCAGCGCTCCACCGATGTCTTCTGTGTGCCAGACTTTACAGTGCGAGTCGCAGCTGCTCGACTGGACCCTGGAGTAGCAGGAGCAAAGTGGCAGCACCGAATGACCAGAGGCAAGGGGAGCGACTGGCCATAAAGGGCCTCGGAGGCCAAGGATGATCATAATAATGTGAGAAGTACAGACCTAAGTCACTCAGCCGTCAGTCATGTTCCCAGAAGCGAAGTAAACAGGAAGCTAAATTCTTGCTCAGTCGGGGTATGTAGGAAAATTCCAGATCAAACAAAGAATCTCTTCACTGAGAGGGGCCCGGTCCCCTTGGAGGAAGGACCCGGCTATGCTACTGAAGAGTCTAAATCAAACTGAGGTCCAGGAGTTAAGCCCTTGCCTCAAAAGCAGCAAAACCTGAGAAGGATCTGAATTTGGATCCCACCACTCATATCAAAACACCACGTGGTGACCTGACTTCCCACCTAGAAGGTGGAGCCTGAGAAAACCCAGAGGGAAGCAAAGTCACTCTTGGGCTTCCACATACTCAAGTGCCCTCTACTACTACTACTACACACACACACACACACACACACACACACACACACACACACACACACGCACACACGCACACACACGCAAAAGTGAAAAGTTCTAAATCTTTCTTTGATCCTGTGCCAGGTTATTCACGGAAAGAAAGGAAATAATCAGACCTTTGGAGTCTGACTCTAAAATGATGCTGATTTTGGAAATTTCCAAACATTGTGATCCTCCAAAGCAGGGGCTTGGACCAGTGTTTACTACGCAACCCTGACAACCTGAATTTGATCTCCGGAACCTACAAGATAAGGGAGAGAGAACTGACCGCCACATAAACACCGTGACACACACATGTAAGCCCCTGTGCATGCATTCAAACACATAATTGTTTTAATTTATAAAGTTGGACTTTACAGAGGTTTGGAAGTCAGCTAAGTTTCAGTCAAATTTTAACACATAGTGGGTCCAAAGTACAACACACAGTAGGTCCAGTGGACCCTTGAATTCATCCTGTGCTTGCTTCTCTAGTTCCTAAATTGATAATTGTGATGGATACACTTTGGAGTTGGAAGAATCCCACGTTGGTCCCTGAGCATAGGTAAGGGCTAACCAACATGGTTGGAAAGACCACATGTAAGTCATTAGAGTTGCCAATACCTGAGAAAATAGTGGATTAAAAACAATATCCAATCACTGAAAGGACTGAAGAGATTAATGCCAACTTCAAGCCCTTGAAAGGTTCAGCCATGGTCCCACCACCTCTCTAGCTCTCTCTATTATTTGGCCTGGGCAGAAGATGGGTCGTGGGAAATGTTGATTATCATAAATTGAATCAAGTGGTTGTTCAGTTGCAGCTGCAGTGCCGGATGTGATACAGCAAAACACATCTTGATTTGGTGTAGAGCTTCGCATCCAACACTACGTAAGGCCCACCAGAAGCTATTTGCTTTCAGCTGGCCAAGCGCATGGTGTCCTTTTGAGGCGGGATTAGAGCAGTCGCGCTGGGATGGGTCTCTCAAGGTCTTTGAAGGTCTTGGAATTCCAGAAGCCCCACTGCTGGGATCTCCCTGAAGGCACACCCCTGCTGGGGAACTGACTCCAGTCCTCTCAGATAAGAAGGCTGACTTCCCTATGAAAGGAGGATGGAGATGAGCTATCCAAATTAAACAAACAACTTGATCTCTAGCCCAGGAGGGCCCAAGAACAACTGGGTTGGGCCCCAATGGGAGTTAATCAATGAGAAAGGCAGTTTCCTAGGCTTGCCTAGGGGTACGAATATGCCTGGCCCTGGCAGCTATCTTTGGCACCCTAGCCCCTCATGGCATTTGGGGTGCCATGAGGTCGTTTTCAGCTCCGTGCTTCTCACGGAGTCCATGAGTTTTCCAGGGCACCTGCCCCTCATGGCACTCCACGTCTGGAGTCCATGAGTTCAGCCTTTCTCTCCTCTAATAAACTCTACATTAATCCTCTACACGTGTTCTGGTTTCAATCTTCAACTCCGGAGCCCAAGAACCCTGCATCATTGGGACGGTCGTTCTTGTAACATTTGGCCTCTGAACCCTGTAACATTTGGTGAGACTCTTCCCGCATCATTTGGTGACCAGATGAGACTATCCTGTAAGATCTGGTAACCCAGAAGGGACATTTGCACAGAGGAAAGACTGTTCCCGCAACATTTTCAGTCCTGCCTCGGGGCATGTTAAATTTCCAGCCCTGTTATAACCTAGTGCACAGAGATTCTGATGGCCTTGCTCTTGCACAGTGCATCACATTCCGTGGACGACCTTGTGTTGATTGATCTGAGTGAGCAGGACACAGCAGTCACGCTGAACTGACTGATTAAGGATTTGCACGTCAGCTGAAGAGACACGAGCCCAACCTGAACTCCAAGGCCTTCTACCTCAGCAAAATTTCTAGGTGTGGCGCGCACAGAAATATTCTTTCTAAAGTGAAAGAATTGTATCTAACTAACCTCTGTTACACAAAGAAAGAAACACAATGCTGAGTGGCCTCCTCTTCATTTGCTTATATTCCAAGCGACTCCGAAAACTTTTGGCTTCCAATGGGGCTCAGAACAGGAGAAGCGCGGCCTCGAAAGTTCATGCTGCTTTGTCATTTGGGCCACATAACCCAGTGTAGGGAACACTCAAGCTCAAGATCAATCAACACAAGGCCATTCCTTGAAGTCTCAGTTGCAGTGTGCCTCCTATGCCAGCCTATGCCAGCATAGTCATAGGCTGACTCCTGTTGACTTTCCCGCAAGGGGCAGGATAGATCTTGTCCTTGTCTCAAATTGGGATCAAGGGCAGAGGTGTTTTTTACATATTCCTTCCTATTCTTTGGATGCCACTCTAGACCATTAATTAGCACATCTAAAGATGGGCACAGACCTTTATTGTAATTGTATCACCACATTTCTGTTCCCTCCCAACAGTGAATGGGCTCATCAGAGCATGCTAACATGTGTTAAGGATTGGCAGGATTGCATTGGTGTGGTCCTACTACTGTTGACCTTGCAGGTGCAGTTTGTCTGCCACTATTGAGGCCATCACTCTGTGTAGTATACAGACATCACCCCCTATTTCATGATATATAAGGATTAGGTTCCATAATAAACTTGACTTGGTTTTTGGCTTTTCAAGATCCGCTCTTGACCCAGCCTGATCCCACTCTGGTACCTATCAGGATTTCGAGGTAAGCGTGCAGATCACAGAACCTCCAAATCCAGGAAAGTCAGTAGTATCCAAAATGTCAGCAGCAGATAGAGATGCAATCGGAATCTTTGACAGGCCCCAGAGCTGGACCAGAGTGGAGACCATTAGAATTTTGGAGCAAGGCCCCGTCATCTCTGAAGACAATTATTTTCCCTTTGATAGTTCTTGGCCTAGGACTTAGTGGAAACTGGCCTCCTGACAATGGGCCAAATTACCACATGACCTGATTTGGCACAGTGAAGAGGGGGTTATCTGACCCGCCAAGCCATACAGTTGGATGTAGTAGCAGCAGTCCCTCAGATGGAAGTAAAATATGTATGACCCATTCCGAGCCCAAGTACGTTATATGAACTGGCTCCACTGCTGTGGTTACCTTCTGTCCTCATGCATGCGTCCACGGTGCCGTGGGAAGTCCCCTGAGCAGCTGACCAAAGAGTAGAACCTGATTGACAGATGGTTCCACCCTCTCTGCCGGCACCACATGACACTGGACAGCTGCCACCCCACAGCCCTAAAGGACACGGATGGGGACATCTATCTTCACAGCAGGCAGAGCCTCGGATAGAGTGCCTAGTCTTCCATTTTGCCTGAAAGGAAAACAGTCAAATAGGCAGTTATGTCGAGATTCATGGCCGTAGCCAATGGTCGGGAACTTGGGAAGAGCAACTGGAAAGTTTCTGAGCAAGACATTTTGAAAAAGGGATGTGCGCTGCGGCTAGATCTCTCCAGATGGGCAAAATATTTGCAGATAATTGTGTTCATGAAAAGGTGCCTCAACAGAGGAATTCGGTAATAGATAGATAGTGGTCAACTCCCGCCCCTGCCCTCCTCATCACCGCCCAGTGGGCCCATGGTCAAAGTGACCATGGTGGCAAGGATTCAGGTACTTGTGACATGTACTTCCACTCACCAAGGAAACTAGACTGTGGCTGCTGTTGAATGCCTAGTACTGCCAGCACCAGAGGCCAACTCTGAGTTTCTTCCATGGCACCATTGCCCAAGGCGATGAGCCAGTCATGTGGTAGCAGGTTGACTTAGTATTGACCCACACGTGATAATTATCATAGATTCTGGATGTGGGTCTACCTTTCTTTCATAATGCTTCTGCTAAAACTACCATCCGCACATTAACTGGATGCCTTATCCACCATTGTGGCGTTCCACACAGCATGCTGACCAGAGAGGTGTGACGGAGGAGTCGTGCTCTGGAAGCCAGGGTCGCACCATGGTTCTCATCATTCTGACGTAGGCGGTGTGATAGGAAGAAATTACTTTTTAAAACTATTTATGTGAAAGGGGGAAGAGAGAGAGGGAGGTCAGGGAGCATGGGTGGAGGTCAAAGGACAACTTTTGGAAGTCAGTTCTTGCCTTCTGTCATGTGAGCTTCCTGGCATCAAAGTCATTTGCTATGTTTGCAAATAGTCACCTTTTCTGTCGAGCACCAGTCTTTCGAAGACACAGTTATAGCGCTGTCTAGTAGCCTGTTGCAGTTTGCCTGCATAGTTGCTGATAAATGACCATCAAATGGCTTAATGAAACAAGGGGTTTATTTCCTTACGACAGTCTGGTTACAGTTCTCAGTCCAGCTTGACGGGAGAGCACGCACCAACACCAGGGCCGAGGGAAATGGCCACACCATCACCACACAATGTCTGAGAAATGGACAATCCTTACTTGCCAGACCAGCATGTCTGGCCAAGTGAACAGAAGGATGCCAACTCTCTCAACCAGCTCTCTGATTTATTCCAGGGCCTAATCCCACCCACCATGAGCTGGGTCTTCCCCATCGGCTAGACAATCTCCTGCAGGTTTGCTCTGGGCTTAACCCAACTATCAACTCTCTACAACTGTGCCCAGAGCTTAAACCTTCAACAGTCAGGTTGACACCTGTGCTTAACTATGACATGGCCCTAGTTTGGAGGGCTGGAATGGAGTCCTCTAGAAGGCTGTATATCCTCTCACTCCTCATCTAATTTATGGTACTTTCTTCCATAGCCAAGATTTGTGGATCCAGGAACCAAGGGGTTGAAATGGAAGTGGTTCCAGTTGCCATTGCCTTTAGTAAAATATTTTATCCCTGTTCCTATGACCGTATCCTCTGCTGGCTTAGAAGTCTTGCTGTCAGAAGACAAGTGCCCCTCTTAGAGGCACAAAAATGCATTCCGTTAAACCTGAAGCTACAGATGTATTTCAGGTCCTACAGTAACGCTGACCACCACAGCAGGGGCTTGGTTTCAGATCCCAACCGAAGGAAGAGCTCAGGGAACAAAGGACATTGCTCACTTTTATAAGTTTCTAGACAGGGTCGAGGTGCTCTAAGATAATATATGGCTTTTACAGTGACTAATGCTTGATTTGGAGGCACTTAAAGAAACGAGGTTACACATAACTCAAGGCTAAATCTGGTTTAGACAGGGCAGTAGAATTGCACATAGCAAGGATGGTGAAGGGGACTTTGTTAGCACTAGAAGAGAGAGAGGGATGGACGCTAGATCCCCCTTGGGGTGCCATGTCTCCTAGAGAGTGCTCTTTGTTAACCCGGCCCCCAGTATCTTATGGATGTCTGACTCTAAAGGAAGATATTATGAAAAATTCTTTGCTGTGATCCTTTTGAGTATTTTGTATATATTTTCTAATACTTTCTTCCAGGAACTCTAACCAGACTTTTATTGGTCCTCTAGTCTCTGTACCCCTTAACTTTTCTAGTTTCCCAGTTCTGCACTACATTCTGGCTACAGTTTATTATCTGTCTTTTCAGCATTTTGGTTGGTCATTTGCTTTTGAGTTTGCTTGAGTTTGCTTCGTTTAGAGACAGGCTTGCTTTGTAGCCAGGCTGGCCTCAAAGTTGCCGTGGGATCCTTTCGTCCCAACTGCCTCATCCACTTACTATCCCTGACTTTAACTGGAGCCAACTTACTACTTAATTCATCATTTAGACTCTTGTTTTGAGACAAATGCTTTGAGTCTTGCCAATCCGGGTTCTATCCGTTTTTGCTTAAGATCTCCTTAGATTGTTTGCCAGAGGTGTTCGAGTGGGAAAGCTTCCAGATGCTTCCCTTCCCTAGCTGAAACACAGAGCGTCCCCTGGCTGGTCCTTCAGAGGAGACAGGAAGTTCCTGTTGGAGGCTCAGTTCCTGGTTGGGCAAGCTCCTTTCTTCGCTGACTGTGGGCTTCCTCCTGGGTAAAAAGAGGGTGTTTGTTGGTCCAACAGTCCACTCTGCTTCCTGGGTCAGTGCCCGTCTGTCTACTTGCAGGAGTAGCCTTGGGAAGAGTTCGTCTGGCTCTGGAAGTGGGCCTGGAACACAGAGCAGCAGGTTAGGAAAGGCAAAGATGAAGCCTACACGGCAGGGAGACTCAGGACGCTAGAAGTGCCGGGACCATGGGACATCTTCCAAGGAAAGCTTGCAGCGAGGACTTGAGCTGGTCTGAGAGAGAGGTTATCAGAGGGCTGGGATGCCCCGAGGCAGCTGGCACTGCAAGATACAAAGGTGCAGAGTTTGGTATTTGCTCTGCTGGAGCTCAGCTTTTTCTGGTCTTTTTATACCTTCTATCTCTCCCTTTGGAATGGAAATGTTTACTCTGTGCCATTGTGAAATAACGTCTTTTTTATTAAAAGATTGCCTTGAGTCTTAGAAGAGCTTTTGAACTTTGAACACTCAAGGTTCTGAACAATGCTTTAGAACTGTTAAGACTTTGAGGGTCTCTCACAGAGAACTAACTGCATTATGAGAGGACCACCGGCAAAACCAAAAGGGTTGAGGATAGCAGCTCAGCCACAGGGCATTTGACCAGCACATGCTGGATCTTGAGATTCACTAAATAAAAATAAATAAACCAACCGAAAGTTTTACTAACACACACACAAAAAGGAAAAAACTAACCTGGTTCAACTTCTCTGGCCATGAGATATGTTTCTGGAATATCTAGTCAACCTAAGATGCCTAATAATGAATTTGGGGGCTGGAAAAATGACTCAGGGGTTAAAACTCTGCCTCGAAAGCAGAGTTCGGATCCCAGGTCCCAAGTAAAAAAACGCCAGGCAGAAATGGTGGCAGCCTGCACTTCCAGTTCTAGTGGGAGAGAAATCCCAGAGTGAAACAAGGAGGAGGTAGAAGCAATACAGGATGATAACCCGAAGTCACCCTTGGTCCTCCACAAAGACACACAGTGCCCTCTGACACACACACACACACACACACATACATACGCACACACACACACTCTCAGAGTAAATAAATAAAATATTTTTTAAAAAAAATAATGAATTCTGTGCTTTAAAAAAAAAAATTAGCTTCCTGCTGGAGAGAAGATAAGTAGAGGAGACCAACTTCCAGGTACTTCTCCACGTAAAAAGCAGGGCATGAGGGCGGGTGAAATTGTTCCACAGGGAAAAGTGTTTACCACCGTGCCAGATGACCTGATTCAATCACTAGAATCCATGTGACAGGAATTCCACTGACTTCCACATGCATTCTATGGCATGTACACACATGTACACACATGCACACACACACACACACAACCAACCAACTAATCCAATATATATATATAGCCCCTGCACTAGGGCACTAGGCAGTGAAGACAAGCAGATCCCGGGATCTTGCAGGCAGGCAGGCTAAACCAGCACAGCAAGCTTCTGCTTCAATGAAAAACTGTCTCCAAAAAAAAAGTCTCTCTATGTGCACAAACAGGCACATGTGTGAGCACAAGACCGCACACACGCATATATATGCATGCACTACATACAGAATACAGAACAATGCACGTCACACAGAGAAAAAGATTTTTCAATTGTCATTATAAAATAAAGAAAATTCCTGTCCTTAAGCTGGTAAAGAAGGAAGGTCCTAGATTCCAGTCCCAACCAGTCTGCCCCAGGGCCATATTGCTGCTGAATCAGGGCTCTAGTGGAAAGACGCCTCTCAGTCAACAAACCAGCAAACTTGACCAAAACTGCCACTATCGGCAGCCGGGAGTAGGCAACTGAAGGCTGGCTTCAGTGCCAAGCCTGGAAGGATTGGTGCAGCGCCTACAAGAAAACCTAGAGGCAGGGGACAAGCATCAGTCGCTGTAATAAACCCTCTAAATGAGTTGGGTCAAATTATGCCATGTGCTATACAGAGAGCTGATGGGGGGAAGGGAGATCCGTGGACCAAGCCTGAGCTTGGCCAACTTCCTTAGTGTGGTGGGGAGAAGTACTGCGGAGTTCACTGAATAGTCACAGCAAAAAAGTTCAGTTCGAATTAAGGCCCTTTTCCTTTCTGAAAGGAATGAATACCGAAGCATTACATTGTCAGCATTTCTTGATATTTGATGTCATCCCATGGCATCTCCATCCTGGGATTTGAAGATTTGCCAGTTTGGTATCATCTGGATGATCTTTCCTTTGGGGTCCTTGGTCTTCCGCCTCTCCACTCACACGGGACTCTACCATGATTGCCACCTACATGTCTTTGTCACGGGGCTCCTGGCCCAGCCAGCTGTGGGCAAGATGACGTGGCGGGTTTCCTTCTCAGAGTAAAGCCATTCACACGAAAAGGCCTAATGTCAGGAAAAACCCAAAGCTACAAAAGACAGGACCATCTAACTGCTCCTTCCCCACCCCCCACCCTGCCCTGCTGGACACCAGATGACCAGAGAGGTCTGCAGCCGCCAGATGAGAGGTGATAAGCTGAGGAATGTCACCAACTGCAGGGAGGGTCGTGGGGCCTCTGAGCCAGGGGCTGGATACCTGTCACTGCGAAAACTTTCGTAAATTTACTTCTGATCTGTTCTCTGTGTTAATGACTCTATGTACCTACTGTACCCTAAGAAATGCCCAGCCAAATTAAACCTCCTCTCATTTACCTCACCAAAGTGGTTTGGTCTCTCATTCTGGGAAAGAGACTTGTGCCTCCACATTGGGGGAACCCATACCCCCAACAAAATGCTTTCCCTGTCACAGACTTGCAGACTAATTTGAATTACCTGGGCTCACTGAAGCACAAAACACACTTCAGTGCTCAGTGACAGTGGGGCAGTGCCTGCGTGTGGTGGTAAATTCACGACAAACAAAACAGCTTATAGGAATTGGGGATTTTTATTCTGGCTTGTGATTGGTTACAGTTCTTAGTGCAGCTTGGCAGGAGAATTCACACCAACGCCTGGAGCAAAGGGAACTGGCCACACCACACCCACGCGGAGCAGCTGAAATGTACCGCTGTAGGCTCATGCCCACGAACTCACCGGTCCTCCCAGCAACTCTTGCCCCCGTCATATCCACCTGCCCAGAGAATAGTCCCACCCACCAGGGGCGGGGTCTTCCCCATCAGTCAGTCTCCTGCAGGTGTGCTTAGCGCTTGCCTTACTGTCGGTTCTTCCCACGTGAGCCTAGAGCTCAGCCTGCATCTGTCACGCCCGGTGCCACACCCGATCTTTGCTTTGGGACTTTGGCTTCTGGCTCCAGCGTCTCCACCCCAAACTCCCCCCCCACACACACACACCCGTTTTCTCAGTCTTCTTGCTCAGGATTTGGTCATCATGTCTGTTAAATAAAAGCTACAGGAGGCCATTGTTAGAGACTAAACTTCTGCCCTAGACCCCCAACGAAAAACTTTAAAATGGTGCCACCCGTACCAAGTTCAATGCCCTGGTACCCGGCCTGAGAATCAGGAAGGCAGAGGTAACAGCCAAGTTTGTTACTGGAGGGGTCCTGGGGACGTCCTGTGACATGTTAGACATGTTAGCAGGGTTTCCTTTCACGGATTCTTAGTTGGAAAAAAAAAATAGCTTGAAACTGATTGTGTAGCCTGTACCCCGATCTTCACCCTCTATTCCCCCCAGACTGATCCTCTGGGTCCAGCGCTTGGGAAACTAAAGTGAGCTCAGCAAACAGCCTTAGGCCCCCCGACTGCGCCTTGGGTTTGCTAGAACAAAGCTCAGCTACTGCCTCTGAAGTCAAAGAACCTGCGTGGGTAGCTTGGGGGAGGGCTGAGGAAATGACCCCTGCAGCAGCGTGCAGCCCGAGACAGGTCTGGGCGCTGTCACTTGGAAAGCCATTCATCCCGCAGGTGTGTGGCCACGCAGTATCATTAGCGGGTTTTTATTGACTTGGAAAGAGGAAGCCGTTAAAGACCCACCCAGAAATCTCCTGGTGGCCTCTCCCCGGCGCTTTCATCTCCAACTCGTTCTCCCACTCCCGACATCCCACCCCAAGCCTGGGTTAACCTTAGTGTACTGGCTCATAAACGAGGCGTCAACTGAAGATAAAAGTGGACTGGGAGAGGGACGTGGGAGGAACCGGGTCAGCAGGCATAGAGGGTAAGGTAAGGAGGGGTGCGATCAAAGCTATTAAGGAATAAAAAAGTAGCCCCCCTCGGCATCTGCATTTGAAACAGACGAAATGCCCGGGGCATTGTTCTCACGAGGCCCTCCTCCTCCTCCTCTCTTCCTCCTCCTCCTCCTCCTCCTCCTCCCCTCCTCCTTCGGGCGCCCCGATCACCGCCTGGAAACGCTCGGCGCCTCGGGGCCCCCAGACACAGCCGGGCGCCCGCGATCTCTCATTCACAGGGGGTGGGTTTATTCTCATCTCTCAAAGTCCAGAAGCGCAGGGCGCGGCGCAGGGCGGGCGGCCTAGTCGGCGCGCGCGCGCTCCAGCACGAGCAGCGGAATCTCCTCCAGGCCCTCGGGCCGCTCGCCGCGCCGCAGGCAGCGCCACCGCCACGCGGCCAGGCGCTGCAGCAGCCGCCGCAGCCCCGCGTGCGCCCACAGCCCGCGCTCGGGCGCCGCCGCGCGCGCCAGCTTCGCCTTCCTGCGCCGCGCGCCGCGCGCCGCGCCGCGTCCGAACAGCCGCCGCCAGCACCAGCAGCCGGAGCACGAGCCGCCGTCGCCCGCCGCCGCTCGCCGCCCGGCCGCCTCGGGCTCGGCCAGCCGCGGGCCGCCCCGCGCCAGGCGCGCCGCCTTGTCCAGCAGCTCGTGCTGCGCGCCGCCGCGCCGGGACCCGGGCCGCGCGTCCGCCATGACTCGTGTCCCCGCGTCGGGCCGCGCCGCGTGGCCGGCCGGAGCCGGCGTCTTGGGAACAGTCGGGCCGGGCAGCTCCGCGATGGCCTCGGGGCACCGGAGCACCCTGCGCGTCCTCTGCCGCAGCCTCGGGGGTCTGTGGCCGCTGCGCCCCCTCGGCCGGAGGTTGCGGAGGAAACGGACGGTGACCCCACAATGCCTCTCTCCGTTCCACCACCCCCACCCCCACGTCTGACCCCGGGGCGAGGGCTGCGGTCCCAGCTGTCAGGGAGTTCGAAGCCAGCCTGGGAGATAGCGTGAGATGGGGGTCTCCGCCAGAAAAAAGGGGAGAATCGGGGAGCCACGTTCCCTGCAGAATGACTTTCAGACGTGGACTGGCCAGTCAAACAAGAAGAGGTCTTGCAAGTCCATGGGGTTCAGCCCCACCTTTCTAACCAGCGAGCCCAGGAAGTGCCCACCTGCCACGGTGGAGACTCTGGGTTTAACTCCTTTTGCCCTGGATAACCAGGCCTTGCAAACTGGCTTTGGGTGCTGCTGACCAGAGAATCCTGTCTGGCCTTATCCAAAGACCTCTTTCCCCGTAGGATTGTGAATCTTTCCAGGAAGTCTTTTTTCTGATTGTCAAAATAAAAAGGGCTCTGTGTCCTTTTATTTCTAACCTTGAAAAACACTAAGAAACTTCTTTTCTGTTTGTCTGTAGAGACATGTCACACTCTTTTATTTTCTTAAGGAAGTTAAGATAATATGAATCATGCTTAGGAGAGTTACCCTTGACCATTTTTCCTCACTTACCCCTTCGTCCTGTGGTCCACTGACAATGATCAGCTTGGGAGTGAGTCTTGAGCCCCTTTCTATTCTGTGTTCCCTTGGGAGCAGGTCACCCAAACGCCCTTGCTTCTGCTTTTTATTCATCTATGAGACATGGAGAACTTACTTCATGGTTAAAGTTATTTTGGAGAGCTAAAGGAGCTAATATTTGCAAAACCCTGAGCATATGCTTGGCAAAAAAAAGCAATTGTGCCTCGCAACAAGGGATTCCCAAGTGACGGCAGTCTTATTTTATTAGGTAAAGTCACTTATCTGAGATGATGTACCATGTCAGTTACCAAGCGGGTTTGGAATATGTCGTCCTAAAATAAACCCCTTGGTCATATTGATTTGCACTAAAAGAAAATGAGATACTGCGGCAAAGCCCTCAACTCCCCCATCTGCCTGAAACACAGCGTGGGGGGCTCATTTGTAAAGGAAGTTTCTATGCTTACCAGATACTTCTCAGGTAAAGGTATCTGCTCTAGGGGGAGTTTCCCCCACCAGATTGTCATTACTAAATGGAATAAATGAACAAGCAAAGGAGCAAGATGAAGGTTCTTGTTTTTGAGGTACCAAGGCTGCTGGGTGTGTGGCGCACACCTGTTATCCCCCAGCCCAGAGACTGGAGCCAGAATTAAGAGTTCAAGGCCAGCCTGAACTGCAAAGCAAGACCCTGTGTCCAGAAGGAAAAAAAAATGTGACGGCAAGAATACAGACCATGAACACATCCACATTTCCAATAGTCATTTGTACTGTTGCATCCAGCACAAGTCACAGGGAAACACGGCACAATAATCAAATTCAAGTCTGTTTATTTGCCGCAGTGGAGAGCTGGCTCAGGCCAGAAAGAACCCTCCACCCAGAAGGTGGAGAGGGAAGGGAGTTAATAAAGCCAGAAACCACAATTATATCATAAGTCAGCTGACAGAATATCACAAGGCTCGGGGAAAAAAACTAACTACAGAATTGTAAGCATGTTATGCTTCCTCGAATTGCAGGTCCTTCAGACTTAACAGGGTACAGTCGTAAGCGTGATTCCCCGAACGAGGCTGGGGAACTAATTGAAAAATGGGGTTACTTTTTGTCATTTCAGTGCAGTGGATAAATGTTATTCATACCCAGAAAACCCACACTGTATTCCATTTTATAACTTGGGACCGGTATCTAAATCCCAGTTACCCAATCCCTTCCTAGAGTCACATATTTCTGTGGGACTCCACATACGCATGCAGTCAAACTCAAATTTTTCTCCTGTTACTCTGTCAGTTTAACTCATAACTCTACCAAAGAACCTAGAAGGTAGAAGGAAGCAATTGCTCTTCCACATGAAGGAGATAAGATTTAAGCCCCCATAGTCTTTGAACATCAGAATATTAAATTTCTATGTTGCTGTTGAGTGCTGAACTATGTGCGCCTCTGCTACGGTTCGTACACCTGTCCTTCGAAACGTTCACACTTGTATCTAGGAGCCAGCGTTTCACTGTCGTATATGTAGCATCTGAATGCACAAGAAAGCAGGGAAAGAGGACTGTTCAGTTCTTTTAAAAAACATTTTTTATTATTTATTATTCATTTATTTATAAGATAGATATAGAGCACTTATATGCACGCCATGGCTCGTGGCCGTAGGTCCGAGGACAGCTCTCAGAAGTCAGTTCTCTCCTTCCACCACGTGGGTTTCCAGGGACCAAACTTGGATCCCTGTGTTTGTGAATAGATGCCTTGCGCCGGCTGAACTCTCTCCGGCTCAGCGTTTTTACCAGTGTTTACCAGTGTTTACCAGCTGCAAGTCAACACCTGCTGCTTTCAGTCATGAGAAACCTGGGAAGTTCTAAGTCCAAGACTCAATCAGTCAACAAAGCATTTTTTTAATTAATTTTGTTTGTTGCCTAGTCATACAACCCCAACGGGCAGGTAGCCTCGCCCCCTTTCTTCCTCCTCACTCTTCTCCCTCCCCCTCCCATCCTACTCTCTCTCCCACACTTCCCTCTCTCCCTCCCCCCTTTTCTCCCTCCCTCCTCTCTCTGGGTATTTCCTGCCTGCTCCCCCCACCCTCCAAAACATCTGCTTATATGGGCCTGAAGTTCCCTCTACTTCGTCTACACTGAGTGTTCAGAATTCTGTGACATACCTAGGGGCCCCTTCTTGGGCTGCCCACTAACGTAGGAACTCCATTATATCTGTCTAACCCCTTGTCTCTAAGCCTACTGCCTAAAGCCTTCTCCCCTAAGATCCACGCTAATCTATGGGAGATTGTCAATAAAGTGAGAGATGAAAATGGAGTTATCCCAACTGATATCCAAGAAATTCAGAGAATTATAAGGTCATATTTGAAAAGCAAAGGATTATATTAAGAAGATAATTTGGTGAGAAGATGCTCCCTGAGTTCTAAGCCTGCCTGGGCTACACAGGGAAACATTAAAATACCCCCCTAAAGCCCTCACAAAAAGAAAATAGCTTTGAAGCAATGGTTATCATGGGCTGGAGTGACAAGAGACCAGCTGGACAAATCAATCACAGAACCCCGGCACCCAGAAATTTAGGCAGGAGGCAACCACGACCAGAAGGATGAGGGCCACAGGAAGTTCCACGCCTGCCTGGCTATGGAGTGAGACCGCCTGGAAACATGGAAACGGAAACAGAGAAAGAAGAGGGAGAGACAGTGCTCCCAGCGGTTATCTGAGGTCATTGCTGAGGCTGAGACGGAGAAACAGGATGGGGACAGGGGAAAGACGTAATAATAAAAGGAAAAATCCAGAAGCTATGATAATGTCTTCTGTGTTTTCTGGAAAGTGTCTAACCTGTGTGAATTTTTTTCCATTTCACCTAGCTCTCTGCTGGCCTTTACTAAGAGGCCAGGTCAATTCCAAGAACATTCCTTGTCAGCTCCACAGTCCAACTTTGTGTGAGTGTGAGTGTGTGTGTGTGTGTGTGTGTGTGTGTGTGTGTAAGATTTAGCTATGGTTCATGCTGGTCTGCTTGACTAGTGTCTTGTGACTCAAATGAAGATCTCTGCTAAACTCACTTAGCTCACAAGAGAAAGTGATGTTTCCAATTCTGATGCCCAAAGCACTGTAAATTCAGTTCCAACCTTGCGGGTTTTCGTGTGCCAGAGAAGCTTGCAGGGGCTTTCTGCTGTTTAGGTCATTCTGTGTGGCTCACATTTTATTCCCCATGTTAGGGGAGGGACATTCTTCACCTGAAGCTAGCTAGCATGCAGTTACACTTCTGTTCCCCATTACTGGTCTCTTGCTCTGTGTGACAAAGTACCTTAGTTGGTAGAATCCACCACTTGTGAACTGATTTCCTGGATGGCCAGCTGTCACAGTTAGGCACAGGTGTCAACTTGACTGTTGAGGCACAACTTGACTGAGCTTTGGGCACATTTGTAGAGAGTTGATGGTTGAGTTAAGCGCATAGCAAACCTGCAAGAGATTGTCTAGCTGATGGGGAAGGCCCAGCCCATGGTGGGTGGGACTAGGCCCTGGAATAAATCATAGAGAGCTGGTTAAGAGATTCGGCATCCTTCTGTTCACTTGGCCAGACATGCTGGTCTGGCAAGTAAGGATTGTCCATCTCTCAGCTGTTATGTGGTGATGGTGGCCAGTTCCCTCAGCCCTGGTGTTGGTGTGTGCTCTCCCGTCAGCTGGACTGAGAACTGTAACCAGGAACCGTAGGAGAGAATAAACCCTTGTTCCATTAAGCTCTTTGATGGTCATTTATCGGCAACCATGCAGGTGGACTGCAGCACCGCCCCACAATGTTACAGGGTTTTTACGTACAGATTCTTGTGTTTGGGAGTTGAAGGCCGAAACCAGAACACACGTAGAGGATTAAGGTAGATTTTACTAGGGCAGAGAAGGGACATGGGATCCATGAGGGACAAGGGAGCCTGCCCCCCAGTCCTTTTTTATATGAGTCTGTTGCAGTTCGCCTGCATTGTTGCTGATAAATGACCGTCAAATGGCTTAATGGAACAAGGGGTTTATTTCCTTACGACAGTCTGGTTACAGTTCTCAGTCCAGCTTGATGGGAGAGCACGCACCAACACCAGGGCCGAGGGAAATGGCCACACCATCACCACATAATAGTTGAGAGAGGGACAATCCTTACTTGCCAGACCAGCATGTCTGGCCAAGTGAACAGAAAGATGCCAACTCTCTCAACCAGCTCTCTGTGATTTATCCAGGGCCTAATTCCACCCACTATAGGCTGGGTCTTCCCCATCAGCTAGACAATCTCCTGCAGGTTCGCTCTGGGCTTAACTCAGCCATCAACTCTCTACAACTGTGCCCAGAGCTCAAACCCTCAACAGTCAAGTTGACACCTGTGCTTAATTATGACAGTCTTTAAATTTACAGTTGTAGGATAGAAAAAAGCTCTCTCTCTCTCTCTCTGTCTCTCTGTCTCTGTCTCTCTGTCTCTGTCTTCTCTGTCTCTGTCTCTCTCTCTCTCTGTCTCTCTCCATCTCTCTCCCTTTCCCCTTCCCACTCTCTTCTGTTCTTTTTTGAGACATGATCTCATTCTTAACCCAGTCTTGTCTGGAACTCACTATGTAACTCAGGCAAGCCTCAAAAATCACAGCACTCCAATCCTCCTCTCCCGTCTCCAGAACGTAGTGATTTCAAGTACAGCCCAGTGGTCTACAGCCCGGAGGCTCGGCAGCTGTCACGGTTCTTGGGATGGATCCTGCGGTGAAAGGCAGCTGATGAGAAAAACAAGGTGACCAGCACACGTCTTAAGTGTTCCTAAGAGCTGCGCAGAGGAATGAGCGAGTCTCTGAGAAGTGACATCCTTACATCTTCCTTGAGTCCAAGGAGGGAGCTGCACACCCGGTGGTGGGGAGGTGACCGAAGACAGAACAGAAAGTAGGTCCCCTTCAGTTTTGTAGATTTAAGCCAGTGCCCTCCCCATTAAGACCGCTCAGTGCAGGCGAGACGGCTCTGCAGTGGGGCTCACCAGGGAGCAGTGGCTTGCAGCGAAGCCGGGCAACGCATTTTATCTCTAATACCCACATGGTGAAAAGACAGAGCCAGTTCCTGCAGACACACACATAGACAGACAGACACACACACACACACACACACACACACACAGTGATGGTTAGTATTGTCAGTCTGACACGAGAAGGCAGACCTCCTGCAGCCACACGAGTTGTGGTCTCTACACTACAGCTGGCCTCTGGACATGCATAATCGGTAGGGAAGACCCAACCCACTCAGGCAGGACCGTTCCCCAGGCGGGGCATCCAGGCTGTACGCAAGTGAAGAGAGTTGGGCAGGCAGGTCAACACGCACGCTTGGTTCAGTCCGTGCATGGATCTGTCATGGATGAGACGTGACCCGCTCCCTCAGCCCCTGCCACTGTAACTTCCCACAGAGGTGGGCAGGAGTCTGAGGGGTTTTGGTTTTGAGCCAATTAAACCCATTCTCCTTCAAGTTTGTTTCTTGTCACAGCAAGAAGAAATTAAAACACGCACACACCACACACAACCTCACACCACACACATGCATACACACAACCTCACCACACATGCACACACACACAACCTCACACCATACATGCACACACACAATCTCACACCACACACATAACCTCACACCACACACATGCACACACACAACCTCATACCACATATGCACACACACACACACTTATACACATGATGAGTATATATATATATGTGTAATAGAAAATTTAAACCTATTTAACAAGAATCTTTAGGTGTGAACATTTTTCTTTTTGGTACTGAGAAAGCAATGCCCTGAGTAGAGATTTCCTTTCAACTATGTATATATCATTACCAACTTATAAAGAAAAAAAAATTCAGTTCATAGTTTTGAAGCTATCATCAGTCCATAGTCACTTGGCCTTATGGCTTCAGGCCTGTGGTAGCAACTTGTGGTGGAAGAACCACAAAACTGCTCAGGGCAGGTTCCAAAAGCCAAACAGTAGGTGCAGATTCCCACCAGAGAACAGGGCCCCTGTTTTCAGGGCTTCTCCTGGGACCACCGTTTTTCAAAACAAACGGCTGAAAATCCTCCTCATGCAACCAGGCATGTTTGGGAAATGGCACATTTCACCCACGGTCGTGTGAGCGGGAGCATTTCAGCTCCCGTTCCCCCTGTAGACACACCCCAGCTGTCCTGTCTAAGTTCGTCCCTCGCCTTGGTGTGACATCACAGACTGTGCCCCATTCACACGGTGTCTCTTCCGTGCATTCAAACTGCACTTCTCAGCCTCCTGACACCCAGACGCAGGCCAGACCTGAACTGCAGACGCAGCTGGTAAAGAAACAGCGAACCCCAACTCAGCTTGTAACTGGGGGAGGGAGAGAAAGGCAGCCAGAAGGGGAGCTCCCATGGCGCTTGCACAGGGCACTCCTGAAAGCAGAGAACACGGGCGACCTGTTGCTGAGGAGCAAACGCCAAGTGGGAGCCCGTTTGCCACCTGCTCAAAGTGAGGGGTAGCAAGGCAGAAAGTCTCACGCATCCCCCAGAAACTGAGAAATAATGGGAAATGGTCTCCCAGCAGCCTCCCAGGAAAGTGGGATGCTGCAGAAAAAGATTCCCAGCCTCTTGGGTCCAGATACTCCCAGAGGGTCACCGGGCGGCCTTCAAAGAGATCGCTGCAGCTCAAACCTGGAAACGAGGTCTTCTATGCAAACCGCGCCTCCTGAATGCTTTCCTTTGGCTGTTACAGGCTGAATCGGGGTCTCTTCCTGTCATGTTTGAATGTCCCCCACAGGCTGCTTAGCTGGTGTTGGCAGTTGGGAAAGTCAGGTGGAGCCCCGTTGGAGGAAGGCACGTCACAGGGGCGGCCCTTGGGTCTGGGGAGCCAGCAATCTGCTCTAGTGGTCTTCAGCTACCCCTGGGTCTCCATGATGTCTGCAGTGCCCTAAGCCTCTCCAGCTGTGGCATGTCTGTCCCGCCCTCATGACTGTGTCTCCCCTCTAGAACGGTAAGCCAAACAGACCTCCCCTTCCTCCCTGAAGCGAGCTATACTTGAGTATTTTCTCACAGCAACAGAGAAGATGAACTTTCTCTTTTACCCTTTCAACACCCCCCCCACATTCGTGCATTGACATGGCGACCCCCAGAACCTCAGAATGTGGTTTTACAGAGGTTAGTTGCATTAGATTGAGGTCACAACTGTGGCTCAATCCAACATGACTGAAACCTAGGGGTTGCATGTAAGGACCCCGTGAGAGTGTATATGGCAGGGGTGGGGGTTCAGAAGGAACCAGCCTTGAAGATAGCTTGATCTCCAACCTCCAACCTCCAGGAATGGGAGGAAATAACACATCAGTTGTTCGAGGCTCTCATCCCGTGGTCCCCTGCTCAGAAGCTCTGGAAACCGGGCTGACGCAGGGAGCAGCTTCTGTCTGAAACCCTGTCTAGTGCTTATTTCACTGCTGCAGACTCCAAACAGCCGAAGCACTTGCTGCTCCTCCAGAATCCTCCATGCAAGGCCCCCACGGCGCACGTTCTGAGCTCCCCAGCTGCTCCCAGGCCACAGGGTCCGCATTCCACCAGCACAGCCTGGGTAGCACTGTCCCAGAGGTTGCTGGGTCAAGGACTGCCAGATCAAATAGGAGCCATCCAGTTGGTTCTGACTGCCGGATGAAGAATAAATAGTTCTTAGCGCAGGCATGCGTCTCTGTCCATTCTGCTCCAGCAGAAGACATTCCGACGGAATCGCACCACCGCTGAGCTGCGCCCGCAGCTCTCAGCGCGGGGAGGATAGCAGAGCAGGTGCATGCATGCAAAAGAAAGAAACTAACCTCCTGTGCGAAAGGCCTCCACCCCTCTTGATCCGCTCACTTCTGAGGGTCTGGCCTGCCGGGACAATCACTAGCATTTCATGAGAAACAAGCCATATGTGCTAGTTAAATACAGGTGTGTTGCAGTCCGCCTGCATAGTTGCTGATAAATGACCATCACACAGCTTAAGGGAACAAGGAGTTTACTTTCTTACGATAGTCCGGTTACAGTTCATAGTCCAGCTTGACGGGAGAGCATGCACCAACACCAGGGCCAAGGGAACTGGCCACCATAATGGCTGAGAGATGGACAATCCTTACTAGCCAGACCAGCATGTCTGGCCAAGTATACAGAAGGATGCCAACTCTCTCAACCAGCTCTCTGTGATTTATCCAGGGCCTAATCCCACTCATCATGGGCTGGGTCTTCCCCAGCAGCCAGACAATCTCCTTCAGGTTTGCTCTGGGCTTAACTCAACCATCAACTCTCTACACCTATGCCCAGAGCTCAAACCCTCAAGAGTCAAGTTGACACCTGTGCTTAACTATGACATTCCACCCCTTGTCAACTTGACACAAAAACAATAGCACTTTTAAACTGTAACCTTTCCTTGTCCCCACAGATGTTAAAATATAAATACATTCCATGGACAAATTTAAAATGTTCTTTCATTAAAACTTCAGTTCCAATATTTTAAAAGTTCAAAGTTTCTTAACCTTAAAACTCTTAAATCAGAATAAATTAAATACTTTAAAACAGATAAAACATTGAAACAGAAGGATCTTAATAAGAAAACATTAAAAAGAACAATGTCCAGCAAATCACCGCATCCTGTACTTCAGTGTCCATCTTCTGTTGCTCATCACATAGTCAAGGCGGCACAAAGATTCGAGGCATTCCCAGTCCCTGTTTGCAGCTCGAAGTTGTAAGAGCAAAGTTCCTCTGAACCAGGCTGAATCTCTACTCACAGTTGTCCTCAGCAGCAGTCCCACAGTTCTGGCATCTCAAATACAACTCTGGGTTCTCCTCTGCAGCTTTAAGCTTCACCATCTCTTGCAGGACTCTACGCCTGCCACTTGGTGCCAAGCTTTTGCTGCTCTCCATGAACCCTTCAGTACACGAAAACCAGTATCACCTGAAGGACGCTGCCAGATTCCGAAGCGAAGTTGAAACGCAGCTTAGTCCACTGAAGCCACAGCTGCACCAACTTCAACGCGCTGACGCTGGAAAAACCTCTCTTCTAGGCAACCAAACTTGCAAAGGGCAAGAAACAGCTTGAACTTGGGCTTTCGCCCCCTGAAGGAATCTGAGCTTCCAAACCACGAACTTGCCATACGGTGGTTTCCAGGTCCTCCACCGTCTCAATGCAAGTCACTAGGTTTTCCTTCACTGATACTCATTTGTCCAACAGCAGCAGATATTCTGCTGCCTGCCCTTTGTACATCCAAACCTTCAAGGTTGCCAACACAGCTCTCCTCAATCAAGCAAACCAGTCCATCGTCCTTATATTGTTTTACCAAAATCCTTGTTTCCCTCATCACAAATTGAGCCCAAACAATGTATCTCAGCAATTGGCCCACTAAACACTGAAGAATGGTATTTGTAAATCCACAAAGTGAAAATTCTCAAGCATTTTCAACTTTGTCCAGCGAAACCGTTCAAAAGACACAAAATCCACAGTCAGATTTATCAGCAACACCCCACTTCCTGGGTACCAAATTCTGTTGCAGTCCGCCTGCATAGTTGCTGATAAATGACCATCACACAGCTTAAGGGAACAAGGAGTTTACTTTCTTACGATAGTCCGGTTACAGTTCATAGTCCAGCTTGACGGGAGAGCACACACCAACACCAGGGCTGAGGGAACTGGCCACCATAATGGCTGAGAGATGGACAATCCTTACTAGCCAGACCAGCATGTCTGGCCAAGTATACAGAAGGATGCCAACTCTCTCAACCAGCTCTCTGTGATTTATCCAGGGCCTAATCCCACCCACCATGGGCTGGGTCTTCCCCAGCAGCCAGACAATCTCCTTCAGGTTTGCTCTGGGCTTAACTCAACCATCAACTCTCTACACCTATGCCCAGAGCTCAAACCCTCAAGAGTCAAGTTGACACCTGTGCTTAACTATGACAAGGTGTCAACTTGACAAGTCTGAGTTTTAGGCACATAGTGAGGAATTGGTAGTTAAGGCAGTCGGAAGCAAGCTTTCAGGAGAAGATCTAATTGATGTGGGAGACTGTTCCCTGGGCAGGAGAGAGGACTGGCTCAGCGCTTTGGCATTCTTCATCACACTTTGCAGATTCTCAGTTTGGCAGGTGAGATTTGCCCCTCTCAGCAGTCCCTGTGGACGCGGTGTGGCCAGTTCCCTTGGCTCCTGGTGGCGCCCTGAACTCTCCTGCCACGTGAGCTGTGAATGCTTACAGAGACTCGTGATTGAGAATAAATCATGATCAAGAATAAAACCCCTTATCTCCCTTACATCCCTATTTGGACATGAATTTATTAGCAACCTGCAGATGAGATGCAGCACCGTACTAGTGCATTTTAAAAACATTGTGCAAGGGGACTGAGTAGATGGCTCAGGGGTGAAAGCCTGTGCCTCATAAGCAAAAGGACCTGAGTTCAGATCCCCAGATCCCATGTAAAAAAAAAAAAAAAAATGCTGGGAAGATAGGGCTGTTCCTTGGAGGGGCAGAGCCTGGGAAACCCTAGAGCAAAGCAACCAAGTGGAAGAGGATCCAGAATGCTTCCCAGTGTGACCCTTGGCCTCCACACACATAGCATAACAAAACATCCCCTACAGGTTCTCCAGCTTGTGGCACAACTGGGGAGATGATAGTGACTAGGAAGCAATGCCGAGCTGGAGGTAGCAGGTCACTAGATGCCCGGAAGGTTCTACCACTGCCCAAGTCAGGCCCCATCTGCTTCCTGTCCACCCTGCATTGACGACGCTTGCCCGCCACACTCTCCGCCACGATGCTTTGGCCAAGCAACCATGGACTAACCCTCCGAGACCATGACAAAAGACGTCATTCCTCCTTTAAGCTGCGCCGAGAAACCTGATGGCCCTCCAAGGCCACAGGGACGGTCAGTGGCTTTCTTCCCCATAAAAGCGTCTCAAGGGATTTTCTTCCAGGTCCCTTGAAGATCTTCTAAGGTAAAGCCTCTCAGAAGATAGGGGAGTCCTATCATCCCTCCAGCCTTGAGCAGACCTGTTCTGGCACCTGTCACAGTTTGCCTGCATATTGCCAATAAATTCACCGCAAAATGGCTTATGGGAATGTAACAGTTGCTCTTAACTATTGCTGTGAGAGACCACCCAAAGTCAAATAACTTAAGGGAGAAAAGGAACTTTAGTCATCTTACAGTTCCAGAGGGGAGAAACAGTCTTTCATGGAGGAGGTGACCTGGCTGGAGGTAGGCTGTCACTGCAAACAGCCAGTAGGCTAGTGGGTGACGGCTGAAGGCTGGAGGATTCCTGGAGAATCTCTCTTCTTCCCAGTCTTCTGTTCTATGATTCCTTTTATCTGGTCCGCTACTGGGAGGTTCTAATCAGATCTATGGAGGTTACAATCGGATCTAGAGCTGGTCTTTGTATTGTCCAGATAATCTCTTCAGGTGGTCTCGGCTGATCTTAGTCAATGCCAAATGTGTCGAGTTGACACCCAGGATTAACTATCACAGGGAACAAGGGATTTTTTTTTTTGACTTATGATTGTCCAGTTCTACTTCTCATTCTAGCTCTACCACCACTCAGAGCTGAGGGAACGGGCCATACCACATCCATTGCTGAACCAGCTAAAAAGTGCGATCGTGAGCTGCTGCTGCTGGAGCTCACTGCATGGGCTGGAGGGCTGGATCTCCCCTCATCAATCTCCTGCAGGTTGGCTTAGGCCTTGCCTTGCCTATCAATTCTGCACAGATGTGTCTACAGCTCAGCCTGCAGTTGTCAGAATGACACCTGTCTCTAGTTATCACACTTCTCAGCGGCCATAATTCCGAAGAAGCAAGGAAGTTTGCTTCTCCTGTCTGCTCTGCCCTGTGGAGGCCCCGGAGAGGAGAGCATCCATGAACCAGGAAGAAGAGCAGCCAAGAAGATCAGCCTGGCTAATCTCAGGCTTCCAGCCTCCAGAACATGGCTCCCGGAGCACAGCTAAGCAAACCGTGAGTTGCAACTCCGTATGGGGTTGTGTGACTGAGTATGGAAATATGAGGACTAAAATAGTGGATCCCAGGCATTTGCGACTGTGCTCACCTGTCAAACACGCTTGACCTCGGCCTCGGTTCTGAGCACGCGGCATGTCCTTCGTATGCGGACGCCATCCTGCCACCCGCTGCCCAAGAACGCCTCAGCCGTCTTGTGTGTTGAATTGTGGTGTTTTCACCGACTGTACGAAACTTTCTGCTTTTATAGAAACAGGAGTTCAAGAGAAGAGAGCAAAGTCTTTTAATATTGTATAGGGGAGAGGAGAGATGGCTCAGGGTTAAGTTTCTGCCTCACAAAGTCTTTTAATATATATGTATTTAATACCATCCTTAGCACGGCTGTCTTGGTTTGAATGGGAGCTGTTCCTCCCGCACGCGGGCTCATGTGTTTGAATCCTTAACTGATTGCTAATGTTTGGGAGAGTTGTGCCCCCCTTTGGAGGCGGAGCTTTGGTCATGGGGGTGGGCCTTCGGTTCTGTGAGCCATCCCCCTGCCCCTTTCTTTCACTGCCTTCTGATGGCTGTGACCTGAGCGGACCTCCTGCTTCTGCCTCCAGACACCTTCTGCTGTGCGGTGACCCCCACACCTGACTGTAGCTCCCCTCTGGAACCTCAAGCCCAGCATATCTCCCTCTCCCTCTACGCTGCTTGAGTCTGGTACATTACCCCAGAAAGCAAAAGAAGGGTAACCGCAACAATGTCAGTAGCAAACTAGTATATCTTTTTTGTTTTCAGTTTTGGAACCTTGGGTTTTTGTTTCATTTAATTTTATTTTTCTACTTTTACATATTGAGCACTCATCCCTGCTTCCCTTCATCTCCCCTCCTTCCCTTCATCAACCCCTCCCACTGCCTCCTACTCTCCTGCCTGTATGTGTCTATGGACCCCAGGGTTCCCTCTGGCTTGTCTACTCTTGTCGGGGGTACAGGCCTCTTGTGGCATAGCGAGTTGCATCTCTTCGGGCCACCCCACTGATAGCGTTTCCCTTCACTCATCCAGCTTTAGTCCCCAAGATTTCCACTGTATGTTCTTGTCTTTCTTGAGTTCCTAGGTAGTCTACGGGGCATGTTGGTATGTCAGTCGTTACGCAGGTCTGGTAAGAACAAGTCTCACTGCAGTGACAAACTAGTGTATCTTTAGATTACAGTGTGTTAAACAAGTGTATTCATCTCACTGGTATGCAAAGTTTTCTCTCATCTTTAATAAAGGGTAAAATTTTAATGCATAAAAAGAATTACTTCAAAAAATTTTATGATTTTTTTCAGTAATTTTTAGTGTATGTGTGTGTGTGTGGTGTGTTGTGTATGGAGGTCAGAGAACAACTTGGTGGAGTTGATTCTCCCCTTCCACTTTGACTTTGGTTCTAGAATTTCAAGTCTTACATTAAGACTTTTTGATCCATTCAGAATTGGGTTTTGTGTAATTGATATGCAAGGATCTGGTTTCATTCTTTTTTTTTCCGTAGGAAGTCTTAATTTAATCTCTTGTCAACAAGTTTTGTGGTCAAAGGTTTTGCAAACTGTAGCAGTCCTGGCTACATTGAGTGTTCTTCTTCGACAACCAGCATTAAACTAGATATTTCTAGAGGCATCAGGTTGAGCTCAGTAAATAGTAACAGACATGAAATCTAGTGAACTAAAAACCTAAAGTGTGACTTCATCAACTTCAGAGATGCTGCGTAGTTGGAAAGAATTCTCATGCAATTGACTTCATGTCTTGAGACCTATTTTTTGAACCAGAGAGAACCTCTTGGGCTTTTCAAGCTGAAACCTTCTCATTGAATATCCTTCTGCAACCAACTGTGATTCCTTCCTACTTACTTCCCACTGGTCGGTGTGACGCCTTCAGACACACCCTGCTGTGCTGCACAAGTTGATCATTTAGAAGGCCATGTGCTTTAGTCAGTGTTACACAGCCTCCACCTTGAAACTTAACCGTTTTATCTCAGCCCTCAGGTTTGGAAGTAGAGTCCTGTGCACTGTGAGAGAAGGACGGCACTTGCTAGAACATGTTGCCTCCACCCCCCCACACACACATTTACACAGCATTCAAGATGACCGTGGGCATAAAAGTCCCAGGTCACCCACAGTTCCACTGGCTCAGTCACCCACATGTGGATAATCCAGCTTTTCTAGCATAATTTGTTGAAGGTGCTGGTCTTTTCTGCAGTGTGTATTTTTGGCATCTTTGTCAAAAATCAGGTGCACTGATTTACATCCACTCCGCTGTCCATTCCTTTGTGTGTGTGTCTGAGGCAATGCTGTCTTGTCATGATGACTCTGTAATGAACGTGGAAGCAAGTATGGCCACACCTCCACGGCCTCTGTTTGCCCAGGGCTGCGTTGTCCAATTGGGCCTTTTGTGTTCTATGAATTTTAAGATTTGTTTTTCTGTTACAGTGATAGATTTCCCCCTTCCTCCAAACCCCATATTCAGGGCAAAAGCTCTGCTTGCTGGTCACTGCCCCCCCACCAGTGGCCCGCGGGCACTGCGCCCCCAGTGGCCAGCAGGCAGCAGGCACTTGCAAACAGAGCCTAGTCACATACCTCATTGGGACAGGGACTGATGATTCATTTCTTTCTGTCCTTCACCCCACTCACGTGCCCAGGGATTAAAGCTCCACTCCACCTGCAGATCCCGCTTTTTCTTCCTCCCAGAATTAGTCCAGTCGCCATGTAACCAATCAACTTTTTTCATTCCTCTCTGTGGCTTGAGGTGTTCTGCCTTTTTTTAAAAACCTTACATAATGGTGTCAAAACCCGGGCTTGTGTGTGTGGGGGGGCATTATATGTCCCTGTGGAGGACCAAGGGTGACTTTGGGAATCATCCAGGATTGCTTCTACCTCCTTTTTGCTTCCCTCTGACATTTCCCAAGCTCCGCCCACTGGAGCCGGCAGTGAAGGCCGCCACCATTTCCCCCTGACATTTTTACATGGGACTTGGGATCTGAACTCAGAACCTTCTGCTTGTGAGGCAGAGTCTTAACCCCTGAGCCATCTCTCTGGCCCTTGAGGATTTATTTCGATAGACATTTAAAGCAGGCGTGTCCAGGACAATATCAATCAAACACACCTCATGAGGGTCTCTAAATTCCCAAACCATCTCTGACCTGGGCCACTCTGATGGGCTAATCAGAGAGGCTGGGACCCCAAGGTCACAAACCATACCCCTCACCAAGGGGTACCCCTGGTTAGAGGCGGGGTGGGGGCAGTGCCGGCTGCAGGTGGAGGGATCATCCGGTCCCCGAGGCTCAGCGGTCCATGGAAATGACAGGGTATCATCGGCCTTCCAGCCCAGCTGCCAACAACACCCCACCCCACCCTGCCCCTCTGAGCCACGAGCCACAAGCAAGACTCTTCCCTTTCCTGAACTTCAGATCTCTGTCGTCCTTCTCAGGAGGAGCATTGAGTGGGATGGGAAAGTCTCGCCAAGTGTGAAGAGAGTGCCAGGTTATCCCGACCTCGGGAGGAAACACCAACAGACCTTCAGGCCATTCTAGAATGTGCCAATCCTCTCCCTCCTCCCATGACCCGTGGAGGGAAAAAAGAGACCCTCTGGCTTCTATGGGGACTGATGGGGAGGGAAGGGGTCTTCTGAGGTGCAAGGAAGGCTGGGAATGTAGCGCCGTGCTACAGTGCTCGCTTCGTGCGCACAAGGCGTGGCTTTGATCCCCAGCACAACGAAGCTTTTAATTAAAAAAAATTTTAGGGCTGGAGAGGTGTGGTTCAGGGATTAAGACTCTGCCTCACAAGCAGAAGGTACTGAGTTCGGATCCCAGGTCCCACCTACAAACACTAGGCAGAAATGGCTAGTGCTTCTGGGCAGAGCCTGGGAAATCCCAGAGTGAAGCAAGAAAGAGGTAGAAGCAATCCAGGATGATTCCCGAAGTCACCCTTGTTCCCCCATGGTCCCCCACAGGGACATACAATGCCCTCTGATACACACACATAAAATAAATAAATAAAATATTAAAATAAAATAATTATTAAAATAAAAATTAAAAAAACGGGCGAAATGGCAGCAGCCTGTACTTCTAGCTCTGTCTGGTGGGCAGCACCTGGGAAATCCCAGAAAGCAAGGAGGTAGAAGCCATCCAGGATGATTCCCAAAGTCACCCTTGGGCCTCCACAAGGACACACAGTGCCCTGTGGTACACACACACACACACACACACACACACACACACACACACACACAAAAGAAATTTTTAATGATATTAGTGAGAGCCAACAGACTGATGTCAGTCTTACATGAACCTTCCCTGCTTTCCTTCCTTAAAAGCAAAAATAGCATTTTCCTTTGGATTTTGTTTCTAAGCAACTGTTTCATTGAGCCCACGTTTTGACAGTTCCTTGATGTGTGAGTCATATTTACGTTGTATTTGCAAAAACGTCGTGCAGAAGAGCCCAGCTTCAAGCCAACTGAGATCTTAGTGCACTGCTTAACCTTCTCTGGCAGTCTGGTTATGTCTACCACCTGTTCTTTTCTCTTTCTTTACTTTTTATATTTTTTCAGACAGCATTCTCTGATGTTGTCAGGTTGACCTCTAACTCCCGGGCTGGAGAAATCCTTCTTCCTCAGGCTCGCAAGTAACTGGGGCTGGATGCCCACCGTCGCATCCGGCTGTGGCCCACTTCCAACAATGCTTTGCATTCATTGAAAATAAAATGCAGGACTTGGGGTATGGCTCAGTAGGGAAGCACATGCACCATGAATGAAACTGGGGGTTCAGTCTCCTGCACTGAAAGAAAAAAAATACGTATAATTATAAAGGAACTAAATAACAGCACATATTTTTCAATTTGTGATACTCACATTTTAATAAGATGGCCAGTGAGTCTAATACAACTATCAATGTCGTGAAGGCGTGACATGCACTAGACAGCTCATGCTACCCAAAGCCACTGCAGTGTGCTGGCAAACAGCTATGGTACTGCTGGGGAGCCGGCTCCGTTGGTAAAGGTTTGTTGTGCAAGCACAGGATCCACATGGGAAAAAAAGTGTCAGGCAGGATGGCACAGGCTCGTGATTCTGACAGTGGGAGGCAGAAACAAGGGGATCCCGGGGACTCGGGTCCGGGTAGTCCAGTCTACTTGGTGACCTCCAAACTCAGCTGGAGACTGTCTCAAAACACAGTGGATGGCTCCTAAGGAGCACCCAAGACCCCTGGACTCCACACACGTGCACTTATGTACACACACACACACACACACACTGAATAGTGTCTGCTGATGACAAAAATCACGGGAACTGGTGAAGCACTGTAGTGTGCTGTGTTTACAGTAAAGGGAGATTCCCGGGTAAGTAAATAGCTAGTAAATTCCTTGTCTGAACTCATGAATCTCCTGGACTCTAGTTAATCTCCTAGGCCTAGTTAAGAATCCCATCCTGGGCTGGGGAGATGACTCATTGGCTAAAGCTTTGCCTCTTGTCATAGTTAGACACAGGTGTCAGCTTGAGGGTTTGAGCTCTGGGCACATTTATAGAGAATTAATGGTTGAGTTAAGCCCAGAGCAAACCTGCAGGAGATTGTCTAGCTGATGGGGAAGGACCAGCCCATGATGAGTAGGACTAGAGTAGAATAAAATACAGAGAGCTGGTTGAGGAAGTTGACATCCTCGTGTACACTTGACCAGACAAGCTGGTCTGGCAAGTAAGGATCGTCCTTCTCTCAGCCAATATGTAGAAATGGGGTGGCCAGTTCCCTCGGCCCTGGTGTTGGTGTGAGCTCCACTGTCGAGCTAAGAACTGTAACCAGACAATCATAAGAGAAAATAAACCCCTTGTTTCCTTAAGCGGTTTGA
Organism: Typhlomys cinereus; assembly: GCA_023101885.1. Classification (NCBI taxonomy): domain Eukaryota; kingdom Metazoa; phylum Chordata; class Mammalia; order Rodentia; family Platacanthomyidae; genus Typhlomys; species Typhlomys cinereus. The sequence continues at coordinate 4,440,421 of JALPQD010000112.1, read as the reverse complement.
TGGTCATTTACCAGCAACCATGCAGGTGGACTGCAGGACCTCTCAAGCAAAGGGAACTGGGTTTGGGTCTCCAGATCCTATGTCAAAATGCCTGCCTGTAATTCTGGGTTTGGGTCTCCAGATCCTATGTCAAAATGCCTGGAAGACGGAGCCTGGAAATCCCCAGAGCAAGCTGACTATGAGACCAGTCCTAATGGCAAGCTCTGAGCTTAATAGAGAGCAGGTTCACGGCAGTGAGATGGAACAGCAATTGAGAATGAGCCAGTATCACCCTTGGGCCTTCACAGGGACACACACTCAAGTGCACTTACACACACATACACCTGCACACACGTACACCCACCCACATGCAAAACACACAGGTATACAGTGTACACACACACACACACACACACACACACACACATACACACACGAGAAGAAAAGAAAAAAAGTCCCCTTTTTAGCTAGTATGGTGACCCCTACCTGTAATCCAGGTATTTAGGATGTAGAGAAGAATCATTTAAGTCCATGGGCCAAGGCTGGCCTGGACAACATAACAAGATTCTGCCCTCAGGCCCAGCCGAAGAAAAAGAAAGCAGACCCTTTCTGGGCTGGGGAGATGGCTCAGGAGTTAAAGCCTTTACCTCTCAAGCAAAAGGACCTGAGTTCAGATCCCACATAAAAATACCAAGTAGATATGGCTGTGGCCTGTGATTTTAGCCCTGGAAGATGGAGCCTGAGAAACCCCAGAACAAAGCAATAAGGAAGTAGAGCAATCCAGGATGATTCTAGATATTACTCTTAGGCCTCCAAAGACATAACACTCGAGTGCCCTCTTGTACACACACACACACACACACACACACACACACACACACACACAAAGTTCCTTTCTCAGAGAAACGTTTCAAGGCTGTCTGTACTGAAGGAGTCATTTCCCTTGCTGACAGCACACATGCTGGTTCCTCATTCGTCTCTGGGTAGTGACAGCCCTTCAGCTGCAGAGAATTCCGGAAGCCCATCTTTGGGTAAGGGACGGAAGTGTGGGGAGCACAGAAGACGAGAGATCTGCTATACAAGGGGAGACCGGGGTACAGAGGGGCGAAGCACTGTGGGCGTTGCTAGGCCAAAGCCTGCACTCTGGATGATACATTAGCAACTGACCGGGCCATTGAGTGACTCCTCCCTTGGGTGGTTGAGTTTGCTTCTTGTCTGCAAGACAATGATAGACTGAACTCCCTCCTTGGAAGTTGAGAAAACTCCCAGGTCCTCTAAGAAACCAGCTGGGCTGTTCCTCCCCCAACAGTTCTGTCCTGCTTACCTGAGAGATGTTAATGCATGTGCCAAGTAACTCTGTTTTGGGACATACATTGTCCATTCTCTTCTGGCAACAAGGTGACATGCCTGTTTACCTGGCGACATCATGTCTGGTCCCACAGCAGCTAGATGTCACTCCTGACTTCTCTTTGTTAACTAGAATGCATACGTTTTACATAATCCTGTAAAGAATTTGGTTCTGCTCCTTTCTTTGATGTTTTCCTGAATTTGGCCCTGCTTCCTGATTATAAAAACCCTGTTCGTTACAATAAAGTTGGCTTGGATGATAGCGGACATCCAAGACCCCCTCTGACCCAAAGCCTGAAACTTTTAATTCCTACTGCTCCCGTTTCAGATTTCCACGTTTGTAGCTTCGGGTTCGTGCTGGTTTGTGGGCCCGGGACAAAGCACCTTCAGGACTGGGGTGCAGCTCAGTCTGTAGTATGCTTGTCTGGCGTATTCAGAGCCCTGGGTTGATCCCCAGCATTGCATAAACAAGGAGAGATGGCCCCAACCTCTCATCCCAGGCCTGTCGGGGTCCAAGCAGAAAGATCGAAACCTCAAGGTTACCCTCGGCTGCATGGCACTTTTGAGACCAGTCCTGGATACAGGGCAGCCTGTCTCAAACACAGTAGATAAATCAATTAAGTAATTAACGATCAAAGAAACACCTTTCACCAGTCCAGCACACGGAGACGCTTCCTCCTCTCTCCCAGCTGCCTTTCCTACCCCTGCTTACCACTCTTCCTAATTGCGCCTGCACGGTCACAGATGGCAGCGGGCGTCCCTGCTCCTGTCGCGCCTGCGGGGTCAGCGGGGTCTTCTCCATATGTTCCCCCACATACCCGGTCCTGCTCAGGCGCCTGCTGGGACATCTCCACAAACATGGGCCCCCAAGTCCACCTCTCTGTCTGGGTCTCCTTCAACACTCGACCCCACGACTCCTGCCCCCTCCTGCCCAGCGAGTCCTCGCCCCGCTGACAAGGGCCAGTCTCTTCTGGGGTACAGGACACACATGCCTTCAGCTCACTCGGCGCCACCCACTGCTGTCCTTACATCAGACACTGACCACACTGAACTCAGCCCTTGTCCCCCCATGTGTCCTTCCCCCATCCTGGCTCTCAACTCCCACCCACCTCTGGATTGAGCTGATCTCCCCCATCTCTGAATCCCGGGTGGGCACATCACACCCAGAGAGAGCGACAGGGAAGTATCCCCGGGTATCCCGGGTATTAACTGCCAGACTCTAGATGCTTCGAGAATCAGAATCATGTATGGTGTAGGCATCACGCCTGTTTAATTACGTACCCACTCTAACACCTCATCTTACCTTCCCCTGTTTAGCTTCTTCTGTGCCATAGGAAATCACTATGTGTATTTGGAAGAAACACTGACACGCGAGAGAGGATGAGACCTCCCAGGGCACTTTCTTCAGCCAAGACCCTCTCATGCATCAAGAGCCGTTTGCTAGGTTCAGAAGGCATCCTCAGCCCCTCAGCCCAAGGCAGACAGCTCCTCCACATGGAGCCAGAAGACCTGGGTAGAAGCCCGAGTGGAAGCTGGAAACCAGGCACAGATGAAAGGGATTCCCCTAGTCTCAATCTATTTCTGTAGGGACACCTCTCACTGCCTTCCGGGTGCCCTCAGCCTCTGTTTTCACCCAATTTTCTACATGTAAATCTCTCCTTTAACCTGCTTCTTTCAGCTGTTTATCACACATGATATATCTGACTAACACAGTTCACGACCTGAAAGCCCATACTTTAGGTCAAATCTAAAGGCAAAGGGGTTAAAAAAAAAAAAAAAAATCAGTGTCCTGGCTCTGTGGGAAGCCTGTCAAGAGGAATTCTCCATGATTCCCAGGAGGAACATTGCTCTTCTATGCAGGACTGGTGGGATGAGACCCACCCATGCTACAAGGACCATCCGCTCTACTCACTGAATGGACTTAAATGTTAACCTCATCTAGTCATGCTCAGAATTCACCCACCTCTCTGAGCAGCCTGCGATCCGGCCAAGTGGACACACACAATGCGCCATGATTATATGAAGTCTGAAAACAGCCAGACGACCCTGCCCTGTAGCAGCTCAGGTGTCGAGGGTGTAGCTTAGAGCACTGGTGTGCACAAGACCCTGGGTTCACTATAAACAGCAGTGAGACCCTGAGCCTGTTAGTCCCAGCGGTCAGCCTGACACTTGGGGGTAAGTCAACATTGGTCCTTGTCCCCTCTTCTCTGGAGCTCGGTGGGGCCATTTCCCTCTGCTCCTGCTGGGGACTCTTCTACCATGACGGAGTTCAAGGTGTAGCTGTGCGGCGGAGACTCCTCACAAGCTGGCCAATCAGGAAGCAGAGAACAGGATCAGAGGCAGAGCTGGTCTATTACCCTTAAAGCATGCTGTAGTACACCACTTCTGCAAGCCATCCAAGGGGCTTCACAACGTCCCCCAAACAGCAGCCACCGTCTGATAACTAAGTGTCCAAGCACATTCAGGAAGCACATTCAGGCTGTAACAGTTACAAAGTAGCTGTAACTACTATGTCTTATAACATAAGGCCACTATACATCCCTTCCAAGAAACCGATATTTTCTTGACTTGTAGCCTCGGCCTCTCAGCATCCCTGGAGAAGGAATCAAACCATCTGGGTTGATTAAGTCAAAACTCAGGAAGTGATGAGGAGTCTCCTTTGCGTCACAGAGTCCCTTGTAAGCCGGACAGGAGAACCTAGATATGAAAGTCACACTACTACCCAAAGCCTAGGAGTCCTGGCCTATCATGACGGGAGATACAACTAGAAAGCATAGGCCATCAGCTCAGCTGAAGCGCTGTCCACAGAAGCCTGCAGTCTAGCTGACCTGTGTCCTATGTCCTGGACAGTTCTCTAGCATCGCTGGGTGGACAGCAGTAGATCTAAGACTTGAGTCATGTGATAGGAACCACAAAATGCAAGGACTCTGGATAATTTTTTTTTAAGTATCCCTAAAGTAGTACTGCATAAAGAGTTTTTTCTCTCTTAATTTTTTAAAAGATTTTGTAGGGAAGAAAGCCAATAAACCTATAGGTAGGAAGACAGTACATCAAGCTGCTCTGTAGGCAGCTGTTCCTATACCCATAGAATGGGAATTTACAATGGAAATCTTTGGTTCTAAAGCTGGATGAGTGAAGGAAAATGCATATATCACTGGAGTGGCCTGAAGAGAGGTAACTTGATATAGACTTGGAGGCCTGGACCCCTGCAGGAGTAGGCAAGTCAGAGTGAACCCTGAGGTCGATAAAAGCATACAAGCAGAAGGGTGGGAGGGAGTGGGAGAGAATGATGAAGAGAGGGGAGTTATGGGAGGAAGGGAAGCTGGGATAAATACTCAATATGTTTGTAAAAGTAGAAAAATTGGGCAAAAAGAAAGATTTTAAGGGCTGGAGAGATGGCTCAGGGGTTAAGTCTCTGTCTTACAAGCAGAAGGTCTTGAGTTCATATCCTGGCAGAAATGGCAGCAGCGTATACTTCTGGTCCTTGAAGGCAGCGCCTGGAAAACTCCAGAGCAAAGCAAAGAGCAGGTAGAAGCAACCCAGTGTGATTCCTGAAGTCACCCTTGGACTCCACAGGCACACACAGTGTCTTATCACACACACACACACACACACAATAAAAATAAACTTAAAAATTTTTTTAAATATTTTGATCCACATCATGGTTTCAAATGTGTCCCCCACAGACTCGTGTTTGGGAAAGTCATGGCACCTTTAGGAGGTGGAGCCTTGCTGAAGGAAGGCAGTCACAGGGGGAGGACCTTGAGATTGGTTAATCCCACCCTGCTTGAGTTAGTGAGTCTATTCTTGAGCTTGCAGTCTTGCAGCTCTCAGCCTCCACGAAGGACATGACTTAACCCCCCTCCAGCCTCGGCCAGCCAGCCATGCCATTCCCACCATAAAAGACTGTATCTCCCCTTTGGAACCATAAACTGAATAAATCTCCCTTTCTCCCTTTAAGTTGCTTGACTTTGGGTGTTCTCTCACAGCAACAGATAAGAGTAACTAGTGCAGAAATTGATACCAGAGAAATGAGGTGGTAGTGTGTAAAAGTAAGAGAATCCAGTACCAAAAAGTGAAGTTGTTGTTTTTGAAGCTGAGAGAAATTGATGCTCGACAGTATGGCCAATGCTGAGATGTGGTTAGTGTGCCTTTGGGACTGTTTTTTTTTTGGGAGAAATATGGACTTTGAGACTTTGCACTGGGAAAATCTTTGTGTCTTGGAGACAGGGCCAGTCTTGTGAAAGCTTGGAAGAGATGCTGTTAGAGACGTGGGCAGTGGAAGCCCAGCTTGTGATGGTCCAGAGGGGACAGAAACTGTGTTGGAAGCTGGACTAGGAGCAAATGGAGTGATGTGTTGGCAGAGAGTTTGATTAAATTTTGCCCTCATCTTGTAAGCTTGCCTGAAGTTAAATTCAAATATTTGGAAGAACTTTCAAGACAGGACAGTCTTGACAGTGTGGCATGGCTATTTTTTAGCACACTTGTTCAGAGTTACGAAAAACAGCAAGGAATCAGACAAAGAGAAGGAAAAACTGTTAAGTCTGATGAGAAAAAAATGTAGTGGTAAATTTGAAGAGTTGAACCAGGGAGAGTTAGAGAGAAAAATGGAGGCTATAATATCATAGTTAGACACAGGTGTCAACTGGACAATTGAGGGTTTGAGCTCTGGGCACATTCGTAGAGAATTAATGGTTGAGCTAAGGCCAGAGCAAATCTTCAGAGATTGTCTAGCTGATGGGGAAGTCCCAGCCCATGGTGGGTGGGATTAGGCCCTGGAATAAAATACAGAGAGCTAGTTGAGAGAGTTGGCATCCTTGTATACACTTGGCCATACATACTGGTCTGGCAAGTAAGGACTGTTCCTCTCTTAGCCATTATGTAGAGATGGTTTGGCCAGTTCCCTTAGCCCTGGTGTTTGTGCATGCTCTCCCATCAAACCAGACTACGAATTGTAACAGAAAATAAACCTTGTTCCCTTAAGCCATTTGATGGTGATTTATCAGCAAACATGCAGGCAAACTGCTACATATAGTTAGATTAGCTTCATTAGTAAATCAAAGCCTGTTCTTCATTTGTATAATAGGAGAGTCCCTACCCTAAGGGCAAGAGCCTCAGGAAAGGCTCCCATCCAGAAAAATACGAATCTTTTTGGAAGGAATGAGCTAAAGGGCAGAGTTCAAAAGGAAAGATCTTTTTCTCCCCTTTCCCAGAGCCAACCAGCATGGAAAAGTTTGAATCAACTGTGAGTCAGGAGGGCCAATCTCCAACCCAGTGCTGTAACAGAACTTGGTAGTGTCATTTACCATTCCTGTGGGGCTGGCTTCAGAGGCGTCAAAGATGTGTGTGTGTGTGTGTGTGTGTGTGTGTGTGTGTGTGTGAGAGAGAGAGAGAGAGAGAGAGAGAGAGAGAGAGAGAGAGAGAGAGAATGAGAATGTCACAGAATCCTCCTCCAAAGTTTCAGAGAATGGCAGAAGCCAGGCAGTGTGTGGCAGGAAGTCTATAGTGTAGGGACCCAAGAAGTGCAGTTTGTGCTGTGGAGATAAAGCTTGGCTTGCCACTGAAATGTGAAGATGTTACAGATACCAGAGTGAATGTGGGATATCTGCCAAGGAGCTCTGGAGTTTGTCCTGCTGTTTTCGGTCTTGTTATGGACCAATCTTTCCTGGATATGCCCCCATTCCTCACTTTTGGAGTGGGAATATTTATTCTGTGCCATTGTAGGTTGAAAGTATGTAATTCATCTTTTGATTTTACAGGAGGCTTTGGACTTTGGACTTTTGGATTATGTTGTTTGTGTTGGGACTTTTTAAAGTTGGACTGAGTATGGTTTGCATAATGAGATGACAATAATTCTGTGGGGACCAGAGGTAGAATGTCATGGTTTAAGATGTGTCTTGCAACTCTCAGCCTCCCTGAAGGACATGACATAGCCCCTCTCCAGCTTCTACAGCTAGCCATGCCATTTCTGCTATAAAGGATTGTATCTGGAACCGCAAGCTGGATAAATCTCCCTTTCTCCTTAAGGTGTTTGAGCCTCAGGGGTCTCTCATAGCAGCAGAGAAGAGTAACTAGTATAATCCAGTTTAATTTTTATTTGTACTTATTTATTAGAGGGCGAGAAGGTACACACATGCATGCCACGGTGCATGGGTGGAAGTCAAAGGCTGCTTCTGTCCTTCCACCTTGTGGGCTGCCGGGGATTGAACTCAGGTTGCCAGGCTTGCAAACAGAGCCCTTACCCACTGAGCCCTCCCGCTGGCCCCTCTCTGTTGATTCTCCTAAGTGGGTTTTACAGGTTTGGTTTGGTTTCAGTTCTGGGCTTGGAACCTGGGGACTCAAACATGATAGGCAAGCACTCTGCAACTGAGTTCGGCCCTCAGCTCCCAACTGCATATTCTTTGAGGCCCCACGTCACAGGAACCATGCAAAATGGAATAGATGGGTTAGGATTGACCTAGGCAAAGAGTCAATCTAAATAATTTGGGTTCCAATTAAAATTTTAGTCAAAATTGAGACCTATTAAAACTCTTCAAAGTAATCCTATTCTTTTATTGGTGGGCTAATTATTTAGACTGTCACGTATGTATTAGAAAGAAACTGACTGGATTCCAGCTTAGTCACCTACTAACAAGCAAACTTCATTTAGTACATTAACCTTCCCGAGGTGGTTTCCTCAGCCTTGCAGTGTTGTGGGACAGATTCAAGTGTAGGTGTGTAAACCACACAAGCCACGCAGTTCCCCAAGTAAACATATACCAGTCACCACCTTAATGTGTGGAATCGGGGTTGATCTGGCATGAAAGCCAGGCACGGTGGCCCACCTGAAACCCCAGCCTTGGAGGCTGAGGCAGAAGGAACTTGAGTTGAAAGTGACCCTGGGCTCCTCGTGGGACCCTATCTGAAAACAACAAAATTCTGTGAATTTCTCTGTGCTTTATAGAATCTGGTGCAAGACAAAATATCAAAAGATGTTCAGTCTGCCAGATTAGAATATCCCCAATTACAGAAACATAAACTTTCATTTTACTGAATTTCTTTTATTTGGTGAGCTAATTATTTAGACTGTCATATCATACTAGAAAGAAACTGACTTATACGCCATATATCATATAACAATATATATAAACATATAACAAATGTATTTTAGAGTTAATATTGACAGTGATGACATCTTGTGAGGGGGGAGGTTCACATCTATTTCTTCCTACTGGCCTCAGCGGGGGAAAGTACAACCACAAAGTGTAAAGTTAAGACGGGATAAGAGTCTAAGGTAGAGTGCTTGCCTAGAAGGAGAGAGACCCTCATGCTTAGCATGACAAAGAAAAAAATGAAAGAAGGAAGGGAGGGAGGAAAGAAAAGAAGTAGGGATAGAAAGAGAGAGAGAATATGAAGGGATGAGGGAGGGAAGGAAGGAGAGAAGGCAAGAAGGAGGAAGAAGTAAGGGAGGAGTGTGATTAGCATGCATTTTGCTTTGGAGCGGTGGTGGTTGTTTTGTTCTTTTGGCTTTTGAGACAGGTTGGCCTTGAACCCCCAACCCTCTGGCCTCTGCTCAGAAGTGCTGGAATCATGGGCATATGCCACCACACCCAGCCTAACTGACATTTTAGAAATGGGATCTCTGAAAAAGAACAATGAGGTGTTTGTCTTTGTAAGAAGAGAAACTTGGGTTTTCTGAAATTGTCATTTCAGAGAGAAAGAAAGTGTAAGCCAGAATGGAAATGATTATATAATGTCTCTGCTACAGCTCTCTTCCTTTTTTCCTGCTAATAGCATACTAGTGTGAATTGTAACACATGAGTTACATTGAGACACAGCAAGGCTCCGAGGGAAGAGCTGAATTAGAGCCCTTTTCCTGTGTACATGCATGTACACACACACACACACACACACACACACACACACACACTCACACACCTCTCAGAGACCAAACAAAACACATGGTTTTCCAGCAGTGAACTTTAACTTCATGTCTTTATTTCTGCCCAGTCTGGGACATCTGACTCCTGTAAGAATTATGCTATTTAGGGTCTTCTTCCTTCTGGGACTTAATTCTTGCCCCCCATTCTCATTCTCACTTGTTGCTATCTCTACAATGCCAACACAGTGCCATTCTTTAGATGCTTGCTGTTACAAAGCACCTCGGTCCATATCTTATTTGAGTGGTTTAGCAACTTCCCGGAAAGTAAAAAATTCTTATTTGTGCACGTCACGAAAAGAGATTAAGTGATATTTCAGGGCCTAACACTTCTTTTCTTAATATGAAAGAGAGAGAGCATGGGTAGGGGTCAGTGGACAGCTTTAGGAGTGGGTTCTCTCCTTCCGGGGAGTCAAAGTCTAGTCTCCAGGTCTAGGAGCAGGTGCCTTACCACTGAGCTATTTCACCAGGCTTGAGCACAGGCGCCAGTCACTGCTGAACCATCTGGCCGGCCCCTTGCATATCTCACTGATGGCAAAGTAGCAGGGAGATACCCCCCCCCACACACACACAATGGTTCCCATCTCACAGGCTCTCTCAAAGCATCACCCTCTTCACTGGTTTGGTATTTTTATTTCTCTAAGTGTCTTTTTAATATCCATTACTTTCTATGGAGTATTTTGAGTAGCGTGACATGTTTTTTTTTTTTTTTTTTTTAATTAACCAAACTATTTTCGTAGCATTTAGTAAATTGGTATTTCACCCATGGACAAAATATGTGCACGTGTGCTTTGGCGACACCTAGTGGTAACACGTGCAATAATAACTATGGGCCACCTATAATCATGAATTCATATTTGCTTTTTGTTCGTTTCCTTTTCTGGACTAAAATGAAAAAAGACAGAAATTTCCAGAACCATTCAAAAAACTTAGCAACAGTTAAAGGATGTGCGTGTCATCCTATGGTGCACGAAGGATAGAAATATTCCGAGATTCAAATGAAGATTGTGCTGACCCAATACAAGACACTTAACCATGTCAGACTTCAGTTTTCTTATCTAGAAAATGGAAAGATTCATCTATCACCAAGTAGGGTAAGTGGAAAGGGGGCTAGAATACAAGCGCATAACACACTGTTCTTCTAAGCCATGTTTTAGAAAACCAATACGGAAAGGCTAAATGATAAAAGCTGACACAAATACTACATACCCTCGTTGAGGTGAAGGGGGGGGCTCTTCTAATTAAGGTAGAGTCTTCTGATTGCCGCCAGCCATGAGGCCTGGCTGGGTAAGACAGCCACTTGCAGGTGGTCTTCGGTAAAGTCGAAACCCAGGAGAGGCTCAGTTTGTCCAGTGTGGAAACTACTTAGCACAGTCTACAGGGCAGATGAGAAAATCCAGAGTACCCCAGGCTTGGCGCAACTCAGTTTTCATCCTGTGCCAGATTATTGGCTCTGGACTCAGAAACGGAACACAGCAAGTGAAAGTGGGAGGATCAGAAACTCCACGGCTACACAGTGCGCTCAAGGCCGGCTTGGGATACTTATGGCCTTGCTGGGGAGATGGTTCTGTGGGGGTCGGAGCTTTTCCTGCTGCTGTAATGGGCTTCAGAGTCAGGCGTGGTCTGGCTGGGCGCAGCTCTCGTCTGCAGGGAAGTTTCTGTCTCAGTGCCCGGGTGACTGAATGGCTGGTGCCCGCTGAACTCAGTGGACATGAATGTTTCTGTTGCAATGTTCTTAAATTTTTTTATTACTTATTCAATTGTGTGTGTATGCATGTGTGCGCGCGTATGTGTATGTACGTATGTGTGTGTAGAACCACGGACGAATTCGGGAACCACCATGGACCACCTCCACCTCCTCCTTGTTTGCTCTGCCCCGGGATTCACAGGCTCCGCCCTACCAGGACCGGAAACGCAGGCCGCCCCGCTTCCGCCCGGTGTCTATACATAGGGTCTAGGATCCGAACTCAGGACCTTCCGCCTGCCAGGCAGAGGCTTAACCCCTGAGCCACCTCTCCAGCCCCCTGTTGCAATGTTTTTAAACTGCATTGATCTGAATCCAAGGACTTATGAATACAGTCATACCGCTGTGTACATGCACTTTATACAGAGCGGATACCCGTTCCTGGAAAGACTCGAAGAAGCAGAACAACAAGCTTGGTGGCAGTAATATTTGGCTTTGAAATACCTTTCCCATCAAAGAAACCAGTTTGGGGCACAAAATGTACAGGTCGCCCTTGGATATTCCTGTCATAAGCAAGGCTTCTTGGTAGATGACCACTGGAGTCCCCAACCAAAGGAGGGGTGGCTGTTTAGTGCTTCAGTAAGTCCAAGGGGAGTTGAGCATGGCGGTTCACCTGTGCACACCTGTAACCCCAGCCCTGCAGAAGCTGAGGCAGGGGGAGATGAGGCCCAGCCCAATCCACATAGTGAGACCCTGTCTCAGTAAAAACAACCAAATAATTTGAAAGGACCAAAAATGAGCAAATATCTGTTTATATTCACTTGTGTGCGTATGTATATATGTGTGTGATGGTCGAGCGTGTGTGCGTGCGTGTGCGTGTGTGATAATGTGAGTACACGTGTACTTATGCACACACACGGAAGTCAGAGAACATCCTTTGGGTGCTGATCCTCATCTTTCCACCTTGTTTGAGACTTTCCTTTCTTCACTGTGGCTGGGTAACCCAGGCCAGCCGGCCCTCAAGTTTTCTGGAGGGTCTCAGGTCTTTACCTCCCAGTCCCCGTGGGTGCACTAGAATTTACACATGCATCACCGTGTCCAGACCTTTTAACCTTTTTTTTTTTTTACATGGGATCTGGATATCTGAAGTTAAGTCATGGAACTTGCATGGCTACTACCACCTACCTGCTGAGCCATTTCTCCATCCCCCAAATATCTGTAAATCCATAACTTACAAATGACATCCCCCCAAGTTTATATGATCGTACTTGATAGTTGTTAGAAAATGGGCCCTTTGTAAACTGGTAAACATCAAGCACTTTTCCAGTCTTCCCAACAAATAGCCAGTAGAGTTTTGCAACGTTTTGCAATTGCCATTGCAATAAAAAGATTGGCCACTAGGGTGTGCAATTTGCTGCCCATTGCACGGGTACTTGCATACAGGGGTTTGTGATGAGGCTACCAGGATCATGGTCTGCATGAGCAGGTGCCAATGCTGGCAAATCCTACTGGGAACGTTAGACCAATATGTAAAATAATTGTGGAAATATGGTAGCCAGGGAGGTATCCCTGAAAGAGCATGAGTTTAGCAAACGAGAGACTCTGGGTTCAAGTCTCAACACCAAAAAGCATAAAATAAAACAGAATGGAGAGAGTGAGTGATGTGTATGTATGTGAACGCAAGTGTCCTGCACATGTGTGTGATGTAGGTGGAGGTCAGAGGTCAACATCCGGTGTCTTCTGTATCGTTTCCCTCCTTACTTTTTGAGACAGTTTCTCACTGACCCCAGGCTTACTGATCAGCAAGACCAGTTGCCAGAGAGTCGGGGATCCTCCTGTCTTGCCTCCCCAGCATTGTGTGGGCCCTGGGGAGCGAATCAGTCATCAAGCCTTGTGGTAACGCCCCTTTACCTGCTGAACCATCCCACCTGCCTTCGTGCCCATCTTTTTACTTGGGTGCCGGGGATCTGAAGTCAGGGGCGCATGTCCATGCAGAGGTCCGAGGTTGACACTGGTGTCTTCTTCAATTACTCTTTCCACTTCGGCTATGGGGGGAGGGATCAGAGCTCTCCAGTTGGCCGGCTCAGCTAACTAGCCATCTTGTCCCGGGTTCCTACCTTTGCCTCCTGAACGCTGAGTTTACAGACAACTGACACTCCTACTCAGCTTTTACATGAACTCTGGGGATCTGAACACCAGTCCTCACGTTTGCAAGGCAAGCGCCTTATCCACTGAGCTGTCTCCCAGGCCCGCCACAGTACACTCTAACCATTAGCCTTTATTCTTATTTTGCTAGCCTCAAAATGTGACGCAGGATCTGTGTGTGTGTGTGTGTGTGTGTGTGTGTGTGTGTGTACGCACACTCACGTCTGTTAAAGTAAATCAACATTATTCCCTCTGGTTACTTTTTGAAATTTCTTTTTTTTTTTTAATTTTTTATTATTATTTATTATTTATTCAATTGTGGGTATATGCGTGTGTGCATGTGTATGTGTGTGTGTGTGTAGAACCACGGACGAATTCGGGAACCACCATGGACGCCTCCACCTTCTCCTTGTTTACTCTGCCCGGGATTCACAGGCTCCGCCCTACCAGGACCAGAAACGCAGGCCACCCCTGCTTCTGCCCAGCATCTATATATGGGATCTGGGATCTGAACTCAGGACCTTCCGCCTGCAAGGCAGAGGCTTAACCCCTGAGCCACCTCTCCAGCCCCTTTTTGAAATTTCAAGCATGAAAAGCCCCTGAAACTTAAATGGTGGACTACATCATAAGGTTTGGTTTTTTTCTGAAGAGTTCTGGGGGTGGAAGTCGCGGTCTCACAGGCTCTGAGCGTGTAGATGCTCTACCACCAAGCTACCAGCCCTTGGGCAGGGTTTTTGGCTAATTATTGTTGGTGATTTGGGTTTTTTTGGTGATCTTTTTTAAAAGAAATATTTACTTGTAGGGGTGGATGACCACAGGCATGTCCTGAAGTATGAGTGGGGGTTTTGTTTGTTTGGGGAGGTGGGTTTTTCTTTTTCTATTACAGAGTTTTGCTCTGCAGCTCCCGTGGGGGGAGACATCTCACTTTCAAAGGACCCCAGCAGCTTGGGGTGTGTGCAGGTGGAAGCTAGACCGCCAATACGGAGCGTCACCTTGCGGGCTCCCCTGTCTCTTTCCGACTCGCCTCTGTGACAATACCTTCTCTTAGCTGGTGCGACAGGGTGGGAGGGGCTGGGGGGCAACAGACCGGCCCCTACTCTCCCTCCCGCTAAAAGTGTGTAAGTGGAGCACTGAACGTGACGAGCCGTGGAGGACGTGGGACTATGAGAGAATTCACTAGAAAGACAAGGAAGGTAGGATAAGGTTGCAAGACCAGGGAACCACACAACCACATGCCCTGTGCTGTGGTTCAAATGTAAAGTTTAAATGTGAAGTGTCACCCACAAACTCGTGTGTCTGAACACTTGATCCCCAGCCTGTGGTGACATTTGGAGAAGTCGTGACAGGCTTGGAGCTTTGGCAGCTTAGCCCACTCCAGGATCCTCTCTCTCTCTCTCTCTCTCTCTCTCTCTCTCTCTCGCTCTCTTTCGCTCTCTTTCACCTTTCCCACAGTGATGGCCTGTGTCCCTGTGGAACCTTAAGCTAAAACAAACCTTTTCTCCCCAAGTTGCTTTTATTCTGAGCCTTTATCACAGCAACAAACAAAGGCAACTGAAACGCCCTGTTTTGTGGAGTTTTATTTTTTTCTCAACCACACTCGGCAGCCTGGTTCTGAGTTCACATGGGGATGTTAAATCTACCCAGCTGGGGGTTCGCCAAGGCTGTGAATAGACAATTGAACAAGGGGGCTTAGAACGGTGGTTCCTCACTGCTGCGGAAGAAATTGTCCGGAGCTTGACAGATGGAGACAATGAGCGTTTATAATGACACCCAGTGTCCGAGGTCAGGAGCAGGGCGTTGGAGATCTCAGACACTCAGCAGTTGTCTTCAGGGTAGACCGGCCTTGCTGACAGGGGGTGAGACCCATGGTTCCTTACCATTTGGCTTTCCGTGGCTACTCACCATATAGCACTCTGTTTCCTCTAAAGCAGACCCTCTGAGGGAACGAAAGATGCCAGCCTGAGACAGTGGTAATCCTTCGATGCCATCTCAAATCCCTTCCCTTGTTTCTGCCTGCTGCCGCTCCAAGCTTCTAGAGCCCAGGGGTGGGGGAGATCTTTGTCTGGTCTGTTGTTCTCTGAGGCTACAGGAGGGCACATAGCCAGCAATCAGAAAGAGGAAAGAAAATCCTAGCCAGACTGGGAACACAGGTCTGGATTCCCTGGGCACTTTGCACTTGGGAAGCCCAGGCAGGAAGATCAAAAGTTCAAGACCAACCTGGGCCATAGAGTGAATTGGAGGCAAGCCTAGGCAACTTAGCAAGATCTTGCCTCAAAATACAAAGTAAAGAGGGACAAGCTATGTATCTCATCAGTGAAGCCCCTGCCCAGCAGGCATAAGGCCCTAGGTTTAATACCCATACATTAGTTTCACTAATTACTTTAAAATCTTTGGCTCACTTTTTGGCTTTGGCTATGATGAAGTGTAGAAATCTTGGAGCTGGGGGTGTAGTCAGTGCATGCTTAGTAGGTCTGCTGTTGGTTTCAGCTGTCAGTTTGACTGGAGGTGAACCTTTGGGTACACCTCTGAGGCATTATTAAGGCAGACCTCTGGCAAATCTGTAGGAGATAGACTTATATCACATCAGTCATGTGGGAAGACTTGGCCCCTGGTGGGCAGGACCATCCCTGGGCAGGGGATGAAGGCGGAGAGAGCACTGCTTAGGATCAGGACACCCGGTAGGATGAAAAGCAGCTTCGGTCCTGATCCCGCTGCTCTTGCTGTAGGCGTGGTGTGACCAGCTGTATGGTGTGACCAGCTGTATAGTATGAACAGCTGTATGGTGTGAACAGCCGTATGGTCTGAACAGCTGTATGGTCTGAACAGCTGTGAGTCTGATGTGACCAGCTTCCCCGCCACTCCGCGGGGACCTCTCCTGCTGTAATGAGCTGCAACCTGAAACTGTGAGCTAGAACAACTCCCTTGGTCCCCCAAATTGTTTGGGTCATCGCAGCAAGAGAATGGGATCCATAGAAGGCCCCGGGTTCAATCCACAACACCAAAATAAAATTTGAAGCTTAAATAAATGGAGAAATGTGTCGGTGAACAACCATCATTTTATACGACGCATCTGATCACATCTACCCCACTCCCCCTGGACATCTTCATTTCCAGAAGCTCAATGGCTTTCTAAATATATGGGGATTTTTAACCATCTTTTCTTTTTTGCTCCCTAGATAATCGGATTGTATCATGCTAGTGAATGGGTCTCAAAATTATGACTTCACATCTTGCACCTGTGAGAAATCAGATATGAAATTCATGTTCTAAGTGCAAAAGAGAAACTCCACGGAGGATTAGGACAAAGTGTCCTCTGGGCTGGGTGTGGGCTCCCTGTTCGATAACCCCACAAATGGATAGGCAAAGTAGAGGATTGCCAGAAATTCAAGGCCAGACTTGGTTACATAATGAAGCCTTGTCTCAGAGAGAAAGGAGAGAAGGAAGTGAAGGAAGGAGGGAGCGAGCTACTGAAATTTTTTCTTCGATTCACTTTCAAGTCAAAATCAGCTACCTTCCTTTTTCCCTGGAGACAGACATTCTCACATAGCCAGGGTGGGCCTTGAACTCTTGAGCCTCCTGTCTCAGCAAAACAAGTTCTGGAATAGAGGTGTGCCCCATTATGCCTGGCTTAAGACCAAATGGAATTTGGCCACTCCCCTACAAAAAAAATTGGGCCCTAGAGGAATAAATGTGTTTAATGATTCCATCAAACATTGTTTATCTTATTTGGTGTTTTGAGCTAAGGTCTCCCCCTGTAGCTCACGCTGGCTTTGAACTCACCATAATCCCTCTGCCTCACCCACCTCATGCTGGCATTACAGGCAGGAGCTACCACCTGTGACTCTGATATTTGGTTTTTCTGTAGGAGAGACTTGAACTCAGAGCCTCACATATATTAAGCAGATCATCAGCCCCTTTAAATCTTTTCTAGTACAAAATGGTGAGTTTAATTATGTTTTTCTGCATGTGTGTCATGGACTTTGATGTTCACCTCCGGGTCCCCCTGCTTGGTCTCATTCACTCTCACTAGTCTCTCTTCTTCCTGGAAATTCTGCAGAGACTACCTACATGAGACAGATTCCCCTGAGTCTCACTCGTTTCATATAAGATGTCGATGTAAAGCCATTTCCCTGCATGTGACATCAATTGGTTGTTTATATCTGAATAGAATTCCACTGTGGATAATCCCAGCACTCCAGATTTGGAGTAAGTTCAAGGACAGATTGGCCCTGGGCCCTGTGTCAAAAAGGTTTTAAAGATGACAGACACCACCACAGAGGTGTTCCCCCGGTCGGCTCTACCTGAGATGCCTTGAGCCCTGAGTAGCACCTGAAATGCAGTCCTCCAAAGCGGAGATCAGGACGCCTGTTGCAAAGGCCCTCACAGGCGACACGGGCTTCTAGGAGCTGGGGAAATGCTGAGAGCCGAGGCTGAGTGCAGAATCGGGCCTGTCGTGTTCAGATCCCATATTCCGCTCAGCTCCTCCTTCCTTCTACACCCATCACCCCTTTAACACCTAAGGTCAGCTCTGCAGGCCAGCTGGATCCTGCTCTGTGTAGCTGCTGTTTTCTGCTGCACTCGTTTCCTTTATGATCCGTTCATTTCCCGCTCCAAAGAACAGAGGCTGGAGAGATGGCTCAGGGGTTAAAACACTTTCTCACAAGCAGAAGGTCCTGAGTTCAGATTCCAGATCTCATGTAAAAACACCAGGCAGAAATGACTGTGCCCTGCTTTGGCCCTGGTGGGCGGAGCCTGGGAAATCCCGGAGTGAAGCAAGGAGGTAGAAGCAATCCAGGGTGATTCCAGAAGTCACTCTTGGTCCTCTACAGGGACACAACAGTGCCTTGTAATACACACGTACACACACACACTAAATAAATAAGTCAATTTTTAAAAAAAATTTATGAGAGAGAGAGAGAGAGAGAATGTCATAGTGCGAAGGTAGAGGGTAGAGAACAACTTTTGGAAGTTGGTCCTATACTTCCACCATGTGGGGTTCTGGGGGATCAAACTCAAGGTACCAGGTTTGGGATCAGACACTGAACTATCTTATCAAACCCATTACTCTATTCATAATGGATCTCCCTGTGCACAGTAGCAATTATTTTACACTACAGGGAAGTAGTATACTACAGGGAAGTAGGGGGGGCAGAACGTGGTGCTTTTAACACTAGTGTAACACAGGAAAGTGACTCTTCAATCATACTATATATGAGTCATATAAGTCCCTTGGAATATTGGGAACACATCCATGGAAAGAAAAAGATGACTTTAATAATAATAATAATAATATCAATGCCCTAACTCCAGATGCACAAATTTCAAAGCAAAAACACAAAAAAGACCATGTTTCCTCCAGAAGTTACCTAACACACATAGCAGCCTCCAATGCCGTGTCTTAGGTGAAATTCTTGAATTCAAAAGAAAGACTATAAATATGCTCAAAGAAATCAGAGAGGAAAAAAATTAACTCCTGAATCAATTCCAAGCAAATATAAACAAGTAGCTGAATGAAATAAGGAAATCAATCAGGATATGAAAACGGAATGCAATGAAGAAAAAAAAATACTGAAAAAAAAGCCAAGCTAAAATGCTGGATATGAAAAATTTGAAAGTCTAATGAAAAGTTCAGTGGAAAAACCTCCCAAATGAAAGAGATCTGGGTGAGAATAGACTACCAGAACCACCTAAGGACAAGGACTGAAACAACGGCAATCCTCCTGCTTCACAGCAGAAGTGCTAGGTTATATATGTGAGTCAACACACCTGGCTCCAATGTGGTTTTAAAAGAGCAAAATTCTGGAGCGCACAAGGGTATGTGCCTGCTTGCAAACCCCACGATTTAAGTTGGATCTCTAAAGGAAACCCACACAGTAGGAGAGAACTGATTCCCAAACTTGGTTCTCTTGACCTCTACCAGGAACCACAACATATGACTTGCATATGTGTTCCTTCTCTCCCAAGAATAAATGTTTCTTTAAAATACTCCAAAATTCATGTATCGTTTAATTAAGAAAAGGAAACCTTTTTAGAAAGACACAAAAACTTTTACTTTTGGAGCTGAAGTTCCCAGAAAAAAAGTCACAGTGGAGTTGAAGATTCTACAAGGCAGATTGATGGGGTGGACTCTCTGTGACTATGGAGAGCTGGAAGGTAGATGGTCCCTGCCAAATATCTTGAGCGCTCCTTAATCGTCCACCTCTATGCGGAACTTCCCGCCCTCCCCTCAGTTTACCAGGTGCATCCTTTTGGAATGTTTAACCAGACCACTGACTTCCACTAACTGGCACCAAAACCTTTGCTGTGGTCACCTTCCTGATTTTCCCACCAATGAGTTTGAAAAGTTTGATTCATGACTTACTGTTGTTATTATAAAAACTTCATGAAACCGTTACCACGTTGGAACATGATGTTTGGGGCAACCTGAATTTGTGCTCCTCGGGGACATGGTTACATTTCTTTGAGATAAGAGCTTTTTTGTGTTTGCACACCAAAAAAGGTGAACTGATTTTCACTAGAAACTGCTAACAAAAAAATTGAAATATACAGGTATTTAATTTTTTGTGAAACTTAAGAAAACTTAATATCCAAGTAAATCTCAAAGACAAGTGACATGGGCCTCTACTAAATCTCTTTATTTCTTTTAAAGGTCTACTGTCACTGCCTCCTTTCAAAGGATGTTTTTCAAGTGTCTAATATGATAGAAGGAAACCATTAAGTAGAGGGAAAGGAATATGAAAGTTATAGATGAGATATATTGTTGGTAAGAAAAAATGCTTTTGGATGACAAGGTAAAGTTTGTTCCAAAAATGGAAATACATGGGAGTCGATTTAGAAGGTTAAAGTGGGTTTGTAGAAAGTCTGATAGTTAAAAGACTATTTAAAAAAAAAAAAAAAGCATTGAGCCTCAGAAACATACCTGTTAAGAACATATTCAAGTTTTCCAACTACCTCTATAAATTTGCTCCTTGTTAATTCCAGTATAGATAACATTTTGCATGTTGTTTTGTACATTAAGAACTAATGTGTCTTGATTATGCAAAGATTTGGTTGTGCCCATAAAACTCAAAAAATCCTAATCTCTAAAGGGTCTAGTCGCTTGCCTCATGGTACAGTCTTGCTAAAAGGTCTTAATATGATGTTATGGATTATAATGTCAAGCTGGCCTGAAATTAAGTATTCCTTACAAATGCCTTCATGTCCTTAAGTCAGACAATACAGGTCACATGCAAATGTTATGTCAGATGCAGAGGTAAGAGAAACAATATACGTATCAGATGTGGATGTCATGGCTGGTAGATTTTATGTCTTTCTTGGTGACTCTCCTGAAGGTGGCTCCCCTGTCTCATCAACATGTGGGACACTATGTGACCGTTATGTGGCCTCTGTGGGCACAAAACTGATGTCTGACCAACAGGGGACTAAGCTGGAAAGACTATGCTATACTTGCAAGCGGATGGACTTGATTGGAGCTTCCAAGAAGTGGGGAGACCTGAAATGTTAAAAGTCCAGAGCCGGATTATCTTGGGCTCATTTTAGCCCCTAATAGCTGCTTATCACCGTCCTCTATATGTGACCTAACATTTTCATGACTATTATTAGATACGCTGAACAGAGAAGCCATGTAGCCCCTTCCCTACCCTCCTGGGTACAATGGTCCACGCTCCCTTGGTCAAACCCTCATCGTATTTTCAGTTCTCGTACGTGGACACTGACTGATGGTCCTTCTTGCCAGACTTCGCTCTGCTAGGTTAAGACCCATCAAGCTCCGAAACGTCAACACGCCTTCACTGTGGGACCGTTGCTCCTGCCTGTAACCTTTCCCACGCAGACCACTCGGCAGGCCTTGTCACTCAGCCCCTTGTCGCCGACACAAGGCTGGAGGGACACAGGTTCCCTTTCCTGCAACCCGCACACTCGGCGCAGAAGCGCTGCTCGCGCACTGCCAAGCCGCCCTTGGTCACGTGCCGCGGCGCCAGGGGACTCGGCCCTCGGCCCTCGCTCCCGCGGGCCCAGACGCTGAACCTCCACCTCCCGGGCCACGGCGGCGGCTCCCCGCGACGAGCAGCCCGTGCGCCGGCTCAGCAGCAAGCATTTCCCCTGCGTCCCCGGCACGGCTTTTCAGGGTTTCATCGCACGCTAACTTCAATGTTAACCCCCCAAGTCCAGGGCTAGGCAGCCCGAGAATCCCCCCGAGGCCCCAAACTGGCAGGACAGCAGCTACTTTTTTTTTTCTATTCCACCACTGTGCACTTCAAAAACTGCCAAGGTTCACAAAGGCAGAACTGTTCCAACAGTCCGCCGTCCCTACAGTCACATCCTGGTCTAGGGCTCGGTGACCCCTGCGATCGGAGGGCGTCCCGGGCAGGACACGCGGAACCGGCGCGCGGCACGCGGCGTGACTCTGCACAACGACGCGCCGCCACTTCCCACGAGCTCCGAAGCGGAAGGGCCGAGCCCGGAAGCGGAGCTGCGCAGGAAGGCGGCCTGGCGAAGGTCGAGGGGACACAGCAGCTAAAGGAGCTGCGGGCGCGTGCAGCGCCGGCGTCCCGACTGCGGCCCGGGCTCGCGGCCCCGCCGCGGGGCGCCCCGCCCGGCCCCCGCCGTCCCGGCCCCCGCGAGCGCGCGCGCCATGACGGCCGCCTCCATCTTGTCCCCGCTGTCCCGGCGAGCGGCGCCGCGCAGGAACGGGACCGGAAGGGGAGGGCAAGCGCCGGAGGCTAGCCGAGGCCCGGAGGCTGGCGCGCGGGATCTGCCGGGTCACCGAGGGCCCGTCCCCAGCGTGGGGGACAAAGGACACGTAGGGGTCGAGGCCCGCAGGGCCAGCGAAGGGCGACTTCCGGCAGGGCCGACGCCAGCCGCCCGCCCAGAGGACAAAGCGGGGCCGGACGCGCGCCCTCGGCCGCGGCCCCGCCCCGAGCGCGCGCCCGGCCCAGCACGTGGGCGCGCGGCGGCTAGAAATGGCGGCCGGGGCGGGGGAGGGGCAGGGCAGCACCTCGGCCAGGGCAGAGCTCGGCTCTCCCCGCCCCGCTGGCGAGCCCGGGGCCGCGGGCGTCTCTTCGGGTCATTTCTCCCCGCGCCGGGTCCTCGCAGGCCGGCAGCAGGGTCAGGAGCAGAGCGGGACCCATTTCCCTGAACAAAGACGAAGGCACCTCAGGAAAGCTCCCTAAGATGGCGGCCGGCGCGCGGGCGGGCGGGGCCTGTGTCCCGGGCTGGCGGGTGCAGGCGCGGGGCGGGGCTTCCGTCCCGGGCTGGTGCAGGCGCGGGGTGGGGCCGCCAGGGCCGATCCGTCCCCATGGCCGCCTCTCCGGAGCCCCCGGAGGAGCCGAGAACCAGGAAGGTAACGCGGCGCGGGGCGCGCGGGCAGGGTGGGTGCGCGCGGCGGTGGGGTCGCCTCCCCCCAGGCCCCCAGCTAGTGCCACCGCTTCCAATCCTCCTCCATCCCGGATGTTTGCGTCCAAATTACTGGACAAGGTTATCCGAAAAGTGCGGGCGCGGACCCGCAGTTAATGGCGTCCTGCACCCAGAATCAAGCGTGTAATTGCAATCCTGGGTCCGCAGCTCGGACAGGTGCCTCAGGCTTCAAGGTTGCCTTATGCACAGCACGCGCGAGCAGTGAACAGTAGCAAAGTATCAAGTGAGGGTGGCCTAGCCCGCGGTCCGCGCACCACGTGTGCACCCGTCGGTCGGATGCCTAATTACTGGTCTAAGGGCCACGGAACGCCTGCAACTCCAAGCACCTGGGAAGCCGAGGAAGGTAGATTTGTTCTCCAGGCCAGTCAGGGGCTACATGGCAAGACCCTTCCCGCAAAAATCTTAAAATCTAGCTCTCCATGACTTTGAGAATCCAAATTCTTGAAGGCTAGACTAGCCGAGGTCTCGATCCCACTCCCACGCATTCAGTGGGCTCTGTACTGACAATTGTCATCCAAAAGGTGCTACAAAATTCCTTTCCTTTTCTTTCAAGGAAACCCAACTTAGACCTTTAGCTCCGGTCAAAAGTGTTCAGAAAAGTGCACAGAAAATTTTTTATCATTTGATGGTTCATGAGCTGCATGTACAGTAGGTGCATCGAGTTAAGCAGCTCTTTATACTGTTCAGGAAGGTTTTTTTTTTTTTTTTTCCAACGCCATCACTATTACTGGAGGAAACCTAGGGCTGAACGTCCCTGCACATTGTTCTGCATTGTAGTTTCAGGTCTATTTGGTTTTTGTTCTGTGTACTTGTGTGCAGACTGAATTGCTTGCCTGTGGAGACCAAGTGGCTTTAGGAATCACCCTGGATTGCCCTTCCTCTTTGCTTTGCTCTGGAGGTTCCTTAGGCCCCGAGGAACAGAATTCCAGACCCCCCCAGAGCTTTTACATGGGATCCTTTGGGTTTGCAAGGCAAAAGTTTTAAACCTTGAGCCAATTTATCTCCCTGGACATCGTTTTATTTTTAAATAGGCAGGTTCTCAGTAAGTTGACCAGACTGGAGTCAGGCCATAAATTTTGGGGACCTCCTGCCACTCCTTTTGGAGTGGCTGGTTTTGCAAGTACCATGCCTAGCAAAAGTTTAACTCTCAACAGTTTCTACCTTTGACTGATTCCAAAGGTAACTAGGGTGTTTTCTATCCTCCTTTCCACTTTATTCTGAAATCGGTTGAGCATGTGCACATGCTTCCGAGCTCCAGTGCAGGTCAGAACAACTCTAATCTGTTCCCTCCTTCCACCAGGACTGCAGGATGTAGCTCACATCACCAGGTTTGCCTGTTATGACTTCATTCTCTCCCTGATCTATATGTGTAGCTCACTGCTTTGGTTAGACAGACTGCCAAATCTTAAAGCTCCTTTTCTAGTGTTCCAACCCTTGGGCAAATTTTACAGATTGAACCATTTTAATCAATAGCAAATGTATAATTAAAATTCTATGTATGTACCTTTCTGAATACTTATTGCATCTTAATCACAAACACTAATTCCTAAATCCAAGATCATAATTATCTACTTGTTTATCTTTGGCAGGAGAAAACTTTAAGGGTTATGAGTGAGTTAAGGATTGGGTGGTGACCTTATCAACAAAAACTATTATACTTGCACGTGGGATACCCAGCAGAGGTGCTGTCCCAATTGAGCTCCCTTTGTCAAGACCTTGGAAACTTCCATTGGAAAGCTTACACAATCCTTATTAAGGGTTTAAATTAAATGTTGGTCACCTGAAAGGAATGAAACTTTTAAAACTCACTTGAGCTCCAAGGCTGACATGATAAGGTAGGCCTGGACTTTTGACATGTTTTTGGTGGGCTGATTAGTTTTCTAACAGACTCCATAGGGGAGGAGAAAGATCCTAAGAGCTCAGCCTAGCCAGATTTTGACAAACTGTCTTAATGTATTGTAGTGATCTGAGGCTAGCCAACACTGCTTTTGTGTTTTAAGGAAAGCTGGCTTGGTAACCTTAAACCAGTTTACTATCAGTGGCATCCAAATGTGCAGCACACCATCAAGACCCAAATTAAACTGATGCGACATACTTTCTCACACTGGCCTCAGTACCAGTTTGAAGATGAAAAGTGCTGTAGCACAGATTCCTAATAATTGCACACACGCAACCCCATCCTGAAGCTTTGTTCCTCTGAACTTCAGAGCTGATGAGCAGAATAGTTCCAACTTTGTTGCATGTTAAGATTGAAACTTGGTACAAACATTTGCTGTGTTCATGAAAAATCCATCTGGTAATTAGGAGTGCGAGGAGGGAAGCAAGGGAGTCGAGAAGCAAAAAAAAAAAAAGGAACACAATCACCTTGACCAGCATGTAATTTTTACTGTAGTAAGAATGAGTCACACATCATCTTCCAGATCCTTGAGCCAAGGGTGTTTCACAGCAAGGATGAAACAATTAATGCTTCAACCTTTAACCTGCCTCCCTGGCTTCTTTCCCCATTCCACTCATTCTCACCCCCCACCTCATCTTGCAGAATACTGTATGTTACTAAAAGATAAGTCTCAATTGTAGTCTAGGCAGAACTGTAATTCACAGCAGTCTTCCTGCTTCTGTTCCACCACATCCAACTTGACTTTTCTGATTGTAAAGCCCAGGCTAAAACAGGGACAGATTGTCCCAGATAAACACTGGGCAAGTAAACTCAAAGGAATATGATGAAGTTGCATGTGAAGAAAATCATCTTAACCCAGGCCCTTCGTTTTAGATTGTGTGCACAAAGGTAAAAATAGAAGTGACTAGCAATTCAGGACGAAATTGCATTCTCAGTTTCCAACACCTAGCTGTGGTCTCCATATACAATAGATCAATTACAGAACACCTTATTTCACAAGCAAGGGAAAGACCGAAAGACACATTGTCTAGGTTCATATTAACATCAAAAAAAGCTGCAAATAAGTTATTGTTAGAAAAAGTGCATTCAAGTATTACACATCGTTCAAGTAACTATGCTTAGAGCATAGTATTAGAGCTTTTCTGGTAAACCCTTCTGAGTTTGACTTACTGATTCTGAATTGCTGAGTATATTGTAATCAACTAAACATTTTCTTATTCAACCTACTTTTTCTTTATCCTAGTCCTTTAAACTCCTAGGAATTTTAGATGTTGAAAACATCCCCTGTGCACGAGATTCAATATTATATGGTTCGTTGGGATCTGTTGTGGCTGGACTTGGACATTTCTTAGTAACCAGTGAGTATTTCTCCATGCATTGTTTCTCTACTGTAAGCAATTGACTAGACAGAAAATAATCATTGCCGTTATGCTTCTTTTTGACAGGTAAAATTAGAAGATCATGTGATGTTGGGATGGGAGGATTCATTGTGGTGACTCTAGGATGTTGGTATGTTTGCCAGGTATTCCACAATATCCCAGGAGTTGTATGTAATAGGTTCAACAGTATGTTGCATCTTTTAATGGAATTGCAGATTTTCATCCTCAATGAAGAATCACTGTTTACAATTATTGCTACATATAGCCATGTTACCCTTATCTAATGTTGAATTAAACATCAGGCTTCACGTTCTACAGGTTGTGATTAAGCTAGGGTAACAACTGCTTTATGTGAAATGGCTGAATTTTTTTTTTCAAAGGAAACATGCACTCAGACATTGGAGTGCAGTTTAGTCCTGATAGTCATCTGTAAGCATTTGAAATTCTGTAAATTAATCTACATAGAAATTAGTAATTGTTCTTTTCTTACTAGGTTACATTGTAGGTATAATTATGCAAAGCAAAGAATCCAGGAAAGAATTGCCCGGGAAGGAATAAAAAACAAGATTTTATATGAAAGCACCCACCTTGATCCTGAAAGAAAACTCAAGAACAGCAGCACCTGAGCGACTCTAAACAGAAACTAGAACAAAACTTCAAGTTAGTTAGTAGTAATTCATCTTAGAATATGAAGTATGCGTAAGCTGTAGTTAGTCTTCATCACTCACGTGAGTGGCCCATTACTGCTGCTACAGTATCTCATCGCACATACGGGACCTGTCATGCCAAAGGCATAAATAAACATTTGTGAAACTTAAGTTTCCTTGTAGTAACTGATGAGTTCTGAGATTTCAAAGGAAAGATTCTTCAATTGGAATTTTGTTTAAAGTTTCTTTAAAAAGAAACACAGCCTTAAGTAACTTTTGATAAGAGACTTGCTCTGGACATGATTATGTACACAAGTATTTTCACACAGAAACGTTTATTAGCAAGACTGATGCAGTGGGAGAAATGCACATTTATTTCTTTAATAGAAGTAAGCCACTGATTCAGCCAACTGCCAAAAAAACAAAAAGAATGAAGATTGTAATTAAGTTCTACTCCAGCCTCACCTACAGAGGCTAGAAAGATGGCTCAGAATTGGAGCTCAGGTCTTAACATTCAATTAACAAACCAGTTGTGGTTCTTCCCCCCACCTCCTAATCTGGTGCCTTATAGCCCAGTTAGGGGGTAACAGGGCAGCAACTTAGTTGCCAGCCTAACGAAAGTAAATTCCAAGTTTAGAGATATCCCACATCGTGAGGAACAGACTGTGTTTTAGGGGCACCCACATTAACACACCTGACCCCACAAACCTCCAATGTTTTTATTTTCCGCCAAAGAATTTTTCTAAAAGTAGCCAAACTTATTAATAAGCTAGATTGAAGGAAAAAGACACCAGACACGTCTGTCCATTACTGGTCCTTTCTTCATCTATTTCAAGGAAGAGTGTATTCAGAGCTTTTTTCCTTCCATGCCCACCTGTGGCTGTCACCATGAAGCTCACCGTTGTAGGCTTGTCTTAACCACCTAGTGGCATTAATACATGAGCATTTTGGATCTGGTAATGAGAGTGGGTGCCACCACGTGTAAGTGAAGGAAAGCACACTGCAGTTTGTCCACTCTCACCATTGGAAGATACTTCACACATATTCTACATTATACGAATTGGTCCTGAGTAAGTTGAGGAATATTCCAGTCATGCTCTAGTTTTGAAGACCTGAGGGGGGGCATTATTGACACCAATCTAGTTTTTAGCAAGCTGTGGACTTTTAAAATCACATTATTAAATCTTACCGTGACTAAAAGAAACCTCTTGGCTGTAAAATGTCCAGTGTCTTCACAATTAAGATTAGATCCCTCTCACAGCAGCATGACTGTATTTAAAGAAGTTACAGAACACTTCAGTCACTATACATGATCACTTTCTCACTGCAACCCCAGCTATGAACTCTGCCTCCTGGTTGCTGGCATTACATGTGAGCTACCATGCCTAGAATACTTCATCAAACCATCCAATCCACCTCCTTTCTACCAATCAATCAACTTACTTGGCTGTGAGTTTCATTTTTGTTCAGTGACCTCTGGGTGTTAATAGTCACCTTTGTGTTTCAGGTTATTGGCACAGGCACTGATTCACTACACAGAGCCCCTAGTAAAATGTATACTATTCTTTGTATTCCCAGAATGACATAAATGTCTTGCACAAGTCAATAAAGGGCTCATAATTGTTGAACACTCAAAGTTCCCCTCCTCCCACCCTCTTAATTTCCAAGCATCACCATTTTTAAGCTTACCTTTCATGCCCTCTTTGGTTGTCTCCAAAAGGGCTGCTTCCTTCATTTCATCCCTCTAATTCGGAAATTTCATACTAGGTGACATAGCAGTAGGTACCAGCTAATAGCTGATTAAAATAGAATTGTAGTGTTAGTTTTGAAAATTTTCTGTAGCTCATCTACCATTCCTACTTTGAAGAATCTCTGTAGTGGCTGTATGCTTTCCCCCTTCCCTCAACCCCTCCCCTCCTTGCCTTTCCATCTTAAAGGACCTCAAGGAACTTAAAATACGAAGCTTTTTTTTTTTTTTTAATTGTAAATTTCTATTGACTGGGATTGGCAACAATAAATCTTGACTATACTAAAACCATTATTTGATGTGCAAGCATCTCTTTTGTCTACGTACCTCTAACTCCATCGGTGACTTCCCTTTGCTTCGATTATATAATGCGAGGAGGTCTATATAATAAATTCAGGATTCCTGTTTATGCACTTTTCAGCAAAGAGCTAGGGATCAAATAGGGTTTGAATCCTTCTATTCCTAGGTAAAAATCTGTGACAGGTGTCAAGACACCCCTTTAAAAGTCATATGAATACACTATTCTTTGGGTAAGCAAACTTTAAATAGAATTAAACAATTTCGGTAACTCTTGATTTCTAAAGGTTCTCTAGAATGAACATTTTGGAAACAGCTTATTATAGTAATTAGGCCAGTGTAATATGCCAATATCCACTACCACCCAAATAGTTTTTTTTAAAAACATGTTTAATTCAATTTTCAAGTTTAACTTAGCTATTTTATTAAGACTGCAGTAACATGAAAAAACTATGAAGACATTTAAGCATTGAAGGGTGTTATTGAGTACTACAGGTAAATTTAAGTATTTTTAATAGGGACTGTGTAGTCCAAGCTGGCCTCAAGCATAGGACTTTGGGTCAGCCTTTCCAAGTGCTGGGATTACAGGCATGTTGCTAATCTATGAGCGTTTTTCACAACCTGTTTACCTTCGAATCCTTACGGACTGTCCCTGGTCAGCAGATAAGGTATTTCTGCTGTCCACTTTTAAGTGCTGCTCAATTTAACATGTATCTGCTTCACCCGTTTAGTCTTATACATGCTAAACCACTTTTTATGGTATACACCTTTAGAGGAAGTAAAGTTTGTGCAGTTTTTTTATTTAGAAGGATGCTCAAAGAAAATCCTTTTATACCATGGTATGCCTTTACTTAACAAATGTATCCTTTTCTGCAGATTTACTATTTTCTCCAATTAACTGGTTAATGGAAACTCGAGTTACTGGCTCTTTCTGAAAACCATTCCAGAAATTTGGAAGGTTGCCTTGAATGGATAGTCCTACTTTACACAAACCCTGGTTACAGTTACCACACTGCAAATCCTCTCATCTCTCCTATTCTGATGTATGTGGGGCAGGGGGGAACAATCTCCTAAACTTATGAAGTGTATTTTCTAATACATGCTCTGGAATGGCAAAAGCACACCGAGTCTGCCATTCCTAGTGTCTTGTACTTCTTAAAATTACTTTTGATTTTGCATTCCAAGACAGGAATATCCAACTTCAATACTGAAAAGGCCTAACTTATTTTCTAAAGGTGGCATTCAAGTATCAATACAGAAAATGTTGGAAAACAAGTGAAAGGTTTTCTACGTTGTCTTTCTGTAGGTCCCTTTGTGACTTAAATCACTTTAAGGGTACCTTTCTCAAATTTCAGATCAAGAAAACCTACCCCCAAAGTACTGTCAACTACAAAGACAGTATATCAAGCACTTCAGATAATCCAAAGAAATTAGGAAAGCTTCTTTTAATACACAATGTGTCCATTGGTTGCCAATTTATTTAAAGTGATTCTAGAATTTAAAGTGATCCTAAAACCTAACAAAACAGCTGATAAATACACAAGCAGCAATAATTTGGAATACCTATTGGAATCACTGGAACACATTTAGTTGGGCCCTTTTACTCTTCCACACAGCACATTCACATGGACAGACTAAGGAAAAGGAGATGAAATTTAAATCAGCATTTTTATTACTTTTACAGGACGAAGTATATTGGAGCCTTAAATTCTTGTTACCATCTCCTCTTAACTATGCACCTCAAATTGCCAAACCTGCTCTAATCACGCTCATCTCTGGATATGTTATAATACAACCTACCCGGCCTTACCTAAATTAAATGTCTGTACCCAAGAGTCTTTTTTGTTGTTTCAGGTATCCATGAGTACATTTCCTATTGGACAAAACTGACTTTTCTATACTGTCCTTCATTCTATGGGAGTGCCAAGGCAAGGCAGGGAGTTAGTTACTGTAAAGATGTAGCCCTCAAGACTACAATCCCCAAATTATCTTAAACAGAACCTAAATTGTACATGCTCATGACCACACCACTGACAAGCATGGTTCTGCCCAAGGCACTTCAGGTCCACAGACCACTTCCAGTGTGCTGAGATCCAGCTCAGGTCCTTTTTCCATGCTATAAATTTTTCATGAAAAAAGTAATTAAAACCTTTCTTCAACTTGTATTTAGACAAACTAGGTGACTACACTCTAACATTCTTTGAACAAAATAGATTACTGGCCTATCAGTTACCATTGTTTGACACTTATCCTCTACCAACACTGGATTTATAATTGCAAGTAGTTCCATTATATTTGTTGCATTTAGGACCAGTCCACTGATTACCTTGCAACTAAAATTAACTTCCAGGGCAGTAATTGCTTAGCTATTATTACTCTATAAAAATGTGGAAATGTATAAGCATACCTCCCTTTTAAGTTTATATCCCAGCCCAAGTGTTTGCTTTCAAACTGCTGCTTTGCACTGAGGGTGAAAAATTTATAGCATATGCATTTAGCAAAACACTTGTGATTCCTAGCTCAATGCTGTCTTACATCAGCATTCTTGGGATACATACTACTACAACTGTAGCTCATACCTAAATTTTCAAGGGTTTTGAAAGGTTCTAAAGGATTAATAAGACAAAGGTCACTCCAACATGAGTTAGCTGGACAAATTATTTTTAATGCAGTTTGTCTTACAAAATGTGTACGTGTAGTACTAGTACTAGGCAAAAAAAGGGGGAATAAAAACAAGTACTCAACTGGCTAATCACCCACCCTCATTTGTAATACTGTTGAGAAATAACGGCTATTCCCACTCCCCAAAAATGCCAGCTACATATTACAAGTTTTCCCACGAGAAACAGTTTTTCTAAATATTTTAAGATTAGCTTAAGCCAATTCTTTGAAGAGATTTGCGGTTTATGCTGCTAGTTAAGTTCAATTGTTCCTTTGTGTCCCTCCACTATTTGCATTGAATCTCAATATGTCTTGCTACAGCTCTAATGTTTTTATTAACTATTACTAAAAAGCTGTAGAACTTAAACCAAGTTCCCAAACTCTACATCAATACCCAAACCAGAGTGACAAAAACACATCACTAAAGCAATTTATAGAAAAGTGGCTTTAAGAATTTATGATATTGCTTTTATCTTTCTAGGGGAAACATCTAAAGTATAGAGGATAGATATAATTAAAAAACATGATATGCAAAGAGAATCATGGGGATTTTTAAGCTTATTCATTTTTTAAAAATATATTTTCTCAGATCTACAAGACTTTTTCATATCCAAGTGTATACCACCACCTAAAAAGCTACTAAAATATTGTGTGCAATAAAACCAACCCATCAGACACAAAACTAGGATAAAAAGCCAATATACATTAATGAGCAAGTTCGTAGAAAAATATGTCTTCAAATTCTCACAACTGAGGAAATTTAAGCATTAGAACACAACCTGTCCATAAATATAAGCTCCCCAGGTGAAAAGACTAAGAATACTGTTGGGTTTTCTACAATAATTCTAAGAAAACTTACTTTCCAGCTTTAAAATTTGCTTCCCTTTTGTTATTTCCAAAAATTTCCTGGATTAGTCTTTTGCTTTCATCATCTATCAAAGTCATAAACAGCCAAATCCCTTAAAAAAACTACACATCACAACCTACCAGCAAAAAATCACAACCTACCAGCAAAAAATTTTCTATCATCTCACTTTGTCTTTTGGTGTTAAGTTTCAATTTACTTTCTATTAATTTATGCTACTTTTTGTACAAGTATCAACCAAATCCATCCTCCTTTTGCTTTTTCTTTTAGCACTATTTAACTCAGCGCCTTGCACTTGCTTGAGTGCTCCACCACTGAGCTACTTACTACATACACCTCCAGTCCCCCCTGCATTTAGCTTTGACTCAGTGGGTGTGGTGTTGTATTTAACAGCAAAGGTTATATGAACAGTATGAAATACTGTCGGTGCAGACTTTCAAGATGGGATTGCGTTTGAGCTTAAGTCGGCCTGGAGCTCACCATGTAGGACCAATCTGGCCTCAAAACTTGTAGTGACCCTTCTAGCCCTGTCTCCCCATCGCAGGGATTGATTACAAGCCTACACCACCACCCCTGAATCACGTTTCTTATTTTCTCTGATCAGGATTTGTAGTACACATAAGTGAGTATCGTGTTTGTTCAGTTTTACTTGCCACCAGGACAAGTCTCTCAGAACTCAAACTTCATTCTATAGATTTGTGGTCTTTCTCCCACTTTTTGCTCTTTTTCTTATTTGGTGCATTTTCTTACTGGAGTTTCAAATACTTTCTAAGAGAATTTATTTTATACAAGTATATAAAATACTTATCTAACAATGTTGTTTCCTAATAATGTCTTATTTTCAGACAGCATTTTGCCTATATTCTTTCTTATCCTCACCCTCAGGAGGGAGGGGAAGAAATACAGGCAATCATGGTGTACTAATAATTGACCATTACCTTCCTATTATTGTGAATATGAATTCTTAAGCAATTTTGAACTAGATCTATACAAGATTGTTTAAAGGCACAAAAGAAAACAAGGACACCTAAAACCCTGATTAGTATCAAAATCTAAATTGTCCCCGAGGAAGTACATAAAATCCTTATACTGAACATTGTAACTTATGCCACTGGTTGCTAACAGTAAGTTAATCAAGACAAACTAAGATGCTACTCCTTGTAGGGTTATTTCTATGAATTACTTGCATAAATTTCAACTCATCCTGCTAATCCCAGTTAACATCTTCTAACTCTAGCTTGTCACAGCAAAATTCCTTTAAGAACATTAAAATTTTTTAACTAAAACAAAACTCTAAATCAATTGAAAGTATAGGAAACCTGAACTTACCAGAAACAAGCTACAAACACCAATGTACTAGACTGGTGTCTTACTTTAGTTCTACAGTTTGACTCCTGATTCCTCACTTCACAGCGAGGATTCCTTTATAAGATTAAGTGTTCTGTGCAAACCCATTAAAATTACAATTAGGGGATCTACTGTTATCACATAGCTACGGTTAAGTTAGCAGTGGTGTGTCTTAGTGAAATCAGTGACTGGCTTACTTGATGGCTTCTAAAAGCATCTGTTCCCAAAGGCTCATGTATCATATGCATATAGAATTATCAGTTGAGGACAGCCATTAGCATTTTATGAACATGATAAACTGAGCATTAACTTCTCCCAGCCAGTACCCTTTCCCCTCATTAAATGTTAAAAGCCGTCTGGGGGGAGGGGAAGTACAGAATTCAACTTACTTCATATTATAATAAATTGTCCGTATGCATTTTAAGTTTTTAGAACCTAAATGTTCAAAGTACAAAGTAAAAGAATAAGCTGTCCAGAAAGCACACAATTTCTCCTCTTGGGAGTTATATAAAGGGATTTTTAACCTTGATGGCGAGAATCCCAAAACAAGAGTAAAATGAATTCTTTTTATTGCAAACAAACGTCTAAATTAATTTCTCCACCCACTTTCTTTAGAAAGAAAAAGAAATCAGCAGGCTAAGGAGATACCCATTCAAGAACTGACATGATTAAAAATTAAGATATAAATGGGTGACTCACAATTTCATTAGCTTACAAAGATGGTGGAGTTAACTACTACAAGCACACTAGTTATACAGTATTTTGTGGGAGAAGGGCATACAGACATAGCTAACTTCATATAGATCCCATTAGACAACTGGATTTACAACAAGTTTTTTAATAAGAAATGGGCAAAGCCAGCTTTCTTTTCAGAATCAAAATGCAGAACAAATGGAAAAATTATGGTATTTAACCTTCACAAGTTTGAGCCTCCACAAATAATGCAACCAAGTTTTACATTTTTAACAGCCCTTCTACATACACTCCATCTTCTCAATCTCAGTTCCAAGCAGTTATCTTCATTCCCAATTATATCGATTCCATTGTTTTTTAAAATAACAGAAAAGGCTTTCCCAGTTTTTCAGAAATTACTATGTATTATAGCAGAACCCCTTCCACTCCTACCCAGCAATCTACAGAGAGGATGGAGTGTATTATGAGCAGTACAGAATCTTATGCAATTCATGAGGACCTCTGTAGTCCTTACATGAATCTGGTTGCTAACATTTCTATTATATTGTGACAATGACTCCCGACTGTTATTCTCTGTGAGAAATGGGGGAGTAAATTCTTAATAAAAGACACCAGGTACAAAGCAACATTTTACTTTTGTGATAAAAAAAAAGTCACATTTTACAGATAAAATGTAGAACCCTGAAATACTGACACATTCTCTTATCGTGCACAATGCTGAGGTTCTCTTACGATTCACTTTAAAACTGCAATTAAAAATGTACAAAAAAGAAAAGAAAAAAAAATCAACCCACAAAGCTTCTAAAAAAGGAACCCGCAGGCA
Source organism: Typhlomys cinereus (assembly GCA_023101885.1). Classification (NCBI taxonomy): domain Eukaryota; kingdom Metazoa; phylum Chordata; class Mammalia; order Rodentia; family Platacanthomyidae; genus Typhlomys; species Typhlomys cinereus. The sequence continues at coordinate 4,405,578 of JALPQD010000112.1, read as the reverse complement.
CTTCCTCTTGTGGAATGTTTAAAAAGTTAGCCTACTAAAGAAAACAGTCGACTTCTTGTGAAGGTTTTGGAGAAATATGTATCAGTTCGTTTTATTTGGGTATTCAATAATATCCTTGGTGATAATGCTGACTCCATGGCTTCTGACCCCAGAATTGCTGTAAGAGAAAATTTTTTTTTTAAAGAAAAAACATCAATAAGCCACTTGAATTGCTTTTAGGAAATGACAATGATCTAATTCAGAGTAATTGCTGGAAACAAATTTATCCTTGTCACACTTGATTTCTACACCAAACACATTTAGTTTTAATATCCCATATTATTTACCAATACATATTACAAAAGGAAACAATTATGAATCAGGTTAGTTAACATAAGTAAAGCTATTATAAAAATAACAATATATATTAAATATTACTTTGAAAAAAAAAGTTATAGCAAACGCCAACTTCTTTATGGCTACAACTACATTATAGACACAGCACCCTGTGCTTATGAACACCTCCAATGCCTGGCTGAGACTTTTAAGGATTCTCATAAACACAAAATACAAGTAATGTACAGAACTTATGAAAATTACTTACACCCTGCTGCCACTGGTTGTAGCCCTGAGATTGATTTTTGTAGCCGCGATTGTTTCCTCGTCCTCTGAAGTTCTATGAAAGAGAAAATAGAAAGAGCTCTGAACACAATCAGTGGCTTATCAGGAAAATGGGGTGGAGGATATTGGGAGAAGTTGCCAAACACTGTGTCCTGTGGAGATGCAGAAATCCCATGGGTTTTTTTTTGGGGGGGGGGATGTGTTTATCAGGGGGGTGCTGTGTGTGCTTGTGACACCCTTGAGTCTAAATTGTTCTATACATCTTTTCTCTTCTTTGCTCTGGAATTCCCCAAGCTCTATCTTCAAAGGCCAGAAGTGGCCATTTCCATTTGGCACTCTGGATTTGAACATAGGACCTATCGTTTGCAAGGTAGAGGCCACTACTGAACCTCTACAGAAGATTAACAGCCTCAATTAACCATTACCAAATGTACAATCATGTTCTTTAGTGAGAATTTTAACAGTTAAATTCCACAACTTTTCTAGCATCAAACAAAAGTTAAATTCCACAACTTTTCTAGCATCAAACAAAACTTAAATGATTACCTGATTATAATTCCCTCTGTTAGGCATTCCACCTCTGTTATAATTCCCTCTGTTTGAATAGCCACCTCGGCCAGGAAAAACAGGGCCTCGAGGGTATGGATAGCCAATTCCACCACTTCCACCTCCACCGCCACCTCTCTGTGGCATATTGCCTCTCCTATTATATCCACCGCGATTCCCAGGAGCTGAAAGAAAGGTGTTTGGTTTAGTTGTGTTGTGCAGGAGTTTTGAGTGACAACCCTCTTTCATTGGTCAAAAATACAATCTTAACCACTTATACATACATGACCTATGTGTATAATCAACTTTGAGGCTAGATACATGATAGTGAAGATGTTGAATAGTCAACATTACATTTAGACCAGGTAATATACAGACACAACTCTCAAGATTATTTCGGATCTTGAATCAAATAAACTAACAACTCCAAATCAACTGACCTCCTCCTCTGAAATTGCCACCACGCATGTTGAATCCCCCACGTCCTCTGTGGCCACCACCTCTGTTAAACTGGTTTTTGCCACTCTTATTCTTATTGCTCTTCTTTGAGCCAGTATTCTGTTTCTTTTCTGGTGGAAGTGCCTTTTTGCTTTCTTCCTTATACTGCTCCAAAAGTTTCTGGGCTTCTTCCTTCTGAAGTTCAACGTAGGTAATTTCATCAAAACACTCAGCCACTTCTGGCAAGGTAAAGTTTCCTACAGGGAATAAAGTTAAACTAAACTTAGAAACCCACTGACATCTACAAATCTTACATTTTTTTCAAACTCGAAATACCTAATTTTCATGGCTTAGCAATGTTTTGATAATTCAAAGACATTCGTGTTTATGCAGTTAGCAAAATCCCTGTAATAGCAATAAAATTAAATGCCATGCCTTTCATTTTAAGGACTGCATGCTCTGGCAAGTCTTTCCCCTCTACTTCGGCTTTCTTCTGTGTTCTCTGCTTATAGTCTTCATCTTTTGGGCAAACAACAACAGCTTTTCGCTGGAAGCCTGCAAACAGGCACATTTTTCTTCTCTGGGCAGCAGCAGACACATTTGTCTTAAAAAAAAAACGGGCAAATTTATTAACAGACATAATTCTACACACTGTACAGCAAATTATAAGTTAGCATTTTTTCAATGCAGTTTACCTGATCCAAGATAAAATTTCGCTTCTTGCGGGCAGCAATTTCAATAAACTTTCCAAGACACTGTGGGGCTCTCTGCAACAGGGTGTTCAGCTTTCCAGTATCTGCCATTTGCTTCTTAAAGCCTGCCACCTATTTAAAAGATTTTTTCCTTTAAATTGAATTCAAGGTATGCTTTAAAAAAAAAAGACATTTAAAAGCATTCCAGTAACATCCTTCCATTATTATCGCCACAAGTCTATTAAGTTTTATGATGTAGCAAAACTAATTCTTTAGTTAGATGTTGGATTACCTTAGAAAAAGTTTCCCCAAGTTCTCCATCCATTTAGTTTTGGCCAGTCTCCTATCTCAAAGATGTTAACAAAACGGGACAGATAATAGCTGGCAAGATGGCCCATCGGATACAGATGCTAACACTCAAACCCTTAAAACCTAGTTCTTGGAGTCCACGAATCATGAAGAGAAACAGACTTCTGTCCTCCACTTATGTGCCTGTTCTCTTCCTTTATTCTCAAAAATTGGTATTGCTGTTTAACATAATTTGTTAATGTTTAAGAATGAAGCCAGAACTCTGTGCGTGCTAGCCAAGTGCTCTACTCCTGAGTCAAATCTCCACTTTCCTTCTGAGACCAATCCACTGATTTACTTACCATCATTTTATCCATAATGGTATTTGTTCCAAGAATATTGTATTTCCCAGGGTTTTCAGCTGCATGTTTTGTAACCCAGGTAGTTTTTCCAGCTCCTGGCAAGCCAATCATCATCACAACCTACACAAGGAAAAATGTTTTTTTCACTACATTACAGACCGTCCCAACTTAGTTGTTTCTTAAACCTAAATGGAAAACATTCCACTTTTTTTCATAGCCCACATGCCGAGGGAAGTTTGAGAAACACTTAACACTGCACAAACGGGAAACACACCTCAAGAAAAATCCTTGCCTACAGCTGTAAGCATTAAAATGCTCCTGAAACATTTGTCCATTCACCTTTTCTCAACTGTCACTTTCACAAATCAATTATTTGCAAATATAGTATTAAGAAAAACTCACTTCACAATCTTTCTTCTCTTCAGGTCCCTTTGGTCCTCTAACTCGATCTTCTAAGGGGACGTTTTGGATAAAAGTGTAGTCTTCAGGTATTGGAAAGTATGGCTTTTCCTTCTGACCAAAATTAAATTCAACTGCACAGTTATGGCAGAGAACATGCGGAAATAATGGCCGTCCAGCAAGAACTTCCTTACTAATTTTGAAGGCGACACCAAGATCTTGTCCATTCTTAGCATAGGAGAGTTCTACTTCATCAGTTTCAAAGTTCTATTAAATAGAAGATAAATTATTTTCCAGTTACAAATTTATCTCTTGTAAGCTTTCTAATAAACAGATTGAACTAATCTTCTAGGTAATATTTGGGTAAAGTGCTTTATACTTTCTATTTGGGTAAGTGCTTTATACTTTTTGTGCTTCAAACAATAAAGCACAAAAGGTTCAGAATATTGTTCATTCTATGGGTCTACCAGCCAATCCATGTTTTCTGTCAAAACGCCTTAGTGACTCTCCTTTATCAAAGCCACCCTTTATTCTCCTAGTTCAAAGGACAAGTCCTGTGTGAGAGAGTGTGTGTGTGCATGTGATATGGAAGCCAGAGATTCCTTTCACAAAATAGGAACATGTCTATTTTTGCTAGATTGGCTGGCTGGTGAGTCCCTGGGGTCTGCTCCCTCCACACAAATTAATGTGAGGGCATTAACTTTGGCAAAGTCTGCTTTTTTATGTGAGTGCTTGGATCGGAACTCAGGTTCTTATGCCTGCATTAATTAAGCACTCTGAAAATGGAATAACACCCGCTGGCAAGTCTAACTCGGAAGTAGTGCATGTATTCAATATTAATCATGTTAATAGCAGACACTGATAAAACTCTATATAGCTAGTAACTAACTTACAGCAAAACAGGTAATCACATCATTTTCATCAAACTTCTCTCCATAATCGTCTGTCTCACAGTTGCATGTTTTTATTCCTTTCAGAGAATATCCATAGGAAAATTCTTCTTCACCTGAGAAAATAACTTTCATAAAACTGATGCTTAAGCAGTCCCAAATCCCATCCATCTAACTTAACACTTTCACTATTTAAAATGCAGGATACATGAAGACAAGCATATAACCAAATAATGTGATTTATCAACTTCTATACTAGATAGAAGTATAATTGATGACAGCTAGGTGGGCTCATCTAAGTACTTGACAAACTACATGCCACAGTAACAAGTTTATTTTAACTATTATAACTTAAAAAAGGAGGGGGAATTTGCAATCAAATCCTAAATTCTTAGGCTTCAATAGAATTCAAATGGAAACTTTACCAAGCAACATTCCACTTGTAGTTAATGACCAGCCAATACGAACTTCATGTATGTCAATATCTTTTGTATATAAATGCCTTACTGGGATCTTCTCTGTAACCTAAAAATCAAAAACTACATGATTACACTGTTAAGCAAGGAAGCCAAATCCTTGATCTTTTGCTTATTAGGGGAAATTCTTCTCTAGTGTAAGACCTCAAAACTCTTTTGTCAACTCCCATCAATAACTAACTGATGTATACCCTTAAAACATCAAGTGAGAAGGTTTGAATCAATGTAAAGAAATACTCTAACATATTCTGTTACAAAAGTTTAGCTGAAAAACAAAGGTTTGAGCCCCGCTGGCAATTCACAGAAAGTTTCTAAAAGGTCCCTTAACCTATAAAAGGAATGAACTGAGAAAGATTTCTGAAATGTCACACAAATTTCATTTACCTTCATCTCAAAACAGACTTTGCCTTTTGACACACCGTAAGATGCCCTTCCTCCAGCCCAAAGAAAAGCAAAACTCTCCATTGTAAGGGAAGAAGCACTGAGGCGATCTCTTGATATTTTAAAATGCAGATCACAATTATCTGTAATTACATCAAATGCCATGTTATTCTTGACATTCAATGTAAATATTTTAGCAATGTACACCTGAATTTTCATTAACTTTTTACGTTACTTTTAGTGTAGATAAGTTTGTTTCATACCATTGCTCCCAATTTTCAGTCTAAGCCCCACTCCCACCAAGTAAACTGTCTACTAAATTAATGGCAAGGTTTAACAGAAAATAAGTGTTAAGCCTTCTAAGTCTGTAAAATTATTGAGACAATGTGACATTAGTACATACCTGCTCTGCTCTTTACCTTGATTTACAGGCAAGCAGTAGAGGATAGCAGGGAATCAAAGTGAAGCATGCCAGAACCAGGTAGAATTTACCAGGGCCACAACAAAAAAAAAAAATGAAGAGCAGGAGCAAACATTTTAAGATAAACAACTGTTGATCCTGCACTTTGAATGTAGCCTAAATACCAGGGTTCCAAAACTTTATTCTCTAAAAACTTTTAACTAAGGCAGCTTCAACTTACAAATCTGGTTTTCTAAAGGTGTTAATATTACAACATTATAGGTCTGTCTTCCCCAACCTGCTAGTTATTACAACTAAGGATCAACCACTTCCTGGATTATACAAATCCAATGTCTCTAACCACCTTTGGGTCAGTAGCTCATTACCATGCATGTTCAAGTTCTCACTTGATAACTACTAATTAAATTAGAAAGCTGGTTGTTTCCAGTTACTAGCTACTTTACACTGACAAAGTTTTCTTCACATCCTCTGCTTTTCAACTTTCTCTTTTAAAAATGGCTGTTTTCATTAGATTAAATCAGCTTTGTACCTGGCATCCTGAAAATCTAAGGTGAACATAATCTTCCCTTATTTTTCAAAGTTATTTATCTTTGTTCCATTCAATTGCAACTTACACGTTCTGGTCAAATACTAATTAACAATTTTTAATGATTAAAAGAAACACCACAAGTGTGACAGCCAAAGCCCATGTCATGGTTTGCAATACTTCCTCATACTCAATTGCAATCCAACTGGGTAAAGTAGCATATTTACAGTGCTGCTATTGATACCATTCGCTGCTGAAGAAAGCTAGTAGCCCAGTGAGAGCCACTGCTGCTGCCCCAGGTCTTTGGAAGAAATCAACTTATGTTAAAGCAGCAGCTACTGAACTGGAATTGAGAACAAAAGAGCAGTTATTGAAAAGTATTATTACAGTCTTTTAGAGTAGGGAATACTTGTGCACTGTTGGGAAAGGTCATTAGCAAATATTTAACTAACCCAAATAGCTCACTTATATTTTCCACACACAAAAAAACTGCAATTATCCCACTGCCATCTAAGGACAAGTTAGTTCAAAGTCGGAATTATTTTTACATCCCTAAAGCATGAGAACTTTCAAGTCATGATACTATCAAATTGGGCTGCACCTAGAAACTAAGAATTAAATGGAATCAAGACTACTTACTACTAGAATATGAATAACTTCCTGCTTAAAACGATCTTAGTTTTCTGCAACATCTTGAAAGTAAAGTAACGCTGCATTTATAAACTGGGGGAAGGGCGGAAAGCCCACTTCACTTACAAGTATCAAGACAAACCACTGTGTCATCGAAGTGTTCGTCTTCTTCTTCAACAGGTGGCTGAGGCGATTTGGCTCTGAAAGACAGAATCGTCTCCTGATACAGCTTTTCCACCAACGCGTAAAGAGTGGATGGCAGGCAAAGCTAAGTCAACATCTTCTACCTGCTGTACTTGTTCTCTTCAATGTACTCAAAATATCCTCGGCCATGATCTTCTCGAGGTCTCTTAACGCCTCTCTTTTTATCGCCTCCTTTCTGCTCTGCTTTGCCGTCTCCTATAACAACACACAACACCGCCTGAAGAGGTCAAGCCGCGGAGCCGCAGACCGGGGAGAAGCCCCCTTCTCGGTGCGAGGCGCGAAAAGCTGCTTTTCCACGCAGTTCCCGTAACGTCCCAGCCGACACACGACTGTGAACCCGACTCGGCTCGGCATTGTCCCGTAAGCAGTGACGCAGTCTAGAGCGTTTCTAATTTTGCCAGTCCACGCTATCCCTGCACCGAACCTCCAAAAAAAAAAAAAAAAAAAAAAAAAAAGGCGGCGGAAAAAAAAAGCGCGGCGAGCCGCGGCCCACGTGCGGCGCCCGCGCGAGCGGGGGGCAGGGCGGGCGGGCGGCCTCCCCTCCCCCACGCGGGCCCGCGCGCCCCGCGCCGCATTGTACTGAGCTTCCGCCCCGCTCCCCGCGCCCGGCCCCGCCTGCCGGAAGTGACGTCACGCCGAGCCCCTGCGCTCCTTGCACAATACCGCGGCCAGGAGCCGCCAAAGCGCGCCCGCCCCGGGACCTCGGGCCGCGCTCTCCCCTCCCCCCGACATGTGCCGCTCCGCGCGCACGCCGCGCCGCCGCCGCCCGCCCGCCGCGGCCCCCCGCCCCCGCCCCCGGCGCCCGCGCACATAATGGAGGCGCCGCCGCCGTCCCGGCGAGCCCGCGGCCCGTCCGGGATTCCCCGCGCCGCGCCCCGCCCCCGCGGCGCCCCCCCGGCGCCCTCCCCCCAGGGGCTCCGGCGGGCCTGGGGCTCGGTCCCCGCGCGGGCCTCCCGCCGCGCGCAACGTACAACGCAGCACTCACCCGCCGCCGGAGCCCCGGGGCGACCGCCGCCTCCGCCGCCTTCCGCCTTCTTCTTACCTCCCGCCTGCGGCTGGCCCTGCCTCGCCCCGGGCGGCGCCACCGTCACCGCGAAGAGCGAGGCGGGGCCGCTCCGGCCCGCCGCCTCCTTGGCCCCGCGCTGCGGCGCCGGCTGCGGCGCGGCCGCCGGCGGTTGGGCGCGCTGCTCCCCGTGCCCGTTCTCGTCGCCCGCGCCCTCCTCCTCGTCGCCGAGCTCGTCCTCCCCCTCCTGGAAGCCCTGGTCGTCGCCGTTCTCGTCCTCCGACGCCGCCTCCTCCTCCTCCGCGGCGCCCGCCTCGGCCGCCCCCGCGGCCCCGTTCTCCTCGCCCAGCTCCATCTGGTCGCCGTCCAGCGCGGCGATGCCCTCCTCCTCCTCCTCCTCGTCGCCGCCGGCCGCGGCCTCCTGCTCCAGGCCCGCGCCCGAGCTCCCGGCCGAGTCCCCGCCCAGGTCGAGGCTGCCGTTCCCGGGCTCGGCGGCGGGGCGGCCGCCGGCCTCGTTGTCCAGCGCGGCCTGGAGCCGATCCATGAGGTCGGCCTTGAGGCCCTTGTCGGACAGGCGCCGCTTCTTGAGCTCCTCCTTCAGCTCCGACACCTTCAGCTTCTTGACGTTCACGGGCGAGGAACTCATGGTGCGGCCCCGGCTCGGCGCTGGCTGCTGGCTCGGCCTCGGCTCCGCGCTCTCGGCCCTCGGGCGGCGGCGGCTGCGGCTGGCGATGGGGGAGTGCTGCAGAGCGGACCCGCCTGGCTGTCGAGCGGCGCCAATTCCTTTCACCGAGTTCGCGAGGCAGACGCGGAGACTCGCCCGGCGCGAGCGAGCACGCAACGTCCTCTCGCAGGGGCGGCGCCGCGCACGTAATATAGCCCGCCCGCCCCCCCGCCGCCCGCGTGATGCGCGCGGCGCCGGAGCCCCGCGGACGCGCAGGCCCCGCCCCCAGCCGGCAGGCCCCGCCCCCGAGCCGGCAGGCCCCGCCCCCGCGGCCCGGGCCGCTGCGCCCGCCGGGCACCGCGCTGGCTGCTGGGCCGAGCCTGCCGGAGGCGGCGGCCGCCTTTCGGTTAAACCGATCTGCCGCGCAGGCAATGATTGGTCTTTCCGGTTCTTGGGTGGCGGGGCTCGCTCGGCGCCGCGCTCTTCCAGCCCTGAGGCGACTCTTTTCGGGACGCCTTGAGTCCTCAACTCGAATACTCCACCTTTTCTTCCATCTTAGATTGCTTTTTTTTTTTTTTTTTGCGTAGTCGTCTGGCGATTCTTTTGAAACTTCTTAAAATCTCCAGCCGGTTGGCAGTTATTAATACTCGAGATGGTTTTTTTTTTCCCCTTAATGCCTCATCCGCTCAATGTTTTGCAAGTCCTGCCCTGAGAATTCGATTTTAAGTTCGGGCAGAGCCTTTGTCTTGTCTTGCACAGCCCGGGGTGCAAGGCCTGGGACAGCCCGCGACTGCGCAGACCCTAGCAGGAGCGCTCGCGGTGCCCTAAGTGCAGCCGCCGAAGACAGGCCCAGGGCAGGCCAGTGCCGCCTGGATCTTAGCAGATCTAGCTAGGCTCGCACTCTGACGACTCTTGCCATCTTCCCAGACCCATTCTTCCCCTCAAGGATGCACGAACTCCAAACTCGCTAAAAACGCCAAGGCTGCGATGGCATAAAAAGAACAGTGGAGTGGAGCAGAGTGGCATGGCACACCTGTAGTCCCAGCACTCTGTAGTTAGGCTGAGCTAACAGTGAGTTCAAGGTCAGCTATGGAGCCGGAGCCTACCTAAGAAAGAAAATGACCCTTGAAAAGAAATCCGTTAGGGGGGAGGGAGGGAACTGGTAAAAAATTTTAAAATGTATAATTAAATTTTTAATAAAAAAAAAAAAAAAAGAAAACTGGTCAAAGTTTGACAAATAATAGAGACTTTTCTTAAAGTATGTACATACAGTATACTAATTATGCTAATGTGTTTATCATGGATGAACAACTACTAAATAGTCATCTGTCAGAATATGTTATATATATTATATTCATACATAATAAACCAAATTTTATAAAAAAAAAAAAAAAAAAGAAAAGAAATCCGTTAGAATTGATAGGACCTTTTCTCTGCAATAAAAGATGCGCTATATTCTATTAAGAGGGGGTTAGGAATTTTAAATTTATGATGATTACCTACCTCAGAATCTGCAGTCTACTGCAGCTATCCCGAGTCCCACTGTAAAATCAAAGATTAACGATACCTACTGTTCGGTGCTCTGACACTATTTCTGCCACCCCCAGCTCTGTTAATTTGAAATTTGGAAGTACAGAAATGTGAAATTTCTTTGATCAGCTACAGTAATAACATAAATGAATCGTAAAACTTATTTGAGGTTTTTTTTTTAAGATAGGGTCTCGAATGTTGGTCTATGACAAGCCGGCTCTCACAGCCTGTTCTATACCTAATGCCACAACTTGAGTTCAATCCCCAGAGCCCAGTAGTAGAAGGAGAGAACTAACTCCTGCAAGATGTTCCTCTGACCACCACCAGCCCTCCTGCACGCATACACTTGCACACCACTCCCATGCACACACACACAAGATTCTCATGTAGCTCAGGCTAGCCTGAATTTATGCTCCTCCAGAGTGCTGGGATTACAGACTTCCACATGCCAGGTTTCTGTGGTCATAGAGATCAAACCCAGTATTTCATGAATGTTGGGCAAGTACTCTACCATGGAGCCACTACACTCCAGCCCTCGATAGATTGTCATTTTTAAAGCATTTCATCTTATCATGTTGTCATGTTTAAATATGAACTGTTAACATGCGTGAAATAATTTGAAATTTATGAAATAGTCCACGCAATAGTAATGGAGGTGGAAGGGACGACCCTCTCAAATGATGCCAAAGCCTCATTTTAGCTTTAGATCATAACATCGCCAAAGCTTGTAGACAAGTCACAAGCCAGAATTTAAATTTTTTTCTTGTTTGGGAATTGGAAGGTAACTATACGGTGCTTACATGTTAATTGACTATCAGTGACACAAAGACAATTTCTGAATTGGGGAGATGACTCGGGAGTTAAAAAGCCTTTGCCCCATAAGCAAAAGGACCTTAGTTCAGATCCTCAGATCCACATAAAAATGCTGGTTGGTATGGCAGCAGCCTGGGAAACCTGAAAGCAAAGCAATGAGAAGGTAGAGTAGTCCAGGATGACTCCCAGCCACCCTTGGGCTGCACGGGTACACACAAGAGTTCTTTTGTACAGGCACACACATGCACACGCGCACACACACATTTAATGGAGTAAAAACTAAGCTAAAAGTTTCTATCGCTAAGCACTAGATTAGTAACACTCATTCTCAGGAGATAGCTTTTGTTGCACACGAGAAGGTTCCATGCCTTTGTAACCAAGAGCTTTTCAGACTTCTGGAGCTCAGTGGAGTCAGCACATCATCCCCAGCCTGCTCTGTTCAGCCAGGGAAGCTGACAGCCTCCCTCCCAAACCAGCTCTCCTCTGTCCCATCACACTGTCCTAGACAGCATTAGAAAGAAAAATCCTTTCCTCAGCGTTCAGAGACTCATCATTTATTTCTGCAAAAGAGAATTGTGCTGGATCAGCAGGTAAAGGCACCTTACATGAGCCGGGCAACCTGAGTTCAACCCTCAGAGCCCATAAGGTGGAAGGAGAAAGCCGACTTCTAAAAGTTTGCTTCTCTATCTCTAAATAAAACATTTCATTAAAACATTAGTGCCAGCTCATATTCATTCATTTATTTTGCATATGTACTTTGGAAGAGTAAACCCAGGGCTTGCGACGGAAGCTCCTACAGAGCTATACCTCAGTTCCACTTATTTTTTAAAATTTATTTATGAGAAAGATGGAGAACGGATGCCATGGGCCAAGGGTGGGGGTCAGCGTGCAACGCTAGGAAATCAGTCCTCTCCTCCTCCCATGTGGGTTCCAGAGACTGAACTCGGGTTAGCAGATTTGTGAACAGGCGCGTTTATCTGATGTGCTCTCTCACGGGGTCCCCGCTTATGTTTTTAATGCTATCACAATAGCATTGCTCCACTATGACCAGTAAAGTTGACGTCACTTTCTCTAAATCTCTGAGGGACCTATTAGAGACTTTAAATCCCCCTTTTGAAGACTAGAATCATCCAAGAACACAGATTGGAAGAGGTACCACCCTCAATAACAAGAAATGAACTATCCATGAATAATAGATGTATGAGAAGTAATTACAAAGTTAATATGCTTGGAAAAAAGTTGAAGTTGAGAAAATCATACTGCACTTCACCACACAATTGGTTCGGCTGGGGAGATGGTTCCATGGTTAAAATGCTTGTTGTACAAGCTGAAGGACTAGAGTTCAAATCCCCAGATCCCAGATAAAATGCCAAAACCTGAGAATTACCAGAGCAAACTGGCCAGCTGGACTAGCCCTATTGGCAGCAAGCTCTGGGTTTGATGAGAGACTCTACCTTAAAACAATAAGGTTGAAGAACAATCCAGAATGATTCCCACTATGGACCCTGGGCCTGCACATACACAAGCACACATGTGTGCAAGCACTACACACGTGGTATGTCCACACACACATGCATGCTCCCCATACACATAAAGCACGTGAAAATGGAAAAGAAAGATAATTTCCATGAACATGCCTGTCTCCCACGTGATTCTAGGTCTCTTAAGGCAACAATTGAGATTAGCTCTCATCATCATCATGCCTCTACTATCTTAGAGATTCATTTAGTAATAAAGTACAAATAGTGGTGATCAAAAAAAGAATGTCGGACAGAGCTGGGGTATGCTGGGAGGGAACAGAGTTGGAGCGGTGAGTTTTTAAGTTGCATATGGAGTAACCAAGCAAGTCTAGTAACAGTATAGTGAATTGCAGAATAAGTACCAGAAATAAGTTGAACAATACAGTGCCTATTGTTGACAATGAGATAACGGGCACTTGGACGCTTTTGCCATCTGGAATCTTCTTGATATACTACAAATGAATAAATAATAAATGATTATCTTTTATTGTTTGTGTGTGTATCAGAGGGCACTGTGTGTCCCTGTGGAGGACCAAGGGTGACTTTAGGAATCAGCCTAGATTGCTTCTATCTCCTTTTTGCTTCACTTGGGTTTTCCCTGAGTTCGGATCCCAGATCCCTATAATGACAACTTGTCACTGTGAGCTGGGCATAGACTAGGTAGCCTGGAAGTTGGTCTCTCTACCCATCTTCTCTCTAGAGGAAGCTAGTGGGTTTTTTTAAGCATAGAATTCATTATTTTTTTTAAAAAAATTATTTATTCTGTGTGTGTGTGTGTGTGTGTGTGTGTATGTGTGGGTGTGTCAGAGGGCACCATGTGTCTCTGTGGAGGACCAAGGGTGACTTTGGGAATCATCCTGGATTGCTTCTACCTCCTTCTTGCTTTGCTCTGGGATTTCCCACCCACCAGAGCTGGAAATGCAGGCTGCCACCATATCTGCCTGGTGTTTTTATGTAGGACCTGGGATCCGAACTCAGTTCCTTCTGCTTTCGAGGCAGTCTTAACCCCTAAGCCATCTCTCCAGTCTCAAATGATTACTTTTATAACACTTTTGCTTTATAAGCTACAAGACTGTTATTGTCAACTTCATTGAGTTGAGTGCTACCAACAAGATTGGTGAAGCATATTTCTGGTTGTGTCTAGGAAGGCCATTCCAGAGACAACTGATACCTGGAGGAGAAAGACCTACCATAAATGTGGTCAATACCACCCAATAGGCTGAACATCTGCTGGGTGCCAAGTACCACACTATGTCAGTCAAACAGACGAAAGACGGAACTGGACTTTTGACAATGTTACAACTGCTAATACTTTAGGGAACTCTTGGGGATGGAGTAAATGAATTTGCATTGTGAGATGGATGTACATCTGAGGAACATATATGGAGTGTTATGTTTCAAAGTAAAATGTCACACACTACACCCCAAAATCTTATAGCTTGCTCCTAGCCAGAACATTATTTGGGGAGGTGCTAGAAAGTGCAGTTGGTGGGGTGAAACTGGAGGAAGTTAGTAAGTTTGTTACTGGAGATGAGCATTTTGTCCCTGCCCCCTCCCCACTTCTCTGTCTCTCTCCCTCCTGCAACCACTACTGCTCTTTGCGATGCTCTGTCCACCACGGTTGGCCCAAGATCTCTGAAACAACGTATCAGGACAAGTCTTTCCTCCTTTAAGTCGTTCGTGTCAGACATTCTGTCATAATGAAGAGTCCGGTACACACAGTCCTCGTTATTGTGGTTACCCCTTAGTGAGCACCTGCAAGGTTCATTAGTGATCCTAATCTAAATTCTTACGACTACTAGAAAATGATTGCCGTCGATTTTTCTATTTTTATTCTTTTTTGCTTATTTGGTTTTTTTTTCAAGGCAGGTTTCCACTGTGTATTTAGGGCTAACCTGAATTTGCTGTGTGGCTTAGGCTGACTTGGAATATCAGATCCTCCAGCTTCAGGCTCCTGGATGCTGGAATTACAGGTGTGTGTTAGCCCAGATTTTTTTATTTATCCTTTTTAATGCTTGACAATCTCTCACCTATTTCCTTGTGCAAATAAATAAGTAAATAAATAAAAAGTGGCAATGCAAAGACAAGAATTATAAGTCTCCACATGTCTTAGCAATGTTGCAAAGTATTGGATGCCCATGAGATGGTATCTCACGTCAACCAGGCTGGCCTTGAACTTGCTATGAAGGTAAGAATGGCCCTGAACTGATCCTCTTGCCTAGACCTCCCACGTGCTGAGAGTACCAGAGCACACCAACGCACCTGGCTAGACTGTACTTACAGGTGCTATTAAATGACTAAGGAACTGTAAACATGAACGCCATTAAAAACTCCCCTGCATGATCATGATGCAGTGAAGCCCAAGAGACCAACGTAGAAGTCCACAGAGCCAGACACACATCTGCAATCCCGGCACTTGCGGGGCAGGAGAACCAAACAGGCACAGTTACATAGAGAGCTCAAAATATGTCAGGGAAATTTGGGACCTGAGAGCCTCTCTCAATACTGCTCCTTGCAAAAGAGACACTGTAGACTAGACCCGACCCACACAGTAGCCCAGAGTCACATGTAGCTGCTTAAATTAGTGAGAATAAAACCCCAGATTCACTTCCCATCCTTTTTCATGTGTGTGATGTGTGCGTGTGTCCACATGGATGCCACACATAGATATTGGGAATCAACCTTGATTACTCTTCCACTTTCTTCTTTTGAAACTGGCTCTAATTAAACCCAGAGTCCACCTTTAGGGCTAGACTGACTCTCCAGAGACTTCCAGTTTCCACCTTCCAAGGTTAAAGTACAGACAGGTACACATCACACCCACCCAGCATCTTTATATGGCACATGAGGATCTGAACCCCGGACTTTTGGCTTGAATGGTTAAGCACTTTAACTGTGGAAGCAGGCATCTCCCCAGTCCTCAAACCTCAAATTCAGTTCATCAGTCACCCCAGGCATATTTCAATATCCTCCAGAGCCAGTAGTCTCGTACTGGATAATATAGAATAGAATACTTCCTGTCCTCTGACATGTCCTCTGATATGTCTGTCATGGCATGTGTACCTGCTCCCTCCTTCTCTCTCTTTCTCCTCTCTTTTTCTCTCTCATATAATAAAATACTAATAAAAATATTTCCATGACAGGCTTCTTTGGAACAGTAGTTATAGACTGTTTTGAAGGTATAACTTACAATGAGGAGGGAGCTATATATAGTCTAGCTGTGACTCAACACCCAATCTCAGCCAAAAGGCTGAGCAGCAATTAATTGTGTGACTCAATAGACAGGCTAAATGGAAAACTTGCCCCAGGAATGGGGATAAAAGTATGTCAGATATGTAGATGCACAAATGGGCAGATATCTGAAGAACAGCTTTCAATTCGCTCATTTGTCTGTCTCACAAATACTTATTGCATATCTGCTGGGTGCCGAGGACCACACTACGTGCAGCCAAACTAGATGCCAGCACACAGTTCCGGCCTCCAGCAGCCTGCAGTTTGGGGAGAAAGACACGCTGTGCCTAGGATGCCATGAGACCAGAGCATAACTACACCGGGTGCCGACGCCAGGCATGTTGACCAACTGCAGTGTTCCCATGGCGTTGGTTTATACACAACACATCACCCCACACAGACACCCACAGATACATGTACAAAACCCAAACCAAAGCAAACCCATACACATCCACATGGACCTAGTTGTAGAACATTCACTAGTAAGTGGTAATTAGCTAAGATTATCTTGTAGCATTCTTTCTTCTACACACACACCTCTGCTAGCAGATAACTAAGTCCTTCATTAAAAGCGGGGGGAGGGGGACATTGACGAGTTGCTCTGGGGTGACAGCATGGCTAGGCTTAGTCACACAGAAAAGCTTGTCTGGGGTTTAGGAAAGAAAAACTGAATCCTGTTCTAATTCTCCTGACACTGCACGTCTTCTGCGTCCTGCTTTTTCTTTGGTACATCCGGGCATACTTCCCTTTGAGTATCTTTCAAGTCTGCTGTACTTTGGCCGAGTACCTGCTGTGTACTAGGCATTTTTATGCAGAATATCTCTAATTCCTGTGGTAAGATGGCAAGATGGGAAAGTTAGTCAATCTATCGACAGGGAAACAGAATGGGAGGCGGGGAGGGGGTTAGGACACTGGCCCAGAGTCGGAAATGGTGGATCTGACCGGTCAAGCCAGACCCAGCTAATGTTCCAGCTCAGCTCTTTTTTTTTTTTTTTTTTTCTTACGTCTAAAAGCTCAGCTCATGTCTGGAGACCAGGTTCAGTTGGCAGAGTGCTTGCTTGCCTAGCGTTCAAAAAGCTCTTGGTCTGATCCCCCAGCACCATGTAAAGTGGACATGGTCGTACGCATCTGAAATTCCAGCGCTTGGGAAGTGGAGGCAGGCGGATCTGAAGATGCTCAGTGGGGAGATGGCTCAGTGGATAACACACTTCCCCACAAAGTGTGACAAGATGACTTTGGGTACTCAGAAAGCAGGATGGATATGGCACTTGAAATCCCAGCCGTGGGAATTCCCAGAGCAAACTGACCAGCTAGCATAGCCAATCCGAGGTTCAGCTGAGACTCTGCCTTGATGGTCAATGTAAAAAGCAGTCAAAGAAGACTGCTGTTGTCAACCTCAGGCCTCTATATGCATGTGTGTGTGTGTGTGTGTGTGTGTGTGTGTGTGTGTGTGTGTGTACGAATCTGCACACATGCATACACACACGTGCACCCCTCATACACATACATGAAGAAAGAAGAGGAGAGAAGGAGAAAAAAGGAAGAAGAGGGGGAGAAAGAGAGAGGTAGGGAGAGAAGGAATTGGGGAAGGGGAGAGAGGAGGAGAAAAGGGGAAGAAGGAAAAGAAGAGGAGGAAGAAGAGAAACAGAGGAAAAGGAGATGGAGAGGAGAAAGAATATTGTTCAAAGCCACCCTAGTTTCATAGCAAGTTTGGAACCAAATGGAATACATGGAAAGTGTCTCAAAAGAAAAAAAAAATCCCAACTCATCTGAGTTTCATAGGTAAAAAATGAAGTGTTCTGTTTTAAAGAGGATAAAGAGATAGGCGAGCCAATCATTGCAAGAGTTACATATGCCCTGAGTGGTTGTGTACACAGGACATGATCAGTGGGCTTCATGTGGCAAAGGCATCTGAGCTGAGGCTTGGACAGTGAGCAGGAAGGGGAGGGAAGGGCCACTCGGCAGTGAGAACAGACGCTGCAAATGTCCAGGGCCAAGCATCACTAGTGTGGCTGGCAAATGGGTCCAGGCTGCAGGGAGCAAGGCTGCAGGAAATGGCCATGGCAAAACACAGAGGCAGATTCAAAAGAAGCCAGCCAAGCCGAGAAGTTGGACTCTGGCTACTGAAAGAAAAAGAGGGAGTACTGGCAGTAAAGGACTCAAAGCTCAGAAGAGGTATGACCAGTCGTGAGTTTTAGAAAGATCTAGAAGGTCTACAGGTTGTAAACAGGAAGAGTCGGTGAAGAGGAACGGCTGTAATCTTACTCAGTCACTCGGCCTCAGGTAGGAGCACAGTAGAGAGTGGTGGAGATCACAGAGAACTTGAGTGAGGGCCCAGCTGTTAAAGGGGGTAAACTGCCAGTGGCCACCATGTGAAAATGGCACCCTAAAATTGTCCCCCCCATACACATACCTTTTTAAAAATCAGAGTGTAAGTTTTCGCTTTAGATGTCATTTCCTACTTTATAGTGATGACCAACATTAAAAATGAGAAAACGTGGGCTGAAGAGATAGTTCAGGGATTAAGACTTTGCCTTGAAAATAGATGGTCTGGAGTTCAGATTCCAGATCCCATATAAAAACGCCAGGCCGAAGCGGTGGTAGCCTGCACTTCAGTTCTGGCAGGCAGAACCTGGGAAATCCCATGGTGAACCCAGAAGGAGGTAGAAGCAATCCAGGATCATTCCCAAAGTCACCCTTGGTCCTCGATAGGGACAAATGGTACACAACACACACACACACACACACACACACACACACACAATAAATGTTTTAAATGAGAAAACGTGCCTATAGCTATGTGTTCGTAAGTCTTGGCTAGAGGATCAGGTAGGTGTGAGTCAATTCTTGAATAGCAACTTGACAGGTTTGACAGATGCCAGAGTGAAGCACACCTCTGGGTGGTTTGGGAAGGCGTTTCCACAGACAGGATTGACAGGAGTGAAAAGACCTGCCCTGAATGCCTGAATGTGGGTAAAAGCAGGAGAGAAAGTCTATGGGTGCTCTCCTGAGCAAGCCAGTCTATTGCTGCCCTGGCAGAGGACAGCAAACTTCTACAGCCTGTCAACGGAGCCCGTCAATGGGACACGCAGCAGAGACTCCCCAGGGAGCCTCTGGCTTTCAGTATCAGGCTGGGAGGTGTCATGTTCCCCTTGTTTTAGGGCTTTGCGACTTCAGCTTGACAGCTCTGGGAAGAAGCTGTCAATATTTTGCCATTTAAAAAATGATATATTTTTTTCTTAAAAAAGTACTTTATTTATTTTATATGTGTGTATCTGTGTGTGAGATCTGAACTCTGCTTGTGCGATAGTCTTAACCCCTGAGCCATCTCTTCAGCTCAATAAATGACAACTCTTTTAACTAAGAGGCAGACCAAGCTCAACTCCTCTTCATCCTGGAGTACTGAAGTCAGATCTACATAAATGGTTTGTTTTTGTTTTGTTTTGGTTTTACTTTGGCTCTGTGACAAAAGTCTCATGTAGCCAAGCCTGTCTTTGAGCTTGTTTTGTGACTGAGACTGGCCTTGAATTCCTCATTGGCTTTCCTCCACCTCCCAAGCGCTGGGATTATTACCATCATGAACCTCCACACAAGCTTAAAAAAGTGGCCCAGAGAAGCTCTCAATTCTTGAGTGCTTATCTTTTGCATAGGGTCTGAAGACTGATCCTTAACTAAAGGAGAGAGATAGTTCTATTTGTGATACTCGTGCAGAAGCTTTGTAAATATTGTGGATGACAAAAATTAAAAATGATAGGGTTCTGAGAAAGGTGGGGTGGAGTATATCTTATTTACTTATTAGAAAGCGAGAATGCATGTCATGGCAGAAGGCTAGAGGTCAGAGGACAGCTTTCAGAAGTCAGTTCCCTTCTTCTACCATGTGGGATTCTAGGAAATGAACTCAGGTCACCTCTTTGCCAGTGGATGGCTTGTTTGCTGAGCTATCTCACTGACCCATAGTGTAGTGCTTTAAAATGTGAAAATAGGGCTGGAGGATGGCTCACAGGTTAAGCGTTATTCCTGAAAGCAGGACCTGAGTTTGGATTCCAGATTCCAGGTCAAAACATTGGGCAGAAATGGCATCTGCCTGTACTTCCCGGTCCTGGAAGGTAGAACATGGGAAACTGCAGGGCAAAGTCTAAAGAAGGCAGAGCAATCCAGGATGATTGACAAAGTCACCCCTTGGGCCTCCACAAGCTGCCCTCTGATACACACACACACACACACACACACACACACACACACACACACACACGCTCGCGCACCCGTGCACAAGAAAAAGTTTGTTTTTGTTTTTTTTTTTAAAGTAAAAAAAAGGCTGGAGAGGTGGCTCAGGGGTTAAGCCTCTGCCTTGCAGGCAGAAGGTCCTGAGTTCAGATCCTAGACCCCACGTATAGACATGGGGCAGAAAGGGAGGCAGTCTGCATTTCTGGTCCTTGTAGCAAAGAGCCTGTGAATCCCGGGGCAGAGTAAACAAGGAGGAGGTAGAGGCGGTCCACGGTGGTTCCCGAATTCACCCATGGTTCTACACACACATATATACACACATACATGCGCACACATGCACAACTGTATATATACATACACACGTGCACAACGCACAACTGAATAAATAAATAAATAAAAATTTAAAAAAGTTTAAAAAAGGCAGGAGAGAAGGCTCAGGGGTTAAGACTCTGCCTCCCAAGCAGAAGGTCCTGAGTTTAGATCGCAGGTCCCACGTAAAAACACCAAGTGGAAATGGTGGCAGCCTGCACTTCTGGCCTTGGTGGGCGGAACCTGGGAAATCCCAGAGGGAAGCAAAAAGGAGGTAGAAGCAATCCAGAATGATTACCGAGATGGTCCTTGGGTCTCCACAGGGACACACAGTGCCCTCTGATACACACACATACACACGTACAAAAGTGAAAAAAGAAAACCCGAAGATGGCATCCCAGGCTGCCCTCCCGAAGTGGGGCAGTTTCCTTCCAGGAAAGTGGATGAATGAACAAGTGTGGTTGTGCACTTTCCATTGGATGGTGACGTGACCAGGCGTGATGACGCGAGGAAGGGACCACGGATTGCAGGTGGCAGGCGTTGGAGTATGGGATGAAGTTACACTGCAGAGGTGCATTAATGACTGATTCCTCCCCACCAGATACCAAAGTCTCAGCTTGGCCTGTATCACATAACTTGGGCAGCCCAGCAATCTTATCACAGGTGAGCTTGATGCATATTCTCTCAACTTAGAATGGATAATATCACGAGCTGATTTAAAACTTTGTAAACAGCATCTCCATTTATGCCTCACCAGGAGGAAAGGGGGGGTTACCATCCTGCCCCAGGGAAGACAAGAAGAAACGAGGCGAGGGAGGGAGAGGAAGTTAAACTTTAAGCTGAAACTTGCATGTAGCAGAGTGCCATGTGATTTCTTCGGGTCTCAGGGAGAGTCGATGGACTGCAAAATGAGACTTGGAACTTTTGCCCTCTGTCTTTTCTTTTGCTTACAACCATTTGCTTAAAGAAATGTGATGATTGCTTTTGCTAAATAGGCATATTGTCAAACTGCCTTCTAAATATTTATGTTTCTACACATAGATTAGTGCAAGAAAATCATTGAGAGTTTGAGACCAGCCTGGGCCACGCGGTGAGATCCTGTCTAAAATAATCCCCTTCAAAGTTTCCGGACCTCTCTTTAACTCATCCACAAGTTGAGGATAAGATTGTAAATGTTACATAAATACTTGCAAAGCACTCAACAATGCCAGCCTCTGATCAAGCATTTTATTAATATTTGCCAAAAAATAAAATTACAAATATGGTTAATTTATGTTCTAGCAACTTAGAAGGTCACAAATTAACTTTGCTACCCATTTTCTTCTCAAGTGGGTATTTGTCATAGTTAAGCTCAGGTGTCAAACTTGATGGTTGAGGGTTTGAACTCTGGGCACATTTGTAGAGAATTAGTAGTTGAGTTAAGCCCAGAGCAAACCTGAAGGAGATTGTCTAGTTCATGGGGCAGACACAGCACATGATGGGTGGGACTAGGCCCTGAACAGGTGAATAAAATGCAGAGTTGGTTGAGGAAGTTGGCATCCTTTTGTACATTTGACTAGACATGCTGGTCTGGCAAGTAAGGATCGTCCCTCTATCAGCCATTATGTGGTGATGGTGTGACCAGTTCCCTCGGCCCTGGTGTTGGTGCGTGCTCACCTGTCAAGCTGGACTGAGAACTGTAACCAGTAATCATAAGAGAATAAACCCCTTGTTCCCTTAAGCCATATGATGGTCATTTATCAGTAACCATGCAGGCAAACTGCAACAGTATTATACCTTCCATTGTATAGATGGAGAAATGAAGTTTTCTATGTGTTTTGGGAAGGCGATGGTGTAATAGTTAATCTTGGTTGTTAAATTGCTTACTACCTGGAGAGATTATCTGGTTTAAGATATTTGCAGCACAAAGACCAGCCCTAAATCTGGATGGAGCCTCCTAGTAGCAGAGCAGATAATAGGAGTCACAAGACAGAACTCTGAGGCTCTCTGTATTGGTGAACTCATCTTGCTCCTGCCGCAATTGGATCTGCCATGACACGCTCCCGCTCCTATCACCTGCCATGCCTTTTTCACCATAATAGACTATGTCTCCCCCCTGGAACTGTAAGCCAAATACAATCTCCCTTTCTCCCTTGAGTGCTGTCTCACAGCAGCAGGGAAGAGACAAATGGCTTTAGGGAAAGGTTGGTCAGAAAGAGAAACTGGGGAGGTGGCTCACAAGCAGAGGTCCTGAGTTCAGATCCCAGGTTCCATCAAAAAACAAAACAAAACAAAACAAAAAAATGCCAGGCAGAAATGGCAGCCTGTACTTCTGGCTCTGATGGGTGGAGTCTGGAAATCCCAAGAAAAGCATTAAAGATTATGGAGGTGAAAAACTATGTTCCTCAAAAGAAACAGCTAGATCATGAGGTCAGCCAGGAAGATCAATGACATGTGGAGGACCAAAAGCTCCAATCAGGTTGGCAGACACTGGAGCTAACTAATAACAACAAACCACTTTTCCAGGACTTCCTAACCCTATAAATACCCCTGACCCTGACAGCTATCGTCTTCGGCTCCTTGCCCCTCGTGGACTTTCCTCTAATAAAATCTGCCTTAATCTTCTATGCATGTTCTGTTTCCATCTTTCATCTTTGACTCCTGAACACAAGAACCTGGACATTAAACCCCACGACATTATCTGTTATGCTTTGCTGTCTCTGAGGGAGGAGAGTTAGCATCTTCGTCCTGGTTTCCATGGCAAAGAGTAGTTATTTGATGACTATGAAATTAAGTAGAAATAAAACAGCTTGCAAATGTCTGCTCACCCTTCTTCCAAGAATACTTACCTGGTAGTAAGTCCTTTATTGCTAAGGACTTTTAGACAATGTTGATCTCATACCTGTTAGCCTTCCTGCACCTCTGAAGAACTTCTGCAACTTCTGGAAGCTTCCAAGGAGGAAGCCAAGGCCTGTTTCTCTGGCTCATCCAGCTTCCCCAAGAACCACGGCCCATGCACAGGATCCTGTTTGAAACAGGTAATACCAATCACTGCCAGAGAACAAACTTCTTACCTAACTCTGGCTGTGGGTGTGCCTGGAGGAGACTGGGAAGATTCTACCCAGAGTCTTCGATAGGCGGTGTCAATGGTTTGAATGTGAGCTGCCCGCTTTGAATCCCTAGCAGGTGGTCGATGATGATTGGGAAATTGTGGCACTTTAACAGGTGGAACCTTTGCGGGAGAAAGGCACACCTCATAGGGGGGGCGCCCAGCTCTGCTTTTGTTAGCTTTTGCTTGTTCTGCTGCGGTGACCCAAACCAGCCTCCTGCCTCTCCCGCTGTGTGATTCCCACCATAATGGACTACATCCCCTCTGGAATCCCAAGTCTAACCGCTCCCCTTCTCTCCCCTGGGGCGGGTGTGTAGGAGTGTTATCTCATGGCAGGAAAAGTAAAGCAGCCATGATAGTTTTGCCCATATAGAATAGTCCTCTCTGTCGCCATGCTCCTGTTGTCCAGAACCAGGGTCCGGTGCCGTACAGGGCAAAGGCAGCTTTTTGCCAGACTAGGTGATTGACCCGCAGATGCGAAGATTCTCTTGCCTCATCCAGGTGGGCCCAGTCTAATCACATGAAAAGCTTGAAAAGCTGAGAACCGTGCCTCGGATACCTAAACCGTGCCTCAAACAGAACAAAACCTCTTCTGCGCTCAAAAGACAGGTGACGAGGGGCAAAGGTCCAGAATACAAAGTGGCGAAGACCCCGAATGTCATTGCTGCCTCTGAACATGGAAGAAGGGGAGGATGCTAGTTACAGGGGTCAGGTTGGCGACTGCAGGCTGAGCTCCGGGCACGTCTGTGAAGACGTAGTGGTCAGGGCAGGCCCTGAGCAAGCCTGCGGGAGGTTATCGAGTGGAGTTAGGGACCAGCCACAGGGACCATTCTCTGCCTGGCAAGCGAGGAAGTGTATCTGAGCTCTTTCTGTGGACACGGCACGGCCGGTTCCCTCGGCTCCTGGTGTTGGCGCGAGCCGTCCTGCCAGGCTGGACTATGAGCTTTAACCAGGATCATAAGCAAGGATGGAACCCCTTGTTCCCTTGAGTTTGGTCGTATGTTTCTCAGCAACGTGAAGACAAACTGCTATAGGGAGCCAAGGGATGTGGGCAGCCTTTAGACGCTGTAAAAAGAAAAGATTCTTCCATAGAACCTACGGAGAAACACGGAACCCCGAGGCTGGAGATGTAGCGCCGTGGTAGAGCCTCTCGTAGCCTGGCGGTGGCCTTGAGCCTAGTGCTCAGCACTGCAGAAGACAGCGACAACACGACAACAACGCCTCAGTTTGTCAAGCCGCGGATATTGTCCAATAAGATGCCCTCGCTCAGATTTCTGCTCTCTGTAGCAATCAGGTAACACATCTGTGTGAGAGACACTAGACTGTGGTAATCTGCTATAACGGCCTTAAGAAACCCATCTTTCCTTATAATAAAAACAAATAACTCCCTATTCCAGAAGCCCCGATTTTACTGTTCTTAACTCTACCCGGTTCTTCTGGGAAGATCTCTGGGAAAATCCACAATTCCATAGCTCTTGTGCTCATTCCAACCCTATTTACCTCTGCCTTTTTAATGTTCAGTCTTTTTATCATTATTATTGTATATGTGTGAGAGAAAGGGGAAAGGAGAAAAAAGAGAGAGATTCTCTCATATATATATATGGGGCTGGGGTATAGCTCAGGGGCAAAGCATTTGTCTAACATGTGAGAAGTCATGAGTTTCAGCCCCAGAATATATATATATATATATCCTATAGTGGGCGAGATCATTCTTTTGATAGGTTCATATGATGGGAAGAGCCAGTGCAGTAGTTTGGTTGTATGTTTACCTGCAACATGAAGACAAATTGCTCTAGGGAGCATGAGTCAAGGGATGTGGGCAGCTTGTAGAGGCTGGGAAATATGTATACATGTATGTATGCATGTATGTGTGCATGTGTGTATGTGTACATGCATGTATGCATGTGTGTATGTGTACTTAGGGGGTTAACAAGACAGTGGAACTGAGGCTAACATTAAACTTGCATTGCAGCTGAGTATGGCTTTAAACTCCTGGTCCTCCCACCTCTACCTCCCAGGTGGTGCCGGGATCACAGGAGTGAGCCACAGCATCCGACTAACGATCTTTTTTTATTTTTTTCAGTTAAAAATTTTTTGCATTAATTGACTTATCTTGGTAAGGTGCACACGCCACAGTACGCAGTGGACGCTTGCAGGAGTCGGTTCTCTACCTCCTGGTGGGCTCCAGGGTTGGAATTCAGGTGGCAAGTTTAGCAGCAAGCACCCTTACCCAGCGAGTCGTCACTTCAGCCCTAAGGATTCTTAGCCATGCAAGCAGGGTTGGCTTCCACTCAGCATTTGATTTAGGAGCAGTTCTTCCTTCTCCCGCGCTTCAAGTCACAGCACAGCGTATTTTGCTGCCTATGCTTTGCTCTGCCTCTGTTTTTTGTCTGTTTTTACACGAGATGTTCTGTGCTTCAAGGACCAGCTTCAAGCTTGAGGGGTGCATCTGGCCACCCAGGAGCTGTGTCTGAGTCCTTGGCTGTGCTCTGGCAGGAATCACTCTCGAAGAGTTAATGCAGTATGCTGGCCTCTGGTGTGGATTTGGGGAGCTGTGAGCCACCTCTTATCTACTGAAGGATGGCAGTAAGATGTGGACAGCCACTGCATTTCTGTTTTATGAAAATGCCACCTGTACAATATTTGAGAGGTCAAACAATGCTACAGGGTGTATTATAGAAACTAGTAATGTTTGGTGGATTGAGTTTGCTTATTTATGCATTTGTTTATGTTGTGCTTGTTTTTGGAGACAGGATCTCACTCTGTAGCCCAGGCTTGCCTTGAACACCTGGCAACCTCCTGCTTCAGCCTTCTGAATACTGAGATTAGAGGTGTGAGCCAACACCCCCTATTCCCTGGTAGACTTTTGTGACTATTTTGACTGACAGAGTTTGGCAGAAATGATGCTGCACTATTTAGGACCACCAGAACACTAAAGAGAATCACCAGGAAATTATCTATCTATCTATCTGCTGTCTATCACCTATTTATTAATTACTATCTATCCATCATCTACCTATTATCTATTTGCTATATGTGGTATATTTATTCATTTATTTATTATTCATCATCTATTGTTTCTGTATCATCTATGTATCTGCTAAATCTATTATCTTTTTTGCGTGCATGGATGTGTGTGTGTGTGTGTGTCTGTGTGCGTCTGTGTGTGTATGCCAGAGGACACTTGAGTGTATGTGCCTGCAGAGGTCCAAGGTGGTCACCAGGAATCACCCTGGATTACTCTACCTGGATTGTTCTCCCTCTTTTTCATTTTGCTCTGGGGTTTCCTAGGCTCCATATTCCAGGGCTTGAAGTACAGGCCAATGCTATTTCTGCCTGGTGTTTCTACATGGGATCTGGGATCTGAATTGTTTCGTTTGTTTTTGAGGCAAAGGCTTTAACCCCTGAGTCATCTCTCCAGTCCCTATTAGTTAATCTTTTATCTATCATCTATTATCTATCAATATTTATCTGCTATTTACCATCTATGAATCTATCACCTATCTCTTTATCATTGCTTTGTTTATGTATCATAAAGTTTTTACTTACATAGTCACAGAGCCGGCATGTCCCATGAAGTACCTCTCCAATCCAGAGACCCAGGGAGTCCCTTGAGCTGCGTTCTTGTTCCTATACATTTCTTTCTTATACTGTTGAACTTCTCATTGGCTCCGTTTCTCATATCATCATCACAACTTTTTCTATAACGTCCAACTGAATTCAGAATCCTCTGCATAAGTTTCCTGCACAGGCAACACCGGAGCCAGCCGCCTACCTGTGTCCTCTGCCCCCTACTGGACCATCCTGGTTCCTTTCTGGACCTGTGCGTGCCATGAAGCTCTGGTCTGAGGCTCCTTTTCCTGACAGAGAATCCATCTTTCTTGGGCTATGTCCTCATTTGGAAAGAACACATTTTAGGGTGATTGCAGGGGAAGGACGCATAGGAAATAAAAATATCTGTATTCAGCGGGGGAGATGGTGTAAGTCTCTGCCTCACAAGCAAAAAGGAACTGAGTTCAGATCCCCAGATCACAAGTTAAAAAAAAAAAAGGCAGGATGGATATGGCAATGACTTATAATTCTCACCCTTGAGGACAGAGTCTGGGAACCCCAGAGCAAAGCAATAAGGAGGTAGACCAATCCAGGGTCATCCTGATGTCACCCTTGGATCTCCACAAGCACACGTACTCAAGTACACACATACACACACATGTGTGCATACATGCACATGTATGCAAAGAAAAATCTGCATTCTCTCTTGATTAAAAGAAGTTGAAATTTTTTATTATTATTTATTCAATTGTGCGTGTGTGCGCAGTTGTGTATATATGTATGTGTGTGCAGAACCATGGACGAATTCGGGAACCACCATGGACGCCTCCACCTTCTCCTTGTTTACTCTGCCCTGGGATTCACAGGCTCCGCCCTACCAGGACCAGAAACACAGGCCGCCCCCGCCTCTGTCCAGCGTCTATACGTGGGGTCTAGGATCCGAACTCAGGACCTTCTGCCTGTAAGACAGAGGCTTAACCCCTGACCCACCTCTCCAGCCCCGAAAATGTTTTTCCCAACGTTTGACAACAGCTCCATCATCTGCAAGTTCTAACGCTGCTCTTGAGAACGCTGACACTCTTCTTCTAGAACCCGTGCAGTGGGGTCCTCATATCCATCGGCCTTCATCTTCAGGCTCAGTCAGCCATAGCTGGGAAACCTTTTAACAGCTGCTTCTGTTCAGAACGCGTGTGGACTGAGGGTCCACATTCCCCAAGCAATACGGTGTAACAACTCTGGACAGAGTACATGTCGTAAAAATCTTGAGTCCATTGGAAGCACAGGGGAGGGCGAGTGGAGGCTGCTTGGGGTGCTGCTCCATTTGACTTAAAGGACTCGAGTCTCCCTGAGCCTAAGTCTCTCCACAACTCCTGGAAACAGTGCCCCCAGATTCCAAGGCATTTTGCCCCCATTTTATGAAACTTGGAATATATTCCTTTACGTATTTAAATGTACAAATATATATTTCTTTATTTTCCTCTAACATCCCAAAGTATCAGGAGGTCATAAGTTAGCTAGATATTCTTTTCATTCATTTTCCTACATAGGCTCCCTTGAACCTAAAAGATTAACTTTCTACTCCAGAAACTCATTTTAAAAATATTCAATATATTTATTTAAGGTATGCATGCAAGGTGTGTGGCAGCTTGCTGGAAGGGCATGCATGCCACAGATGCAAGTGAAGGTCAGAGGACAATTCTGGAAGTTGGTTCTCTGCTTCTACCATGTGGGCTTCAGGATTCAAACTTGTCACCAAGTGTGTAAAGACAGGTGCCTTTACCCACTGAACCATCTTGCTGGCCCAATTTTTCTTCTATTAGTTTTTTTGATAAATTTCTCTACCTCATGCTGTGTTTCTTTTTTTCTTTTTATTTTTAATGGTGGAAAACAAAGAACCACTTGTTCTTGCCTGTCTTGTATCTCTCCTCAGACTTGACCTGGGCCTCCCTACCTGGCCTTGCGCTTCAGAGCTGGTTCTCTGAAGACACCCTTGTTGACAATGGTTTTATCCAAAGGGATGTCCACTGAGTACCTTGTGGCCAAACTTTTACAAAAGACTTGATCTTTTAACTCTTGGAGATTTTTCTTCTTGCTCATGGCAACTGTCTGTCACTTTGCGGGGATAGCGGTCAATTCCAGCCACCAGAGTGTGGCTCTGTGGCTGGTCTGAGGTTCCATCATCAGTGTTCTTCAGGATGATGGCTTTGCGTCCGCAGTAGCGTCCAGCTAGAACCAGCACCACTTTCCCGGGTTTCGTGAACTTACCCATTTCAACAGCAGCCAGTAGGCACCCAGCAGAAAGGAAGGGAGAGCACTTCCGCTAACCTTTCACTCTGCGGAGGGATGTTATGTTTCTTAAGTCTCTATTCATTGTCTGTTAGATTACTTAGATTAATCCCCTATTTTACAAATTGTTTTCTTTTTTTTAACTTAAAATTTTTTTATTCAATTGTGCATGTGTGTGCGTGTGTGCGTGTGTGTGTGTGTGGGTGTGTGTGTAGAACCAGGGGCCAATTCAGGAACCACCATGGACCACCTCCACCTCCTCCTCGTTTACTCTGCCCAGGGATTCACAGGCTCCACCCTACCAGGACCAGAAACGCAGGCCGCCCCCGCTTCCGTGGGGTCTAGGATCCGAACTCAGGACCTTTAGAGGCTTAACCCCTGAGCCACCTCTCCAGCCCCATACAAATTGTTTTCTTGTTCATCATTTTTCTGTATTAGGGGAGATTTCCTTATGGGAAAATAATTGCTTTTGTGTTATCCTTTTTTTTTTATGGTGTGTGTGTGTGTGTGTGTGTGTGTGTGTGTGTGTGTGTGTGTGTATCAAAGGGCACTGTGTGTCCTGTGGAGGACCAAGGGTGACTTTGGGATTGATTCTACCTTCTTGTTGCTTGCTCTGGGATTTCCCAGGCTCTGCCCAGAAGTTCAGGCCTCTACCACGCCCACCTGGCATTTGTAGGAGGGACCTGAGATCCGAACTCTGGTCCTTCTGCTTGGAAGGCAGAGTCTTAAAACCCCTGAGCCATCTCTCCAGCCCTGGGTTATCCTCTTGAGGACACCGATTCCATCTACTTCTGAAGTTTTCTGTCCATTTCCTGCTTGTCTTTGTTGTCTCCAGTTTCTGCCTGTTTGCTTCGTGTCTGTCTCTGGCGGGCTTCTCTCAAGCACCCATCCATCCTGGCACTCACAGTAGACACTCAGGACCACTGAAAAGAGTCATCGTAAGAATTGGCAATACCAGCTTCACTCCAAGGGACAGGGCGGGTGACAAGGTCACCTGGCCCCAGCCAGCTATTCAGGGTTTCAATGAAGCAGTGTCCCCCGAGGAAGGCTCATTCTTCCACCTGTGAATAAGCAGGGCTGTTGGATACCTGGATGTCAGCTCTCAGGGAGTAGAGATGGATGAGATCGCTTTCACATCAATTCTCTTGCCATGGGCCTTCCAGAATGCCAGCCAGCTATGTGTGTGTGGAGTGCAGGTGCGCATGCCTGTGTGTGAGGGGGTGGGTGTGTGCATATGCATATGTCACTTGAGTGTGTCTGTGGAGGGGGTGTTAGAATCATCCTCGATGGTTCTTCCACCTTATCGTTGTCAGCCTTGGTCTCTGATGAAACCCCGAACATGCTATGAGGGCTAGTCTGGCTAGCCAGCTTGCTTGGGGGAGCCCCAGGCTCTGCCTTCCCGGACTAGAATTACAGGCAGGTTGCCACACCCCCCAGGTATTTTTACATGGGATCTAGCATCAGAACTCAAATCCCTTGGCTTGTGAGGCAAAGGCTTTTAACCATTGATCGATCTCCTAAGCCCTATCCCTGAATCTCAAAAAAAAAGTTTTCTTTTGTTTATACGTGTATGCATTCATGTGGAGGGGGGGATGTGCAGATGTGTTGCAGACAATGATGTGCCTGTGGAGGCTAGAAGCTGACATCACGTGTCTTCCTCATTCATTCCCACCTTACTTGTTGAGACGGGGTTTCTTACTGTGCCTGGAGCTCACCAGTTTGACTAGGCTCGCTGGTCAGTGACCTCCAGGGACCTGCCTGTCTCCGCCTCCCTAATGCTGGGACTACAGCTATAACCACCCCTCCATGGGTACTGGGGATGCGAACTCAGGTCCTCCTGCTTGCATGGCTAGCACTTCACTGACTGAGCCATCTCCCCAGCCCATATCCCGGAGTCTGGACCTGAACAGTAATTTGTTCTAGAAATTAATTTGTGGACTCCTGGGGCCAGGCCTGGGCTAGGAATTTTCACCTGGTTATGTAGAGAGAAGGAGGAAGTGATGAGACATGATGTGTTCACTTCCAATCGGCTCTCTATTCTCTGAACCACTGGGCAGAAACTGATACCTTCCAGTCTGAACCTCTCCAGAGCATGGAGAGCAGATGAGTGCCCACTCCTAACCTGTACTATAAATCAGTGCCTGCTCCCAGCCTGGTACTGCCCATCAGTGCCTGCTCCCAGCCTGGTACTGCCAATCAGTGTCTGCTCCCAACTTGGTACCATGAATTAGTACCCATTTCCAACCTGGTTCTGCAAATACATACCCACTCCTAACCTGGTTCTGCAAATCAGTACCCACTCCTAACCTGATACTGCCAGTTCCTAATCTGATTCTGCCAGTCTGATTTGGTCAGAGACCATACCTTTCATCTGGTTCTATTGCCACAAAACATATTATCCTTATTCTTTTTTTTTTTTTTTTTTTTAAGCTTTTTTTTTTTTTGGTATTATTTTATTATTTATTCAATTGTGCGTGCGTGTGTATGTATGTAGAACCACGGACGAATTCGGGAACCACCATGGACCGCTTCCACCTCCTTGTTTGCTCTGCCCCGGGATTCACAGGATCTGCCCTATCAGGGCCAGAAACGCAGGCTGCCCCTGCTTCTGCCTGGCGTCTATACGTGGAGTCTAGGATCCGAACTCAGGACCTTCTGCTTGCAAGGCAGAGGCTTAACCTCTGAGCCACCTCTCCAGCCCCATATTATCCTTATTCTTACTCTTATCTACTGTTGTTTGATGAGATAGGTTTGTAGTTGTTTCTCTTCTCTCTCATTTTAGTTGAACTTCAGGAAGCCATTGAAATTAGCATGCATTTGACAAACTTTTTTTTAATTACTGTTTTTGGAGAGAGAGAGAGACGAGCAGACACCAGTGCTACAGAGGTACATGTATGGAATTCAGATGACAATCTACAGACGTGCAGTTTCTCTCCTTCCACCATGTGGGTTTCAGGGGTCTGAACTCAGGTCGCAAGGATGTTTCGCTGGACCTCCTTTTTTTAATAACTAAAAAAGTTATGCAGGATCCCATGTATTATAGACTGAGTTCAAAGTTGCTAGCCTCATAGTTAACACTAGCCTTGAACTTCTGAACTTTCTGACTGAGTGATAGGGCTTAATTCTCTCTCTCTCTCTCTCTCTCTCTCTCTCTCTCTCTCTCACTGATTAGTATCTCCTCACATACTAGACCTGTATCACTGTACCACTAAGTTACACCACCAGTCCACTTTGCCATCTAAATCAGTAATCTCCCTACACTGTGCAAGATTATTGTGAGCACCAAATAAGAATAAGACTCTAGGGGCTGGAGAGGTGGCTCAGGGGTTAAGCCTCTGCCTTGCAGGCCAAAGGTCCTAAGTTCAGATCCTAGACCCCATGTATAGACGACAGGTGGAAGCGGGGGGGGGGGGGGGGAAGAGGCCCACATTTCTGGTCCTGGTAGGGCGGAGCCTGTGAATCCTGGGGCAGAGTAAACAAGGAGGTGGAGGCGGTCCATGGTGGTTCCCGAATTCGCCCGTGGTTCTACACACATGCACACACGCACACACGCACACATGCATAATTGAATAAATAAAAAAACTTTAAAAAAAGAATAAAACTCTAAGGTAAAGTGCTTTGCAAACTCTAAAAGGTTATACAAATGTCACTTGTAATTGATCCTTAAGATACCTGCATAGGTTTTTCTATTGTGACTTTCCTCTCCCTTCTTTTCTTTCTTTTTATTTATTTATTTATTTTTAATTTTATTACATGGTGTCCAGACTTCTCAAACTCCTGAGTTCGAACCATTCTCCTGCTTCGCCTATCGGGACCAGAGACACGAGACCTGTGCTTGGCTCAGGAAGAAAAGAAAGACTGGAGATTCTTGTCCCCTGTAGCGACAAAGGAGAGACTCCTGGATCTGCCCGACAGATTGCTTGGCCCTCTCAAGCCGTGGGAGAAGGAAGGCAGCTAGAGAAATAAAGCCCCAGCTTTGGCAGTACCAGGCAACCCAGACACAAGCGTTAAGCACAAAGGGGAGGCAGCGTGGATCCTGGCAGCTCTAGTGTTCCATGAAAAACACCTGCTCTGTTGGCAGCCGGGGAAGAGAGAGCCCCAGAATAGCACAAGCTCACCCACTTACAAACTCACGGGAACTCCCCTGTCCTGTAGGCGAGGGCACGGATGTCAGGAGACCGCCCGATGAAGCCTGTTTGGAAAAGTTACCCAACACCATGACAAAGGGCTTCCATTTCCTCTGCAAAGGGAAGAGAACGAAATGCATCTTTCTTCTTGGAGACAAGGCTTGCTTTGGTGCCCGGGAGGCGGGTCCGCAGAGCTTGCAGTCAGCACGAATGCACACGAGGGATGGCCAATGAGACTAGCTACCCATGAGGGGCTGAGGGAGACTCCCCGACCACCCAGGGATGGAATTGCTGGGGAGCATGCTGCCGCCTGCACTGACACACCCCACAGTTAGTGTGCTTGTTGCAGTTCGTCTGCATGGTTGCTGATGAATCACCATCAAACGGCTTAGGCTTCAGGGAACAAAGAGTTTATTCTCTTACAATAGACTGGTTACAGTTCCTTACCCACTTTGCAGGAGAGCTCACCCCTGCACCAGGGCCGAGGGAACTGGCCACACCGTCAACACATAGCACTGAAAGAGGGTCGATCCTTACTTGCCAGACCAGCACGTGTGGTCAAGTGTACACAAGGATGCCGACTTTCTCAACCAGCTCTCTGTATTTTATTCCAGGGCCTAGTCCCACCCACCATGGGCTGGGCCTTCCCCATCAGCTAGACAATCTCCTACAGGTTTGCTCTGGGCTTAACTCAACCACTAATTCTCTACAAATGTGCCCAGAGCTCAAACCCTGAACTGTCAAGATGACACCCCTTCCTAACTGTGACAGTGCTACTCATAGCTCCAGGTGGACAGGGCAAGCTCAGGAGATGATAGTACTGAGAGCAAAGATGGAAGCCACCTCCCTGGTGTCAGGGGGGCCTGCAGCATAGGGAACGAGGGATAGGGGAGAAACCCCAGCCAAGATCAACCAGGATACTAACCAGGGCGGCGAATGACCCCTGACCCCTCAATGGCAGTTTGTCCGAACACCCTTTAGTAAGTTCCTTAGCAAAAACGCCTATGGGGGGCGGGGATGGCGCTGGGGGTAAAGGTGCCCATGCATAAACCTGGCATCTCCAAAACCCGCATGGACAAAGGACAAAACAGACTTCTTGAAAATTGTGTTTTGACCTCCATACACGTGGGTTGTGGCACACACCAGCCTATTCTAGTTCTTTCTCTTTCTCTCTCTCTCTCTTTCTCTCCCTCCTTAATTATATTTGTGTAAAAGAAAAATCACCCACGAGTTGGGCATGGTGGTGCGTGTCTATAACCCCAACATTTGAGGAATGGAATCAAAATGATACGGAGTTCAAGGGTCAGTCTCAACTACACAGGGAGTCGTGCGAGGGGTGGCATTGACCTTCCTTGGGGACCCTTGAGCTGACCAGACTGAACAGCAAGATCAGCAGTGGAGACCCCTTGTCTGCTGCTCTCTGGCCTAATGGGATTTGCTTTCCCTGTGGTCATCTTGGACAGGAAGAGATACCAGCCAGCTCCCAAGGTTCTTCCCTTTGTTCTTTCCCAAATTGTTCCCCACATTATGGCAAAACATCTTTGTCTTAAACTACTAAGTACTACTAGTTAGTCATAACAATTGAGTTTCCCATCAAATGTCTTCCTGTTACTCATTCCTTACTTCTTATTCTTACAAGATTATGCTATTCCTTGATGCTTTTGCTTTTGGATAATTGCCCAGCTTTTATGTACTTAAACCGAGCAGTTTAGGATAAATTTATCCCAGTTTGACTGTGATCCCTCCAACTTGGCCTGGTTTTAATTCCCACGGATGCCCTTTCAGGAACTTTTCAGAGACAGGTAAGTCCTGCTACTTACAGAGCTGGAGGCTAACTTGGGATATATGAGACCTTGTGGAAAGGAAGGAAAGAGAAGGGAAAGGGAAGCGGAGGGGAGAGGAGGGGAGAAGAAGGGAAGGGATGGGAGGGGAGCGGAGTGGAAGGGAGGGGAGGGAAAGGGAGGGGAGGGGAGGGAAAGAGGGATGAGTTTAGGGCTGCAGCTCGGTTGGGAAAGTACTTGCCTAGTGCACAAAACTTCGAGTTTAATCCTCACATCATATAAAAACTGTGATGATAAAGTCTTAAAATCCCAGCACTTTAGAGATGGCAGCTGGAGGATGGAAACTTCAAGATCTTCCTACATAGCAAGTTAGAGGCAGAGTTTTAATCCCTGAGCCATCTCTCCAGCCCAGTCATTGTTAAATCTCATGATGTGTCTCCGCAAAAGGATGAGAAACAAAGAGAGACAGAGACAGAGGCAGAGAGATTGAGATCCATCCTTCCACCTCAATGTTATCGGGCCACAGGTTCAATTCTTTACTTTTATTTTATTTTATTATTCCGTGTGTGTGTGCATGTGTATGTGTGTGTGTATGTGTGTGTGTGTATCACAGGGCACATGAAATTCTGTCAACAAACAAACAAATGGGAGGGAAAGAAAGATAGGTGGGAGGAAGCAGAGGGAGGGAGGAAGGAAAGAAGGGAAGGAGGGCAGGCATCTATGGTCATAGAAGCTTTGAAAGTGCTGCCCATAGAGTTCTCCTTATAGCTCCCCAATCAACAGGAACATGGACCTCTGGGCACCCCGAGAAGATCTTCATGGAAAGAAGAAGCAAAACCAAAAGGCCACTCCTACCCTCTTTCCCTGGGAGCCCCACAGGTCCTCCAGGTCTTGGTCTCGACTCTTTCCTTCAGCCATGACGCAGCCTTCAGAATCTCCCTGTGAAAGAGCTGACTGCAGTTACAAAGCTTTGGTGATAAACATTAGATGTGGATTTTGTTCTAATGGCTTTGAGCACGCTAGACAAGTACTCTGTCCCTGAGCTGTACCCCACATCCTGGTTGTGAATATTGAAATCCTTTTTTCTCAAATCACATATCAGTGGGAACGCTACCAAGTTTCTTAAATGCTATTTTGTTTTTCTCGTTGGCTATATTTTTAAAAGAGACTTTTTTTTTTTTTGAAGAGTGGTTTGAGAAAAATTGAGCAGAAAGAATAGGAAGGTCCCATCATCTTCCTCCAGGAGCTGCATAACCTCCACCATGCGAGACGCCCCCCCCATCACAGCCGCACATGCATTACAATGAGCCCGCATCTTACATCATTAGCCCACAGTCCACGGATTACATTAGAATTTGTGTCGGTGCTATATGGTCTCCTTCTATGGATTTTCACAAGTGAATGAGGGTCTCTACCCACCATTGTATCACACAGAGCACAGAGGAGCTTTCTCGGCTCCCTCTGTTCATCCCTCCCTCTGTTCATCCAGTTGGAAGCCATTGCTCCTTTTTCTGAATACAGAGTTTTTCAGTGCTGGGTGTGGAATCCTGACACAGGCTAGGCAGGTGCTGGACCACTGAGCTCCACTCCTGGCCCCGGGGATCCCTATTAATTCAGTGTAGTTATTGTTAAATCTTTTTTTTAATAAATGCTCTTTTTTAAAAAAACGTGTGTGTGTGTGTGTGTGTGTGTGTGTGTGTGTGTGTGTGTGTATGGGGGGGGGCACTGTGTGTCCTGTGGAGGACCAAGGGTGACTTCAGGAATTATCCTGGATTGCTTCTACCTCTTTTCTGTTTCACTCTGGGATTTCCCAGGCTGTGCCCACCAGGGCCAGAAGTACGGGCTTCAGGTGTTTCTGCCTGGCTTCTTTACATGGGATGTGGGATCCGAATACAGGACCTTCTGCTTGGGAGGCAGAGTTTTAACCCTTGAGCCATCTCTCCAGCTCAGTCATTGTTAAATCTCATGTCTCTGCAAAAGGATGAGAAATAAAGGGAGACAGAGACAGAGGCAGAGAGATTGAGATCCATCTTCCCACCTCAATGTTATCAGGCCACAGGTTCAATACTTTACCTTTATTTATTTTACTTTATTATGGCATGCATGCGTGTGTGTGTGTGTGTGTGTGTGTGTGTGTGTGTGTGTATCAGAGGGCACTGTGTGTCCTTGTGGAGGACAAAAGGTGACTTGGAATCATCCTGAATTGCTTCTACCTCCTTCTTGCTTTGCTCTGGGATTTCCCAGGCTCTGCCCACCAGGGACAGAAGTGCAGGCCAGTGCCGTTTCCACCTGGAGTTTTTACATGGGACCTGGGATCTGAACTCAGTATCTTCTGCTTGGGAAACAGAGTCTTAACCCTGGGCCATCTCTCCATTTCTAATTCTTTACTTTTAAATGGAGTTTCTGGGCTGGGGAGATACTCAGCAGTTAAGCCTTTGCTTTGCAAACAAAAGGACCTGAGTTCAGATCCCCAGATTCCAAGCAAAACTGCCAGGCAGAAATGGCAGCAGCCTGAAATTCCAGCCCTGGAGGACAGAGCCTGGGAAGCTTCAGAGCAAAGCAAGAAGGAGGTGGAAGCGATCCAGGATGATTCCTGAGATCATCCTTGGGTTTTCACTAGCGCACACACGCCCTCATGCACATACACGTACACACATACACACACAAAAGAGACTTCTCAGTCTCAATATGGCTGGCATTTTGGACTGGGTAATTCATAGAGGTGGCACAGTTGGATACCTAGTACCATTCCTGACCTCTATGCAAAGACTCCTCCACAAGTTACAATGACCAAAACCATCTCAGAATTACTGCGGAATGTACCCTGGGTACAAAGATGTCAGGATGTGGCAGTGCACATCTGTAATCCCAGAATTCAGGAAGCGAAGGCGGGATGATTTAGAGTTCAACATAGCTCTGAGATACAGCAGATTTAGTTTTGCCTGAGCTACATGAGACATGTCTAAAACAAGACAAAATTAAAACCACGTGCCTGTAATCCCAGCACTCAGGAGACAGAGGCAAAGAGATTATCCCAAGTTCAAGGCCAGGCTGTTGTCCATTGTGCGTTCCAGTCTAGTCTGGACTACATAACCTGTCTAAAAAAAAAATTCAGAATGGCTGGAATGAAAATAAAAGGAGCGGGGAGGAATAACAAGTGTTGAACAAGCCCTGGCAAGGATGTGGAGTCGTCAGAGCCCCCGTGCCGTGGGATGCAAAGAAACGCAGCTGCTGTGGAAACCACTTGGCAGATCTTCAAAAACCTAAGCCTAGAGTTGCCATTCCATGCAGGAAGCCAACTCCCAGGGACATATTGAAAAGAATCAAACACACACACACACACACACACACACACACACACACACACCCCAACCCTGTGCCTGAATGTTCATAGCCTCCTTGTTCGTGAAAGTCTTGTTTTTTTCTTGCTGTGGCAAAAGTATCCAACAGAAGCAGCTTGGAGAGGAAGGGTTGCTGTGTCAATCTTTCAGTCCATCACAGCAGGGACGGCATGGTGTTGATGGCAGTGAGTGTCTGTGACAACGGCTCTTCACATCTTGGCAGATAGGGAGCAGAGAAACCCTCCCGGGTGCAAGAAGTATATGCAAACTCTGCAATTCACTTCTGCCAGGTAGGCACGTGTCCCAAAGGCTCTACTACTCTCCGAGCAGCACCCCTAGCTGGAGGCCGAGGGTCAGACACGTGAACTTGTGGGCGGGATTTCAAACTCAAACCAGAACACAGCCAAAAAGTCAACACAACTCTGATGTCTACCAACTGATGAGTAGATTTTGTTGTTGTTTGCATGAGTGTGTGTGTGTGTGTGTGTGTGTGTGTGTGTGTGTGTGTGTAGAAGAGGGCACTTGAGTATCTGTGGAGATCAAAGGGTGACATTGGGAATCATTGGATTGCTCTACCTCCTTATATTGCTTTGCTTTAAGTTTTCTCTGGCTTTACTTCCAAGGCCAGAATTATAGGCCAACTGCCATTTCTGGCTGATGTTTTGGTTTTACAAGGGATGTGGGATCCAAACTCAGGTCTTTTTTTGTGAGGTAAAGGCTTTAGCATCTGAGTCATCTCTCTAGCCCTGATGAGTAGATTCATTTATATTTTTAATCTTTTTAATTTTTTTTTTGTGTGTGTGTGTGTGTGTGTGTGTGTGTGTGTGTGTGTATCAGAAAGCATTGTCTGTACTTATGGAGGCCCAAGAGTGACTTCTGGAATCACACTGGATTGTGCTGTCTCTTCTACTTTTTGCTCTGCTCTGTTGTTTCCTAGGTTCTACCTTCTAGGACCAGAAATACAGGCTGCACCATTTCCACCCAGCATGCTTATGTGGGATCTGGGATCCGAACTCAGGATCTTCTGCTTGTGAGGCAGAGACTTAATCCCTGAGCCATCTCTCCAGCTCTGATGAGTAGAGTTGTTTTAAGTGTGGTATGTTCGTGTCATTCAACCATGGAGTATCTACAACATATGTACCTTGCAACATACACCTGTGAAAGAACACATATTATGATATCCTTTATTTATTTATTCATCTATTTTTTGTGGGAGAGGGCATGTGATTGTCACCGTACTTGTCACTGTGGCTCTAAGGATGGAACTCAAGTCACTAGGCTTGTTTGCAATCAACTCTACCCACCAAACCATCTTGCCGACTACTGTGACTTCGCTTAGATGAACTGTCCAAAAGAGGTAAATCAGCAAAGACAGAACTAGATTAGGAATTGCTATGGACTGGTGGGGGGAGGAGTGGAGAGAAAGGGGTTGACTGCTCTTAGTGGTATGAAGTTATAGAATTATAAATATTCTAATATTTATATTATAAAATAATCTATAATTAGGTGATGGTGATGTTTGTACCACATTGTGAATTTATACTTTTTATGTATTTTTTTTCAAGGATGTTAAGAAATTATCCCTGCCACCCCTCTCTTCATCAGTCCCTCTTCCTCCCACCCTTTTATGGGTCCCAGGGTTCCCTCTGCATTGTCTGCCCTAGTGGGGGTTCAGGCCTCTGTGGCAGACCAAGTGGCCCTTCCTTGGCAGACCCACTGCCCACTGATGGGCACTCCCCTTCACCTGTCTAGCCCTAGCCCCTAAGATTCCCACTGCTGTAACTATTTCTCCTGAGATCCTTGCTAGTCTATAGGGGCATGTTTGGTATGACCATTGTGCAGGTTTGATAAGGACAAGTCTCACTGCAGTGAGTTCCTGGATGCAGCGATTTTATGCTTTTTAAAAAGGACTTTTCCGATGGCAAAAATGGTGAAATTCATTATGAGCATTATTTTTTAATGAGGTGAAATTCACATGCAGTAAAATAACCTGCTATGAGGGTACAATTCAGTGATATTAAGCACATTCACAAGACACATAAAAGAAAACTATGGTTCGTGGTGGCGATTCAGTGACACACAGTGCTTGCCATGCTGGCAGAAGGACTTGACCTGGACTTACAGAACCCATGTGAAGCTGAGTGTGATAGGCGAGTCTCTAATCCCACAGCTGCTGCAGCGAGAGGGAGGTGGGAGCAGGGGAATCCCCACACCACCGTGGTGTGATGGTTAACATGGATTATCAGCTCTGCAAGATCTAGAATCTTCTAGAGTCAAATGTCTGGGCATGTCTGGGCATGAGAATTTCTAGACTGGGTTAATGAAGTGGGACAGATTAACTAAAATGTGGGTGGTCCATAAGTTCGGGGTCCAGACTGAATAAAAAGAAAGGGAACTGAACAGCCAGGTCTTCATCTCTCTCTGCTTCCCGACAGTGAATGCACTGTGACTAGGTGTCACCCGCTAGGCCACCATGACGTCCCATCATGATGGAGTGTATCTTGACGGTGAACGAGAACAGACTCTTTCCTTAAGAAACAGGGAGGGAAAGAAGGGAGGGAGGGAAGAAGAAAGGAAAGAACGGTGTTTGTACAGAAAAGAAAATCCACACCGGAAGGAAAAGGGAAGGGAAGGGAAGAAGGGAAGGGAGCAGGGGAAAGGGAAAAGGAAGAGGGGAAGCAAAAAGGGGAGGGGAAGGAACAGAAAAAGGAAGGGAAACAGTTCATTGTGAACAGAATTATACATTAAATTCAGCCCAGTATTTAATGTCTCCGCTTTAAGCTTTAGTTCTTTTTGTTGCTGTTGTTGTTCAGAGCTTTTTGCTTTGTTTGTTTTGCTTTTGCGTTTTTTGAGACGGGATCTCGTGGTCGGGCTAATCCCTGAACTCACTCTGTAGCTGAAGCTGGCTTTAAACTCCTGATCCTCCTGCCTCCCCCTCCCCGTGCTGGATTACGGCCCTGCACCTCATACTCAGCTTCTATTTGTCTTTTAAAGCAAGCTTCCTTTTTCCAGTCACTGCTCCCTGCCAGCCTCCGGAGCAGAGCCGAAATTATCAAGCTTTCTTTTAGTCATGATTTCTCACCTCACAGTGGCTTATAACAAAAAATGAATGAAGTTG
Organism: Typhlomys cinereus; assembly: GCA_023101885.1. Taxonomy (NCBI): domain Eukaryota; kingdom Metazoa; phylum Chordata; class Mammalia; order Rodentia; family Platacanthomyidae; genus Typhlomys; species Typhlomys cinereus. Next base: position 4,364,138 of record JALPQD010000112.1, on the reverse strand, counting down.
AGTCATGAGCCTTTCATCTATTTAGCAAATAACTTCTGAACACTTCCTGCAATCCCTTCAGCAGCCCAGAATGGGAATAAAGGAGGTGGGGGCCGTGACCTTGACTAACCCTCAGCCTTTCCTGTGCACTTGGCTGAGACTTCAGATCTTGGGAACCACGCCCAGCACCTCCATGCTATGATAAGGATGATAGTTAATTGACAGTAATTTTATTTAAGAATGGGGAGGGCGCCTGGAGAGATGGCTCAGGGGTTAAGATTCTGTCTCTAAACCAGAGGGTCCTGAGTTCTGATCCCAGCTCCCACATAAAATGGCGCCGGTCTGCACTTCCAGCCTTGCTGGGTGAGCCTGCGAAATCCCAGAATGAAGCAAGAAGGTAGAACCAATCCAGGATGATTTCTGAAGTCACCCTTGATCCATCACAGGGACACACAGTGCACTTTCTCTCTCTCTCTCTCCTCTCTATTGTATTTGCAATACACAACAGACAAGCAAAAAGGCATTCCAGTGTGTGTGAATGTGAGGCCAGAAGTCAAAGTCCAATGTCTTCTGTTGCTTCTCCACTTTAACTTATTTATTTATTTATTTGTTTGTTTGTTTGTTTATTCTTTTAGAGTTATATACATGAATACAGTGATTTTATGATATTTTCATACCTTAATCCCAATCTCATTCCCCCCACTTTTTAACAAATAGTTTACCTGTTTATTTGGGATGGAGAGAGAGAGAGATTGAGAACATGCATGCAATTACACACTAATAGAAGTCAGAGACCACTTCTCTCCTTCCACCATGTGGACTTCTGGACTTGAACTCAGGTCACTAGGCTTTCGAACAGAAGGTCATGTTACCTGTTGAGCGATCTCACTGGCTCTCCACCTTATTTTTTGAGGCAGGGCTGTTCACTGAAAGTGGAACTCACTGATTAGGCTAGACTGGCAGGCAGGTAGGCTCCTGTCCCAGCCCCTTCAGCCAGGGGCTGCAGAGGATACCACACAAGAGGGAGGATCCAAACTCAGGTCCTCATCTTGAGCAGTGACCACTCTACCCATGTACCCATCTCCCCTGTCCTGTATTCTTATTCTTTAGAAAGCAAAACTCCTGGGCTGGAGAGATGGCTCAGGGATTAAGACTCTGTTTCACAAGTAGAAGGTCCCAGGTCCCACGTAAAATATGCCAGGCAGATATGGTGGCAGCTTGCACATCCAGCACTAGTGGGCAGAGCCTGGGAAATCCAAGAGCAAAGCAAAAAGGAGGTAGAAGCAATCCAGGATGATTCCCCAAGTCACCCTTGGTCCTCCACAGGGACACACAGTGCCCTCACACACACACACACACACACACACACACACACACACACACACAGAGTAAATAAAAATTTAAATAAAAAGGCAAAACTCTCTTAGCAACAGTTGCTTGTGAAATTGTAGCAATTATTATTTTTTACAATGTTTATTAAAACAAAGCACACACACACACACTCACACACACACACACACACACACACACACACATACACACAGAGTAAATAAAAATTTAAATAAAAAAGCAAAACTCTCTTAGCAACAGTTGCCTGTGAAATTGTAGCAATTATTATTTTTTACAATGTTTATTAAAACAAAGCAAGAATATAGCAATTCTTGTATTGGTCTGAAGTAGAACTCTAATAAAACTCCATTGTGGTTGGCAAAGCAAATTAAAAAACAAGATAATGAGTATTGAAGTAATTAATATTTCATCCATCAGCTCTAGTAGCAAAGCAGTGAACACAAGTGCAAGGAAATTATCTATTTCCTTCCAGTGTCCCCAGGTCCTAGCAGACTATCTTATAAAAGAGAGCCACAGGGGCAAAGCTGCTTTTAAGAGAGAACTAATTGCAGAAGCAATGAACAATGTAACAAGTGTCTTACCTTCTCTGCATCTCAGTCTCTTTGTTTCGAGACTGTGGCATGGATACCATTCCCAGGAGATCCAATCCTACAGGGTTGGGTAAAGTGACATGCATTGGAAGGGTTGTTCACAGCCACACTTTTTACACTGGCTTCGGATGTCCCAACCACCCCTCCCCCATTCCCTTTAAGCTCATACTACACACATGGTTCTCTTTGCTGTTCGTGTGGTGTAGACCCTCTCCTCCTGTTCCAAGACACATTGGCAGCTCACAGCTCTGCCCTGCACTTTGGGAATTAAAGCGAGACGCTGGTGCAGGTTCTTTGGTTGGTGTTTTGCAGAGGGAGCTTTATGGGCCGTATCTGTGATCACCTGAGTATTAAATGTCAGGTTTCGAATAATTATTCTGCTCTGGGCTGATGGTTAAGGGAGGAGACTCTTCTCCTACCTTTTATGTTTCACCATGAAAGCCCCCTTCGGGTTCAACATATAAAGCCCAACTCAGCTCCTGTGTGCACCCCATTCTATCTCTAAAACAAAACATCAAATCCACAGAGCTTTGGCCACAGGGAACTAAACTTGCATTTCCATAAGAATGGCAGAGATGAAGATGAAGGCAAGATACCTCCTAGAGAAAATTTTTTTTTTTTTTTAACAATTGCTCAGGTTGGGGAAGAACTTAGAATGAAAAGTACGTGGCTTCCATCTGGGGAAGGGATCAAGTGATCTTCAAAAGAATTATTTTCAAAGCACCATTTGCTTATTTCTCTCATGCATTGGAAAACACAACAGGATATGAAAGAATTTACAGGACTTTGAGAACTTTCTGTAGTTTACAAGTTATCTGGTGAAAGTAAGAGTCTAGGCTACAGGGATGGCAAGTTAGCTCAATGGGCTAAGGTGCCCGCTGGGAAATCTTGGGATATGAGTTTGATTCCTGGAAGCCCAAGAATTCTGACTCCTCAGTCTCCCCCCCAGAAAATTTACCTGGAACAATCTAAGTTGATGAAGTATCTCAACTTGTTTCCAAAATGGGCAGCATGGAGAGTTGGAATAAATTCTCACTCAAGGGCCTGGTGAGATAGCTCAGTGGGTAAGGTTCCTGCCTGCAAACCTGGTGACCCGAGTTCAATCCTGGAAGCCAACATAGTGGAAGGAGAGAAATGACTTCCAAAAGTTGTTCTTTGACTCATGCACCATGGCATAGCTCTCTCTCCTCTCTCACTTTCTCTCTCTCTCTCTCAAATAAATGAATAAATAAGATAACTAAAAGAAAATTATAAATCAGAAAAAAAATCTAATTCTAATGCCAGGAGGAAATCAAATTCGGGAAACTGTCCTCTGATTTCCCTTGTGCCATGGCATGCACGTGCTTCCCCTCTCTCATGTGCAAGCTTTCTCTGTCCCTCAAATAAATAGATGAATAAATAAATAAAGAGGATGTAGGACTTACTTAGGTATCCTATATTTCTTCCTTGGTAAAAAGAAAAAGTTCATCCCTTGTAATTTGCGTGTTTTCATGTGATCCCTGAAATACAAATACCAAGGTTCTGAAATAGAAAGCTGCCGGGCCAAGGACTCCAGGATTGCTACAGGCTCCGCCCTCAGGCCGGCTTCTCAGGTCCCAGGTGTGAATTCCGACACCCTCACTGTCTGTCAAAGTGAGTCTGTAGAACTGGATCCTGGCAGGGAGCCTGGAGGAAGCCGGGCCCGGAGGGGGGGAGGGGAGACCGATGGGCCCCGGGGTGCAGCCCCGCGGCGCGGGCGGGAACAGGCAGCGACCCACGCGCAGCCCCAGGGCGCGTCTACGGGCCTCCGGTGCACGCAGGCCCGTGCTTCCCCTGCAGATGCCCCGGAGTGTCCGAGATGGGTTCGATGGGTCCCCCGGCTACAGGAAGACCCGAACAGACGCCCCGGGGCTGGGGTGTGGCTCGGAGAGAACTGGCTGCTGTGCCTGCTCCCCGCCTCCGCCTCCGGGTAGCACTCAGCACTGCAATGAGTGAGTGAATGAATGAGTGAATGAATGAATGAATGAATGAGTGAGTGAATGAATGAATGAATGAATGAGTCAGGGGTTATGGGTGTGGCAAATAAACAGTAGATTCCAGACTGGTGGAGAGACTCACTGCAGGGAGACTTGTCCTTACCAGACCTGCATAATGACTGACACACCAACATGCCCCCATAGACTATGAGGAACTCAAGAAAGATAAGAACATACCGTGGAACTTGGGGACTAAAGCTGGACAAATAAAGGGAAATGCCCTGTCAGTGGAGTGGTCCAAGGAGGGGAAACTTGGTATGTCACAGAGGCCTGGACCCCCACAGAGGCCTGGACCCCCACAAAAGTAGCGGTGCCAGAGGGAACCCTGGTGTCCATAAAAGCAGACAGGCAGGAGGGCCGGTGGGAGGGAGTGGGATGGATTGATAAAGGGAAGAGAGGGAAATGGGAGGGAGGGGGGAGAAAGGGAAGCAGGGATTAGTACTCAGTATGCTTGTAAAACAAGAAAAATATAATAATAATTAAAAAAAAAAGACTGGTGGTAGGGTGGAAACCCAGGAGGAACATATCTTTGAGGCCCTAGGCTAAATCCCCAGTGTCTCAATGAGTGAGTGAATGAATGAAAGGATAAAAGAAATTTAAGTATCAGAATGAACCATAGATGGGGGAGGGGAAGGCTAGTTCAGGCGGAGTTCATCTGCCTAGCCAGTTCATCCCCAGCATCTGAAAGATCGAGGAAATGAATGAATGATTGAATGTATGGGGGGAGGGCATATAAACCATAAATACGGGGGTGCAGCTTCAGTGGTGGAAAGCTTGTCTGGGTTCAATGATCTGTGCTGGGAAGGGTTGGGGGGCAGAGGGGAGGGAAGGAACATACATCCCGCATGCAGAGTCCAAAGTCCCCTTCTGTTGCTGCGTATACTCCATCTCCTCTCACCTGGGCAGGGGATGGCTTACAGCAGGGGATGGGGCTCCGTTCACTTCCTGGGATTGTCACACCCACCATTAGGAGGAGCTCAGTTTGACACATGCCCATTCTTTTCTTTGTTTGTTTTTTGATGCTCTAATTATAGAGTCATTTGGGGAGAAAACACAAACTACCAGGAAGTAGGCACTTACATCCTGATCACATGTGGGGTTTCAGAGTTCAGCCTGACAACTTCCTAAATCGTAAACACAGTCATAGTTACATACAGGGGTCAGCTTGATGGTTGAGGTGAGGATTCAAGCTCCGGGCACATTTGGAAAGAATAATTGGCAGTTGAATTAAGCCCGGAACAAGCCTGCAGGAGATTGTCTGAATGATGGGAAAGGCCCAGCCCTTGGTGGGTGGGACTAATCCCCTGGGAAGGAATAAGATGGAGGCAGCTGGTTAGGGAAGTTGGTGTCCTTCTGTATACTTGGCCAGATGTGCTGGTCTGGCCAGTAAGGATTTTTCCCTCTTGGTGGTATTATGGACTTTTGGCCCGTGTTGTTGGTGTGAGCTCCTCTGCCAAGCTGGACAAAGAACAGTAACTGGACAATCATAAGTCAAAATAAATCCCCTTATTCCCTTAAGCTATCTGATCATGAATTTATAGGTGGCAATGCAGAGTAATGACAACACATATGATGGTCTTTCCTTCTTTCTGAAGACCGATTAAATGTTGGGATGCTGTCATTCTGGTGTGACCGTTATAAACGTCCCTGTCTGCTTTTCACCTATGAGTCTTGCAGTCACTGATAATCATTGCTCCAGAACTGAATTTCAGTCAGGATTGCTAATTGACAGGGCTGGAATTTTATCATTTCTTTGTTTATGAGCCGGATCTTTTCTCTTTGATTATTTGGCTACTCTGAGATACCTTCAGGAAAGACTGACTAGATGCTTGGCTCTTTGTTTTTAGGATAAAGATTTAGATCCCTTGAATCTGCCAGCGGTGACTGATGAATCTATTTTTGGAACCATGCGGAGTTTATCATGCTCAATGTGTCTCAATGTGCTGCAGCTGTTTTTATTTATATTTATCTAGTTGATACTTAAGAGATTCCCCCATCTTGGGACTGATGTCATCTTGAGCTTTTATTTTTTTGACCGTGATTTATTGGGAGTGAGGCATTGTTTTTGAGAAAAAAATGTTATGTAGGTTGTCTAAAAATAAAGTGCATTTAAACTAAAGAGAGAGAGAGAGATCCCTTGTCTCAGTCTCATATTCTATCATGTACCAAATACATGACCCAAACAATTTTGAAGAACGGGGCTTTATTTATTCTCACTGTTTCCCACTACCGTCCATAATAGGAGAGTTATATCAACACCAGGAACCAAGGGAAACCAGTCACACTACAGCCACAAAAAAAGAACAAACTTTCTGCTTTTCCAGTTCGCCAGAGCCAACCAGTAAACTTTCCATCTTATCCACCCAGTCTGAGCTGGGTTTTCCCACATCCACTAGATAGTCCTCCAGACTTGCTCATAGGTTTCCTTAACTAAACAATTTGTCGTAGATATGCTTAGAGGCTCAGTTCTCAAACATCGAGTTTGATGCTTGAGGCGCCACACTTCCCTCTGGAATAGAGAACAGTTGTGTCCTTCCAACACAACTCTGTAAGTCCAAAGTTTCTTTGCCTTCAGTAAAACACCATATTCCAGAGTCAGAGGAACAAATCACTGGGAAGCAGTCAGTCAATTAAACACTGTGGAAAGTTCTACAGGACAAAACATTCAGTTTCTTTAACAATAAATTGCAAGGAAGAAAAAAAAAAGTCATGAAATGTACTGAGTAGAGGAAATCAAGGAGGGAACACACAACGGCAATGTCTATATATTGTTTAGATTCTGATCTTTGCTTTTATTAATCAATTTATTTTGTGGTATAAGGCCTCAAAAGTACTGTACCCCACCCAAGCCTGCTGAATTTTTATTATGAAAATTTTTTATATTTTTATTTGCAAGAGACAGAATGAGTGCATGTATTCACATGGCTGGAGGTCAGAGGACTTTTCAGAAGTCACTTCACTCCTTCTACCATGTGGGCTTCTGGGAATCGAACTCAGGTCACTAAGTTTGTGAACAGCTGCTTTACCCTCTGAGCCATCTTGTGGACCCCAAATATTGATTTTTTTAAAAGTGTTGTAAAAAAAGAAATGAGGGGCTGGAAAGGTGGCTCAGGGGTTAAGCTTCTGCCTTGCAGGCAGAAGGTCCTGAGTTTGGATCCTAGACCCCACATATAGACGCCGGGCGGAAGCGGGGGCAGCCTGTGTTTCCGGTCCTGGTAGGGAGGAGCCTGTGAATCCCGGGGCAGAGTAAACAAGGAGGAGGCGGTCCATGGTGGTTCCCGAATTCGCCCGTAGTTCTACACACACATACACGCATACACGCACACACACACATACACGTGCACAATTGAATAAATAATAATTTAAAAAAATTAAAAAAAAAGAAATGAATGGAATGGATGGTGGCGATGGTATATTTAATACTTAATACCATTAAAATGGTTATGATGATAATTTATGGGGATAATTATGACAGCTGCTGGCTTGTTAGTGGTATTAAGGAATTGCAGTGATTTTTTAGAATTGGTGTCTTAGTTCGTAATGTAATAAATGCCTGACCCAGATGACTTTGGGGAGTAGGAAGGTTTTGAGTCCAGGCTTTGCTGGGTCACGGCAGGAGAGTTATGGTAGCAGGGACTGAAGAAATGGCCACACCCTCTCTCAGCAAGGCCCAATGCTGAATTAATGCTTTCTGACTTAACAGAAATCTACCAGCTCTCTCTCTCTCTCTCTCAGGGACTCAGGTGGCCAAGGCTGGCCTCTAACTCGACATGTAACTGACCATTCTCTTGAACTTCTGATTCCATCCCCACCATCTCCTGGAGTCGTAGGTGCGCACCACCCATGCGGCAGGTTTAAGCAGTGCTGGGGCTCAAACGCAGGACTTTGCACATGCCAGTCGAGCACTCTGCCAACCGAACCACAACCCTGCCCTTCTTATGTATAGTTTGTTCCTCACTTAAATTGAAAATATTTTCAAGGTAAAGACTAGGTTTTCTACTTTACTAGTATTCTCCCAGAAAGTCCCAGACCATGAAGTTGGGGCTGCCTTAAATGCTATTTCTTTTACTTTATGTATGCATATGTTTATATTTTAATGAAACTTTTGTCTGTCTTGTGTTGCATGTATATGGTGGTCGTATAAAGTATGTGTGTGTGTGTGTGTGTGTGTGTGTGTGTGTGTGTGTGTGTGCATGCGCACACGTGCTCACCATGTACACAGAGACTTGAGGAGGAGTCAGATATCCTGCTCCACAATGAATATCCTTATTCCCTGGAGAGAGGGCCTCCTATTGAATCTGGAGCTGGCTGACAGCTGGGAAACCTCAGTGGTCCCCCGTCTTCACCCTGCCCACTGTGGTGCTGATATTGCCAATGTTTGGGATCACACCTGGCTTTTTATGTGGATTCTGGTGATTTGAACTGAGGTCCTTGTGTTTTCCAAGCAAGTACTCTGACCTACTGAGCTACTAATTTTATTTTAGCCCTACTTATTTTATTTTTTCACACATGTGAGCACCCCCCCCCCCGTATATCCGTGTGTATAAAAGGGTATTTGAATATATGTGCCTGTGAGGCCCAAGTGTGACAACAGGAATCACCCGCCATTGCTCTACTTCCTTGTTGCTTTGCTCTGGGGTTTCCCAGGTTCTGCCTTCCAGGGCAGGGATTGCAGATCATATCCACCCAGCATTTGCATGGGATCCGGTGGCCCAAACTCAGGTCCTTTTGCTTGTGAGGAAAAAGATGCTTCTGAGCCATCTACATAGCCCCTAATTAAAAAAAAAGAAGAAGAAAAACAGCTTGTTGAAATAGAATTTATGTACCATAAAATTCATTCCTTTAAAGAGGACATTTGGTAGTTTTTCGTATATTCAGTGTTATACACTGATACAACTATCTAACTGCAGAGAACTTTAATGCCCCTCAAACAAAACTGTGTCAGTGAGCCATCAGTCCCTCCCCTGCTCCCTAGCAACTCCTGGTCTACTTTCTGCCTCCACAGATTTGCCTGGTGCACGTACTTCATAGAAATGGACCATCTACCATCTGGTAACTCATTCTTTCCTGGCTTACTGAGCCTTCCGTGCACCCATGACTGGCTTTAGCACTACGTTTTGCGCGGGAATGATCATCCTTAAGAGACTGAGGATAACCTAAAGAGCAGTCAGTCTCTCCCTAAATCAAGAGCCCGGGGAGTTCATCTTAACATTAGGTAACTGGAGAAATCAAGAGGCGCTTACATAAGTTATACTATATTTTAAATATAATTTTTAAATGTTTTATTTGAGAGGGGGAAAGAGAAAACATGAACAAGAGAAAGTGAGAGAGAGAGAAGTGGAGGCCAGAGGACAACTTTCAGAAGTCAGTTCTATTCTTTCTTCTCCCACCATATGGACATATGTGTTTGTGAGCAGGGGTCCTACCTGCTTATCCATCTCACCAGACTGTTAAACATAAGTTGTGTGTGTGTGTGTGTGTGTGTGTGTGTTGTGTACAAGAGGACACTTGAATGTTTCTGCCTGTGGAGGCCCAAGTGTGACAACCAGAATCACCCTGGATTGCTCTATCTCCTTATTGCTTATTGCCTTCTACGGCCAGAATCACAGGCTGCTGCCATATCCACCCGGCATTGTTACCTGGAATCTGGTGATTCAAACTCAGGTCCTTTTGCCTGCAAGAGGCAAAAGTTTTCACATCCGAGCCATCCTCCAGCCTTCAGTGTAATTTTTATACAACGAAGAGTCCATGTTTTCAGGGCCACCTTGAGCTTGCAGCCGTCCTGGGTTGCATAGTGACTCCCCATCGCACTTCCAACAACAAAAACCTGGCAAACATAGAATAGCAAATATTGTTCTCAGTGGACTAGCAGAGAAACTGTGAGGATTCACTCTATCGAGATAGCAGAAGCCTTTAGAAGGGTCTCTGACCTATAGTTCATTTTTGATGTTGCTGTTACTTTTTCCTCATGGTCATAGGATTGTGGAAGTGTTGGGGGGACAGATGGGATAAAGGCACAAGTCCAGACTGCCCAATGTAACAAAGACCACAGAAGTTACTGCCTTGCAATTTCCTTTGTAGTATTCTGTGTGTGTGTGTGTGTGTGTGTGTGTGTGTGTGTGTGTGTGTGTCAGAGTTAACTTTTGTGAAGGAAAAAAATAGCCCAAAAGCGAAAGGATTTAATGTTGGGGATATTGATTAGGGCACAGCCTCAGCTAATTAAGCTGATGAAGAGGCCAGAATGGGGGCAGGCAGGGGCTTAATGAAAGAATGCTGGATGCTGCTGGCTACAAGGCTTATTGCTAACTTTAAATCCTGTTCCCCAGAGACAGTGCACTCCACGGTCTACCTGTTCTTTCATATTTCTGTCACCCACACGGAGGCCACCATGTGATTCCTGGAAGCTCATGGATATCCTTGGCAGCCCCTGTGACATGATGTGAGTCATAAACATTGGCTTTATAAATAACATATCACCTCTTAAAAACTCTGTTAAAAGCTGCCTATCGAATTATTGAAGGAATCTGTATGCAATTGCTAATGTCTCCAAATATGTATTTTTACATTCATTTGATTCTCAAAATGGCCAAAGGATTCAAGTGATTTTGAGACTAACTCTAATACTGACCTGGACAAGTGACTTCGTTTCTTTGCTCCCTTTTCTCAGAGTCATTGAGAACCACCATCAGGGTTTGCATGGGAGCTGTCCTCCACAGGGTAATGTATTTGAATCCTTAGCTGCTGCTGATGTTTGAGAAAGTTGTGAACGTTTTAGGAGGTGGAGCCTTGCTGGGAGGAGGGGCTGGCACAGAGGACGGGCCTTGAGGTTGGTTAGCCCTGCCCCGTTTCCACTAGTAGTGTGCTCTAGTCATCTGCCCTGGCAGTCTGCTGCTTGACCTCTCCGCCTCTGTGAGATGGATGTGACCTGAGCCGCCTGCAGCTTCTGCTACCAGCCATGCCTTTCCCACCACGCCTTTCCCGCCATAATGGATGGCCTCTCCCCTCTGGAATCGTCAGCCAAATAAATCTCCCTTTCTTTCCTTAAATCGCCTGAGTCTGAATATTGTCTCACAGCAGCACAAACAGTAACTGTGACACTCACTTCATGGGGTGGTTCTGGTGCTGAGTGAGACGCTGGGCGTGCTGTTACTTGTGTTTACTGAGTTCAAGCATTATGAACCAGACTACGGGGTCTAAGTGACTTTTCTTGCCTGTACTGAGATCAAGTGACAGGTCTGGGCCTAATGACTGTTACTGGCAGGTCGCGTGCAGCTGTTGGAACAATGTGGGCCTTGTTCAGAACCACACCCTAGCATCTAAGTCAGTATCTGGGGGCTGGAGAGATGGCTCAGCGGTTAAGAGTCTGTCTCCCAAGTAGAAGGTCCTGAGTTTGGATCCCAGGTCTCACGTAAAAACACCAGGCGGAAACATCTGTGGCCTGCACTTCTGGCCCTGGTGGGCGGAGCCTGGGAAATCCCAGAGCAAAGCAAGAAGGAAGTAGAAGCAATCCAGGATGATTCCCAAAGTCACCCTTGGTTCTCCACAGGACACACAGTGCCCTCTGATACATACAGACACACAATACACAAAACAAACAAACAAACAAACAAACAAACAAATAAAATTTAAAATCCTGCCTGGAAAAAAAAAGTCAGTATCTGATTAATAGCAGGCTTCATATATGTGATAAGTAAGCTCATGTACTCAAATTTTTGTTCTGGAATAGAGAGAGGAAGAGAGAGAGAGGAACAGAGAGAAAGAGACAGGCACGGAGAGAGAGGCAGAGAGAGCGAGAGAGAGAGAGAATATGACATGGTGCATGGGTAGACAGCAGAGGACAACTTTTCTTTCACTACATGGGATTCCAACTCAAGTTGCCAGGTTTATAAGTATGGTTCCCACTGAACCGTCTCTCCGGCCCCATTTTAAAAACTATTTCTTTGAGAAAAAGAGAGAAAGCGAGAATGTGTATGGCATGGAGAGGACAACTTTCAGAGGTCGATTCTCTTCTATCAAGTGGGGTCAAACTCAGGCTTCTAGGTTTGCACAGATTTTTGTCTGCTGCGTCATCTTGCTGGCCCCAAACTGATATTTCATTTCATTTATGTGTGTGTGTGTGTGTGTGTGTGTGTGTGTGTGTGTGTGTGTGTGTGTATTAGAGGGCACCATGTGTCCCTGTGGATGGCCAAGGGTGACTTTGGGAATCATCTTGGATTGCTTCTATCTCCTCCTTACTTCTTTCTTGGATTTCCCAGACTCCACCCATCAGGGCCAGAAGTGTAGGCCACAGATGTTTCTGCCGGACGTTTTTACGTGGGACTTGGGATCTGAACTCAGGACCTTCTGCTTGGGAGGCAGAGTCTTAACCCCTGAGCCATCTCTCCAGCTCTTAACCCCTGAGCCATCTCTCCAGCTAAGCAAACTGATATTTCTAATAAGAAAACTGACCCCTATCTACTTTTAGGGAGCTACAGGCATGTTTGTGATTATTACTGTTCTGTTCCTTTGTGTCTACACGGTGCTTTTTAAAAAAAAAAATTCATGTGCATTTTAATTATTTAGCTATCACTAAGCTGACTTTGATCGAGCACGCACTCATTTACACTCTTACAATAAGCATATGAGTGTGCCTGTTTAGATACTTTTCTTATCGCAAGGATAGACTAAGCAACTTTAGGGAAGAGAGATTCATTCCAGCTCACAGTTTATGGGAACATAGTTGATCTTGGTGAGGAAGGCATGGTGGATCAGGAAGCAGAGCAGAGCAAAGAGCTGTGACCAGGACCAGAAGCAGGTATCATACTTCCAGCAACCATTTCTCCTGGCCAGACTACAATCCCCAAGGTTCCAATCTCCCAAATGGTACCGTCATCTGCGGACCACGTGTTCAAACATATGAACCTGAGGGAGAGCATCTTACATTCAATCCAGAATAGAACCCATGTCCTTTTTACTTGTTTATGAGGCAGAAAGAGAGAGGGAGAGAGAGAATGTGTGCCATGGTGCTGATGTGGATGTCAGAGGACAACTTTGAGAAGTTGGTTCTCTTATTTTTAATGGGTAGTTAATAGCAGTTACTCTTGTCTGTGACTACTGTGAGACAACAGTCAGACTTAAACCACTTAGATGGAGAGAAAGGGAGATTTATTTCCCATTCTCCCCTCCAGGGGGGAGATGTAGTCACTCATGGCGGGAAAGGCATGGCTGGCTGCTGAAAGCCAGAGGTGGCCTAAGTCCCTGCGGACATTATGGAGGCTGATTGCTGCCGAGCTGTTCACTGCAAACCGTTAGGAGCAGACTCACTCACCAAGCAGCGTGGGGCTAACCAACTTCAAGGCCCACCCCGTCACTGCCTTCCTCCAGTAAGACTCCACTTCCTAAAGGTGCATGACCTTGCCCAAAACTAAAGATTCAAACACACAAGCCAATTCACATTTCAAAGTAGGTTCCAGTCCAGGTATTGAACTTAAGTCACCAGGCTTGTGTGCATGGGCACCCTTTACTTGCTGAGCCATCTCAGAGGACCTTTATTTTATACTTTTAATTAAAAAAACGTTTTTAACACAAGGTCTCATGTAGCTCAGGTTTGCCTCAAACTTGCTGTGTAGCCAAGGATGACCTTGAATTCCTGAGCCTCCTGTCTCCACCCCGCAAGTGCCAGGGTTACAATCGCGTATATCACCATACCCAGCTATTCTGTTCCCTGCTCAGCCTTCTGAATTCCATTTTCCCCTCTCCGTATTTGAATAGACAGATCCTATCAGACATGACCTTTCCCAACAGCGGGTTCAAAGACAGCTTCCAGCTGGACGGTTCCATACTTAAACTCTGCGGGAGGCAGGTCTGTAGTGAGCGCTCATCTTCTCTGGGTCAGATATCAGTGCGCACCGCTCCAGTGAGCTGCATGCTCAAGATCAATGTGCGCGTGTCCCTGAGGCTGCTGTCATTTAGCAGGACAGGCCCCAGCATAGAGCAGACTTGAGTGACAGCCAGGGAGCCTTTCAGAATACATGAGGTGGCCATTCCAGGACATCTTGTGAGGCAGCCGTGGACAGCCTGAGTGACATCCTTGCTTCCCAGGTGATGTGGCGTGAATTCCATTATCTGTGATTTACTTGATGATGGAGTCCCTGACCTTCAGCACAGCCAAATGCTCATGCTTAAGTGCTTCCCACAGCAACAGAGGAAGTGAGCCTTAGATTTTCTCAAGGGGTAGGGAGGTAGTTTGACAACCGCTATGAAATTCTTAAAAATACGTATTTATGAGACAGCGAGTGAGCGAGAGACTGAGAGAGAGAGAGAGAGAGAGAGAGAGAGAGAGAGAGAGGGGGGACAGAATATTCATCATGAACATATATGTGGGTAGAGGTCAGAAATAAGTTCTCAGATCTCTCTTGGCATCATGAGAGCTTCCTGGGATGGACCCCAGGTCACCGGGTTTCCATGCAGATGTCTTGCCTGCTGAGCTATTTTGCCCGCCCCAGATATTAAAATTCCCTTCAGCCTTCCAAGTTCTACTATTAATAATTCATTATGTAGAAATATTGGTGCAAATACATAAACACATAGGGAAAAAAGAGACTTTAGCATTACTGCACATGGTTATTTCAAAGACTTCAAACTGTCCTCAATACTTGTCACTATCAAATTGACTAAGTAAAACATGGTGTATCTTTATGATGGAATACCATACAGACATGGCAAACAGTAACATGTGTAACAAATCTCTGTGATTTCTTGCTGAATAAATGAAGCAAGTTATGAAATGTATTATATTGTAATGTATACATGGAGCATATAGTTCAGTGATGTAGTGCTCTAGTCCTTCATAGCATGTGAAAGTCCTGGTTTTTGTCCCCGTACCACTAAACAAACAGAGAAGCAAATAAACAAATAGATTATACCAACACTTTTTTCAGTGTGCTTATGCATACATATGTATCCTGTGTGCACGTGTGCTTACCTGCCTGGTGCTTGGAGAAGCCAGCAGTGGACATTGCGATATCTTCCATAGTTGCTTCCCCCACCTTATTATTTTATTTTATTTATTTATGGGGGGGGGTCAGAGAACACTGTATATCTCTGTGAAGGACCAAGATGACTTCGGGAATCACCCTGTATTGCTTCTACCCCTTCTTACTTCACATTGGGATTTCCCAGGCTCTGCCCACTATAGCCAGAAGTGCAGGCCTTGCTTGGTGTTTTGACGTGGGACCTGGGATCTGAACTCAGGACATTCTGTTTTTGAGGCAGAGTCTTAACCCCTGGGCCATTTCTCCAGCTGTCCTCACTTTATTTTTTAAGACAGAAACTCTCACTGTACCTGGAACTTGCTGCTTTAGCTAGACTGACTGGTCAGCAAGCCCCTGGGATCTGCCTGTTGCTCCTCCCCGTGCTGGTGTAGGTATTGAGGATCTGAACTCAGCCCCTCCTGTTTTCATAGCTGGCACTTTATAAATAAATAAAAATAATAGATATTTTTATATTAGAGAAGAATTTTTTAGAAAAAAATTAAACTTATAAAAAAAGTGTAGTGTAGTGTGTGTATATGTGTGTGTGTGTGTGTGTGTGTGTTTTAAAAGGCATTGTGTGTCTCTGTGGAGGACCAGGAGTGACTTCAAGAATCATTCTGGATTGCTTATAACTTTGGAATTTCTCAGACTCTTTGACAACCAAGGCCAGAAATGCAAGCTGCTGCTTTTCCTGGTATTTTTTATGCGGGACCTAGTATCCAAACTCAGGACCTTCTGTTTGCAAGGCAGAGTCTTAACCCCTGAGCCATCTCTCCAGCCCTAATATTTTTAAGGTATTGTAAGACTAATATATAATATAATATAATATAATATAATATAATATAATATAATATAATATAATATAATTAATATAATATAGTATATAATAATATATTATATATATGTTGCAGTCCGCCTGCGTGGTTGCTGATAAATGACATCAAACAGCTTAAGGGAACAAAGATTTATTCTCTCTTATGATTACTGGTTACAGTTCTCAGTCCAGCTTGACAGGAGAACATGCACCAATACCAGGGCCAAGGGAACTGGCCATACCATTACCACATAATGGCTGAGAGATGGACAATCCTTACTTGCCAGACCAGCATGTCTGGCCAAGTATACAGAAGGATGCCAACTCTCTCAATCAGCTCTCTGTAGTTTATTCCAGGGCTAATCCCACCCACCATGGGCTTGGGTCTTCCCCACCAGCTAGACAATCTCCTTCAGGTTTGCTCTGGGCTTAACTCAACCATCACCTCTCTACAACTGTGCCCAGAGCCCAAACCCTCAAGAGTTAAGTTGACACCTGTGCTTAACTATGACAATATATGTACGTATAAGACTATTAGGAAAGCAAACAACAGGAAATAAACATTTAAGAGAATGTCTCAGCAGCGGAAAGCTCAGGCAGCTCCTGAAAGTAACTCCCAGCATGCCTTGCAGGAGGCCTGGCCTCGAGGTACTTGGCCATCTGGTCTCTTTCTGCAGCAGAATTCTCGTGCATGTACTTCTTTCTCATGTTGTGCACTAGCTCACGTTCTCAGATTCCAATTATGATGCCTTCTCTGTGGCTCACATTCAATCTTCGTCCTGCCTAAGCTGACCAATGCTGTCCTTTGGATCCAAAGCCATCTTAAAGGCTTGATCCTAAGCCCTTAGGAGGCGGGGCTTGTCCCCTCCCCCCCAGTTTTAAGGGAGTCTTACTGTGCTGTTAAGACTGGTCTCAAACTTCTTGTAGGTTCAAGTCATTCTGTTTCTGCCTGCCTCCCGAGTAGCTGGGACTATATTGCACATTACTGGGGGCATCCTCATGAAGAGAACTGAGGGACTCTTGTTGCCGAAAATGAGGTAAGTGGGTTTATAGCACTGCATGCTCCTGCCAGATGTCCTGGCATAGGACCACAAGCAACGAGGATATGGTTGTTAGTTACAGGTGTCAACTTGACAGTTGAAGGCTCAATCTCTAGACACATTTTATTTATAAAGAACCAGTAGTTAAATTAAGCCCTGAGCAAGCCTGCAGGAGATTGTCTAATTGATGTGGGAAGACCCCGCCCAGTGGTGCATGGACTAGGCCCTGGCAGGTGGATAAGATGAAGGACTGATTCAGGGAGCTGGCATTCTTTGGGACACTGGGACAGACATGCCATGTGATAAGAGGTTTGGCCCTCTCTCGGGAGTCCTGTGGGTGTGGTGTAGCCAGTTCCCTCAACTCCTGGTGTTGGTGTGGACTCCACTGCCAGGCTGGACTAAGAAATGCAGTCGGATAATTGTAAGACAGAACACAGCTCCCTCGTCCCCATAAGTTGTTTGGTCACGAATTCATGCACAGCATGCAAGCAAACGGCAACGGAAGCTACCAATTCTAGGTCAGAACCTTTCAAATTGTCAGCCGTCATAGTTCTTTCTTTTCCTCCTTTCACCTCCTGAGTTCTGGGATTACAGACATGTATCTCCATGCCTGCTACCCTTTTCTCTTTACAAACTGAGCATTCCCATTCTTTCTTTCTCTCTCTCTCTCTTTCTCTTCTTTTTTCCAGTTATTTCTTACGGTAACTGAAAGTTGACAACACATCTCATCACTATTCATTCTAGGTTGTTCCTGCTGGGTAGGATGTTATTCCAACCATCTCATGGAATTACATCTTCCTTTATAGGGAAGTTGGTTTGTGTCCTCAGCTCCCAGTTTGTACCATGCCTGTCTAGGATCAGCAGAGTAGATTCTAGAAGGAACTGGTCCGTACTATTTTTTTAAGAGGGTTAAAGTAACGTTTATTAGAGGAGAGAAAGAACAGAACTCACGGACTCCAGGCATGGAATCCATGAGGGGCATGGAGCTGGAAAAGAATTCATAGACTCCAAATGTAGATGAGGGGCAGGCGCCCTGGTCCATACTATTTGAAGTTTTCTTTTTTATTATTATTAAAAGACTGATTGATGAAATCAAACAGAATCAGCATTATTGCTTTTGAAACTCTGATGAAAGTCCCAGTATTTCTAAGGGGAGAAACACAGTTAAAATTTTCATAGACTTTGGGGTTCCTGTGAGGCTATATTCTTAAAAAGACTTCAAAGCCTAGCCTGAGCACCTATATTTCATCTGTAAAAGGCAGATCATTCAAGTCCTCCAGAGCAAAAGAGCAAGTTGGTGAAACCAAAGTAGTGTAGGGATGAACACTGTCTTCAGTCTCCTTAACTTAAAAGGAGACACTGCTGGGCCCCTGGGAATACCATTTGTCTATTCTTGCTGGCAAAAGAGATGTGTATATTCATAGTACTTCCAGCCACATAAGCTTCCTACTTCCTGTGAACGGCATGCAGAGGTGGGCCCCCGCCTCAGAGCAGGAAGACCTGCTGGGTCACTGAAATTTTATTGCTCTGCAGAGCCTATCCATATCTTCTGTTGTCTAATGCTATGTGCTGGGGTCTCTATTTACAATAAGAAAATAGGTATTGGGCGTGCATCTCAGGGTCCAGCATACTGTTAGGCACTGGAAGGCCCAAGCGAATGAGATCTACTCCCTACCCTACAGTTACACATGCCCAGAAGGAAGCGTGACATCATGAATAAGCCACATGTAACCTGGTGCAATGTGCATCATCCATTAGAGAGACACAGCCTGCCACCCAGACCTGCAAGGGAAGGTTTACCTTCTTCAATCCATTCTGAGATAGATGGACTTCTGAAATGGATGAATCATATGGTAGATGATTGACAACTATCATGTGCAGTTCTTTCCCTCTTAAGGATACATAAAATAATGACACATCTTTTTTTGGGGGGCGGAGAGGCTCCTGTAGATGTGTGTGTGATGCATGTGTGTGCACATGTATGTGGAAGCCAGAGGCCAACACTGGTTGTTCCTTAGTCACTATTTACCTTCTTATCTCTTATTTTCTTCCTTTTTCTTCTCTTTATTAGAAAGATGGAGGAAGGGAGGGAAGAAGAGAGAAAACAGGTACACATATGCCACAGCACATGTGTGGCGGTCAGAGGATAATTTCCAGAAGTTGCTTTTCTTCTTCCAACATGGGGGCTGCAGGGATCAAACTCAGGCACTCAGATGTGCACACAGACGCCTTTATCCGTGGAACCTTCTCATTGGGTCCTCCACTGTATTGTTTTTGAGACAGAATCTCTCTTGAGCCTGATTTAGCTAGATGGACCAGTCGGCGATTTCCAGGAATTTGCGTGATTCTGTTTCCCCAGCACTGGAATTACGGATGTTGCTATGCCCATCTGTTTTACATGAGGACTGCAGGTCACGCTTATTCAGCAAGTACTTCGACAACTGAGCCATCTCCCAAACAATAATGGGGCCTTTTATAAGCATCAATTACCAACTAAGGGCGTGTCCAGATGAGGAAAGAGGGTATAGTCTTAAGGACTGAATCAAGCACTTAGTAGATGCTGGACAAGGACCGTACCATTGAACAATACTCCTGTTGCAATTTGCCTGCATGGTTGCTGATGAATCACCATCAAGTGGTGATTTATCAAGGGGCTTATTTTCTCTTTAGATTTTCCGGTTTCAGTTCTCAATCCAGCTTGACAGGAGAGCTCATACCAACACCAGGGTCGAGGGACCTGGCCACACCAGCTTTGACACAGGATCTCACCAAGTCACCTAGGCCCATCTCGAATTCACTCTGTGAATTCACTCTGTAAGCCCAGACTGGCTTTGGTCTTGCATCTTCCTGAGACAGGGTCCCCAATGGCTGGAGTTACAAACCTGCGCCACCAGGCCCAACAAGGACTCGACAGAGATGAATCTGTGAAAGATAAATAGGGTTTTGGGGCAGGTGGAAAAACCATGTCTTCCGGTGGGATCCATCGCCTGGACTCCTCAGAGTTGGAATACCTAGATGCCCGTTGCTTGTTGGTGGACGTGGCCTGACGGCAAAGAACAGCTGGCAGCAGAAATAATCCTCATGTGAAAAAACACATGGGCGCTGTGTGTCTGGCAATGATCTAGACGCCTTAAACCTCAAAACAACTCTGGGAGATAAGATGCTATTATTATCCCTGTTTAAAAGATAAGGAAGCTTGTGGAGACTAAATTAATTGCCTGTGATTCTGTAGCAAGTGGTGAATTGAAACCCAGGTGTCTGATACAGGTCTTAATGGCTGAGCTAAAGCCTCCTAAACTACCGGTTAGGAGAAAACCTCTCCGTAAATTGCAATGCCTTGTACAAATGTCAGTTTGTAGAAGAGTGGTTTCGGGGGGAGGGAACTGTGAGAAATGCACGTGCACGGGGACTCCTGCAACACACCCGTGCAGGCCATCCGAAGCATGTATCGCACATGAAAGGGAAAGAAAAGGAAATCAGATCTACCCGACAAATGTAGCACACATATCTTGTTTGGCTTCTGACTCTAACAAATGCTGGTTTTGTGACATGAATGTATTGATTGACAGACAACATGAAAAAAATGCAATGTCTCCAAAATCTGTTCTCCCTATGTAGTGCTAAAGGACACTTTGACGCTCTGTAAATGTCAAGTAAAAAGATGATTTCCTTGTATTAACAATAAAAGTACACCATGCAGGAGAGAGTACGCTGTAAGATGTGTGGGTTCTAATTGTGCTCATTGTCCGGGGACCCTGAATAAATAATGTAATAGATTCAGCTATAGGATAGGAAAAATATTATCCCGGATGAGTCATTGAAAATATGAAATAGGGCTGGAGAGATGGCTCAGAGGCTAAGCCTGTGCCTGGAAAGCAGAGAGACCTGAGTTGCATCTTAGATCCCAAGTAAAAACGCTGGGCATCAGTGGCTGCACCTGCACTCCAGCCTGGGAAACCCCAGAGCAAAGAGAAAATGAGGTAGAGCAATCCTGGGTGATTCCTAATGTCACCCTTGGGTCTGACATACTTAAGTGCCTTCTAACATACACGTATGAGTGTGCCCGCGTGCACGCACACATATACTCACACACAGAAAGAAAAAAGAATTGTCCACAAACTACCCTTAATTTCCTTAATTATATATTAATTTAATTTAGTACCTATATCATTGGCCTTATTTTGATGATTTTTTTCCTTTTTCAATTTTTCTTGTATTATTAGGAAGCTTGCAATGGTGCGTATGTATGTTTGCATGTGTGTACACGAGTGTGGAAGTCCAAGGTTGATGTTAGGAATCACCATCTTTGGTTGCTCTTTGACCTTATTCTTCCTGAGACAGGATATCTAATCAGATATCATCAGTATGGCTAGCCCGGCTAGGCAACTTTCTCAGATTTTCCAGGCTCTGTTTTCCAAGATTGGCATGCTGGGTGTCCATTGGACATTTTACATGGGATCTGGGGATCTGAACTGTGGTTTTTTTAGCGTTCATGGCAAAGGCTTTAACCACTTAACCATCTTTCAAGACCATTTTGAGGCTCTTATGAAAGTACAAAACTAGCTTTCTGTCTTCCGTCTATCATCCTTCCTCCCTCCCTTCTTCACGTCGTCTTAATGCCTGTACCTTCTCAGTGTATCTTGAAATCTTACACTTGACTTTGTAATTATCCCTGTTAAATTTCTGTGTGTGTGTATGTATCAGAAGGCACCGTGTGTTCCAGTAGAGACCCAAGGGTGGCTTCAGGAATCATTCTGCGTTGCTCTGCTTCTTTATTGTCTTGCTTTGGGGTTTGTTTGCCACACTCTACCTTTGTGGCTGTAAGTGCAAACCACCGCCTTTTCCACTTAGGATCTTGAATTCGCGCCCAGGTCTGTCTGCTTTTGAGGCAGAGACTTAATCCCTGAGCCATCTCTCCAGCCCCCTTGTTAAATGCCATGGTTTGGACTTTTATGCCGCCAGTTCATGTGATGCATCTGGAAGTCAGAGACCAATTTTTAGAACTACTTTCTCCTTATACCATGTGAGATCCCAGGACTGACTACCAGTGTGCGAGGTGCTTTACTCACTGAGTCCCTTTGTAGCTTTTGAATTTTGTACCATGTGCATATACGACTGATTCAAACCTAGTTAATCCTTTCTACATAGGGGAGAATTTTAAATAATAGTCTCCTTTTCACTGTGAGGGTCTCTTCATGAAATCACAGTCTTGAATACAAAGAAACCAAACTAAATTCTCAAAAAATCCTATTCAAGTCTGATAATATATATACATTTGTAATAACTCCTGAACCTGCTGGTCATTCACCCGAAAGCTAGTTTGTCCTAAAAAGGTGCTTGATCCATTGCAAAACTTTATTGAGAACAGCAACATTTTAATCATGGATTCTTTTTCAAGCACAATGAGAACAAGGTATAATAAGCTCAGTGTAGCTATTAAAATAGCAAATGCATGCTCTAAAATATTTCTGGTGGCTGCATAACTTCTGCAGCTGTATTTGTGATTTTTGCTGACAAAATTGCATTCAGCCTGACCACAGGAACTTTTTTTATTCGTTTGCTTGAGATTCAGGGTCCTCCTATGTATGTAACCTAGCGGATCTTTCGCCAGTTACCCTGATGATCAGTAATCTTGAGATTACAAGCAGGGTTCATCACCCATTCAACAAGAAAACTTCTTGTGGTGGTTGATTTTGTCTTTGAGACAGTCTCCTGTAGCCAGGGCTGTGCTCAAGCTTGCTACACAGTGGAGCATTACCTTGAACTCCTGATATTTTTGCCTCCTGGTAGCTGAGCACTAGGATTTCACCACATCCGATTTCATGCAGTGCTGGTGCATAATAGGCAAACATTCTATCAACTGAGCTTAAACCCCAATCATAAACAAGTAGTTTCCTTTTTTTTGGTGTGTGTGTGTGTGTGTGTGCATCAGAAGGCACTATGTGTCTCTGTGGAGGACCAAAGGTGACTTTGGGAGTCATCCTGGATTGCCTCTACCTCCTTCTTGCTTGGCTCTGGGATTTTTTTCAGGCTCCGCCCACCAGGGCCTGAAGTTTAGGATGCCATGGTCTCTTCCTGGTCGTTTTTTTTTTTTAAGGCGGGACCTGGAATCTGAACTCAGGACCTTCTACTTTTATGAGACAGAGACTTAACCTCTGAGTCATCTCTCCAGCCCAAACAAGTATTTTCTAAACAAGGACTTGCTTTTTGTAATTATCACATGAACCTCTTAAACTACATATGATGTTTGCTGATAAATCAAACATTATGTGGGTATGACGTTGGAAGGTTCCCCCCGATTTATGGGTGCTATGAGTTTTCTGCCTGGTGAAGTAGGAGCTGTCAGGACATACATGGGAGAAAGAGAGAGATACCAATCTTCTGATTGATGTGATAAAGGCACATGCACAAAAATCTGGTGACCTGAACTTGATCCCTGGAGGCTGCACAGTGGAAAGAATTGAACTGACTTTCACACTTGTGTCAAAGAGCACTCATGCCTGTTCTCCCTCCCTCTCTCTTTCATACATAAATAATTAAATCTTTTCGAAAAATACCACCTTCTTTAATCTTCTTAAATCATTTGGTTTTATAATGTAACAATGGATGTCCTCCAGCTTGCGAAATTTCAGGCAGAGACTTGGAGACTACTTTATGCCTTGACATACACCATTGCAGCTCTCCTCACTTCAGGAGTGCTACGAAGCAGTCACCATGACAGAGACCAGATTAGGTGATTTGGGAAATGCCGGACCCCTGCCAGCTATCCCTGGGGATTAGCTCCATATCAGAGCATTTGTGTAACAGAGGACAGGTCCTGGGTTTGATCTCCAGCACCAGAAATAAAACCCAAAAGCCCAAATCCTTGGTCAGAGGAGTGGCTAGGTGCCTGAGGTTGCAGTAACTGCCTGAGAGAGTCTGTTAGTATTTGCAACAACCAGAGATTTGAATTAGTCTATAAATATTTCTTATAAAGCATATTGTGTGGTAAAGACATGTATTATTTCGACACCCAATGGAACATGACTCATCACTTTTTTTTCCCAATGTGTGTGGATAACCACACGAAAACCACTTGCTTTTTGTAATTGTCATATGAAGCAGTTCACTTTTAAACTACACATGTTGTTTGCTAGTAAATCAGACATTATACATGTGGGGGGTTGGGGCAGTGGGGGAGAGGGGGTTCCCTCCCTAATTTACTGGTGCAATGAGTTCTCTGCCTGGTGAAGTTTCTGGCATGTTCGAGTTGTCATGACCCCAACAGCTCGTTGTTCCTTCCTCACCCGCCTCAGCAGCCAAGATTTCTTAACTTCCTCCCTGGAACTGGAGGAAGCGCGCCAACGTCTAGTAGGACAGGCCAACGGTAGATGGGGCACAAGGCTACCCTCGGAGGGCCAGTGGAGCAGGAGGTAGGTGGGTCTCATCCATGAGCTCCGTGGACATTCAGAGAAAACTCTGAAGTGGTCGGGCATCACCTCGGGACCCCGGCAGGGCTCTGGGCTCTTGGTCTGGAAAGCACTCAATGGGTCTCTGAAAGAACATTGAGGCTTGGACATCATCCCATGCGGTTTAAATTAGATGGATGGAGAAGCGAGAGTCAGGGATTGGTCCACAGGGGAAATATGGCGGTGGGTGGGTGACCTCATTAGCTATGCCCAGGCTACGTTCTGTTAAAGGACCGCCAGGGATCACTCATGAGATTCTAGCAGTTGTCTGGGGATTCCTGAGGCAAATGGCCCCACAGGAAGACGGACAGCTGTTCAGGTGTTGCTGCAGCTACCTGCAGCTGCTCAAGCTGACACTCCCGGGTCTGCGTTCAAGGCCCCGTGCCATGACTTTTCACTACCTTGTGTTTCTAAAGTTGTCCATTCGTTTCCCTTTTCCAGCACATGAAAACTCAGATTATATATATATATATGAAAGGAACTGCTTTTTAATAAAATATTTTATTTACGCACACACACACACACACACACACAGAGGTGTGTATCAAAGGGCAGGACCAAGTGTGACTACAGAAGTCATCCTGGATTGTTTTTACCTCTTTTTGTTTCCCTTTAGGGTTCCCCAGACTCAGCAGCCAGGGCTGGAAATGCAGGGCACTCCCATTTCTGCCTGGCCTTTTTTTTTTTTTTTTAATGGGACCTGGGATTTGAACTCAGTTCATTCTGCTTGTGAGGCAGAGTCTTAACCCCTGAGCCATCTCTCCAGTCCAAGCAATTTTTTTATATATACAAACACAATGAATTTCTGTCTATACCTCCTCTTCCCTCCCTCCTCCTCTCCTGCCCTCATCAGCCTTTTCTCATCCATCTCTGGGAAATCCCAGAGCAAAGCAAGAAGGAGGTAGAAGCAACCCAGGATGATTCCTAAAGTCACCCTTGGTCCTTCACAAGGACACATGTGCCCTCTGATACACACATACACACACAGAGAGTAAATAAATAAATTAAATATTAAAACACAAGCAAGCAAAGTAACAAGCAAACAGCCAACACCCTGTGCCTAGAGTTGGCCACTGAGCTGTCCCGGGGTTCCAGGGACAGCTCTTGCTTATTTAGGAATAGCAGCACTCACGTGGCTCCCCAGTAAGTCAGTTGGCCAAGTTAAAAATAGATTCTAAACATAGCATGAGGTTCAGTCTGAGCTACCAAGTCACGAGAAGCAATGGCAGCTGTGGTAATGGAGAAAGAAAAATAAGCACGAAGGGCCTCTGCCTTTCAGTCTTGCTCTATCTTTCCTCCACAGTACATGCAGACATACATGCGTATGCACACACATGCAAACGCAGAGACTAAGATGATATATTGCTATTTATCTGCAATGACTATCATTGACAAACTCGCCGACTACACTGTGAAGCAAACGATTTTTATTTATTTTTTTGAGACTGGGTCATGCTAGATGGTTCAGATTGTCCTGAAACTCACAACAATGCTCCTGCCTCAGCCTCCCAAGTGCTAGGATTCCAGGTGTGTGCCCCCACACTCGACAGAAGAAATCGCTAATGTTTACAGATGCCCACGTGGCTAGGTTGGTAAGTTAGAAATGGGGAGGCCATTATTCTGTGCTTAGTAAATTTACAGTGACAGACTCAGGCTAATGCTCTGTGTGGTTCGTCACTCGAAACCCTGGGAGCCCAGATGGCAGATAAGAACCACAGTCACTGTGCCTAGCACTCGTTCCCTGGAGTGCCAGCTCTCAGGCAAACAATGGTACTCGATTGCCTGTTCTGTCTCCTCTCTTTCAAACGCTGTCAGGAGCACACGGGTACAGGATTATTTGGTGAGAAAGACGAGAAGCGTGCAGTGTTCAGTCACGTCACACAGTCTTACTCCGTGACCATCAACATGAAAACAAAGCATGGTGGTTCATGCCTGCAGTCCCAGCATGGCGAAGGAAGATTGAGGCAGGAGGATTGGTGTGAGTTCAAGGCCAGCCTGGCTACAGCATAAAATCTGTTGTTTTTGTTTGTTTGTTTTTGCATGTGTGAGTGTGTGGGTGTGTGTAGAAGAGGGCACTGGAGTGGGTATGCCTGTAGACACCTAAGGGTGACTTAGGGAATCATCCTGGATTGCTCTACTTCCTTATTGCTTTGCTCTGGGTTTCCCAGACCCCACCCTCTGGGTCTGGAAGTACAGAATACTCCATTTTTGGCTGGGCATTTTTTTGGGGGGGGTCTGGGATCCAAATTCAGGTCCTTTTGCATATAAGGCAAAACCATTAACCCCTGCGCTATCTATCTGCTCAGGCCCCTGAAGGTGTTTCTTTTTTTTTTTTTTTAATTTTTTTTTATTTATTCAATTGTGTGTGTGTGTGTGTGTGTGTGTGTGTGTGTGTGTGTGTGTGTGTGTGTAAAACCACAGGCGAATTCGGGAACCACCCTGGACCTCCTCTTCCTTGTTTACTCTGCCCCAGGATTCACAGGCTCCGCCCTACCAGGACCAGAAACGCAGGCTGCCCTCGCTTCAGCCCAGCGTCTATACGTGGGATCTGGGATCCAAACTCAGGACCATCCGCCTGCAAGGCAGAGGCTTAATCCCTGAGCCACCTCTCCAGCCCTTGAAGGTGTTTCTTAAAACGCCCCTCCTCCAAAAGTGACAGACGGGTATGTGTCACAACTTAAAGCAATGATGTATCCTTTCAAAAACCTATTGAAACACAGATATAAAAGCAGATACATTTAAGGAATATTAAGTACCTTAAAAAAGAACCTACAGTGCTGTTTTTGATGATATGTATGTTAAAATTAGAACAATACAGAGAAGATTAGCTTGGACCCTGTGCCAGGCTGACAAGCAAATTCACGAAGCATTCTGTACTTTTAAAAAGAAGTTGACAGAAGGATGTTGGTCAGATTATAAAGAAGAGCCATGTGCCAGCAGTATTATCACTTTGGGAAATGAGGGATTGATCAATTAGTTAAATCTGTTCCTTTTTGTTGTTGTCGTCTTTATTGTTGGAGGGTCTAGTTACGTAGCCCAGACTTGAACTCTCCTCCTGCCAACCTTTCTACCTCCGCAGGTGCATATAGGCATATGCCACCGTGTCCAAATTACTGAACCCTTGAACACGAACACTCTTTGAACTTGGCCAAATTTACAGTTAAGGTGAGTCAGAAGTAGTGCTAAGTCTAGAGTTAAGGGTTACAAGTTCAATTGTACTGTGTGTGTGTGTGTGTGTGTGTGTGTGTGTGTGTGTGTGTGTGTGTCTGTCTGTGTCTGTGGAGGCCCAAGGGGAACATCAAGAATCGCCTTGGATTATTCCACCTCCTCATTGCTTTGCTCTGGAGTTTCCCAGGTTCTGCCATCTAGGGCTGGAACTGCAGACCACTGCCATTTCCACCTGGCATTCCTACATGGGATCTGGGATCTGAAATGCAGATCCTTTTGCTTTCAAGGCAAAGGCTTGAACCCTTGTGCCATTTCCCCAGCATTAAACAGCTCTTTAAATACAGCCCTTCCTGCCAAATACAATGGCGCCCAAGTAATCCAGTGCTGAAGACCAGTGGGCTCACTCATTTGCCAAAGCGGGGTCTATCTCCAATCATTTAAATATTACAGAATAATAATGGGATTACACTAATGAAAATATTAAACTGTGGAAAGTATGTGGAAAGTACATGAGAACTCTGCTTATTTTTTTAATATCTATATATCCAAGTAAAGGCTGATGATAAGCACAGGATGATACCGAGGCTTAGCTAGAAATGAGATGTTGTCTAGCCAAGTTCTTTCCCGTTCTCTCATCTACTTTCTTCTCTTTTCCCTGTCTTCCTCTTTTCTTTTCCTTCCTTTTTCCTTTTCTTTCTCTTTCCCCTCCCTCCCTTTCCTCTGTATCCCTCCCATCTCTTTTTTCCCTCCCTCCCTCCCTCCTTCTCTTCCTTGTCTCATGTAGCCCATGGTGGTCTCTAATTTACTAGGAAGCCGAGGCTGCCCTCGCACTCTCGATCCTCCTGTCTCCCCGTCCCCAGTGCTAGGATTGTACGTGTGCACCACCATGTCTGGTGTCCACTTACTTTCACAGTACTGCTTTGCCTTAGTCTATTAGATATTAGGGGTCAGGAGGGCTCAAGGTTGGTCAGATCACAGTGAGCATGGTTTTATATGTACAACGGAAACATATGTACAACAGACTGGGGTGGTTCACAGGTATACAGGCCCTGGGCTGGAAACAGAATTTGCCTTACAGTACAAAATCACTGATGATTTTGTATCCCTTCAAAACTCATGCTGAAACGTAAGCCCAGTTGTCAAGGTTGAAATGTGCCCCCACAGGCTTACATGTTTGGGAAGATCGGGACACTTTGAGAGGTGGAGCCTTGCTGGAGGAAGGCAGTCACAGGGGGTGGGCCCTGAGGTGGATGAGACCCACCCTGCTTCAGGGAGAGTTCTGTTTGGTAGTCTTTCACTTCTCAGACTCCATGATGGAAGTAAGTTGGAATCCTTTGGCATACGGGCATATGGACATTCTGACCAATGAGAAAGTCTCTCTCTTTCTCTCCCCCATCCCCGCTCCTATGTTCATATGAACTTACCTGCCAAGCTGGCTTATGAACTGTAACTAAGATTGTACGAATAAAACTCATGTTTCCTTAAGTTGTGTATTTATTGATCACAACTTGGAGAAAATAAAACACCCAGCTATGCATGAAGAGAGAAGTGTAAATCGCTTCCATGTCTGAAATGGAATTCTTTGTCTCCGTTTTAGAGGGGGGAAAACTGAGGCTACAGAGAAGTTACACACTGACATCTTTTGGCTGAGCTATAAGACTCATGTACGGCTCGGTGAAGACTTGCCTAGCAAATCTCAAGACCCTGGGTTAGGTGCCCAGCACTAAAAAACAAGCAAGCAACAACACTAGAGCAAAGCGACGTAGCCACCTAGTGAGGGAATTTGTCCTGTGTGACCAGTTTCTTGCTTTTCCATAGGCATTACCTCCTCCTCATGTTAACATAACTTGGAACTTTGCTTCAAAGGTGTCCTGAGCTGCAATCACAAAATAAGCCAAGGTCAACAGCATGGCTTCCTGTTTCAGCTTTGACTTGACTTGAAGAGATTGAGATTGCGTGACCAATCAGCCACCACCTTTTGCCTTCAAGGTCATTTTATTTTTATTCAATTGTGTGTGTGTGTGTGTGTGTGTGTGTGTGTGTGTGTGTAGAACTACTGTCGAATTCGGGAACCACCATGGACCACCTCCACCTCCTCCTTGTTTACTCTGCCCCAGGATTCACAGGCTCTGCCCTACCAGGACCAGAAGCACAGGCCGCTTCACGCTTCCGCCTGGCGTCTATAGGTGGGGTCTAGGATCCGAACTCAGGACCTTCCGCCTGCAAGGCAGAGGCTTAACCTCTGAGCTACCTCTCCAGCCCCTATTTTTCTTTCTCCTCCTCCTCTTTTTCTTCTCTGTCTCTGGTAAATAAGTTGATAAAATATTTTTTAAAAGAAAGAGAACATACATGCATGATGAACTGATAGATGTCACAGGACAACTTTCAAAAGCCATCCAGTCCTCTCTTTCTACAAGGTGGGCTTTCAGGGATCAAACTCAAGTCCCCAGGTCTGGGAGCAGGTACTTTACCCATAGAGCTATCTTGCCAGACTCTCTCTTTTTTACTGGAGTGAAGTGTGTGTGTGCATGCATGCATGCGTGCGCGCGTGCATCACAGGGCACTGTGTGTCCCTGTGGAGGCTCAAGGATGACTTTGGGAATCATCATTGCTTCTACCACCTTTTTTGTTTCCCTCTGGGATTTCCTAGGCTCAGCCCACCCGGGTACAGGCTGCTGCCATTTCTGCCTGGCATTTTTTTTTTACATAGGACCTGGGATCTGAACTCAGGACCTTCTGCTTGGTAGGCAAAATCTTAACCCCTAGTCAGCTCTCCAGCCCTGCCCTTCATTTTTATGTAGCATATGGGATGCTTAGTCAAATTCTTCTGCTTTCGAGGAAGAGTTTTAACCTGTAAGCCATCTCTCCAGCTCTCTCTCCCTTATTTTATTCTTTGAAAATTTCATGCATGAATACAGTACATTTTAAGCAATCTACTCCCACTCTTTCCAACTCCCCAACATGTCTTTTCCTGCTTTATTTTTTACTATCATTCTTTATATATACATTTGCTGAATCTTATAGACCCTGAAATTCCAGGGGCTTCCACCTTCTCTTCCTTCCTTTTTCCTTCCTTTTCCCTTTCTTCCTTCCTTCCTTTTTTCCTTCCTTCCTTCTCTTTCTTCTTTTCTTCTTTCTTCAGAGAGAAGAAGGAAAAAGAGAGGAGAGGAGAGAGAGAGAGAGAGAAAGAGAGAGAGAGAGAGGAGGTCAGAGAACAACTTTGCATCCACCAGAAGGGCTTCCAGGAATTGAACTCAGGTATCTGGGTTTGTAAGCAAGCACCTTACCTGTTGCGTTCTCTCACCTGCCCAACCTTCACTCCTGTCGAAGGCACCCCCACTTGACTCCCAGAGGAGCCGGCTCTTCTCAGTCTTATTTTCAGGGCATAGAGGACGAAGCTTTGGCAAAACTGCCTAGTAGTGAGCTGCTTTGAATTGGCCCAGTGATGATTACACAGTCGACGGAAGAGAAACAGAAAGAAACACATGCGTTAGGGAGCAGGCTCATGGACATGACTGCTCTCCGTGTCCTGAGGGCTGTGGGTTCATTAAGGGTTTGCTGCCAGGCCGCCTGCAAGTTCTACCACCTGGCTGGCTGCGCTGTCTTGCTCTGGAGATTCCCAGGCTCCACCTTCTAGGACTAGAATTACAGGCAGGCTGCCACGCCTACCCAGTGTCTTTATGTGTGATCTGAGGATCAGAACTCAGGTCCTTTAGCTTTCAGGGCAAGGCCCTTAATCACTAAGTTATGCCCAAGATTCCCGCCTCACCCCTTTCTTTTCCTTTTTGAGGCAGGTCTCTTGTGTTCTTTGCCTCAAACTTGCTATAAGTCAAGATGACTTTGAACTTCTGACCCTCCCATCTCCACTTCCCAGTGCTGGGGCTGCTTGCGCTCATTACCATGCCCAATGTACGTCTTGACTTTGGTCTTCTAGGGAAGAGGTCATCCCCTCAACCAGCAAAACGGAATTAGACCAGAGCATTAGCGGACCACTACTCACTATCCTTTTTCTAGAGCTGCAGAAATCTGAATATGTAAAGGCCACACCTTCTCAGTACGGCTTTACCAAATGCACAGAGGGAACCAAGAGGGGCCACGACTGAAGATGATCAGTTCTCTCATTTTAACTGGGGCACACATCTGACAGGTGACATGCACAGTGACGTTCTTCCATTCCTTGGGTTAATCTAAAAGCAAAATCTCCAAGGAGGAAGTGGACTCTCACAATGGAGTTGGAGTTTGATCTTCATGTGCTTCTTAAGTGTGGGTTTCCTTGAAAATTCACTAGAGCTTTTCAAAGCTTTTAGTTACATCCATGGAGTCTCATAACAGCTGCTAAATTAGAGCTGGACATTGTCACATCTAGTTTCCTAAATTAACTAATTTTTTTGAGGATTAATGTAAGTTTATTAGAGGACAGAAAGAGCAGAACTCATGGACTCCGAGCATGGAGCTGGAAAAGAACTCACAGACTCTAAACATGGAGTGCCATGGGGGCAGGCGCCCCTAAATTAACAAAATTAAAAAAAATATTTTGTGTGTGTGTCAGAAGGCACTGTATGTCCCTGTCAAAGACCAAGGGTGACTTTGGGAATCATCTTGGATTGCTTCTACTCCCTTCTTGTTTTGCTCTGGGATTTCCCAGGCTTCGCCCACCAGGACTAGAAGTTCATACCGAGGCAGTTTCCACATAGGACTTTGGATCTGAACTCAGGGCCTTCTGCTTGTAAGACAGAGTCTTAACCCCTGAGTCATCTCTCCAGACCAAGTTAACTAAATTTTAGAGAAACTACATGCATCAGGTGTGACTACATAACTGTAATCCTGTCACTTGGAACAGTGTGTTCTCATAGGCTTATGAAGGTAGTAAATGGCAGAGTCCAAGAGAAACCTTTTTTTTTTTTAATTTTAGTACTAATAAACTATGGACAGTGTTAATAGTATTTCATAATTATCCATGGGTAGATTCTGAATTTCTGAATATCACCGAGATTCTTGAGCATTTTAATAGCATACAATGTTACAAAATTATCCAAGTTATGCTTCAGAAACCAAAGGAAAAACAAGACAAAAACTGGTTGCAGTTTGCCACAGTCCAAGACAAACATAACATTTTAAGAATTAAAAGTGCAATTTAGAGCAGGTCATAGTGAGACACACCACTGACCCCAGTACCTGGGAGTTGGCAGCAGGTTTAGGTTTTCGGGGTTGGCCTGGGCTACATAGTGAGCAGGAGGCCAGCCTGTGCTGCCTGAGACCCTCCTTAACTCATTCTTGAGACCCTTCCCTGTTGCAGAGTGGAGGTTCCTTCGCCACTCAATAAACTTTGCTTGCTCTTTATTTTTCTAAACTTTAATTTTTTAAAATTCATTTGCCTGTGTGTGTGTGTGTATATGTGTGTGTGTGTGTGTATCAGAGGACACTGTGTGTCCCTGTGAAGGACCACGGGTGACTTCGAGATTCATCCTGGATTGCTTCTACCTTTTTGTTTCCCTCTGGTATTCCTAGCTCTGCCTGCTGGGGCGGCCACCATTTCTGCCTGGCCTCTTTACATGGGACCTGGGATCCAAACTCAGGACCTTCTGCTTGTGAGGCACAGTCTTAACCTCTGAGCTCTCTCCAGCCCTTGCTTGCTCTTTAAAAGAAAAGTGTAATTTATCAATTAGCAATTAGATTTTCAGAGTGACACTGCAAATCACTATTTGATTTGAAAAATCATTCATTCCAGAATAAAAGTATTCTTTGATCTCTAATGGCTAATTGGACAGTTGGAAAGTTTGTATCAAGTACCGAATAGGTGTCCCATTGCATTTAGGGACTGTGGACAAGTGCAAAATTTGGTTTGTCTTCAAACTTGAAGAGAAGGGAGGGTTAGCTAACATACTAGCTACCCCCCCCATGGCATCTTCTTTTTTAATTTGGTAGAAATAGGGTTTCTGGTCTCAAACTTGTAGCAGTCCACATATCTCAGCCTCCAAAGTACTGTAGTAGAGATACAAAGCTACCACACCCAAATCCACAATTTACACTTAGTTTCATTGAAACTGGGCTCACACAGCCTTGCTAGCCTTTAATTGCTGATCCTCTTACTTGTATCTCTCAAACGCTGGGATTATAGGAGTGGGCTACCAGGACTGGCTAGCAGTATTGTTTTAAATATGCTGTAGATTAATATAACCTTGAATAATGTAAATATTTTACTGTAATCAAGTCTAGTAAAAATATAAAATATTGGGAGGGGGTTGCAGAGATTCATTTATCTTTTAAAATAGTAACTAGACTTATGTATAAACGCTCAGATAGATGTTTTATTTATTAACTTATTACTGATTCAAATATTTAATGCAAAAGGACAAAATTTTCTGAATCTGGGCTTTTTACAAAAAGTCATTTAGAAGAGCAACTTGTCTTAATTTTGAAGACATGCATTATTTCAGATTATGTGTGGGCACATGTATCTGAAGTTCCTTGTACTTGTGGAGGCTGAGACAGGAGGATTATTTGACAGCAGAAGTCCAAGACCAGCCTGGGCAACTGAAAGAACCCCTTCTCTTACAAAACATAAAAATGAAAATGACTAATCAGAAAAATTATGGTATTCACTGGGACATGCATAGGGGAATAAAGTAGTTCTTTTCTTCAAGAGGTTATAATTTGGTAGAAGCAAATAAAACCACTGCAAATCATTTTGAGACTCACTGTGAATAAGAACCAACACGGAGGGGGTTGAGGGGAAAAACTCAAGGAATTGGTGACGCTCAGGATCATCCTGCAGGGAACAGAAGAGAGAAGAGGCTAAAGGCCAGCCAGAAAAAAGAATCTGTAAACAGCACATGGAAAGGAAGGCCAGAAAAGAATAGGCCGGGGATCTGAGGTGGGGTTTCTTAAACTGGCCCCCAAACCTTTCTTCATCTCCATATACATTAAGTGGAAGACATGATATGTGAATATAAATGAATGCTAGTAATTTCTATTTCTGGATAAAAATTTACTATATGCACACTTGTACTCCTTCTAATCTAAGCCATTTTTTGTGATCATTTGTTTATATTCATTTTCAGTAGACTACTGACTACAGCAGCAAATGGTTACCTTCTAGAAAAAAATATTTTAAACAATACAATCAGTTTGCTTTGGGGCTCAATGAGAGGTTATGGAGTCACAATTATTAATGACCATTAAAAACAACCACAACCAAACCAAAAAACCCCAGGTGCTATGTGCTTTAAAGGTGTCAACACGTAGTTTGTTACTTTTCTAATAAGTCGTTAAGTACACAGATATCTCATTAAAGATTAAAAATAGATGAGCTACGTAGTTAGACATCTTACTTAGAGCTGTTTTTAAAAGATTTTATCCACTAAAAAATCTAAAAAAAATTAGTTATCATTCTATAGCTGAAAAATTTCAGGAAAGGACGATCCGAAACTTCCACTCCAAGCTTTGACAACGGGTCACGTAAAATTGCACGAGCAACAGCACGTGGAAAACAGCACGGACGGGCACGTTTTTGTTGCCATGAGAACCTTCTATTTGGTATCAGACACTGCAGCCTTGGCGACGCGGTGTTTGTGCCTATTTTGCACATGGTTTTTGGCTGTGACTCCGGACCGGCGAGACCCGGGGGGCCTGGCTTTCTCCTGCAGCCGGGTGCGAGCTCGGCTCCGCCGGGGACACGACCCTCCCGGTTCCCGCTGCTGGGATCGGGTCGGGGAGGCCGGGCTCTGCAGCCGGCGGTCGATCGCGTCTGACCATCTGTAGTTCCAAAGGGGAAAAGACGCATCTACATGAAAACACATTAAAAACGGAGCGCGCTACGTCCTCCGGGCTGCGTCGGCGCCGGGCCGGTCACCCGCAGGCGGAGGCGCGCGGACGGACCGTTTGCCTCCGCGGCTCCGCTAGGCCCCAAGGAGCCGGGCCCCGGTGCCGCCGGAGCAGCCGGCGCGCCGCACCGCGCGGGCGGAAGCGGCTGGGCATCTCCCAGGCGACGGGCTCCGCATCAAGATGGCGGAGGAGATTGACCCGGAGAACACAGGTAGGAGCGCCCCGGGGACGGCCGCCTTCCGGCCCGGGCCACGGCTCGGGGAGCGCCGCCCGCCATCTCGCCATGGCGGGCCCCGCGACGGGAGGAGGGACGTCCCTCGCGTTCCCGCCCGGCCAGCCGCCAGGCCCCGCCCCGCCTGCCCCCGCCCGGCCCCGCCCCGCCGCCCCCGCCCCTCGCGTCCTCCCTTCCCCCTCCGCGGCCGCGCGAGCTGCGGCCGAGGCGCCGACCGCGAGCTTGATCATGGCGTCTCCGTGCGGGGCCCGGCCGCCACCGTCTCCTCCGTCTCTTCGCCCCGGGCCGCGGGGCCGCGGGCTGCTTGAGTCCTGGGCTGTCGGGGCGCGGACGCGGAGGCCGTTAGAATCGGGCGGGCTCCCCCGGCGCCGCCCGAAGCCCCGCCCAGCCCGGCCTCCCGCGGCCGCCGCCACCATCTTGCCCGCGGGGCCGCACGCGGCAGGACGGGCTCGAGGTCGCGGCGCGCGCCTGGCGGGGCCCCGGCCGGTCTGTCCGCGCCGCGCAGCCTGATCGCCGCGGGCGCGGACCCGGGCGCCCCAGGAACCACGTTAGCCAAAGACCAGGAAACCGCAGCGGGGTTGGTTTGTGCCGAGCCGCGAGAAACACGGTCACGCGGGATTGCGAGACCTTTAAAGTCGTCGCTCGCCGTCCCATCCTTGCGTTCCATCCTTTAATGATTCAATGTAGAAAGGAAAGTAATTTTTTGGGGAAAAGTTCAGAATACTCTATCAGCCCCCCCAGCACAAAGGGTAGTTGGGTCCACAACCAATATTTACACGAGATGTTTAGTCTCTCGTCATAGTGACCACAGAAACGAACAGGAGGCCAGACCGTCCAGAGATCTGTTTGTTGGTAGCACTTAAGCTGTCATTTTTACATGGTCCAATTGTTCTCAGAAGTGGATTATTTTTATAGATATTGCCCTTAAAAAGGTGTTAAAATTTTATGTTTAGTGCCTTAGGAGTGGAAGGCACAGTTTAAGAAAAATGGCCACATTTTTAAAATTCACGAAGAAGCTTCCCTAAGAACTTGGATGACTTTTTGTTCAAGTCCTTGTTTATCCGCCTCAAAGGACAAATCACTAGGAGATAAACTTTTTATCTCAAGGACAATAAAGACTAAGCAACAATAGGTGTTTTTTAAAAAGTGGCAATCCTCGTTTAAATTGTTTTTATTTCAAAGATTTGTTTAGGGTAGCAACGGAGTATGCTGTAATTTTAATTTTATTAATTTTCTTTTTTTTTTTTACAGTTTCTAGCCTTAAAAAAAAAGCGTTCCTGATTTTTCAGCTTTCAGTTGTTTTTTAATTGAAAATAAGATCAGAGGAAGAAAGAATTCTATCCTTGTAGAAACTCCATGTCATATATCCAGTTGGCATATATTCAATGCCTGTCATATGGAAAGTATTTTGGCTAGATCAGAATATGAGTGGATATGAGATGAGAAATATATCTTTGCTCTCTAAAAAAGTGACATCAATGTGGGAGACAAGATATGCACACATGGGAGGAACAGTTAACTGAGCCAAACTGCTTTTGTCCCGACATTGAGCTAGCTGAGTTATGTACCCTTGTGTCTAACAGAGAATACCACCACCGAAACAGACCTCAGGGCCCTACAGAATCGGTCTTCAGTTTAACATATTTGGGGATGTCTCATATGTGCATTAAAGTTTGAGAAGCATTTTTAGATGGCTCATCTCATTATTAACAGTTTAATGAGTTTAGTGAGTTAATGAAATTTGAAGGACATGATGAAAAGGTGTGTTAGAATAAAGACTCACCTTAATGGATGATTGTATTGTACAGAATATTCCATTCCTGTATTTTATTCTTATTTCTGAAGGACAAATCACATCTAACCAATTAATTAGATTGATCAAATTTTGGAGATTCACTCAAGGTTATGAAACCTTTTCTTATTGATTGCTTTTAATATGTGTATATATGTTCTGAAAACTAATTTTGACAGTAGAATGGATATATTGTTCTATGAGCATATGGGGAGTAAACTATGTTTCTGAAGTTTCTTGATGAATAGATAGCCAAACAAAATGTGGCAACTTTGAAGAATATGTCCATTTTAAGTCCCCAAAGAATAGAATCAATTCTAATATATCTCAGAGAATGTTTAGCGGTAGGCACTCAGTAAGTAGTAGTTAATACACATAATTGAATTTAAAGAAAAATACTACAAAAATAGATCAAATAAAATAATAAAATAGATTAAAAAATAGAAAAACTACCTTCAAAGGATTATTATTCAAAGCTATTTCTGGCAAAATCTACTCAGTACTTGAAAGTGGGTAAATAAGTTTGAGGTTACCCTATACCCTCTTTTACAGGTAAAGCACATGCTTTATTTCATGTAACTCAAAGCAAATGTGTTTTCAAAGTGCCGAGTATCTGCTGGCATGCCTTTAAAAAGCAGTTGCAGGCTGGCAAGATGACTCGGTGGGTGAAGGCTGCTGTGTGCACCTCGTGGCCTGAGTTCAGTCTCCTGAGGCCGGGTCGTAGAAGAGAATTGGCTTCTGAAAGCTGTGGCGCGTACATACCTACTCTCAGTTTTAAAAAAAAGCCATTGAATGTCATTTAAAAATAAACAAAAATTTAAAAATGAAAATTACAGGATTGGTGAGCTAGCTCAGCAGGTAAACCCTTGCTTCTGAGCCTCGTGACTTGGGTCAGTCCCTAGAGCCCTCATATTAAAGGTGAGAACTGATTCCAGCTTTTGAGGCAGAGGCTTAACCTTGAGTCGTGCTCCCGCCTGAGAGGTCCTGTCTTAAGAGAATAAGGTGCAGAGTAAAGGAGAACATTGATGGACTCCTCTAGCTTCTTCCATGCACACATGTGCAATATAACATAAATGTGCACACATGACACATAACACATGTACATTCAGCACACACAAGAAAAATAGAAATTGAAATACAGAAATGAAAAATGAACATTACATAATAATAACTGGTGATATTACAGATCTGCTGTGGGACAATACAAAGTTAATAAAAGATGAAATTTGGAGTAAGAATTGAATTTGAATCTCATCTTTCCCAAGCTGTCACTATCTGATTTTAGCCTAGATGCTAATACAAGCATCTCCATTCCTCAAATGTGAAGTTGGGCTAATGATGCCTGTTCCTAATGTTGTCTTGAGGATAGTGTCTTCTTATTCGCCACACATCCCCAGCATCCACTACAACGTCTGGCCTTAAAGGAATACAGAGTAACTAGAAGGAAAGTACTTGTGCTCCCTAGGAACTATGGGAGTATGTGCTTGACATGAGAAATCTAAAGGTTAAGAAAAACATGTAGTTGTTCTAGTTACTGATCTAGCCGTTTGTTGACCATACTTATGTATGATTCTCTTTTTGAGACCATTTAATAACACTTTTCTTGTTTTAGATGAACATACACATCTAGATAAAAGTTAAACAAAGAAAATGATTTTTTTCCCTAGACATGGTGTCTCTAGCTGGCCTAACTAATTGGAATCTAATTTCTTTGTTCTA
This sequence comes from Typhlomys cinereus, assembly GCA_023101885.1. NCBI lineage: Eukaryota > Metazoa > Chordata > Mammalia > Rodentia > Platacanthomyidae > Typhlomys > Typhlomys cinereus. Next base: position 4,325,155 of record JALPQD010000112.1, on the reverse strand, counting down.
ATTCAGAATTTAAAAAAAATTGAGTCCAAGCACGTGTGACTAGAAGACTTGGGTAACATATGCAAGTTCCTGGGCTCAATTTTTAGTCCTTAAAGTATAAACAACGAGAAAAAAAGAATTTAAAAGAATTTTAAGAAAAAGCTAGATTAAAATTTATAACTGTTATCTAAATTGACAATATTTATTTAAAAATTTCAAGAATACTCATAAAGAAAAAAAAGATCAACTGGATAATGAGTTACTGCTTCACGAACACTAGGAAAACTATTGTATTAAAAAAAAAAAAGACTAGGGGCTGGAGAGGTGGCTCAGAGGTTAAGCCTCTGCCTTGCAGGCAGAAGGTCCTGAGTTCGGATCCTGGACCCCACGTATAGAGACGCTGGGCGGAAGCCGGGCAGCCTGTGTTTCCGGTCCTGGTAGGGCGGAGCCTGTGAATCCTGGGGCAGAGTAAACGGGTGGAGGCGTCCATGGTGGTTCCGGAATTCTCCCCTGGTTCTACACACACACACACACACACACACACACACACGCACACACGCGCCCACATGCATACACGCACAATTGAATAAAATAAAATAAATTAAAAAAAAAAGACTAATTGTAGAAAACATCAAGTAAAGGAGACAGTGGAAGCTGTGTGCATTTCAGGTGGGACTGTTAAGTGACACAGCTGCTATGGAAGGCACAGAAGCTTGCCAAAAACCTATAGCTAGAGTTACCATTTGATCCAGATTCTGGGTATTTACTCTACACACACACACACACACACACACACACACACACACACACACACAAAACCAAAAAATCACAAATGGGCTGGAGAGACAGCTCAGGGGTTAAGACTCCATCTTGCAAGCACAAGGTCCTGTGTTCAGATCCCAGGTCCCATGTGAAAAAACGCCAGGCAGAAACAGCAGTGGCCTGATCTTCCTGATCTGGTGGGTGGAGCCTGGGAAATCCCAAAGTGAAGCAAGGAGGTAGAAGCAATCCAGGATGATTCCTGAAGTCACTCTTGCTCCTCCACAGGGACATACAGTGCCCTCTGATACACACACACACACACACACACACACACACACACACACACACTCTGATACACATACACACACACACAAAACAAAACAACCAAAGATTTCAAAGAGGTCCTCCACAGGGACACACAGTGCCCGCTGATACACACACACACACACACACACACACACACACTTACACTAAAAAAAATAAAGATTTCAAAGAGGTATTTATACAATGATATTCTTAGCAAAATTGTTCACATAAGCCGAAAAATGCAGCACCCCAAGTTTCAGTGAATGAATGTGGTCTATATGCCCGATGCAGGGAAGTAATTTGAGAACACTGTACTAAGTGAAATAATCAGCACCCTCTGCTATACACCCCCTTCATGCACATGTACACACCCATACTCACATGCAAAGAAAACGGCCAGTTTGAAAATATAAATTTATTTGCCCCAAAAATGGATGGACAATTAGGTTGTTTTTTGTTGTTGTTATTCTTTTGTGTGTGTGATGTAGGTGTGGATGTGTGAATGTGTGTGGGTGTGTATGTGGATGTGTGAATATTGCGGGTGTGTGTATACTTGTGTGTGTAGAAGAGGGCACTCTGTGCCTATAGAGGTGACTTTGGGAATCATCCTGGATTGCACTGCCTCCTTACTACCTTCCAGGGAGGGAAGCGCAAGCCACTGCTATATTCACCAGACATTTTTATGTGGGACCTGGGCATCAGAATTCAGTACCTAGACAAAGGCTTAACCCTTGAGCCATCTCTTCAGCCTCATAAGTTGTTATTTCAGCTCATTGAAGTGCAATCATTTGAAATATAAGGTATGAAGACTGGAATGCAGTCGTTGGTGGAGTGCTTGCCTAGCCTGCAGAAAGCCCTGGGTGTGAGCCCCAGCACTACTTAAACTGCAGGGCGATGGGTACGCAGGGTGCGTGACTGTAAACCCCATACTCAAGAGGTAGAAGCAGGAGTTTAAGTTCTCCCTGGAACTCATGATAATGGTTGTTAGGGCTACCCTGGATTTCCTCAGACAGTAGATCCCGGAGGGAATCTGAGAATTTGTAATCCTAGTAAGTTAGCCATAGGACAAGGGTGCTGCTTGCTGAAAAGCATTTACCTGGGGTCTGGATTAAATGTTCCCAATTTATTGTGTTTCCTTGCAGGATTGTTTTAGGCTGATTTGTGTTTTATTTTGCTTTGTGAACTTTAGGTTATATTGAATGTACTTTTATGTTTAGCTTTTTACATGGACTATTTAACAGTTTTTCTTAAATATTTCTTAAAAACATGCGAGGGACTCAGGGGTTAAAGTGCTTGGCAGACAAGCAGAAGGATTGGAGTCTGAGTCCCTATGTTCCTTGTGAAAAGCTTTCCTGCAATTTCAGACTGGAAGACAGAGCCTGGGGATCCCCAAAGCAACCTAGGGAGCCAGATGAGCCCCTGTCATGAGCTCTGGGTTTATTAGAGACCCAGCCTTAAAACAGCACAGCGGGAAGCAATCCAGTATTGACTTGTCAGTCTTGGGCCTTCACACGCACACGTGTACTCTCATCTGCATGCAAAACTGCATGCATACATGTACACACTCCTTACATGGATACACACTTTACAAAAACCAAAGGAAGAGGTGAAACTCATTAGTATTTATTTTTTTGAGAATTAAGATTTTTTTAAAAAAACTTTATCTATTCAGAGGGCACTGTGTGTCCCTGTGGAGGACCAACGGTGACTTCAGGAATCATCCTGGATTGCTTTTCCCTCCTTCTTGGTTTGCTCTGGGATTTCCCAGGCTCCGCCCATCAGGGCAGGAAGTGCAGGCCGCCTGCTGTTTCTGCCTGGTGTTTTTTTATTTTTTAATGTGGGACCTGGAAACCAAACTCAGGATCTTCTGCTTGCAAGTCAAAACCTTAACCCCAGAGCCATCTCTCCAGCCCACTTGAAGGTTTTTAAACTCCAAATTCTTTTCTACTTTTTGAGGTTTTTGTGTATATAATTAAAAATTCAAATTAAGAAGTACATAACTTTCCTCCCTAATTGCTAATGATCTTAAGACTTTCAAAACTTCCATTTCCCTGGCTTTTATTAAACATACTATCATTTATCAGATTTATCACCTCGGGTCCTTAATAGGAATATTTAATCTATGTGAGAATAATGAATTTCAAGCAAATTTTACTAATAAGCCTGCTATTGGCTCAAAGGTGATAATCATAAGGATGCATCCTCTCCTACCAACAATTGTGCCAGGCATCTTGAAGTCCTGCGCCTTTAAATCGGATTTCAAGTGTACAGAGGACAAACCTCCAGGCTTCCACATGGGTCAGACACACTTCCCCTGGGGGACGGAAGACCTAACAACTTGGCTTATGATTTTCATCCATTTACTGGCTCACTCCACAGACATGGCTGCCGAGATAGCCGCTGCCTCTGGCCTGGGTTCTACAACTCAGTGGCTTTGGTTCTTCTGGCCACGTGGTCTTGCCGTGTTGTCCAGCCCAGCCTGGGACTTCTGGGCTCAAACTGCATCCACATGTTTCAGCCGCCTCAGCAGCTGAGATACAGCTATGCCATCCACCCAGCTTTCAATCTCTTTTTACCATTTTATCATATTTACTTTTTATTATCATATCTACCTATCTACCTGCACAAGTGTTTCCCTAGAACCATTGGAGAACTTGTTAGATATAGTTGTGCCATTTTCTCCCTTATTTATTCCCTAAGAGCAAAGACAGTGTCTTATGTAGAGTCTTTATGAACTTTAGCATAGCTGATATTGATCAGCACTGACTGGTTCAGAAAGAGTTCTCATCATCTGTAGAAATGTAGGACTTCCTCATACCTTGAATATTTTCAACTCTTCTTGGAATCACCTTCTTCACTTACCCGCAGAGGAGTGTTTGGCCATGCAATGCATACTCCTTAGACTCAATCTCAGTGCCTGGCCTGATTCATGTAGCCAGACTGGCCTTGAATTTGCTATATAGCTGAGGATGACCTTGAACTCCGATCCTCCTGCCTCTTCCTCTCTCGCGCTGGGATTATTATTCAGCACTAGAGATCTAACCCAGCGAATATAGACAAGCACTACACCAGTGAGCTTCGTCCTCTTAACACATACTTATTTGTATCTATTGCATTATTGTCTAAAGTTATTTCTTTTAAAAAAGATTGTACTTGAGTGGGTGGGGAAGGGAGAGAGAGAGTAGGTGTGTGTAGAGGTCCCCTTCCACCCTGTGGTTCCAGGGATCAAACTCAGGTTGCAGCCCTTACCTGCTGAGCCATCTCACCAGCCCTGCAAAAGCTTCTTGACTGGTTTGTTTGCGTTTATCATGCTGAAAAATCTGGTTATTTGGATGTGCATTCTTTGCCTACATATTTTATTTCCTTTTCCTTAGAATAGTCTGAACTGTCTAACAAGGCAAGACTAGATGAACTTTTATCTACATTTTTGGGGGGAGGACCCTACACGTACACTTTATCATTGCGAACTAATTATTTCTTGGTCTCATAAGGAATGTGCTAGCCTGGGCCCATGTTATTTTCTCATCAATAGTAAACACTGTTCTTTAATGGATGGGGTCATGAAATCTACAGTTAATTCTATGAACCGAATAACTTTAGGCTAAGAACCTCATTATTCTAAAGTCTTCAAAAGTCAAATGAGTTTAGAATTGCCCCATTCGGTGATAGAACGTGCACAAGAACTCCACACACATTGAGAGCTCTGTGAATGTCGCCAGTCACTGCTCGAGTTAGCACTGCTGCTCAGCGGGGAACAGAGCAGATGGAGGCCTTGCCGAGAGACCCGTTAAAGAATTAATGTGATTTTTAAATTACATATAGGATAAATAGCTCAAGAATTTAAGGCTCCAGAAGAAGGACACTGATTTAGTTTTTTCTAGCCTCGGAGCCAACTGCTTTTCAGCAGAGAGAATGTCATGCTCAAAGCAAAACGAAAAAACAACCCTAAAAGCCCAAAAGAAGAAAGGAGAATGGGGTACAGGCTAGGGCGCCTGTTTGGAAAGGTGAGGGGTGAGAGGTGTGAAGAGGTCCCAGCTTCTATCTCTGATTAAGAGGGTCATTGGAGCTTGTGTAACAGGGACGGCGTAGTCCAGCTTTTGTTTTACAGGCCTCAGACGCTTGCTGTGTAAGGAGAAAACTTTCAAACTGCTTCCTCCCGGCCTGTTGCCATGGTTCCCTGCTGTCATCTGCAACACATTGAACTGTGCCGTGGCACGCTGCAGCGTGTGAACCACAAAGGACGGGAGGACTTTTATGTTGTGTACGCGGCATTCAGATGTCATTAGTGAATGCACTGCATAGGGGTTGCATACAAATTACCTTAATCCTTGAACTTTTGATTATGTAATTAAAAAAGTAAAAGCCAACAAAACACAACCAAGAGACCAGCAGGATGGTCCGGCAGGTAGAAGCATTTGCCTTCTAAACCTGATGCCCTTAGTTCAGTCCCCACAGCCTTATGTAAAAGTGGCGGGAGAGAACCAAACCCACAAAGTTGTCCACATGCGTGCACCGCACACATGACTCCCATCATGCTTGTTTGCATGCACATACACACTACTTTCACACCATAATAATAAAGGTAAAAAAATGAAAACTGGAGACAGGTCCTTTGGCCGTGCTGTGGAAGACTGGAGCAGGCCAAGATCAGGCGAGGGGTGGTGGTGTGTGTGCTGCGGCAGAGAAGGTTCTAGTCCAGACAGTGGAGATTTCTTCTTGGGCTCGGAAACGAGCACCTGGAGGAGAGCTAGGGGTGCATTAATACCTGTCCAGTACCCCTCAGACTTCTGTTCTCTAGGGGTACCCTCAAGGCCCAGGGAGAAGCCACGAACCATCTATGCCTCCAGTGCATTAGCACGGATCTGTAATGCTGTATTGTAGCCAGACTGCTTTACTTTAAGAACATTTGAGTGTGTGTGTGTGTGTGTGTGTGTGTGTGTACACGTTGGTGGAATTGGTTCTTTCCTTCCGCCGTTATGTAGACCCCAGGGGATTGTTGACTCAGGTTGTCAGGCTTGAACTGTAGCAGGCCTTTATCTAAACTGAGCCATCTCAGTGACCTGTTTGCTGTTTAAATTGGAGTGGATCTGATGAGTACATTCTATCTATCTATCTATCTATCATCTATGTCTGTTCCTGTATGTCTGTCTATCTGTCCTGTTTATCTGTCTCTCTCTTTGTCTGTATATCTATTTAATCTTATCTATCTATCTATCTATCTATCTATCTATCTATCTATCTATCATCTATGTCTGTTCATGTCTCTCTATCTGTCTCTGCCTCTTTTTCTATATATCTATTTAATCTTATCTATCTACTACCTATCTATCTATCTATCTATCTATCTATCTATCTATCTATCTATCTATCATCTATGTCTGTTCATGTCTCTCTATCTGTCTCTGCCTCTTTTTCTATATATCTATTTAATCTTATCTATCTACTACCTATCTATCTATCTATCTATCTATCTATCTATCTATCTATCTATCTATCATCTATGTCTGTTCATGTCTCTCTATCTGTCTCTGCCTCTTTTTCTATATATCTATTTAATCTTATCTATCTACTACCTATCTATCTATCTATCTATCTATCTATCTATCTATCTATCTATCATCTATGTCTGTTCCTGTATGTCTGTCTGTTTATTTGTCTCTCTGTCTGTATATCTATTTAATCTTATCTATCTATCTATCTATCTATCTATCTATCTATCTATCATCTATGTCTGTTCATGTCTCTCTGTCTCTGCCTCTTTTTCTATATATCTATTTAATCTTATCTATCTACTATCTATCTATCTATCTATCTATCTATCTATCTATCTATCTATCAATCATCTATGTCTGTTCCTGTATGTCTGTCTATCTGTTTATCTGTCTCTCTCTTTGTCTGTATATCTATTTAATCTTATCTATCTATCTATCTATCTATCTATCTATCTATCTATCTATCTATCATCTATGTCTGTTCCTGTATGTCTGTCTATCTGTTTATCTGTCTCTCTGTCTGTATATCTATTTAATCTTATCTATCTATCTACTATCTATCTATCTATCTATCTATCTATCTATCTATCTATCTATCTATCTATCTATCATCTATGGGATTGAATTTAGCTCATTCATGCTAGGTAAGCAAGAGCTACATTCTCCAGCCCTCAATAAACATTTAGTATGAAAGCATAAATTATGAAATTAGATGATGATCGGATAGTATTTTCTGGCCTGGTGGTTGGAGATCTGTTGATTATAAAGCATGGATCTCTACGAACATGTGTCTCCCTACAGAAAACACTGTTTTGAAGCTGGTATGTGTGGAACAGGTGCTGGTGTTCTGGAGTCAGGCAGGACAATAGCGTTATTTACACTTTGCAGTTAATTAGCCTTGAGGGCATTTCTTTTCCTTCTCTGTTGAACACTTAAACAGTTCTCACGGTAAGTACTTCTCTTGGGGCTTATTATTTTATCCCGATTTCTGTACTAGGGTTTTGGATACCTAGTTAAGTGTTTGGATAGATATACAAACAGTTCTAGAAAAAGGTCAGCTGCAGTAATTGTTTAATTTTTAAAGTTTTTTTTTCTGTGAAAGTTTACACTTTATTTTTTACATGCAGGTGCGCGCAAGTTGTGTGTGTGTGTGTGTGTGTGTGTGAGAAAGGGCACTTAGAAAATCATCTTGGATTGAGTCTACCTCCTTTTTGCTTTGCTCTGGGATTTACCAGGCTCTGCCCACCCCACCAGGCCAGAAGCGCAGAGCGCCCTTGTTTCTGCCTGATGGTTTTATGTGGGATCCGAACTGAGGACCTGCTTGCAAGACTTAGCCATCTCTCTAGCTTCACTATTTGCTTTTTTATTTTTTTTTAACTGTCTTATCTTTTTTGGTGATCTGGTTTTTATTTGGTTTTGATTGCTGTCTCTGTAGGTACTATCATTATTTTTGCCTTTTGAAATTAAGTTTTCTTCTTATAGTTTGATTTTAATTTAGTACCGTTAATACTTGCCGTTTTCTTTGTATTCCTATTGCCGAAAGTCAAATACAATGTGAAATTTTTGGCATTGGTAGTACTGCAATAGAATCAAAAAGAAAAGAGAATTATTATATAATGAAATTATGTGTCTGTAGCAGAGGTTTTGTCAACTAAAAAGCATTTTATTGTTATAATGACATATTGGTTTAATTATATTTATTTTACACAAATCAGCTATATTTAATGGCCTAATACAGTAAGAACAACTGAAAGCAAAGCAAAGAATATTTAGTATTTTGTTTATTGCTATTGTATGTGAGGCCTATGCATGCTGCAGCATACATATGGAGGTCAGAGGACAGCTTTGTTGAATCAGTTCTCTCCTTCCATTTTTACAGGAATCTGGGGATCCAATTCGGACCATCAGGCTTGTGGGCAAGTGTCTTTACCCACAAACCCACCTTTTATGGCCATGTGTCCTTACACTCTTCATGGCAATGAATGCAGTTTCTCTTGCTTTCTGAGGTTTTAATGAATGTGGCAGTTGGAGATGCCAACTTGGCAATTGAAAACCTGAGTCTTTAGGTATCCTATGAAGAATTATTACTAAGACAAGCTCTGAGCAAATGCGTGGGAAATTATCTAATTGACATGGGAAGATCCAACCCATAGTGGCTGGACCATGTCCTGGGCATGTGGATAAGAGGGAGAGAGCTGATCAGTCATTTTGCAGACTGGCAGAAGGGGCTTCGCTCCTCTCCCAGCTACTGCTGTGGATATGTTGTGGCCAGTTTCCTTGGTGCCTGGTGTGACCTCTTATTGTGCTTGGGAACTGTAACTGAGAATTGTAAGCTGGAATAAGTCCCTTGTTCTCCCAAATCGTTTGGTCACGTATTTATATCAGTAACAGAGAAACTGGAACAAGGAGCATTTGTCAGAGTGTTCTTCATGGAGTTCGTATGGTGTTCATCTCATGATTAGAACATGGATTGTGGGATCTGGAGAGGAAGACCACAGAGGAGAAGTTGTATTTTCATCACACATATCAAGAATACGTATTATTAGTATGATTTATCACTGTTGATGTTGCTTCTCATGAGTATCTGTCTGAGGCAGTGTGACAAACAAATCTGACGATTATTGATTATGAAATTACTGTTTTGATTTCCATACTATTGTCTTTGAAAGAAGCTGTGATATATAGTACAGTTAAAGAGTGTAAGGTTTTCCTCTCCTTCCTAAGAATGTATGTTAATTATTGAAATTAATTTCTGCAAAGATTTGTCTCCTCTTTCCTAATTTTTTTTACTCAGGCATTCTTATATGCCAACTCACAGGTATTTATTTTCTATTCTGGTTTATATTACAGTGCTACTCTATTTTGTTTATATTGCTCAAAATACTATTCAGCTCAGTTATTGGGAACTCCATTACTTGGCTTCCTTGTCCCTTTGCTTTAGCTTCCTGGATATTGAGCTTTTTTTTTTTTTGTACTTCTATTATGTTTCTGTTACTACTGCTACTACTTAACACTAAACTATTATCACCATGACTAGTAGGGTCTTTCTACTTCAGTTCTTCATGGACACCACCTATTGTCTACTCAATTCTGATACTACTAGAACTAGTATGGACCACACTGGTTAAGGACCAATCCCTCAAAACTATCCCCTGTGAAAATATACCAATTGCCAATAGCAGGTAACTGCTACCTAAAGTTCTGTCCAACTTGGCTATAGTTGGGCATTCCTCTTATCCCCTCCTCAGTTTGATGGTTTTTCTGTAATGGATCAAGGAACTTATAGGAATTCTGTTTACTCAGTTTATTGTAAAGGGTGTTATGAAGGATACAAATAAATAAACAGGAGGGCTGGAAAGTTCCAGAATCCAGGAACATCTCTCCCTGTGGAATTGGGGTACACCACTTTCTTGATATGTAAATATAGTTGGCCATCTAGATGCTCTTCCAAACCCTTTCTTAAGGTTTTATGTGGTTCCATTGTGTATGCTGTTAATTCTATCACTGGCCATTTATGATTATTTCTGTTTATTTTGGTTTTACTTTTTGAGAATACTGTGAGCCAATATTATACTAGTTCTTTAATCTTTGTAACAGTTCTATGAAATATTCTTTTAAAATATTTGTTGTGGGTATGTGTATGTTGTGCATGCATGTGCTTGTGTCAGTACAGGCATGCACACGCCATGGCATGTGTATGGAGGTCTAAGGACAGCCTTATGAAATCGCTTCTCTCCATCTACCTTTATTTGGGTTCTAGGGATCAGACTCAGGTCAGCAGTTGGCACGGCAAGTGCTGTCTTATGTGCCTCTGAGATAGTATTTTTACTTTACAAATGAAGATGGGCTAGTTAAGAGGCAAAGTTTGTTTGACTGAATATGTTGTTGGTAGCTCAGTAGCAGAGTGCTTGCCTACCATACACAAAGCATAATAGTTCTCAGCACTTGGGAAGCAGAAGCAGGGGGACCCTGAATTTGAGGTCAGACTGGGCTACATAGTCAACTCCAGGTCATTCTGGCCTAAATAGTAAGATCTCAATAATAATCATACACGTGTGTGTGTGTGTGTGTGTGTGTGTGTGTGTGTGTGTGTGTAGAGAGAGAGAGAGTTATTGTATCAGGGTTCTCTACAGTCACAGAATCAACAGAATAAATATATAAATAGAGAATTTATTGAGTTGGCTTATGAGATATGGCCGAGGTAGTCCAATGATGGCTGCCAGTAGCTGCTCAGTCCAGTAGTCCAGGGGGTGACGGCTGAAGGCTGGAAGATTCCTAGAGAGTCTTTAGTCACGTTGAAGATTTGGAGGGTTGGAGAACTGGAGGGTGGAAGCAGCCAAGGAACTGGGCGGCAGGAGGAAGAGTGTTTTCTAGCACAGCTTCGGAGAGTCTCTCCTCTTCTCAGTCTCATGTTCTGTGGTTCCTTTTATCTGGTCCGCTACAGGGAGGCTCTAGTGAGATCTAGGGAGGTTCCGGTGGGATCTAGGGTTGGTCTTTGTATTGTAAATGTATTGATCCAGATAATCTCTTCAGGTGGTATCAACTGATCTTAGTTAATGCCAGGTGTGTTAAATTGACACCCAGGATTAACTATCACAGTTATTATGCCAAGGTTTATTTGGACACCATTTTACTATTACCTTTTATTTTATTTATGTATTTATCATTATCTTTTTTGGAACAGAATCTTACCATGTAGTTGGGCTAGACTGGAACTTGCAATGTAGCCCAGGCTGCCTTCAAACTCATGTCTCCAGAGCAAGATCACAGGCATGGGTTACTACATGGCGTTACATGTTATTTTATACTTTTATGCTAATGATACAGGATTTCTAAAAAGTCATGTAGAGATCCTAACATTTATTAAACCAGTAAAGAAATAGCTACAAGGAAACTATGCTTTTTCTTGAGATTCAATACCTTTCAAGTTACTTTCATATAGTTTAAGCCTTAGAAATAAGGAATTGCAATTTCTTATGGCACAGAATGTTTAAAAAAAAACCGTTCAAGTTGATTTTGGTGTGATTACATCTGGTGGAGGCCAGTTGATTTACAGAGGGCCTTTAATATTTCATGACTGTTTTAAAGCACACTGAAAGAGGAAAGACAACACCAAGAAGAGACTGGATGAGTGGCTGTCAGTGCGCTGGAAGCTGCCGTGAGCTTTCTTCTAAGTTATAAACGCAGTCGACAGACATCTTTTTATAGACAAGTCTGTGGCTGGATGCTGTTTTTAGGCTTGATAATTTTTTCAAAAATGAAAATCATTCCTTCCAATTTATAAAAGCTATTTACAGCAAAGTAGCAACTATGACAAGACGGAAACCAACCTGCATCTTAAAGCTGCATAGTAAGTTACTCCAGAACCTAGCAACTTAAATCCTCAAACACTTGCACAATTTCTGGACCCAGCTCTTTCCTAGCGATTCTGACTGGGAGTGGCCATAACTCTGGAAGCTGCTCATCTGGCTAATGGCAGGAAGCCTTGACAGAAGTAGCAGTTTCTTAACATGTCCATGGGTGACTTCATTGTCCTCACCACTTGGTTGGTACCTGGTATCCCACGGAATCACCTAGAAAACTAAGAGATAGCAGGAGACTAAGACAAAACCCACTGCATCTTTTGCTCTGTTACCAGAAGTAGCATACCATTACTTTTGTTGTGTTCTCTCAGTGATGTAAACACTCTGATATATTCCAGAGAGGATTGTGCTTGGCCTAGAGGGAGCCTAGGATGTCCTCCATCATCTAAGCCAGTTTTATTGTAGCATCCATGAGTATTTATAGGAAAAAAAAATCAAAGAACAGCAGGGCCAAATTCTTTACAGGATTATGTTAAATGTATACAATCTGGGCTAGCAAAGAAAAGGCAGGAGTGATATCTATTCACTGGATGGGACCAGACATGGTGTCTCCAGGTAGAATGAAAAGCAGGCATGACACTTAGTTGCTAAAAGGGAACGGACAAGGAATGTCTCAGAGAAGAGTTACCTGGTTACTGTGATATGTGCATAACCTTGTGATCCATGTATTAAAATATCTAATGGTCTCAGTGTACAGGGAAGAAACTGCCGGGAGAAGTTTTAGCCTTGCCAGTTCCGAGAAGAACAAAAGCAATTTCTAAGAACAGATAGGAGGCAAACTCAACTTCCAAAGGGAAGACTACAGTCTGCCACTGTCTATACAGGCAGGGACAAACTCAACTCCCAGAGGGAGGAATCTCCCTAACAACTGTCCATTCCAGATGCTAATGCGTCAATACTCTAGAGATAGGCTTAGGCCTTGATGACCCCCCACAAGATGCACCATGATGTGAATGCCAAGAGGCAGGGCATTGGGAACCATCTTTTCACTGCTTGGCCCGGTCTCTTCAATGGACTCCAGTAACTCTTTTTTTTTTTAATTTTTTTTTACTATTATTTATTCAATTGTGCGTGTGCGCGTGTGTGTATGCGTGTGTGTGTATGCGTGTGTGTGTAGAACCACGGATGAATTCGGGAACCCCCACAGACCGCCTCCACCTCCTCCTTGTTTACTGTGTCCCGGAATTCACAGGCTCCGCCCTACCAGGACCAGAAGCTCAGGCCTTCCCCGCTTCCAGCCCAGCGTCTATACATGGGGTCTAGGATCCGAACTCAGGACCTTCCGCCTGCAAGGCAGAGGTTTAACCCCTGAGCCACCTCTCCAGCCCCGACTCTAGTAACTCTTGTCCCTTCCATGTGCAGAATGTCTTCACCGTCCTAAGTTCTACTGAGATGACTGTAACTGGAGTTTTTAGGGCAAAAGCCTGGGCTCGGGAAGCCCCCAAAAGCTCAGCTTAGCCACTAGCCCCCAATATGCCAATTAAAGGCATGAATAATAGTGAAAACAAAGAGAGATTGATTGATTTAATGAGGTCACATTAGAAAGAGGATCAAGTAAAGGGGTTCAATTGAAACAATTTCTTTGGAGGTCCTTGCCTTGTATTTCTGGAGCCAAAGCCTGAAACCAAACCGTTGAGAGAGATAAGCATGGATTTTATTGAAAATGAGAGAAAAAGGAATAAACTCTTGGATGCTCGGTCCAAGAGAGGCAAGGAGAAAGCTATAGCCTTCAAGTCAGAGAGAACAGGAATAGAGCCACCATAAGCACATGGACAGGGGAAGATGGGAAGATGGGCGGTGCTATATAGTCTGTGTTGCTAAGGAGTGTTCTGGAGTTACTAGGGAAGTGAAGTAAAGACTGGATGGGTGGTGGATGTGGCTCCCACAGGAGTGGATATTCCTAGTTGTTGCTAGCTGTCCAATGAAAATGAAAAATTTTAATTACAGTGATCTGGGTACTGTCTTCAGGGTACTGACATCAGTTTTAGTTTTAGAGGAAGAACCGAGGCAAGAACCAAGATCAGGGTGTGTGGTCTGGTTGATGTTGTCTCCGTTTTGGTTCTACACGGTGATCTGAAGATGTCCTTATTATTGTCATCACTTGAGAGGCTCGGTCTTGTTCTCAGGAGATGATTTCTGCTGTAAGCTACGACATCAGGGGTGACGGTCCTCATCTGTGAGCAGGGGAAGGTGTGTCCTGGGAGGTCCTGCTGTTCCTGGAATCCAAGGTTTGGGTCTGTGCCTCCTGCCTGGAAGGGAGGTGAGATGGGTTAAACAGACACTGCTGGAGCGGGTAACCACCTGCATGCGAAGACGCACAGACTCACGGCAGAGATGTCAGGCTTCCATCTGGCTTCTCGTCACCTTGGGGCCCAGTTACCTCGTGCAGCTTGCAAGTGCCTGTTTCACGGCCTCCTTCCATTCCACACAGTATCAGCTCAGCCTCCAGGATGTTGTATCAAGGTCAAATCTGGATATGAGGTTTTTTTGCGCTGGTTACCTAGGAACAGCTCTTTGAAAACTTCCCTTACCTGCGATGCATAAAGCGACAAGCTATTTGTTCCTTACTACTCAACAAATTAATGCAGTGGCAAAGGCTAACACCTATAGATACATCATATCAATTCCAAAAGGGGATGGGAAAGATGCACCCAAGATTGGACGGGTTGGCAAGGATCTCTCTTACAGTCACATCGTAATCTGGGATGTTTCATTGAGGAGAAACTCTGTTTAAAATAGTCTTTCTGAATGGAGACTTAGATTTTAATATGAATAAATGGAGATTTTTGAAAATCAGTTTCATAAAATGTAGATTAGGTTATTGATAGTAATTTGTAACTGGCAATTTCACTTTTTCTACCCACTTTCATTTTTACTTCTCACTGAAAGGGCCTGTCCAGTACTGTACTGAAGACGGCCTCCCAGCACCAGGGCTGCCATCCTCTGGGGGACATTATTGTTGTGGACAAAGCATGAGGTTTCTTATTTTTTCTTTTTTTTTTTCTTTTTTTTTTTTTTTTTTTACCTTTAGATCTTTATTAAAAACAATCACAGGTGTAAATCATAACGTTAGCCAAGTGTCTTCATACAGAGTTCTGGTGCTGGTCTTCCTGATGTCACCCAACTGTGGAGACCATCACAGATGAGAGTTCACTGGTTTCATGGCTCTAGAAAAAAAATAATGCTGTCAACATTCGTTAAACTAACTGCTGGAGATTCGCATCTCCCTTTAAGAATCTGCCATTTGACAACAGGAATTCAAGTGTTTGACTCTAGCCTGAGTGCTATCATAAACAAGACTACAGCACCACGAGGCCAGCTTCAGTATCACTCTTCCTCCTCTTCGACCACCAAGACCAGTGTTTAGATCCGATGGGAAAGGGAACCGGAGGATTCTTATTTTTTCATATAGGAACACTGCAAGTGTCTTTTTTTTCCTTGCATACATTCAAGTAGATCTTTTGGTAGCTCTTCCTATGTGTTCTATTTGATTCCATTTTTATGATTTTTTAAAAATTTCCAGTGATGCTTTTGTTATAGTCAATAAAATTAAACTTTCTCAATCATGACTTAATTTCTATAGGATATGAATAATGTAAGAGTGGCCACCCAGTTTTAACATGTGATCTGTGTACAGAATTTAAATATATCTTTTTAAAAAAAATTGTGTGTGTGTGAGAGAGAGAGAGAGAAAGAGAGAGAGAGAGAAAGTGCACTGTATGTCCCTGTAGAGGACCAAGTGGTCACTTCAAGAATCATCCTGGATTGCTTCTACCTTCCTTTTGCTTCGCTTTGGGGTTTCCCAGGCTCTGCCTACCAGGGATAGAAGTACAGGCCATTGTTGTTTCCTCCTGGTGTTTTTTTTTTTATATATATATATTTTTAATTTTTTTATTATTATATTTATTCAACTGTGCGCATGTGCGTGTGTGTGTGTGTGTGTGTGTGTGTGTGTGTGTGTGTGTGTCTGAGTATATGTAGAACCACGGACGAATTCGCGAACCACCATGGACGCCTCCACCTCCTTCTGCCCCAGGATTCACAGGCTCCGCCCTACCAGGACCAGAAGCGCAGGCCGCCCCCGCTTCTGCCTGGCGTCTGCCTGGCGTCTATACGTGGGATCTGGGATCCAAACTCAGGACCCTCCGCCTGCAAAGCGGAGGCTTAACCCCTGAGCCACCTCTCCAACCCGCCTCCTGGTGTTTTTATGTGGGACCTGGGATCTGAATTCAGGATCTTCTGCTTGGGAGGCAGAGTCTTAATCCCGAGCCATCTCTCCAGCTCTTATGCACGGAATTTAAAGTGAAATTTTATTGAAACAAAAGGAACCTCTTTACTGTCCATTTTGAAAATATGAAACATTGGAAATATTCTTATCTTCTACTGTTCATCTCTGATCTGTTAGATGTTTAGACAATGAATACCTTTGTTTAGCTGTAGTTTATATAGCAGAAATATTAAAGTGTAGTAGCTTTGCCACCAACTTTCCACCACTTAACTTTTAAAGGAGAATATTTCTTAGGGGGGTATTTGTGCTTAATCTGAGTTTTAGAAGTAATGTCAGGGCCGGAGAGATGGTTCAAGAGTTAAGACTCTGCCTCACAAGCAGAAAGTCCTCAGTTTGGATCCCAGGTCCTATATAAAAAAAGATGCCAGGTGGAAATGGTGGTGGCCTGCACTTTTGGCCCTGGTGGGCGGAGCCTGGGAATTTCCAGAGCAAAACAAAAAGGAGCTGGAAGCAATCCAGGATGATTCCTAAATTCACTGTTGGGGGGAGAAAAGTAATGTCAGAAAATGTTAAGAATGTCCTCTGTAAGACAACATAAGATTTCAAATTGTCTAATTGTCATGGTAATTCAAGTGAATTAGAAGTCATTGGCTGCAATCTTGAATTATAAAGTTGGGATGTACCTATTAGAATCTCAACTTGTAAAGTAAATGAGCAGTTACTTGGCAAATTTTTTTGTGTTTGTCTGGTTTAGTCCATAAGGGCATTAAGAAGGCGTGGTGGGTGAGTGCGGTCTGTGCAAGCAGAGGCTCGGGGTTGTGTCCTGCACCTGTGCTGTGGAGGAGGCTTCACATGCCTGTGACTCCAGCATGAAGGTGAGGTGGACACAGAGCTCAGCCCCACTGGCTGGCCAGTCTAGCTGAGCAGTGAGTTCTAGGTTCTGTCTTAAAGAAGAAGGTGATCGTACATGCAATGCTAGTATCCTTGTCAGTGCATTTGGTTTAGAATGATTGTAAGAGCCAGAAAATTCAAAAGGGACCAATGAATGGGAAGGTGAGAAGGATGACGGGTGAAACCTTTTAAAAGGGGAGATTCACGATACCACGGCAAGTAGAATGAGGGAGGGAATAATTGGGAAAAATACCTTGGGTAGATGAAGGGATGGGATATAGGAGAGACAGAGGGACTTAGAGAAAAACCCCAAAATTGTGGGAGGTAACCCCATAGAAACCTCGTATGCTAGTAATATGTCAAAAAATGTCTTTTAAAGAAAGGAACAAGAATGAGAAGCCCCTACGCAGAGAAGCAGAGTAAGGAAAACAGGGTAAAACAAAAAAAGCCCAAAGCTGATCCACTTAGTACCCAGTGACAATTAGAAATATACTAGAAGTAACAGGAATGTGGCATTTCCTGAAAAAATGTTGGTCAGAGAGGTCTGAAAGGCCCCATAAACAATGTATGTTTTGCCATTGCTCTTGGGGTTGCTCTCCAAGAAACCATCAATAAGACCCTATTACTGAAGATACAACGCAAATGGATCACAGAACATGGGCAAAATACATCAAATGGGACTAGTCTGAGAACTTCCTCCTTACCAGATAGCTTTCATAGTACCATCCTAAGGCTTAGGGAACTTCATGAAAGAGGGTGATAAGATTGTAAGAACCTAAAGATGGGAAGGTCCACCATCTGACAAGACAAGACAGTCCATTCAAGTCAGGACTGCTGCATCTAGGAACTCATTGCAATGAGACTTGTCCTTACCAGACCAGCGTAATGACTGACACACCAACATGCCCCCATAGACTATGAGGACCTCAAGAGAGATAAGAAGATACAGTGCAAACCTTGGGGAGTGAAGCTGGATGAGTGGAGGGAAATGCCTTTATTAGAGGATGGACCGAGGAAGGACAACTTGATATGCCACAGAGGCCTGAACTCCCACAAGAGTAGACAAGCCAGAGGGAACCCTGAGGTCCATAGAAACGGCCAGGCAGGAAGGTGAGAGGGAGTGGGATGGGTTGATGAAGGGAAGGAGGAAGATGGGAAGGATGGGGGATGGAGGTAAGCAGGGATTAGTACTCAATATGTTGTAAAACTAAACATACTAACAAACAAACCAAGGCGAATAGCTAGAGAAATGACTCAAGGATTAAACCTCTGTCTTAAGAACAGAAGGTCCTAAGTTCAACCCGATCTCATGTAAAAAAGCTAGGTGGAAATAGTAGGGACCTGCACTTCCAGCTCTGGAAGGTGGAGCCTGGGAAATCCCAGAGTGAAACAAAAAGGAGGTAGAGCAATCCAGGATGATTCCTGAAGACACCCTTAGAACACACAGTCACATGCCCTCTGATATTCACACACACACACACACACACACACACACACACACACACACACAAAATAGAAGAGAAATTTTCTAATAATTTGTTTAAAGCAAGGTAGAGCACAATAGAGGAAGATGCTCAAAGCTGACTTCTCACTTCCACACATAACAAAGGAACCAAAATGTTTGTGGGGAAGGAGGGCAGAGAGAGGGGCTTGTGAAAACTGGCTGAGCAGGCCAGCACTATAGAGTAGCCACTACTACAGAATAGCCTCAAATGGACCTCCGTAAGAAACAAAACAAGCAAACACAAAGAATACATAAGGAATGAAGAGTTCACAATTAATGAAAAACACTTTTAAAATACTAAGATTCTTATTTTTTCAAACTAGATAAACCTTCACTCCAATAATAATGTAATTAAGATATGCAAAGCATTCTGAAACAAAGTGGTTCATTACAAAAATATGTTGGTGAACTAGTAGTTCTGGTATTGTTTTTACCATCTGACCATTTTATAAAAGTGCTTATTTCCACATATGGTTCATCTCATTTTTTTTTTGAAAATGGGCTCTCTATAAAAAGCAACATTTGCTAGAACACCTGCTAAGCCTGCCATGTGTCTGAAATTAAATAAATAATTACTATTTTCTCCCTTAAGCTCAGCAAAGTTACATAGACCTTACCCAAAACTTAAAACTGTATTTTAGCTTTATCTAATTTTTGAGAAACATTTCTGACGTTCAATGAGATGTGCTCATGAATTAAATAGATTTATTCACATCATCAGCCAATTATATTCCCATATGTGATAAAGTTATAGTTAAACATGTTCAACAGCAGGAAAATTGGTTACTTCTACAGTAAATGTCTGAGTTATGATTTCATTGGCATGACTGATGATTTACGTTTAAGTAAGACTTTGCGGGCAGAGATGACTCAGTCAGTTAGGCGTTTGCCTCGCTTTCACTCTCCTTTTCTTCCTGTGTAGCCAAGCTCACCTCAAAGTCAATGATCCTCCTGCCTTGAGCACCTGAGTTTGATCCCCAGAACCCACATAAAATGATGGCACACATTTGTAACCTCCGTGCTGGTGAGGTGGAAACAGGAGGATCCTTGCGGTTCCCTGACCATCTGGCCCAGACCGTAAAGGACCTTGTCTCAGACAGAAGGTGGGTGGTGTCTGAGGAAGGACAGACACCCCAGGCTGTTCTCTGACCTTCACACGCACGGACACTCACGTGAATGGACACTCACGTGGATGGACACACGCACGGACATTCACATGCATACCTGACCCACTCACATACACAGCCACACACACACACACACACACACACACACACACACACACACACACACACACATAAACCAAAAATAAAGACATCTTTGTAAACACGTGTTTACTCAGTAGGTAGCCATAATCAAGACCCTGTCCTCTGCTCCTCTCCTCCCTCCTCTTGGCTTCTCTTCTCTCTCCTCCCTTCTCTTCCACTTTCCTTTCCTCCCTAGGTAGCCAAGCTGACCTCAACTCAATGATTCTCCTGCCTTAGCCTCCCGAATTCTGGTATTACAGGCAAGGACCTCTGCGGCCAGCCTGGGTGATATCAATACACAAAGTTACATTTACACAAATATGTAGAGAAGTAGTCTTCCTTCCTTCCTTCCTTCCTTCCTTCCTTCCTTCCTTCCTTCCTTCCTTCCTTCCTTCCTTCCTTCCTTCCTTCCTTCCTTCCTTCCTTCCTTCCTTCCTTTCTCTTTTTTCATTTTCTTCTGAACACATTAGACAAACACTTGACCAGTTTTCTACATCTGCAGCCAAAAGCATGGTGATTACTTTAGTATTTTTACAAATTGGTAATAGCACATTCTTTTACATGACTAAATTGTCAGAATTCTTATTTTTAATCTTTTCTAGAATAGTGCTAGATAATTTTTAAATCAACATAGAAAACAAAAAGAACATCACCAACAAGAGGATATTGACCCAGAATATCAATAGCATGAAACTTGGAATGCTATAGCTATAAGAATTCTGTGGTTCTACTTGCCTGTAATCTTAGCTTCCTGGTAGGCTAAAATAAGATTACTTTAGCCTAGGAGTTCAAAGCAGCCTGGCAAGAATAGTAAGACCTAATTTCAAAAGAAGAAAAATAAAACAAAATGAGGAAGACTGATTTAAAATATATTCTTTCCAAACTTAGAATTATGCAATTTTAAAGGGTATTTTGTATTTTGGCTGTTTTTCTAGTGTTCTTCATGCTGCTTGCGTTGGGTATCTGCGCTATAAACTTAGGTCAAAGTAACCTTAGGAATAAAGTAGAAGCTTCTCATAACTTGAATGCCAGAGTGACATACAATATATTCTTCCTCTCACACAGATTCTTATTTTTAAATCTTTTCTAGAATAGTTCTAGATAAATATGCAGGAAAAACTTTGAATTAATTTTGAAAACAAAAAAACATCATTAACAAGAGGATACTGACCAGAGTATCAATAACATGAAACTCATACAGAATACTTTCTACAAAAAGTACATTAATTGTAGATGTTTTTTATAAGAACCCTTATGTTGAAGAAATTCCCTTCAGTTCCAAGTTTTCAGAGTGTTCTTATCATGAAAAAATGTTATTGTCAAACACTTTTTTTTATTTGCTCGAGGTAATGATGTATTTTTATCCTTTCTATTAATATGAAATGTTACACTGATTAGTTTTCATGTTGAAGCAATCTTTCCTTCCTGTGATAAATCCTATTTGGTTGTGGTATAAAATCCTTTTGATGTGTGGCCGAACACAGTTTGTTTCTTTTCTCTATTTATTTAGTGTGTGTGTGTGCGTGCATGTGTGTGTGAGAGAGAGACAGAGAGAGCGAAAGCACGAGAGAGCAAGAGAGAGAGAGAGAAGTGGGTACTGCGTGTCCCTATGGAGGACCAAGGGTGAGTCTGGGAATCATCCTTGATTCTACCTCCTTTTTGCTTTGCTCTGAGATTTCCCAGGTTCCACCCACCATGGCTGGAAGTGCGGGCCACTGCCCTTTCCACCTGGTGTTTTTTTTATGTGGGACCTGAGATCCAAACTCAGGACCTTCTGCTTGTAAGGCAGAGTCTTAACCCCTGAACCATCTCTCCAGCTTTGTTAGTTTTTATTTGTTTGTTTGATTTTTTTTTTTTTAAGATTTCTGAGTTTGTGTATAAAGAGTATTGGTTTGTAGTTCTCATTTATTTTTATGATTATTATTTTTTCAAAATCAAGTTTAGGCTGAATGTGGTGGTGTGGCTTGTGTGCCGTCTACTTGGTGAGATGGGACATCATGTGAATTTTAGACGAGCACGGGCAATATCGAGGGACCACATTTCAAAAAAACCTGAAGATTCATTTAATACTCAGAGTAAGTAAGGGTTTCTTTAGACTCAGTTTTTTTTTTTTTTTGAGAAGTCTGTGAAGGTGTGCTATTAATTTTTTTTTTGCACTTTTGATACGACATCACATCTTCCCGTGCACATACATAACTTGCATAAATATACTGAATATTTTTAAAAATTAATTTCTGGAATAGGAAGTCAATAGGAAGTCTTATAGGTCAAAGGGCCTATGTAGAAAAATGAATGAAAAAAAGATCTAACTTATGGACTCATAATGGTTTTGAACACTAAAGAAATATAAACAAATATATTTATATATTTAAGTATATAAATATATTCCAAGTTTTTTAGAATGGGGGCAAAATGACATATATAGTCATTTTGGTTGCAGGCCCCGTAAGAATACCCAAGGCCCCTGAGGCTGAAGTCTTTTTTGTGTGTGTGTATGTGTGTGCATGTGGAGTGTGCATGTGTTTGGCTGTATGTAGAAGAGGGTACTTGTATGTGTGCCTGCGGAGGCCCAAGGGTGACTTTGGGAATTCGGGATCGTTCTACTTCCTTATTGCTTTGCTCTGGGGCTTCCCGTATTCCACTTTTTTTAAGGTCAGATTTTCAAGCTGCTGCCATTTCCACCTGACATTTTTATGTAGGTTCTAAGATCTGAACTCAGGTTCTTTTGCTTTTGAGGTAAAGAGTTTAACCCCTGAACCATCTCCCCAGCCCTCATGACAATCTTACTACCCCAGTTTACTAACTTCTGGGATTATTATGAGCCATTGCATTACAATTTTATTGAATTTATTAGTTCTTTGTTTATTTCTCCCCAACCCTATCTTTCTAAGCTAGACCAAGCCTAAGAGTGTGCACATTTGAGGCAAACAGTCTATCACTGGGTTACATTCCCAACCTCTGTTTAGTTCTAGCAGTTTCTTGTGGAATCTGAAACATTTTGTACATAAGAATCATACCTTGGGACCAGAAGTATAGCTCAGTGATAGAGCAAACACACACACACACACACACACACACACACACACACACACGCGCGCGCGCGCGCGCGCACGCGCGCGGTAAATAAATACAATATTTTTTTTTAAAAATGAGGAGGAGGTAGTTTCTACAAGATAAGTTACTCATAAACTTAAATGATAAGTAGGGGCTAGTTAGGGAAGGAGAAAGTATAGAGCTCTGGGTGGACGGGGTATCAGTCACAGAGGCATTGTGAAAAAGCAGAACCATTGAGAAAGGACAAAGAATTCCTGGGCAATGGATCAGTAGGGGAAGGGCTAAGAGATGGCGTCGCCGAGACATGTTGGAACCTCGTTCATAAAGGATCTTTTTTTTTTTTTTTCATAAAGGATCTTTTTTTTTTTTTTTCATAAAGGATCTTAAGAAGGAAGTCTAGTGCTTTTTGAAATGACTTGAGGAACCATTGAAAGATTGTAAGCTAGAGTGTTACAAGGTTAAATCTATGTTTTGGAAAGATCATCTTAGTGTGGAATTCTAACTCAATTTGTAGAGTGCTTGCCTAGCCAGTTTAAGGCTTTGGATTTCTTCGGTTCCAGAGAAACAAACAAAAGTCACCTTCTGTGACTGTGATTGTGATTTAAGAGGTGGACTGGAAACAGGAGAAAGGCAGGAGTGACTACTTCAATCCAGTGAGATGTGACGAGGGCAGAACCCTAAAAAATGGAAGGAGTGGGGATATATTTCAGAAGTATTCAGGAAACAAAAGAAAAAGTCTTTAGTGGGAAATGGGAAGATGGTTCAGTGGAGAAGGCGTTAGCTGTGAGGGTGGGAGTCTGGATGCCCAGAGCTCAGGTGAGAGTTGGGCAGGCATGGTGGCACCTGCCATCCTACACTTAGGAGGTAAAGACATACTCCCTAGGGCAAATTTACTGGTTAGCCTAGCCGGATGGTGAGCGCTGGATCCGACTGCCTTATAGTAAAAATTAAAAGTCATTGAAGAAGACACTTGATGTCAATTCTGGGCTTTCACATCCATACACATATATCCCCACACACATGTGTGATTATTTGAGAAGTAGAGTGGGAAGCAGGAAGAATGTAGTTCCTTGAGCCAGAGTAGAATTAGAGTCCCCAGCAGCTTGAAGTGAGAAAGTTGGAGTGATAAATATGGAGAGAGATCAGTAATCAGATGGCAGCAAGGAGAATGAAGGAATGAATATAATGGATCAGTAGTTTTTTAATGTAAGGTTGAAAAAAGGAAGCTATCAATCAAATTCATAATATAAAAACATTCTTCTATAAGCTAGAGAGATGACGGCATAGTTTCAGCAATAAGCTAATTTTGTAAGTGTAGATGGGAGTATATATAATGGAGTACATAAACTTCTATAAGATTTTTGGTTAAAGAAAATAGCCAAAGACATTTGGGGACAGATGGAGACATTTAAATATGGAATAGATACTACATGATACTGAATTTTGGTTATTTTTAAGGATGTCATAATAACATTGATATTATATAGGAGATTATCCTTATTTTTAGAAGATTCTTGCTGAAGTATTTAGGAATGAACTATCATGATGTCTGCAGTTATTGGAGGTGGAGGGAGGAATAAAAAATTGCAGAGTCTTAACAATACTTTAGGTGGGCTGGAGGAGTGGCTCAGGGGTTAAGCCTCTGCCTTGCAGGCAGAAGGTCCTGAGTTCGTATCCCAGATCCCACGTATAGACGCGGGGCGGAAGCGGGGGCGGCCTGCGTTTCTGGTCCTGGTAGGGCGGAGCCTGTGAATCTCCCGGGGCAGAGTAAACAAGGAGGTGGAGGCGTCCATGGTGGTTCCCGAATTCACCTGAGGTTCTACACATACACAGGTGCACACACGCACAATGAATAAATAAATAATTTTAAAAAACCTAGGTTTTCAATTTTTTTTTGTATATTTGAAAGTTTTTTTTTATTAAAAAAGTTGGAAAAACGATACAAGCCATGAGTAGCATTGGGGAGCAGAATCTGGCTGATGATCATTCGAGAAGTAAAGTGGGAAGCAGGGAGACTGGAGTTCCTTGAGCCAGAGTAGAATGAGTAGAATCCCTAGCAGCTTAAAGTCATGCCTTAGAGCATCACTGCAAAGTACAAGCATGGAAACTAGAGGTGGTATAGCATGCAGGGATAATAACCAGAAGCTTTCATGACTAATCAGGAGTTTGATAGGCTTATTATTACTACTACTACTATTATTATTATCATCATCATCATCATCATCATCATTATTTCACAGTGCTGGAGCTAACCTGGGCCCTTGTATGCTGGGCAAGCTCTTTACCACTGAGCTGCATCCCTTGATTCTTCTGAGACCAGGTCTCATTATATAGCAGGCTGGTCCTGAATATAGGAGCCTTCTATCTCAGCCACTCAAGTGGTGCATTATAGACATTGCTACCACTTTTTACTTTGTGTGTTTTTTTGAGATAAATTCTCATGTAGCTTCAGCCAGCCTTGTTGTGTAACTGAAAATGACCTTGAAACTCCTAGAGCTGGGATTAGTCAATGCATAATTTGCTGGCAAAACTCTTAATAGTATTTTATTGGCGACTTCTAAGTTTTATTTGGACTTCTAAATTTCATGTGAAGGAATGAACAGGTGAGAATTTTAGTGAGTATTCCTAAGAGAGACTAATACATAGACTGATCTAGTGGTAATAAGTAAAATGGCACAGAAAGAATACAATAAGAATGGCGCAAATAGAATGACAATGAGTGGCACGTGGTCTCAATCACATGAATCATATTCGCATTACTATTGTGTAGAAGGAAAAATCCAAGTGTTTATCAGCGCATTAAATAGTTAATTTAATCTTTCATTTTAAACATATCAAAAAGTTCCACATGGGTTGAAGAATACATATAGTTGGGTCTCAGTGGCACTTATCCAGACTCTCATCTGCCTGAGTGGCCGAGGGAGGACCAGCACTCAAGGCAAGCCCAAGGGACACAGGGAGATCCGCCTCAGCCAACGAAAAGGAAGCAAACTAAAGAATAAAATTGTAGTATCTCCTGGAGAAGGCGTAGTTCTCTTTCCTTCCTAGAATTTCAAAGAATAAGTAGTTAAACTTTAAAGTATGAGAAAAAAAATCTCAATGGAAGAAACAACTAAAACTTAAAAGATAATGTACCTTAACATGATCTTACTAGGTGCCAAGGATGGAGTTCAGTGATAAAGTGGTTAGCATGTGCAAGGACCTAGGTTTTATCCCTAGTGCCGCAAAAAAATGATAACCAATCTTAAGGATGGAGTGTGTAGCTAAGCACAAATACCAAGGGGGAAAGATAGTAAATTTTATTTTGTTTTATCTTTGCGTGTGTGTCTATGTGTGTATGCATCTCTGCGTGTAGTAGAGGGCACTGTGCGCGTGCCTGTGGAGGTCCAGGAGTGACTTCGGGAATCACCCTAGATTGCTTCTATCTATTTATTTTACTCTGGAATTTCCCATGCTTGGCCTTCCAGGACCGGAAGTACAGGCTGTAGCCATTCAGACTGGCATTTTTACATAAGATCTGGGTTCCAAACTCAGGATCTTGTGCTCGTGAGGCAGAGGCTTAACCCCTGATCCATCTCTCCAGCCTGAGATATTAAATTTTAAAATACCAGTTTCGTGTATTTGAGCATAACATAATCAATGAGATTTTTCCCAAGATAAAGTTGTGTAATTAAATACCAAGCAGTCAGTAATATCTTTTGAGAAGGAAAGATTCTTACCATTTATTTTTAAGTGCAACATGAGGTTACAAAGCACTATTATTTTTTTATTATTTATTTTTATTATTTATTCAATTGTGCATGTGTGCGTGTGTGTATGTAAGTGTGTATAGAACCATGGACGGATTCGGGAACCACCATGGACCGCCTCTACCTCCTCCTTGTTTACTCTGCCCCAGGATTCACAGGCTCCACCCTTCCAGGACCAGAAACGCAGGCCGCCCATGGTTCCGCTTGGCGTCTATATGTGGGGTTTAGGATCCGAACTCAGGACCTTCTGCATGCAAGGCAGAGGCTTAACCCCTGAACCACCTCTCCAGCCCCACAAAGCACTATTATTAACAATGTTAATTCTGGCTGGTAGGAGGTAAAGATTTTCAGTTAATTTAGGCTCTTCTATATATCTTTTCACTTGTCTCTGTATGATTTTTGATGACCAAAAGAGCAACTATTTTCATTTTAGAAATACAGATGTAAACAACTGACCTTGAAAATTGTTTGCAGTGATTTGACATGGGGCGAAAGCTTAGCTTTTCCAGAAACTTGTGCAAATTGTTAAGAAACAATGGAGCAGAAATGGAGCAGAGAACTGAACAGATTCATAACAGAAAACAGGTAGTAAACAAGCTTGTGGATCATTATCCAGACTCACGTGCAATCAAAGAAGTATAAATTTAAGTAATGAAGCAACATTCATTCTTTGCTTTTAAAATCAAAAAGTTTTTCTTGCCATGTTATAATATTTAATTGTATCAACAAATCATGATATATTTCTTTGGCACTGTTGAGAATGGGAAGTTATGCAGCAACTTGGAAAAAACAACTTTTCAGTTGTCACTCTGGTCACGCTAGAGTGAAGATGATGAAAGTTATATGAAAGTGTCCCATTTCATCTTTTGCTGCTCCTGTTGTTCTCTGGCTTATACCTGAGGATGCACGAGTTGGAGGCTTGTTTCCTATTCGATGACATTATATGTATAATTAGAATATTCTATATTCATACTTCCTCCTCTTTCTTCAAGGATATATTGTTATTGCTTGATAAATTCTTGAGACTTGATTACATTTTTATACTGATTATAATTGTAGAGTTAATCTCGCTGAGTTTACAACCTATGGTTTGGAATAGGCAGTGCGAGTATTTCTGTCTACCGGACTATGAAGAATAAGAAACAGAATTTACCTGACATATGTAACCATGTGGTTAATATCAATTTAAAATTTGAGACTTGGGGTGGACAAGATAGCTCAGTGGATAAGGATAAGATAGTAAATCTGGAGCCTTGAGTTTGATCCTCAGAATTGCACATGGTGGAAAGAGAGAACTGACATCTGAAAGTTGTCTTTGACCTCCATGAGCCGTGGTATATGCATGTACATAGGGGTCTCTCTTTCTTTCTCAAATAAAAAAATATTTTAAAATTAAACTTGATAGCATTTCCCTTTTTGTTTATATCTTTCTTATTATTTGACAGGTTTATACATGTACGTAGAGGATTTTAGTAGTTTTCACCCTCATTTCTCTTTCTCATCACCATTCATCTTTTGCTGAAGCCCTTCTTCCCAAGAAGTTCCCCTTACACTTTCGTCTTTTGTGTGTGTGACGCATTGAGTTTAATTAGGATTGCTCGCCTGACTAGGAGCCGCAGGTTCTTCCACATCCTTCCTCTTGCCTCTAGTAATGGACTCTAGCATGGGCTGCTTTCCAGTGGCTCCACCACTGAAGAAAATGACACCAGGTCCTCAGCAATCACCATTTATTCTCTCAGTGAGGGTGTGGCCTCATGAGCCTCCCCCCACATGATGAAATGGTGACAGGCCCAACTTTGCACAGGTCTTTTGCAGATAATCACAGATGCAGCGAGCTCATGAGTGTACCAGCCATGTCATGTCCAGAAGGTGTCTTTTTATTACATATCATCTTGTCCTCTGCCTCACATATCCTTTCATCGATTCTTCTTCACTGATTCCATAATTGTAGCACATCCTTTTAAGACCACGCATTCTAGCATCACTAATTCTTGACACTGACACTTTGACCAGCAATAAGTCTCTGCTTTAACTGCTGCCTGCAGCTATGAGAATCTCTTAACGAAGGTTGAGAGTGACACTAATCTATGGTATTTAGAAGGCAGCTGGGAGAAGGATGTAGCCAGATAGTATCTTCTGGATTGATACAACCCTAGTTCTTCCCATGTCCACTGCTCAACACCCTTCCGGTCCCAGCCACCATCCTTTTTGGGCCGCCCTCCACACTGCTGTAACCACCTATCCCTTTCCAGTGTCCTCACAACACAGCAGCTCAGGGGAGAAGTAGATGAGGTTTCCTGCTGCTTAGAACCCTCTAGCTGTTTGTTATTACACTCACAGCAAAAGTCCACATCCCTAAAGGATGAACGTCTCTTCCCCACTCTGCAGCTTACACCGGTCTGTTCTTCATTCCTGCTGTTCTGCATGTCTGTCTCTGCATGAAAACTTCCTGAGGCTTACAGATTGGGTTTTCTTCTTGTCATGTCTCCCCATCACCCTGTCATTGAGACAGGCCTTCATCACCTCTCACCCCATGAGCTCCTCACATCTCTTCCCTGCTTTGTTTCTTTTCCTGTCTTTTAGCATCATTTGACCTACTGTATGTTTTCTCTATAAAAATAACTATGAAAGGATGGAGAGATGGCTCAGGGGTTAAGACTCTGTCTTGCAAGCAGAAGACCCTGAGTTTGGATCCCAGGTCTCAAGTAAAAATGCCAGGTGGAAATAGCAGTGGCCTTCACTTCTGGCTCTGGTGGGTGGAACTTGGGAAGTACCAGAGGGAAGCAAGAAGAAGGTAGAAGCAATCTAGGATGATTCCTGAAGTCATCCTTGGTCCTCCACAGAGACACACACTCTGATGCACGCACGTACGTACGCACGTACTCACACACTAGCTAGATAAATAAACAAACAAAAAGTAACTATGAGGCAGCGACTTTTTGCCCATTTTGCTCCTTATGATGACCTTATTAATGATTAGAACGTAGTCACAGGCATTTCTTGACCCATCACTGTTTCACAGAAGTGAGTCTTATTCCCATGCTTGTTTAAAGCTCCATGAGGTTGTTTTTATGCCCCTCACAGACCTTCAGTCGTCTTCTCCTTTCAGCATAGAGCAAAGTGGATGGGCGGGCATGCTCCTGAAAAGTGGATGGTATTTGTGCCTTGAGTTTCACTCTGCTTGTCAGGCTAGAATAGCATCCCAAGCTTTTTAGACAGGGTATTTTGGAAAGGCCTCAGATTTAGATGGGGAGGGGCGCTCATAGTAACACATACACATCCAAAACCCATTGACCACATATTTAGGATTAAAATTAGAGGCTAGGGAAAATGATTCAGTCAATAAAGTCCAGCCCACGCAAGCATGAAGGCCTGGGTTTTGACCCCCACACTCATGCCAAAGCCAGGTGCCCTGGTGTGTGTCTATAACCCTGGCACTGGGACCCGGTGACAGAGACGTTAATCCTAGGACTTGCTGGCCAGCCAGTTCTGTCAACATAGCAAGTCCGGGTTCAGCGAGAGACCTTGTCTCAAAAAATAATGTAAAGCAAGATGGAGGGATATACCTGATGTTTCCCACACATGGGCAAGCACATCTGCACACACATGTGCACACACGCATGTGTATCACACCCAAAACACAAGATTAAAACTAAAGTAACTTTGCTGTTGCAACCCAGAAAAAAAGGTTTTTTAATTAGTCTGTCCCATTCTTTGACATCTCAAGAGAGAGTTAAACATGTTAAATGATACATAAGGATCGATAAATAAGGAAATCACATTCTTCCTTATTTATTGTTCTGGTTTGGCTATGCCTGGCGGCACATGCTCAGGATCTCAGCACTGAGGAAGTTGGGGCTGGAGAAGGAAGTTTAAAGTCAGTCTAGTCTGCATAGCTAGACCCTGTCTCAATATAGACAGACAAAAGAAATAAGACTCCACCAAGATTTGTAATCTATTTATTGAGATTTTTATGTTTTGAATCCATAATTAAAGAAAAAAATTTTATTTTGTCTTTTGCAGAGGCACTAATAGCAGACTTTCAGAAGAAGATCAAAGAGGCCTTTGAAGTATTTGACCATGAAACGAATAATACGGTGGATGTGAGGTTTGGAAATTCTAGCTGTATCCTAAATTACTGACACCACTTCATATATAGAAGAGGGATCTTTTCTTTTCACATCGTACTTTGACTTTATTATGCTATTTAAAGTATTTATTGTCCTGTACTCTGTAGATTTCTTGGCTAATGGCTGCTTCAAGTTAAATTTTGTTTCTTGTCTTCATAGTCTAATGGACAGACTATACTCCCATTGCCCATTCTAACTTATAGATCATGAACTTGTTGAGCGAGGTGAACTCTGTTATATCTTTAGTGTTTTGCACATGTTTGATACTCAATAAATAACTGTTGAGTGAATAAATACAGTTTGCTTTTAAAAATACATACATATGTATTACCAAGCTACTGTTCTGAACAAAGAGCAATAATGCTACAAAATGGTACAACCTCCAAGTAAAATAGGAAAAAGAACCCAACATAAAAGATTGAAATATGGGCTGGAGAGATGGCTCAGGAATTAAGACTTCTGCCTTCCGAGCAGAAGGTCCTGAGTTCGAATCCCAGGTCCCATATAAAAAAAATGCCAGGTGTAAACAACAGTGGTGGCCTGCACTTCTGGCCCTGGTGGGCAGAGTCTGGGAAATCCCAAGAGCAAAGCAAAAAAGAGGTAGAAGCAACCCAGGATGATTCCCAAAGTTACCCTTGGTCCTCCACTGGGATACACAGTGCCCTCTGATAAACACACACACACACACACACACACACAAAAAAAAAAAAAAAAAAAAAAACTTGAAATACACTAATATTGATATATCTGGAGTGGAACACAGGCGATAACAACAATAGGTAATTCATACTTCTAATTTCAGCAATTAGGAAGTAGAGTCAGGAGGAATGTGAATTCGAGGCCAGCTTCTAATACATAGGAGGATTTCATCTTAGAATAATAAAAAAAAAGCCAAGCAAAAAGTAACAGAAATTACACAGGAGTCTGATAGTAAGATTATAGGATCTGTACCACATACAGCAAAGAAAAGCAATTAAATCATTTCTCTTAGTTCCTTTCCCTGTTGTAATAAAAAACCCTAACAAAAGCAACTGAAGGGTTATTTTTTTAAAAAAAAATGTATGTATGTATTTATTTATTTGTGTGTGTGTGTCTGTGTGTCAGAAGGCACTGTGTCCCTGTGGAGGACTGTTACAGTCCGCCTGCATGGTTGCTGATAAATGACCATCACACAGCTTAAGGGAACAAGGAGTTTACTTCCTTACGATAGTCCAGTTACAGTTCTCAGTCCAGCTTGATGGGAGAGCACGCACCAACACCAGGGCTGAGGGGACTGCCCGCACCATCACTGCATAGCGGCTGAGAGATGGACAATCCTTACTTGCCAGACCAGCATGTCTGGCCAAGTGAACAGAAGGATGCCGACTCTCTCAACCAGCTCTCCGTGATTTATCCAGGGCCTAATCCCACCCACCATGGGCTGGGTCTTCCCCATCAGCTGGACAATCTCCTTCAGGTTTGCTCTGGGCTTAACTCAACCATCAACTCTCTACAGCTGTGCCCAGAGCTCAAACCCTCAACAGTCAAGTTGACACCTGTGCTTAACTATGACAAGGACCAAAGATGATTTTGGGAATCATCCTGGATGGCTTTTACCTTCTTCTTGCCTTGCTCTGAGATTTCTCAGGCTCCGCCCACCAGGAGCAGAGGTGCAGGCCGCTGCCATTTCAGCCTGGCATTTTTTTATGTGGGACTTGGGATCCAAACTTAGGACCTTCTGCTTTCGGAGGCAGAGTCTTTACCCCTGAGCTATCTCTTCAGCCCCTGGGATTATTTTTTTAAATGTATATATTTTTTATTTATTTTCACATGTACAGTGTGTTTGTGTGTGTGTATCAGAGGGCAATGTGTGTCCCTGTGCTGGATCAACGGAGGCTTAGAGAATCAGCCTGGATTGTGTCTACCTCCTTTTTGTTTCACTCTGGAATTTTTCAGGTTCTGCCTCCAGACCTGGAAGTGCAGGCCTCTAACAATTCTGCCTGGCTTTCCAGTTTTGCCTGGCATTTTGTGTGGGATCCAGGATCAGAACTTAAGTCTTTCTGTTTGTGAGATAGAGTCTTAATCCCTGAGTCATCTTTCCAGCCTGGGAGGAAAGGGTTTTTACAGCTCATTATTGGAGAGTCTAGTCCACAATGGTGGGCACATCAGTGTGGCGAGAGCCTGAACGGAAAGCAAAGAGAAGACGAATACTTAGCTCAGGTCAATTTCTCCTTTTTTTATGCAGTCTATCACCCAAGCCAGCAAATGGTGCTGCGCACTTTTACTCTGGTCTTCATACCTCAACCCAATTAAGATAATCCAATATAGGCATGGCGAAGGCTTGTCTTCCAAGTGATTCTAGATTCTGTCAAGTTTATAGTTAGCACTAAGCATCACAACTCCAGCCTCTTGTCAACTTGACATATAGCCACACATCACTTTTAAAGCCATAACCTTTCCACTCCTTGTCTGCACAGGCTCATGCCCAAGTTATAATGTAAAGTGCATTCATTTCCACTTTAAAAGTCATTAATAGTTCCCATACATTAAAGGTCAAAGTTTCTGAACTGTGAACTCCCATAAAGTCAAAAGCAAGCTACTTACATCCGACTTAACAATAGCATGGAATAAACATTCTTATTTAAAAAAAGAAGAATTGAGGCATAGCAAGGAATGGTCAGACCGCAGCTAGATGAAAATCTAACAGGGCAGACCCCAAATCCTAGAGCCCGCGTCTGGCATCTGGAGATTGTTTTTACTTTATAAACTGAGTTCCAAAGGCTCTGGGCAGTCCCATCGGTCCAGCTCTGCCACCTGCAATGCCTGTAACTTTTTCGTTAGGATAACTCGGCTCCAGGCATGTAGCTGTCCTTTCTTGGGTGGGTCTCATGGTTCTGCCCTCTCTAATAGTCTGCAGTCTCTACTGCATCTTAGGTTTCATCTTTATGGTCTCACACGACTCCTCCAAGTCTCTGCATAGGAACCCCAAGCCTGCTACACATCGCCTTGTTTTAGCTGTTCTCTGAAGTCATGGAGGGAAGCTTCATGACCGCCCTTAAATTCATGACCGCCCTGAATCCTGCATCTTTCAGCACCATGTGGACGACGCTTGCAGGGTTCTGCTGGCAGTTAAAGATATAGCCCGGCTCTTCTGGACCGCAGCTGTACCCTCTTCTGGGTGCTGACCTTGGGGAAACTGTGGGTGCTTTTGAGGAGCAGGGAACCTCTTCAGCTTAGACTTTTCTTTAAATGAATCTGGGTCTTTACAAGACTGAATCTCCAATGGGTGGGGTTTTACCCCATAACACCTTTCCTAACAATTACAACTTCTTTCTAAAATTTTCTTGTAAAAAAAAAAAAAAAAACAACTAGTCTTTTATCGTTAAATTCAACTTTATTCAAGTTCTCCAGAATGGCCCCAGGTTACTGGTCAAATATCACACTAATATTAGGCGTCAGGCCATGTCATGGTTTGAAATGTGTCCCCCACAGTCTCATGTGTTTGGCGAGGTCATGGCACTTGGAGAGGTGGAGCCTTGCTGGAGGAAGGCAGTCACAAGGGGTGGCCTTGAGGTGGATGAGTCCCACCCTGCCTGCAGGAGGAGTCTGCCTTCGCAGCAAGCAGTCTGCAGCTCTCAGCCTCCAAGATGTCTGCAGTGACGTAGCCTCCTCCAGCTTTGCTGCTCCACCATGAGATACAGTATCTCTCCTCTGGAACCATAAGCTGAATAAACGTCCCTTTCTCCCTTAAGTTGCTTGACTTTGGGTGCTCTCTCGTAGCAATAGTTAAGAGTAACCGTTATAGGCCAGTTCCTGGTAGAATCCTTGTTTCCCTCAGAAAAGTTGCGTCTCCATTCTCTCTCAGAACTGCTATTCTTCAAGCTTCCTCAATAGACAGTTAAATTTTGCTTTTAGCATTTAATAGCTTTTCTAGCCCAAAGCATCAACCTCTTCCACACTAAACAGCCACACTAAACAGCTCTGAAGGCCTAAGAACCACATGATCAAGTCCGTCATAGTAATGAGCTCGCTTCTTGGTTTCTTTTTCTGTTGCTGTGATAAAATACTCTGGCAAAAGCAACTTAGAAAAGGTCTGTCTCTGTCTCTGTCTGTCTGTCTTTGTCTCTCTCCTTTCTCATCTGTCTCACTCACAATTCAAAAGTGTACATGGTCCATCATTGTGGGGATGTTGAGTGTCAAGGTGGTAGGAACCTGAAACAACTAGTTACATCACAATCACACCACAGTCAGAGAGAAGAAGGGTGGGGAATGTCTGTTGGCCGCTCATTTTCTCCTTTTTATGCGATCTGAAGCCCAGGGAATGGTGCTGGCGACTTTAAGCTGTGTCTTTCCACTTTAATGAACCCAATTAAGATGATTCTTCACAGGCACAGCGAGGGACCGAGGGATTCTGATTCTGTCAAGTTGACAGTGCTGACTAACCATCATGCAGTTCTTCTGGGAGGCTAGAGAACTTGAGAGTGTTTGGGTAAGATCACAATCTCAGGACTTAGCCTCCGGTTCTGAGATTAGCAAAGCAGTGAGAAGTGTTCTAAAGAGGCACAGGAAAGAATTGTTTATAAACCAGTGCCAGCCTTACGTCCCACACAAGCCATGGGCCCAAGTTTAAAATCAGTGAGCAAAACAAGTTGTAGCTGTGTGTATTTATTTTCTCACATCGGAAGTTCTGAAGACTGATGAGTGATCAGCTGCATTTCTTTTAATACTTTGTAATTTTAAAAAATATTTTATTTATTTCGTGTGTGTGTGTGTGTGTGTGTGTGTGTGTGTGTGTGTGTGTGTGTCAGAGGGCACTGTGTGTCCCTGTGGAGGACCAAAAGTGACTTCAGGAATCATCTACCTCCTTCTTTCTTTGCTCTGGAATTTCCCAGGCTCCGCCCACCAGGACCAGAACTGTGGGCCGCTGCCGCATTTCCGCCTGGTGTTTTTACATGGGACCTGGGATCCAAACTCAGGACCTTCTGCTTGAGAGGCAGAGTCTTAACCCCTGAGCCATCTCTCCAGCCCAATACTTTGTAATTATTATTTTTTAAATTACAGCTTTGTTTATAGGGTGCGGTGGAAGGCAGAGCTAGGTCTGAATCTGTCACTTTAATGGTAGTAGATGATGCGAGCGTTGGTTGGGCCTCTCCAGGAAAGCATGAGGGTAAAGTGCAGGAAGGCACAGTTGCGGAGCTCCTGGTGCCTGCGGTTACATGGAACGACCTTGCAGGCAACACTGGACCTTCCTCTTTGTGTCACAGCAGGAAAACAAGTGGGTGAATGGATGCAGCTGCTGACAGGCTTTGAAGAGTAGTGCGGAACAGGCAATGCGACCTTGGAACAAGTGAAGATACAGGCGTTGACAAGTATCTTGACCTCAGGCCTTTCCTTGAGTCTAAAGGGGTCAGCAGGAGGAGTGTTAGAGAACTCAGGAGGGGCATCTGTTTGTGGGTGGTTCTGGGAATGGAGCATAAAGTCTTGTTCCTGCTAGACAATCACTGCCAATGAGCCACACCCAACCCCAGCAGAGTTCTGTGACAGAAAAGGGAAAAAGAGAAAAGAAACTATTTCCTTACCTGAATGCTTCCTTTCTCTTTTTCCCTTTTCTAATCTTGCTATCTGTCAAACTCCCTGTCGTTGGGATCCGGGGCCTGCACATGACATCATTTTAATGTTTTCATTTGTATGGTAAGGATTGGCACCTCCAGTCTTTGGAGGTAAGTGGAAAGCTTGCTCAGTGTAACGTCGGGGTTTTTTCAGTTCCAAGTGTTTTGCTGTGTGAGAGAACTTGCCCTCCTGTCCTTGCTGCCCATGCCTGCCCATCACAGACTGCTGAGCTTGTCTCTTGCCTTTCTTTAGGTAGTAACAGTGAAAGGAAAACTTCCCACATCCTGAGGAGCAGTGATACTAACCAGGCCTTTTTTAGTACAAAGGGCCAATTCAGGAAAAATAGATGTATTTATATGCTACAACTTTTTCCTATTCCAAAAGAAAATAATTTTACTGAGGCCCTAGGGGGAACCATTGAGCTTTTATAACTTAAATAATTTCTTTATTAAATAAAGATGGTTACTCGGAAAATCAGCATTGTTTTTAGTGCTAAAATATCAATGCTAAACATGTTCAGGAATTAGCAACAGGAATGCGTGAAGCTTCTTGTTTCTTTGTTAATTTTTCAATTTTTTTTTTTTTTTGAGACAGGGCTCCCTTTAGCTTAGATTGGCCTTCAGTTCACTGTGTAGCTCCAGCTGGCCTTAAACGCATCCCAGCTCCTTAAGCTAATTTCTGTGGCATTTTATGTGTGTTCTCGTGCTGCCAGTGTCAGTATGAGTTGTCCTTTGCAAAGAGAAAGTGAAGGATAGAGACACAACTACGCGCCTGAGCTCACACAGTGGAGAGCAGTGAAGCTGGAAGTCAAATTAGTTCTGTTCGGGCAGCATTTTCCAAGTTGGCCACACGCCAGCCGCAGGGGAGGCCTGGGAAGGCCATGATGAATAGGTTGGCTTCTGCCTTTTGTAGTCCTGGCTCTTTCTCCATTTGAAACAGCAGTTAATAGGTCTGGAATTTATTTTGGTCAATGATTAAAAGTGAAAGTCTAGATAGCCTTTTATTTTTGACTTACTAAACAGTTGTGTGATTTCTAGGCCTACTTGATCGCATGTTATATTTTTACTCACAACTACATTCTGACCTATTGCTTTGCTATTGGTCAGTACTAGTTTAATACTATATTTAATACCATCATTTATTTATAATTAATACTGTTATTTCATAAAATGCTTAATACACTCTCCAAATGCTTTGATTAAAGTCTGAAGGCAGTATCCATATAGACTGAATGGCGTAAAGAAACGTTGAATCTGGTCTGGTACTATATACTGGAAATCTCAGCACCTGGAATACAGAGGCAGGAGTCAAAGGACAACCTGGGCTACATAGTGAGTTCTAGGCCAGCCTAGGTGACAAAATCAGAACCTGCCTCAGAAAATTACGTAAAAATATCTTCATGATACTTTGCGGTGAGTGGCCTGAGGGTACTGGGTAAGAAGAGAGGCACTCTAAGAGGAGGCGGAGCATTGGCTGTCCCTCCCGCATGTGCTCTCTCCCTGTTTTCCCTCGTGCACATCTAGCTACCTTGGAGAGTTTCTTCTGTGCCTTCTCTCCTTTCCCATTATCTCTGCTGTGCACAGATGGAAAGATTGCATTTGAATTTATAGCCCATTTACTAGAAAGGAGGCCTGGTGCTGCGCATGCCCGGAAAGCAGCAGGTTACTCGTCATCGCTGAAACATTGTCAGCTAGTCTTCTCTGCCGGGCTGGGAAGAGCCAGGCTTCCGGGCTTCCAGACCCACTTTTTGGTAGTGAGGACGCATTTATTTTCTTTGGGCCTCTACTTCTACATTTGCCTTATAGGACTGGTAGTGTATGTGAGAGGCTCTAAAAGTGGCTTGAGGTGTTTTCCTCTCATAACTCTACAAGACCCTTTCAGTGACTGTGAAGTCAAAACGATTTGTATTAATAAAGCTAAGGTAGCATTTTTGCTTCTTTTTTGTACTTTTGTTTTCTTTTTGCATGAGGTTTTCAAACATTATATTAAATATAATATAGCAAAGGTTTGCAAAGGTTTTCATAAGAAATTATAAGAGACCAAATACAGAACTGGATACAAGACTCCTGCTGTCCTCCATACCAGACAGCAAAGGGATTTATAAGTGTAAAACATGACAGTCTTTCAATTAAAAATTTTTTTTGAAAAATAGTGATTTTTTCATAAAATGGTTATTTATATAATCATATCTTGGGGTTACTTATTTTTAAATGAATACGTATTTTAAAGATTTAAGACTTAATTTTTAACAGTAAATATAGGTTCATATAATTCATATAAATTATTAGGAGTGCAAAAGAAGTTGTAAAGTTAAAAAGTTTGAAAACCAGAGTTTTCAATGAACATTCTTAAAGTGCTTAGAAGAATATTGGCTTGCAGCAATGAGCCAGGACATCATAACACAGAACAATATTAGCCACTGTTTTTATCCCATTTCATATTCTTCAAGTAAGTCCAGGCTCAATTTTCCCCTATTTAATCTGAGTAAATAAGTAATAAAATAATAATAAGACCTTCAACGAACTGTTTACTTATTTCTATGTTGGTGGTTTTGGTTTTCAAGTTCTAAAGCATTTTATTTTTATTTCCCCTTTCTTTGTTAAATAGTTTTTGAAACCTAGCTCCTGAAAAACATTGAGCAGGTTTTTAATATCACTAACTAGAGACATTTTGATTTTATCTCATACAAAGCATAGGCCACAATGAATTTTAACTTCCATGTAGTTTCCTAGGTTGTGTTTAGAAACCAGCTAATAATATTACAAGTTAAATATTTGATAAGACTGGTTGAAAAGAAGCACATGTGAAGTGGGACAGGAGGAAGAATGGGAATGAATGGGTAATAAAGGATTGAAAACACATATATTCATGGATTTATGTATGAAAGTGTCAAGGAATTAAAAATCTTTTAAAATTTGCTTAGATGATGTATTATATGCATATGGGAGAATATTCTAAAGGGACAAAGACTGTTTCATAAGTGAATCTCTCCATTGCTAACTCCTAGCCATCAGTATTTTCTTTTTTAAAGCTAGATTTTTTACAAAGATCTCTGATTTTTCTAGAGATAGTTCATTCAAGTATGGATATGTGTGTACATATGTGTGAGATAAACATGTGTAATGTTACTATTGTAATATATAAATAATGTAAAAATGATTATATTAACTACTGTAAACATGCAGTTTAGTGGCATTAATTTCCATCGTTCCAGCTGAAATTCTGTACCAATTTAACAAATACTCATCTATTCTTCCCCCGACTCCTGGCCAAGTACCATTCTATTGACTGTGTAGGTATATTGAATAAGTGGAATTGTATATTATCCTTTTGTGTTTGGTTGATTTTGTTTCATACAATGTCTTCTATGTCCATCCATATGGTAGAAGGTATTAGAATACCATTCTTCTGAACAATGAATGTTCTGTTGTCGTATATACCACAGTTTATTTATTAATTTCTGGGCATTGGATTGTTCTTACCTTTTGATTGTTGTGAGTAATGCTGCTATGAAGTACAAATATCTGTTTGGGTTCCTGCTTTTAATTCTTTTGGAAATATATTCTAAAGTGATTGTTGGACTATATGGTGGGTCTATGATTGAGTTATAGTGGGCGACATGTGTATGTGTGCACATGACCAACACAGGAAGGTATGAACGTCAGACGACAGCTCTTGAAAGTACAGCGATCGAATGCGAGTCGTCAGGCTTGTACATCAAGTGTTTTTACCCGCTGAGCCTTCTTGCCAGCCACTGTGATGGATTTTTTAGAAGAATCACCATATTGTTTTTCACAGTGACTGGATTCTTGTTCCAATTTCTCTACATAGTTGTCAGTATTTATTTATTTATATTTTGTGTTCAAAGTAGCTCACTGAGGACTTGTTTGCATTCCCCTAGAGATTAGTACTATCCAGCATCTTTTCCTGTGCTTACTGCCCATTTATATAGTCTTTGAAGGATCATCACTTTTGTCTTGCTTATTTTTTTTTTTTTTTATTCGATTGTGTGTGTGTGTGTGTGTGTGTGTGTGTAGAACCACTGGCGAATTCGGGAACCACCATGGACTGCCTCCACCTCCTCGTTTACTCTGCCCTGGGATTCACAGGCTCCGCTCTACCAGGACCAGAAACACAGGCCGCCCCCACTTCTGCCCGGCATCTATAGGTGGGGTCTAGGATCCAAACTCAGGACCTTCTGCCTGCAAGGCAGAGGCTTAACCCCTGAGCCACCTCTCCAGCCCCTGTCTTGCTTATTTTTAAATGGCTTTTTGGGTTGTTTTTGAGTTGTAGGATGTATGTATGTTTTTATTACAAGTGGTAAGGTGTTATATAAAACCTATACCCTACTTTGTCCCTATCAATATATCTTAGTAATTTTTATTACATATGAATTTTTTATATAATTGTTAGATAATTTATAATATATTGAAATAAGTTTCCATTAATTGATATTTAAATTGTGTTTAGCATTTTGCTTTAATAATCTATGCTATAGATGCTATCTTGTTATGTATGTTACTTGGAATTGTGAATTTAATTTTTGGAAACAGTCATTAAAGTAAATCTTTGCTGTTGTTCGTTTTGGTTTATCTTGCTAGGAATTGAACCAGTGGCTCTCCATAGAGTGCACCCACACAGACACACACAGATACACACACACACACACACACACACACACACACTCAAACACACACCTTATTGAGCAGGGCTTAGTGGCTCCCACTTGTAACCCCAGCACTTGTGAGGCAGAGACATTAGGATCAGGAATTCAAAGTCTTCTTCATATAAGTTCTAGACCAGCATGGGCTTAGAACTTTGATTTTAAATTTTTTTTCTTTCTTTCATGATAAAAAGTGTTTGCTCTGCACCTTAATATTTTACACTTGAATGAACCTTATAAATTTACATCACTTTAATAGTTCCAAGCGAGAGAACAACATAACAGGATTAGAGGAAAGAAAAGAAAAGAGCTCACAGACTCCAGACATGGGGAGGAGCAAGGGAGCCAATGATGGTTGGCAGGTTTTTATGGTATGTATAGGGTTAGGCTCAGGTAAAGTGGCTTTTCCTCATTGGTTAGCTCCAGTTTCTGCAAACCCGATTGGAGCTTTTTGTTCCTCTACATCTCATTGGTTTGTTCATATTGGGCCCAGCCCAGTTGATCTTGTGACCAACTTTGTGGTCTAGCTATTTGTTTTGAGGAATTTAAGCTTATCTGCAACGGAGACCCCATCTCCACATCCTTTCATGAATTTAGGGTTAAGGAAAGTTGGTGACCTTATCTCCAGTTCCTCCAGATTAATATGAAATGTGTTCTTTCATGATAATCCCTGCAGGGGGGGATGACCTTCGAAGACCTTCCAGCATGGTTGCTCTAAAACTGCCTAATTATCTATAGCAAAGCTCATTTAAAAAAATGTTTATGGGGCTGGAGAGGTGGCTCAGGGGTTAAGCCTCTGCCTTGCAGGCGGAAGGTCCTGAGTTTGGATCCTAGACCCCACGTATAGACGCCGGGCCGGCGTTTCTGGTCCTGGTAGGGCGGAGCCTGTGAATCCTGGGGCAGAGTAAACAAGGAGGAAGTGGAGGCGTCCATGGTGGTTCCCGAATTCATCCGTGGTTCTACACACACACAAACACACCACACACACACACACACACACACACACACACCGCACATACACACACACACACACACACACACACACACACACACACAATTGACTAAATAAGAAATAATAAAAAAATTTTTAAAAATATTTTATTTATTTGAGAGAGTCAGATGGAGAGGAGGAAGGGAAGAAAGAAAGGGAGAAGAAAAAGAAGGGGAGAGGAGGGGAGAAAAGGGGAAGGAGAGAGGGAACAGATCACCCAGGCACTCAGCCCGGCACTTCAGTCTGGCAAACCTCATTCATGTGTAGGTGCCTCAGTGTCGGGGCCACCAACCAGCATGAACCCGAACTCGGGAAACAGAAGAGGGATCAGTAGGAATTAAAAACCAGGTGATTCAAACTTAGTCAAAGAGAGAACTCCGCCTGCGACTGTGTCAGAATATGCCAATGTAGCTCGAGGGAGAGGTTTAGGCCTGGTGCCCCCCACACTCAGTAGCATTCAAGGGTCCTAAAAAATGTGTCTTTCCTTTTCAGGCTTTGACTAAAAGCATAAATGACCTGTTTTTAGTATATTGAAGGTCATTGCAAAGAGTATGGGATCCTAGATACTCCTGTAAGCCGCGTGCCAGGTTTTGTAGATTGAAATGGTTAGTGGGATGACATTGTGACAGAAAAATAACATTGGAATTCAAACATTCTGTTCAGGATGCGTAACTTGATAAGAAAACCCTTTATTTGGTATATTTGGAGGCCATCCTGGGTTGACTCTGGATTGTAGAGATTCATCTGTACATATATCATCTGAAACAGGACGCATTTTGTTATATGTCTAGAAAAATGGGAGCCAAAGGCTCTGAGAATTGGTGGTGTCAGGGAGTGTAGTTCGTGGGGCCTCTGGGTAGCTAAGTCTGGAGCCTGTAGGTGTGTATCCTCGTTTCTGCTTCCTGCTGCCTCAAGCTGTTGTCTTTAGCACAGGAAGTAGAATGTGAGGTTCACTTGACTACTGGAAGGATCAATGTTTATGATAATACCTTCATGAGCTTTGAAAGATAGAAGTCACAAAACGTTACTGTGTACTCTAATGTCCCCGCAGGCTCCTGGGAAACCAATTCCCCTTCATGTTCTGGTCTTCGTGCTCACTTGCTTGCATGGAACCAAATTATTTTTAGTTTTTCTTAGTTAATGATGTTCATGGAAGGATCTGTTTAAGATAAGCAGTATAAGGAGTAACTTCTTACATGGACAGGCAGTAGCTGTGCGTGGTGGTGGAAGATAAGGACTTCCAGGTCAGCTACATAGAGTGTGAGGCTATAAGATCCGTGTGTGTGTGTGTGTGTGTGCGCGCGCGCGTGCATTTGCATGTGTGTGTGTTAGAGGGCAGGCACTGTGTATGCTTGTAGACTTTAAATCATCCTAGATTACTTAACCTCCTTATGGCTTGCTCTGGGGTTTCTCAGGCTGTGCCTTCCAGGGCCAGAAGTGCAGATGCTGACATTTCTGTCTGGAATTTTTATGTGAGATCTGGGATATGCTCTCAGGTCCTTTGCCTTCAGGCAAAGTTTTAATTCCTGAGTCACGTCTCCAGCCCTGAGACCTTTTTTTTTTTAAAAGCAAAACAAACAAGCAAACAAACAAATAAATAAACATACAAAGCCCAGGGAGAGGGGACTAGGAAAATGGCGGAGTAAGTAAAGTGTGTAAGCAGGAGGACCCGGGTGAATCTCCATAGCCACATGAAAGCTGTGGTGTCCATCTATAACCCTAGGACTTCCTAGGACCTAGGAGGAGGGAACAGAGACGGGCTGATTCCCGGGGCTTGCACTAACCACCCAGTCTAGCTAAAATGGTGGGCTCCAGGTTCTGTAAGATGCCTTTCCTCAGAAAAATAGTGTGGAGATGATAGAGGTGAGAATGTCCTCAAACAACACATATGCGCTGTTCACACACAGATACAGATCCCCCCCCAAAAAAACCAACTCATCAGAGTGGCACTCAAGCTTCGCAGGCGTTGAGATCACATGTGTTGCCATGGAAAGGAAAGAAGAGCTCTAGGATTCTGAGTCGCTCTGGAGGCTGCATATCGGCTCTGACATGCTAGAGACTCTGCTGTTCTGCTTCTCGAAAATTCTTCTTCCTACTTTGCTCCAGACTAATCTCTACTGTGTGTCTCTGCCCCTGTGTCTATTTGTTCCTGGCTTCTGAGGCCTATGATGTCACTTCCTGCCTTCTCTCCATGTGCTGTTCTTCTGTCTGCATTTTTCTGTCTTGCTTTGAAAGCCCCAAGGAGGAAAGCAAAGTCTGCTTCGGTCACTTGTTACTACGGAGGCCTTTGTTGGGCAGACCTCACGCCAGACAACTTCAGAGGCTTCTCCTGCAGGGCTTTAGAGATTCCACTCCGGGATTAAGTAGGAACCTCTGGTTCAAGCAGCTGTGCCTAGGAAGGCAGATCAAATAGCACACAGCGTCATCTATGTAGTAAGCCCCACTCGGAAGGAGCTGCGGATTGACAGAGGCCTTACTGCTTGCCTGATAATGTTACCCCCAAATCCTGGTGAGGTGGTGGGAGCCCAGCAGGCCATTCCAGTTTCATTTCTAGGCAGCAGCTGGCTCTGTGGGGTGAGCTCACTGGCTTCCCATCACTCCCTTCCGTGGTGGTGCCAGCCCTTCCTTCCTAGTAGATGCTGCGATGGAGGAGTCTCAGTCTGATTCCTCTTCATCTGGGCAAACACACTCAGCTCCCAGACTCCCTCAGATATGGCGGAGGGTTTTGTCCAGCCAGACTGTGTAACTGGGTGAAGGTGGTGTGTGTGTGTGTGTGTGTGTGTGTGTGCGTGTATGTGT
This sequence comes from Typhlomys cinereus, assembly GCA_023101885.1. NCBI lineage: Eukaryota > Metazoa > Chordata > Mammalia > Rodentia > Platacanthomyidae > Typhlomys > Typhlomys cinereus. The sequence goes on along the minus strand of JALPQD010000112.1, from coordinate 4,280,408 downwards.
GTGTGTGTGCGTGTATGTGTGTGTGTGTGTGTGCGTGTATGTGTGTGTGTGTGTGTGTGTGTGTGTGTGTGTGTGTGTGTGTGTGTGTGTGTGTCAAAGGGCACTGTGTTGTCCCTTGGAGAACCAAGGGTGACTTTGAGAATCATCCTGAATTGCTTCTACCTCCTTTTTACTTTGCTCTGGGATTTCCCAGGCTCTGCCCACCTGGGCTTGAAGTGCGGGCTGCTGCTGTTTTCTGCCTGGCCTTTTTACATGGTGAAATAGGATAAATATTAATAAAAGCCTATACTATAGAAAGCCTGTCTTAGTCCCTCTCCCTGGGACTTAGATAAGAGGCTGCTGTGAGAAAGCTCACAAAGGATAAAAGTCCAAGGCTTTTGCCCTCCACAAACATTAGTTCTTCTGGCATCTGATCACCTCAGTATCCGGTCCTGCTTTCCTCCCTTAGCAAATAGAGTAGCTAGCGATCGGGAGACTGTCACATTCCTTAGGTAGATCATTGACAAAACAGCCCTCCCTTCCCTTTTTCCTTCTGTTTAAGCAACATGTGTATATAATGTATATAATCCATCTTTTGGCACTTCTGGCTCATGGCTTTTGACCAGAGAGCGGGTCCTCTAGAGTATTAAAAATCGACTTTTTCATTGGTATTTGTGTCTGGATCTTCTGTTCCTGACAAGCAGTCACCCCATAGCAATGGGACCTGGCATCCGAACTGAAGACCTTCTGCTTGGGAGGCAGAGTCTTAACCCCTGAACCATCTCTCCAGCCCCTGGTTGGTTCTTGATTTTTTTTTTTTTTTTTAAAGAGAGCCAATCACTGATGATAAAACTCCTCCCGAATTCCAGTTTGTATTTAACATAAGCCACCTCTGTGACATCGTGTTTGACCACTGGGGGTTAGAGTTATAACAGTGACTATGATCTTCACATAGTAACATATTGAATTGCTTCACAGGAACCCAGGAAAATATTTGAGCCTCAGGTATGGGATGAGTTTTGTCCCTGGCTTGCAGTCAGCTAGTAGAAGGTCCGTGGGGTGGGGGGAGAGGGGATGTAGGAAAGCCATGTCATCTTGCTCTGTCAGTCACCCATGACACAAAGATTGTCTCCTTTTAAGATTCTTCCACAGTCACATGCTGTGAATGTCAGATACATTTCATGGTGGCATAAGAAATCTCAGGAGTTGAAAAACTTGGCCCCAGATTTATTTAGAGAAGAAAGATAGGGATCAGTAAAAAACTAGGGGTACCAGTGGAACTCAGGGTTCCAGATATTCCAGTTGGAGGGAGGGACAGGAGCTCTGTGCATGTCACTTCATTCGGTAAGGAAGACATCTCCATCTGCTCTTTACCTGGGTAGGTGAGGGAGTGAGGCCTGGTGGTGCGGTTCATGTGCTGTCAGAGGAGATGGAGGTGACCTGCAGCATGGGAATTCATCGTTTTTGTCTGAAGAAATTATAAATAAGCATTTATCGGTGTTGCTCTGATAGGTGCAGCAATGATGCAGGTTACAAGTCAGGCCGTAAATGCTGTAATTCAAGTAAACTTGTAGCTAATTTAAAGACAGACCAGCCGTACTAATATCCACCCAGTTTCTTTCTGTCTCCGCCCCCTTACTGTATGTATGTATGTATATATATATATATATGTAGGTATTGAGAGCGGGACAATCCTTACTTGCCAGACCAGCATGTCTGGCCAAGTATACACAAGGATGCCAACTTTCTCAATCAGGTCTCTATTTTATTCACCTCTCTGGTACTAGTCCCACCTACCATGGGCTGGGCCTTCCCCATCCATTAGACAATCTCCTGCAGGTTTGCTTTGGGCTTAACTTAATTACTGTTTCTCTACAAATATGTTCAGAGTTCAAACCCTCAACTGTCAAGTTGATACCTGTGTCCAACTATGACATTTCTTGTGCTGGACCTTGTGTATGACAGGCAGGTGCTCTGACTGAGATATATCCTCAGTTCTGCATTCTTTGAATTACTGAGAAGTAACATTTAAATATGTATTTCTGAAAACTCATGGGTACGTTTTGGGGTGATCTCCAGCCTCCATGAAGAGCTTCCTTCTCATACCTCTGCTCACTTCACTCCAAGACCATATCTCTTTCCAATTGAAAGCTTATATTTCTTGTGTCTCTTCAGTTGAAAATCCTAGATACAAGCTCCGTCGGGGCTCTGGAAGACGCGCGGCTTTGTCCTTTATTTACATGCAGTGCCCTAACATTAGCCAAGAATGCATCTAGTTGGGTGGAGTTGTTAGGAAATTAACATATATAGGTAGGCAGGGTCCATTTGGGGAATGATTCTGTTTGCAGCCTAAGGAACTGGGTTGCAGACTAAACTGTAACGTAGAAAAGTGATAAGACAAGTAGGACCTTTAAGAAGCTTCTGGTCCTGGTAGGACGGAGCCTGTGAATCCCGGGGCAGAAGGAGGTGGAGGCGAGGCGGCCATGGTGGTTCCCAAATTCGTCCGTGGTTCTACACACACAGACACACACACCCGCGCGCACATACACACGCACATGCGCACAGTTGAATAAATAATAATAAAAAAATTAAAAAAAAAAAAAAAAGAAAAAGACCTCGGCTGTTGGATGGTGGGTTGCCTGGTGTTTTAGGAGCGGTGGTCCTGATGCTTGCTGCGCATGAGAATTAGCCGAGGTGCCCCTGCTCACTGCCCCCTCTCCCACCCAGTGGCAAAACCAGCAAGGGACTCACATGGGACTCGAAGGACAGACTGTGACCCTGGAATCTCCAGGGGTGGCATAAACACAAATGTGGGTTTTACACTGCTCGGACAACTCTGATCGCATGTTTCAGGGAGAAAGCTGCACAGCTGTGTCTGCAGAGTGACTTACAGAAGAGTCTAGAACTGTGTGGGAAGGAGCATGGAGCCCATTCAGTGGTAGGACACTAGGACACTGCTGTGATGCACGACGGCCTGGGTGTCATCCTCAGCACTGGGGGAAAACAGGCAGCGTGGAGCGGACACTTAGCTGGCCAGCTTGACCTGACCTTGCACTTCCTTACACCCACGCCTGCAAGCTGGCAGTGACCACAGGCAGGGCCAGAGGAAGGGCCATGGCCAAGGACACAGACTTCTTTGCAAAGGGTTATTAAAAAGTAAACTACTGGCAGAGCTTTTTCCTCCTCCCCTCCTTCTGTTTCCTTCCTTCCTTCCTTCCTTCCTTCCTTCCTTCCTTCCTTCCTTCCTTCCTTCCTTCCTTCCTTCCTTCCTTCCTTCCTTCCTCCTCCCTCCCTCCCTCCCTCCCTCCCTCCCTTCCCTCCCTTCCCTCCTTCCCTCCCTCCCTCCCTCCTTCCTTCCCTCCCTCCTTCCCTTCCTTCTTTCCTTCCTTCCTTCCTTCCTTCCTTTCCTTTAATTCTTTTTAATTTAATGTTGCATACATGCATATAGTGACTTTGTATTTTCAACCGTTAGTCCCTAAATCTCATCCCCCCTCCTTTTTCCCTTACAGTCCTTCCTCTCCCCTGCCAGAATCCCTCTATTTTCAAATCTTTTTGCTTGTGCAGCCCACCGTTTCATTTAGTCTGTGACGATGTACACCCGACCAGATTCATGCTCCGGGAAGCATCCTAGACGAGTGGATCTACCATTAGGAAATCATCCTCCTTTACTTCACTGTCATCATTAGTCACCAGTTGTCTCTCAGAGAGGCGTGGAGCTTCTTGAGATCTTTCCAATGTCATGGTTAAGTGTTGATAAGATGTTCCCGTGCAGTAGACTTATCTGTCATGAAATCTTGTACATCATGACTATGTCATGTCCAGGAGATAGTGTCTGATCTATCACCTTCCCATTTCAGGCTTTTATAGTCTTGCCGGTCTCTCTTCAGCTGTCCCTGAGCCTTGAAGTAGGGGTGGATGAGGCTTATATGTCCTGTTTAGGGATAAGAAGTCTTCAGACACTTATTTTCTGCACTTTGGCAAGTTGTGCTTTTCAGTAATAAACACCTGTTGTGGAAGAAGGCTTCTAGGTTGAGTGTTGAGTGCTCTTCCAATCTATGGGTATAATAATGGGTATTAATAAACAGTTTGGTGCACTGTCTTCCTAACTAAGCATTCATAGTCTATTGCTCTTTCCTTGTGACCTATTTCCTTTCCTTTAATAGATTCTTGTTTTAGTTTACAGTAACAGGAATGTGTTCCATGATGACAAGCAGGCCTTAAATCCAACCAGAAAGCTGTTGGTGGTCTTCCTGATACTCACGCCACTATTACACTGACAGTTACCTGTTACCATGGTGATTATTGTTGTAACTTGCAGATCTCACAGGTCAATGAGACCTTCGATTGTTCTTCTCCCCCAGTAGTTTCTGCAGTGCTCTCTGGTGCTGTGCAAGCTATCCATCAAGGAGGAAGCTCCCGAACTAGTTCCTGCTGGTGTTTTTTGTCCAAGTCTTATGATCCATATGTGTTGAATCTTCAGTAATAGGATTTTACTGTCAGTTTTTGGAGGGCAACCAAGAGCGATGGCAAAAGTCTACCCTACTTTTCTTTCTATTAAACTTAAAGAATAGAACTGAGGTTGGGGGTTGGCTCAGTGGATGAAGTACTTGTCCTATAAGAGAGAGGACCAGAATTCAGGTCTCCAGACCCACAGGCAGGTGTGGCAGATGCAAGCCTGCAGGGGGCAGGGACAGGGAATCCCGGGCAAGCTGATTGTCAAGTTCTGGAATCAACTGAAAAGACTACAGCTTAATAATAAAAGTGGGGAGTGATTGAAGAAGACACCTGATATTGGCTTCAGACTGCTGTGTGCACATGCATATATGAGCATATGTGCTCACTTGCACACGTGTCCACATGTGCAAACGTGAATACACACATATACATATTCCACACATATACATCCCCAAAAAGGGAAAAAATAGAGTCCTAATATTACTTAATTTCTCTCAGAAAATGAGAAAAGAAGGAAAACTTTCAGATTGTTTTTCTAAAATGAACATCATGTTGACACCAAAAAAATAGATTGCATAAAAAACTATAGAACAATTTTCTTATGAATATTTATACAAAATTATAAATAAAAGTGACAAAATGAAATAGTACCTTAAGATAAACTGGAGTTCTTTCCAGAAATATAAAATAGTTATGTTGGAAGTTTATTAATGTAATACATCATGTTAATACAGCTGAGAAGAAAAATCACAGGATTTTCTTTATAGTTAAGAGATATTGATAGAATTCAATACATATGAATAGTTTTTAAACCTCAGTAAAGTAGATATTGAGGAAATACTTTAGCCCCAAATTGAGATTCTTACTTAATGAGAACTAGAAATGCATAAATAGCATAAAATTAGGATGATAAGGATGTCTAGATTTGTCACTGTAATTTAGCATTAACTACAGTCATGAGCCAATGCAGTTGGACAAGTGATAGCATAGATTTAAATACTGAACATGACAGAAAAGACAGGAGAAAGAAAAACTGTATTTGCAGACATGTGACCAAATATCTTGAAAACCCAACAGAATCAATGGGAAAAAATTAGTACAAAAAATTTAAAAACTAAAAGGAAATAAAATTAACATGTAGAAGGTAGCTTTTCCCATACAAAATTCCCAGTTAGATGATATTAATGTAAGAATGACAAACTTGGTTTCTCATTACAACAAAAATCCTAAAATTTGTAGACAAAAAAATGTAAGAAATATAGAAATACTAACTTAGGAAAACATGAACGATACAAAAGTAGAGCAGACTGAAAGAAACCAAGTCTTTTAGACAGGACAATTTGAAATAGTAAAGATGTTAATTCATCCAAAGTTAACATACACTGAACACAAATGAAAGCATTTTGTGGAATTTGCCAAGGAAATCTTAATGCACATATGAAAAAATAAGGAAACAAGAATAACCAAGAAAACTGACTGACAGAGAAGAGCAAGGAGGTCCATTTAGCTCTATTTGCTATCAATATTGTAAGGGCAGGAGCCATAGCTTTGTGGTAGAGCTCGCCTAGCATATGTATATACCCAGCACAGGGAAAACAAAAGACGGAAGCTGGCGTAAGGATTCTCACCTGTAATCCAGCACACTGGAGACTGAGACGGGAGGATCCTAAGTTTAAAACCAGCCCAGGACAGTGGTAAAACCCAGTCACTAAACAAACAAAAATTTGCAAATATTCTGGTTAGAGGAGTGTGGCATAATAGATGTGTGACAGAATAGAAGATCCATATATCAACTTAAATTCATAGAGAAAGTAAATGCAGGGTATCTCTAGAATGTGACTTAAGGAAAATGTAAAATTGGATTTGTGCTTCATCCTGAATACCATAGTAAGTCTTTATGCAATAGATATCTGGACGTAAGACATGAATGACATTTTAGAAATACTAAAAATATGGATGACTGGTGATGGGAAGATGGCTCAGTGGGTCAAGTCACTGGCGTACGAACAGAAGGACCTGAGTTTGAATCTCTAAAACCTATGTAAATATCAGGTGTGGTACTATACACTTGTGATCCCAGGGCTTCCTCCATCTGCACCCCTGTACCCAAGAACTATCCTCTTTCTAATTCTATTCTTTCTACCTTCTCCACACTCTGGTAACCTCTGTTCTGTTCTCTTCAGAGATATTTATTGTGTTCCTATTATGATGAGCTGCTTCTTGGTGTAGGGATAGTCCACACTCCACTTTTATTAAACTTTATATTTTACTTTATTTTTTAGAGGATTAAGGTAGATCTTATTAGAGGAAAGAAAGAATGGAACTCATGGACTCCAGATGTGGAGTGCCATGAGGGGCAGGCGCCCTGAACTCAATTTTAGAGGCAATAGTAGATACCAGATACAGACAGAAGCAAGGTTAAATATCATTTCCGATGATAAGTACTGTAAGAGGGGATGCGATAGAAATCTGCTGTCAAGAAAATAAAGTAGGCTGACATTAGACGGAAGTGGTAGCTAGGCAGGATGGAGCAGTCTGTCTGTTAGAATCAAAGGAAGCTTCTCTGGCCTTGAGTGAAGATCCTTAAGATCAGCGGGAGCCGGGGATGCTGCCTGGTGGAGCACACAAGACCCCCGGGTTGAGCTTAGTGTCCCCTGGCTCGGGGGTGGAGAGCCTGCTCAGCATGTTCAATATTTAGCACCAAAAAGGGAGTCGTCTAATATGAGAGTTGGGACATGCAAATGTAAAGGTCCGTCCTATGAGGGGACCTAATGGGATCAACACGTCAGAGAAAAGGGAGGACGGAGCAGCCAGCCCTCGGTTAGAATGCGCCCAATCTAAAAGTCGATGCGCTTGTGGTGACCATTGTAGTTGTGAAAAGTTCAGACAGTACCACGGGACATTCTGTGGGGTTCCGGCAAGCACAGGTGTTACATGATGTGATTTTTATGGTAGAAAGCTCACAGGGGCCTCTGTGAGGAGGGTGTGGGGGAGTGTTGGCTGGCGACAGCGACGATAGCAGAGGCAGAATGTCAGTGCGTGGAGGTGGCCCCAGCCAGGGGAATGGCAGCCACCAAGCATGGTGGCAGCGGGCACAAGAAACTACTATGATGGCTCGGAAGTCTTTGAAATTGACACCTGGTATTTATGGGACACACATGGTAATTCTGCACATGTGTGCAATATGATGATCAAATCAGAGTGATTAATAGTTTCATTGTCTTAAGCATCTTTTCTTTGAGTCTTGGAACTCACTTCTTCTAGATCTTCATAAACTATGTAATAGATTCTTACAAACTAGCCCCTCTGCTGCTCCTTACGTTAATACCCAATTTCCTTGTCCTTTGATATCTTCTTTTGAGAAATGTCTATTCATCTCATTTACTTTTTCAAAAAATATTTTTGTTATTTGAATTCATTATAGCTTTTAGATAGTAATCCCTTTTCAGATGTGTAGCTTACAAAAATTTTCTCCTATCTGTGGGCTGTTTATCTGTTGTGGTTTTCCATTCAGAAACTTCTTAGCTTGATATAATCCCATTTACTTATTATTGTTTTATAATATTTTAATACGGGGGGGAACATATCGAGCATTTGGAGGTCAGAGGACAGCTTCTAGAAGTCAGTTCTCTCTACCACGTGGACGAAAACTCAAACTCGGGTTGCCACATTTGCGTGCAGACGTCTTGGGTTTGCTCTCCCATCCTGCCGCCGCTGCTGCTGCACATTCAGGGTCTTAACAAACAGAAATCGTTGCCTATGCTGATGTTCTGAAGTGTTTTCTCTTCGTGTCTTGAAGTCTTAATCGCTAGTTTTTCAAAATGTAGCTCTATGTATAGAGACTTCTTTAAAAAGGTAATTAAATTAAAAATGATGCGATTGGGTTCCTGATCCGGTCTGTTTTGTTTTATCCTGTAATGAGACTGGAACCCAAGGTCTTTGTGCATGGTGGGCAAATGATTGCCACTGACTTTTTTGGGTGGAAAAGGGAGGGAAGGAGACAGAGAGAGTGAGAGAGAGAGAGAGAGAGAGAGAGAAGAGAAAGAGAGAGAGAGAGAGAGAGAGGGAGAGAAAGAGAGATAGAGGGAGAGAGGTGTTTAGGGTAGGGTCTCTGCAAGTTAAACAGAGCCTCAGAGCCAAGCCTGTGGACTCCTTGATCTCAGCCTTCCAGCCTCCCAAGCTATGAGAAAATAAATTGCTGATCTTTTCCACCCAGTGGTGAGACCTTCTCACGGCATCCCTGGCAAACAGCACATTGATGAAAATGATGGTGAGGATTTCTTCGTGGCACTTGTCACTGACTAAAATTAGCTCCTACGTATTTTTGTCTGTGCCTTTTTAGGCTGGGTTGCAAGCTCTGCGGTTAGAACAGGCACATGTGTGTCTGATCTGCCACACTGGTCGCAGCGCCCGCAGATCCGAGAGTAGCTGTATCATTAGGGACTGATGGGGTCACTCAGCGATGTCCAGGATGTTACAGAGCTTTCTTGTGGTTACGTAGGAGACACAGATTGCTCACCTTGGGGCTGTGACCTCTAGCAGAGATACTGATAAGAAACAACATTGCAGCCTCTAGCAAGATCCCAATAAGAAATGACATTGCGACACTTTAGAACCAGAAGGCTTTTTTTTTTTTTTTTAAAGAATTTTCACTTGATTAGAGGGACCTTGGAAAGAGTAAGGTTTTGGAACAGAATAGTCCTGTGAAGTTTAGATTTGGCTCTTATTTTAGCTTCATTTATTCTTTGCTTCAAAGTTAAGTGGATCTGTGAAAAATGCTTTCATAGAAAACGAGGGCAGGGCCCTTCTGCCCCTGAGCAAACCAGGGCGGACTCCCTGCTCCTCAGGAGGTGACCTTCAATATCAATCAGGATGCAGCCGAGGGCCATGCAGAAACAGCAAAACTGAAAACAACAACAAACCATAATTCGGAACATCAGAGACCCTACATGAATCACCTGGAACCAGACGAGCCAAATCTCTCCCCATCCTAAAGCTCAGGGAAACTTGCAGAAGAGGAGGCGGCAAGATTGTAAGAGCCTAAAGACTAAAGATGGGGAGGACCAACGATGAGCAAGATACTCCACACAAGTTACGGCTGTAGTAGCTATAATCGGACTTTGCATGACCTGCACGGTGACTGACGTGTCCACAACCCCCCAGGGTCTAGCATGGATCACAGGCAGTGGGGTCCTTAGAGGCAAGTGAATAACAGTCATGGTGGTGGTCCCATGTTAGGTGTGAGCCCAGGAAGGGGCTCTGGGTTATGCCTCTGTGTCCTTATACCTCACTAGTGTGGAGGACTCAGAGGGAGGTTTGGATTCAGGCAAGGGGATGCTCCAGGGGATGGGGGGAGGGGAGGGAGGAGGCACTGGGAGAGGGGAAGGGAGGAAGGGGAGGGGAGGGGAGGAGGGGAAGAGTGCAGGTGTGTGTGTGTGTGTGTGTGTGTGTGTGTGTGTGTGTGTGTGTAGGAAGGGGGAGAACTGGGGTACCCCCCCTATGATTGGGGGGAAAAAAGAAAAAAAAAAGAAAATGAGGGCAGGGCCCCATTTTGTTCTCCACTCTACCGTAAATAGTAACAGGCATAGACTAAGCTTCAGTAAGGATTTGCTAAATTCTGCTTTGTTCCTAGAAATTTCCAAATCCTGTTAAACATCCTCTAATAATCCTCACACCAGCTATGTATAGAGAAGGTAAAAGATCTTGCATCAAATACCTTTAATCAGGTCTTCAGATTGGAGTGTTTTTGACCTTGACTGCCCTTAGTGGAAAATTCACATTCTAGTTCAGTGACACTTGCGCGCCACCTTGTGTTACCAGTGGAATACTACATGTGTTGAGTGCCAGCCGCCTAGATCACTTTGTGATGCAAATGTTCTGTATGATTAAATGATGGTGCCGCTATTAAGTCACTTATTATTGTGACTGGTTTGTTCTGAAATAGTTTTGTTCTATGAATGATAAAGTGCAGAAACAGCTTCTATTTCAAGGCTTTGGAGTTAACTTCTGTTTGTCAATATAAGGAATACTTTGATAGAAGATTAAAGTCTACATACTTTAAAATATTTGTATGAGAAATTTTGCATTCACTGTCTTAGTAAACCCTATAAAATGGACATGGAAATTTATTTGAAGTCACATGAAATTGATTTTAAAAGGAAATAATAGTTTAAAAGGAAGCGGGTTATTTAATTTCTATTTTATGTACTTGGCGTTATGCTCCTTGGTTGGTTCTAACTTCTGTAGCTGTTTAGATGACCTTGTGTCAGACTGTCTGGTGGTGGTCACAGTATTGGTGATGCGAAGGAGCCAGATCTTATGACTGAAACCAGCTCATCAGAGCTGTTTATGTGTCAGGGATTTTTCAAAATTCTTTAAAAACTAGCTGACACTAAAGATTACTTAAACTCAGTTAAACTGCATTTTAAAAAAAACCAAGGTGCTTGCTTCTACAGCATTTATCTATTTATTCACTTATGATGTATTTTGTTTATGGCATGACCGACCTTCACTATGTCCTGGATGGCCTGGACTCGCTATGTAGATGGGCTGGTCTTCAGTCCCCTGCCTCTGCATTCTGTGTGCTGGGATCATAGGTGGGGTCACAGCACCAGTATTAGAACTTTTAGATGTGGTCAGATGTGGTGGTCCAGCATTATAATCTTAGCATGTGTTAGGCCGAAGTAGGAGGATTGCAGCGAGTTAAAGACCAGCCTGTGCTACATAGCATAGCAAGTACTAGACCAGCCAGCGCTGCACAGCAAGACCCTGTCTCGAAAAAGCAAACATTTTAAAAACACTTTAACAATTTTAATGATAATAGTTTTATTAGGGTGGAGAGATGACTCTTGCTGAATAAGAATGAGGGCTTTAGTTTGTATTCGAGCAAATAAAAAAGCTCTTTAGCCAGCCCAGCCAGCCAGCCCGTGAACTCCAGTTCATTGAGAGACCGTGTCTCAAGAAATATGATATGACGTAACCAGGAAGACACTAGATATCAACCTCTGGTCTCCACGCACACATAGCAACATGCACACATGTGAACACACACACAAGTATTTTTATTGTGTTGCTGCTGCTGTTATTTTGGTCTTCTGAGACAGGGTCTTGCTCTATGATCGTCAGCTATGTAGACCAAGCTGGTTTGACTCTGTGCTGCTATTATGGCAGGTGCCACCACGCTTATTTAAATGGTTGCTTTAAAATAATGTCAATCAATTTACTTGCTCCAAAAATCTCACTTGCTAGAAATGGGTAATTTAACATCAGTATTTTATGTGATTTTGCCAGTTTCTTATTTTATTTATTTTTTCTCCACTTTCTAGCTCCTGTTTATGTCTCATTTTTCATACTTCTGAGCTACTGTGGTGCAGGGATGGAATTGTGGCCTGGGGCATAGATAGGTAAACCTTGTGACAGTGAGCTGTGCTCCTAGATACTTAACCTTCTTTCTCAGATTGCTGTTCTCTGTCTCCTGCAATTATATATATATTTCTTCTTGAGACAGGCTCTCATGTAACCTAGACTGACTCCAGCTTGCTCTGCGGTGGAGGATGACTTTGAACTGATTTTTGCCTCCTCCTCCCATGTGCTGGGATTACAGGTGTGCATCCCACGCAGGGGGAGGGGTCTTCATTTCCTCTAGTATTTACTACGTTTCCCTTAGGGTTCTCTGCTTTTTCCCAGGAGCCTCCATCTCCTTCTCAATATTATACGTGGTCTTCTCCTGGACCGTTCTGTCTTGTTTTTCCCTTTCTTCTTTTCTCCGCTCCGGGAGTCTTACCAGTCCTACGGCTGTGCTGCGAGTGGCGCGATTTCCTGCGCCATGGCCGGCTCCCAACTCATCCACCAGCCATCTGGAGCCCTCCAGGGCCCACCTGGCCCCTTCTGCTGCCTTCCCCTGTTCCTGGCATCAGCGGTGTGACGCGGGCGAGGCTCTGAGGATCAGGATCGTGTGGTCTTCTGTGTCTCCAGCCTTGGATTTGGGGACCCAGGAAAACAAGGGCGCCCTGCGTCATCTGTGCTTCTGCAAGAACAGACCCTTCCTCTCACCTCAAGGACTCAGAGACCCCCCCCCCCCCAGGGCTGAGATGACCCAGGTTCTCACACCTGGTCAGGAGGTACATTAAGAGGCCGTTTGAAATAAATTCACCTCACCCCATTACGTTATTAGCATTTAAACAGTTTCCCTCCTGGTTTGTACCACGTCTCAGCTTCCTGTACTGCCTTTACTGGCCTTACTGGTGGGCTGCTGTGTGAGGCCCAAGATCAGTCTGACCACTTGGCCTCGGAGAAAGACACAAACCAGTGCTCAGCCAGAGCCAGCCGCAACCAGTTCTTAGTGCACAGCAGAGATAGCAGCTCACAGCGTGTGTGTGCAGAGAAGAACCCACTCCACTCGTCCTTTCCATATGAATGTCTTTCATCTGCAGGGATGAAGACTCCGCCTTCACTTGATAAAACACTGTCCACACAATCCTGGGGACGAAAACAAGACCGAGTTTTAAACTTGAACACAATAGCTGCACCTATTTATGGGCTTAGAGTGTGATGTTCCATGAGCATTACATGTAATTGGTATGTTGGGCACTCAATCCCTCTCCAGAGCTGCTTTGCATGAAACTGTTCATAGTTGCCAGCTCTAGTTGCCGTGTTGTATTACAGAGCGTGACAGAGGTTGTTCCACCCGCACCAAGCCGGTTCAAGGAGTGTAAGTTCAGGGAGGAGCTAAGGGATGCGGTGCTGAGCTGACGCGCTTCTGATTTGCCTCTGTTCTCAAGGTCTGCGCGGGATGGAAGGAAGCATTGTCTAAAAAGAGAATTGTCCGTAGCCACATTTTTAAAACAACACTTGCTTTATTTCATTAAAATTTAAGTCAGAGACTTATTTCTGATATTCTTTGATCACAAATAGTCCAACATTGGAGAAAAGAAATCAGAAAAATCATGTTCACTTCTAAAAATGAATGCCATCTTTTTTTTTTAAGTTTTGTCTATTTTGTTTTTATTTTTAATTTATTTTCCCTAGTTCTACAAGCATATTGAGTTCTTATCCCTGCTTCCCTTCATTCTCCTCCCTCCTAAGTCTCTCTCTTCCGTTCATTAAACCATCCTACTCCCTCCCACCCTCCTACCTGTCTGCTTCTATGGACCCCGGGGTTCCTTATGGTTTGTCCTTATGGTTTCCTCCTGTTGGGGGTTCAGGCCTCTGGGGCATTCCAAGTGCCTCCCCTGAGCTGCTCCACGGATAGGGGTATTTTTCTTCATTCATCCAACTCTAGTTCCCAAGGTCTCACTGTGCGTTCTTATCTCTCTTGAGTTCCTCCATAATCTATGGGGGCTTGTTGGTATGTCAGTCATCATGCAGGTCTGATAAGGACAAGTCTCACTGCAGTGAGTTCCTGAGTGCAGGGCGCTTTTTTTTTTTTTTTTTTTAAAAAGAAGAGTTAAAAGGGCTGGAGAGATGGCTCAGGGGTTAAGACTGTCTCAAAAGTGATCCCAGGTCCCACATTTAAAAAGCCAGGTAGAAATGGCATCAACCCACACAACCGGTCTTGGTGGGCAGAGCCTGGGAAATCTCAGAGTGAAGCAAGAAAGAGGTAAAAGCAATCCAGGATGATTCCCAAAGTCACCTTAGGTCCTCCACAATGACACACAGTATCCTCTCTCTCTCTCTCTCTCTCTCTCTCTCTCTCACACACACACACACACACACACACGTAAATAAAAAAAGTTAAAGGAGTTAATATGCTTCACTTATGTCTAAAATATTTCAGTGTATCTAACTTGTCATTCTAGTATAATTGTCAACATTAAATACAAGTGAAGATTTTTATTCTTTTTATGTTGTTTTCGAAAACTGTGTGCATTTTTTCTTCTCACACGTTTCAAATGCTTAAGAGCCAGATATACACAGACCTAGACTTTTTCTCCAACCTCTCCAGTTTCATAATTCTCTCACGTAAGGGCTGTCAAGTCTCTCTGCTCCTTTCTGCCTTCTTCTGTTGTATAAGTTAACATTGTTTTAGTTCTTTCTTTTCTTTTTTTTTAAAGATTTTTAAAAAATTATTTATTCAATTGTGCATGTGAGTGTATGTGTGTGTGTGTTTATGTACAACCATGGGTGAATTCGGGAACCACCATGGACCACCTCCACCACCTCCTTGTTTACTCTGCCCCGGGGTTCACAGGCTCCGCCCTACCAGGATCAGAAACACAGGCTGCCCCCACTTCCGCCAGGAGTCTATACATGGGGTGTAGGATCTGAACTCAGGACCTTCCGCCTACAAGGCAGAGGCTTAACCCCTGAACCACCTCTCCAGCCCCTAGTTCTTTCTTTTCTAATATTGGTGTTTAAGCAGTTTTCTGATTCATATTAACCAGGCCTAGAGAGTGTTGTGGAGGGGAAAATCTGAATACTTATCAAATCATAAGTCTTGTCCCCGACTTATTAATCAATTGCTCTCAGGCATATAGCAGTCAGTCTCATGTCTCAATGGCATATTAGTTGCGATAGTGTTACCCAGTTGCATGGGATAACTTCTAGGGGCTTCAGGAGAAAACAGAATCTTTTAAAACATCTTTGGTGTCTAGTGACATTATGATACTCGGATCTGCCTCGAACTAGGTGAGGCTTGTGGTCAGGAAAATAAAGCAGAGGGCTGAGAGGAAAGGACGCACTAGGAGTGAGATGTGTTGGTTTTCATGTGTTAGGAAGAGGGTGCGAGTGACTTCCCCAGCCCCTCTCTTGTGCTTGCAGTCATCCTGCGACCACCTCTAGAGAATTTTAAAACTCTTTCAGTGTTTTCTCAGTAAAACAACAGGGAAAATTCCACTGACATTGTCCAGAATGGTAAGGAAATTAAGTTCTCTATTCAAGTGAATATCTGTGAAATTTAGTTACCATTCAAATACTGTGACCTTAATTTTACATGGGAATGTGTGATAATCTACTACAAATCTGTCTTTATTTCTAGAAGCATTAGGTGGGTGATAATTTTCTTAGGTTATTTGTGGGATTGAACTTCATCATGAAAGTGGGGAGGAAGAAAGTAACTAGTACTTCCTGAACGTCTGACCTGCTCCACGCTGGACTTTACGTTACATCAGCATTTGTGTCCCCTGCTCTGCTCTGTGTGTTTTAGGTACGGAACCTGCGCAGTCTTGCCCATTATGGAGCTGGTCAGTGTGGTGCTAAAAATCATGCTGTAAGTTCTTTGTCACTGACTAGACTGCACACCAAATCTCTAGGGTGCCCTGGGATACAGCACCCTCACTTTACAGATGTAGAACTCAAGGCTGTAGAGGCCAAGGTTATAGTCACTGGCAAATGGCTGACATTTGTTCTTCCTTCTCTCATCCCTTCTCAAATCCTTGTCTGAAGCATGGCGGCCTTGGTCCAGGCGGGGCTTGCGTTTGCCAGTTAGTGAAAACATGAGTCTGTCTCTGGTTTACTTGTGTGTCTTTTCCTTCCCACAGAAGTAGCTTTTACAATCCCAAGGCAGTACGTGCATGATTTAATTTGCTGTGTTACCTGTGATCAGAAGTAGTTTAGGCAACCATTTGACAATTTGCACAATCGCTTGTATTCCAAAGCTCCACTTTTTTTTTTTTTTTTTCTTTCCAGAGAGATTGGGACAATCATTAGGTCCTTAGGATGCTGCCCTACGGAAGGAGAGCTGCATGAATTCCTCTCAGAGGTGAGTGCTGTGCAAGTCTCGCTCGGCTGCCTCCCTTGTTCTGACTCCTTGTGAAGAAAAGGAAATCCTGCCTCAACTAGAAACTTCCCAAAGTACAGAGCGTACTCTTTGAAAATGTAAAGACATATATGCTTAAAAATCAAGCAACAGAACCCGACAGATTTGATCATGAGTTGAAGAGATGACTAGGAATAAATACAAATAACGTAACTTTTGATGCCCCATTTTTTAACTTTATTTGTTTATTTTGTATGTGTGTATCAGAGGGCACTGTGACCCTGTGGAGGACCAAGGGTGACTTTGGGAATCATCCTGGATTGATTCTATCTCCTTTTTGCTAGGATTTCCCAGGCTCTGCCCACCAGGGTCAGAAGTAGAGACCTCCACTCCCATCTGCTTGGTGGTTTTACGTGGGACCTGGGATCTGAACTCAGAACCTTCTGCTTTCAAGGCAGAGTCTTAACCCCTGAATCATCTCTCCAGCCCCTGATGCCCCATTTTTAAGACTAGTTGAAGACAGGACAGTAGAGATAAAGTACTGGACTAACTACATGACAAAGACTGATGACAGACAAAAGGAATTTAATAAATAATGTTAGCTCACAGGGTGAGCAGAAAGACTGTGCAATTTTTTGTTTATTCTGGGAAATAAAAGTAACTTTTAGAATAAGTAGTGACAATAAAATAAGAACATTGGACAGTCTTGTTTGTTACAGTTACGACAGATTAAAAAATCTTGATTGGCTTTATTTTGTGAGTGCAGGTAACCATTACTTCACTCGGTGAAATGGAGTGTGGTTCCCAGGGCTTGGACAGAGGAGGCTGGCTTTCAGACAGAGGAAGTCTGAAGAAAGCAGATTAGATTGGTCATTTCAGAGTTGCTCTTTGTAAGGCCGGGAAAGGAGACAGAACAATATGGAAATAATTGATGACTTAACATCAATTTACTACAGGCTACTTTTTTTTTTTTTAAAGATTGAAATGGAGATTATCATGCCCAGTGAAACTGGCCTGTGTGGGGAATCTGGTTGTCATCTTTCTTGTTCCTGATTTGTGGGATCAGATGATGGGAAGTTTCCGCTGGATGTTGTTCAAGTTTACTTGGAGTGACTCTGCTTTCGCTTTAGTCTGGTCTTGGGGTCTCTGAGCTGAGTTCCAAATAATAGTGTTCTGCAGCTGAGGCCTGGAGAACGAAAGCAGTGGACGAGCAGCCCGCGCCCAAGGAACTTCATGCCCATTTGACCTTCCAGAAAGATCTGTGGTTTAATGCTAAGTGATACTTTCAGGTCCACAAAGAGAACCTAGGCCACCGGAGAAGACTGTGATGAGAATTACTTTTCTAGGCCTATGGGGTCTGGTTGGAGAATTAACGAAGAATGAGAGAGAAAGGCAAAGAAGTGGAATTTTACCTGTCTTCTTGTTCCTGGTACTTGTAGTTGATTAGTTAGTGTGTTGAAAAGAAGGAATTGTGATTTGGGACAAACCACTTAACTATAGTTGAGTATCAGTTTTTCTATACCAACATCTACTTCAAAGTTTGGTTCCAAGACATGTTAAATAAGGTACAAAACCCAGATTTGAATCTAAAAGCATAGAAACACAGGCTGTTGCCTAGATGTTAGCACTTTGGTATTTGTATTAGTTACTTTCCCATTGTTGTTACAGAACCCGAAGAAGCAAATGTTTACTTGGGTCTGTGATTTTAGAGGATTTCCCACGGTGTGTCAGAGAAGGTGATGAAGAGCATTACTGTCAGCTGACACCTGGAGCCGACCTCTGGACATGCCTGTGGGGGGTTATCTTGGCTGCATTCGTTGATATGGGAAGAGCCAACCTAAAATGGGTGGTGCCGCTCCTAGGCTGGGGGTCCCGGCCATGTACAATAGTGAAAGTAGGCTGAGCACTAACAAGCAGGCATGTATTCATTCATTGCGTTCTGAACTCGTGCTTGTGGAGGTCACATGACCAGTTCTTTCAAGCTCCTGTTGTCGTGACTCCCCTGCCATGATGGACAATGACCTGTGAGCTGGGGACGGGCTTTCCCTCTCGGGTTGCTTTGGATGGGTCACTTACCATAGCAACTAAGGAAACTAAGAAGAACCCTGTGTGGTGCTGCTGTTTACTTCATGGTGGGTCACATCGCACTGGACCAGGAAGCAAAAGCAAAAAAAAGCCACAGGAAGCAGGGGCAGGTACCACTTGCAAAGGCCCACCCCTAGGGGCCCACTTGCTATGCCTCGGACCCTAAGATTTCAGCTGCCTCCTAATTATGTAGGGTACATTCAGACTCAAGCCATAGTAACTAAAAAGCAGCATCAGATTTTCATTAATATTTTGAAATATCCTATAAGGAATTCTAAGTTGTAACAATATGTTGTTTTTTCATTTTAGGGTATTAAATATATTTTTTAACAAAGATTAGGAGAAAAAACTTTTTTTTTCCTGTCCCTTCACCCCCAAATAGATGTTGCTGATCATTGCTTTAAAATGTTTGTTTATAAAGCTGGAATTAGTGTTGGGGAGGCTGGGACTGTCAGAGAAATAAAAACTGGAAGTAAAAATTATGGTGAAATAATAATCATGGTGAAATCAACTGCAATGGTGAAAACTGCTTCTGAAGGTAGAAAAGGAGAATATTTGGAGCCTGCTTCATTTATGGTTTGTTTGTATGTAATATAATGTATGTCAAAAAAAATCCTGTCCAATCCTTCTATAAATAAGGTTTCACTGGAACAAGCTAAACTCATTTTTTATATATTGTCTATAACTAACCAGCTCTTCTCACAAGGAGAGAGCTGAGTAGCTGGGACAGAAACTCTGACTTGCAAAGTTGTCTGGCTCTTTATAGAAAGCATTTGCCAACTCTTGGTCTGTTGGCTCCTCTGTTAAAGTGGAACAAATTATTATAGTTTGTATCAGAATATCGGGATTCTAATCCCACAACTGCTGGATGTTGCTATGTAGGCTAGCCTGCGTCCTGGGTTGGCTAGTCCTGGTGGCTTGTGTCCTGCCATGTCAGCTGCCTGCCCGGGCTTTGCTTCCTGTGCCCCAGATTCCTGTGACCTGGCCAGTCAGCACCACTGTGTGCTCCATGTGACCCAATGAGCCTGAGGCCACGCGGCTGGTGGCTGTCGACTACAGGGAGAGTCACGTGTTTGTGCTATCAGTATAGCCTGCTATCAGCACATCAGCCCTCTGACCTGAGAGGCAACCAAGGACCAAGCTCTGCACATCTTGAAATTCTATGACAAAATCCACCCAGAAAAAAGCTTTTGGTAAATTTCCATTTTATGAAAGACCAGGGCTTTAGCTAGTGACTAAGTGGAGATGATGGTGGCCAGGGAAGCTGGAATTTGTGCTTGAAATTTCTGACAAGGTGTAAAAGAGTTAATGTGTCCAGAAAAAATTGTAGATTACATTGCAGATAAGAAGCTTGTGTGGGAATGAAGTAGCAGATTCCCTTTTGACACAGAGAGGCCCAGAGTCCTACTGGTGAGTGTCTAAAAGTGAGGCCCTCACTGCTGATTGATTTTATTGGGCTTGAATTGAAACTTTGCCCTTTGCTAAAACCAAAGCAACAAAGAAACAACCTGGTTTCAGATCTATAAAAGTAGTGTAATAACACCAAAGTATTTTTCCAATGATTAACTCAACAGACTTAATAGTTGTGAGGAAATTAGCTGTTTGTTGATGGGCGTTTGGTTCGCCTTTGGGATTGCTTGATCTTGGCTGGATCTGTACCAAAATATCCTCTTGGGGTTGAGGATCTAGCTGGGGGGGACAGCTGTATTCCAAAGCTTTGTCTTACTCTTTTAGCAAAGAGGTATTTCTATAACCTTTGAAAATTACTTATATTTAAAAGTTATGGGCCAAAGAAGACTTCAGCAACCTGTCTAATCTCTGTGAATGTTTTTCTTCATTTGTTCACTAATACGATTTTAGCTAAATTCTAGCAGAATACTTGAAACAGCTCCGACTATTCGAACTTTCCTAATTAAATGAGAAAAAAAGCACACACACTTGTACTCATCAAATACATTCGAGCAGTGAATTTCTAGGGTAACTCATCTTGCTGAATGTTCTATAATAATTTTAGAGACCATGTTGTGGGATTGATCTGTCCCAATGTTGCAGGGTTCTTGTGTTCGGAGTGGAAGATTGAAACCAGAACATGTTAGAGGATTAAGGTAGAGTTTATTACAGGAGAGAAAGAACAGAACTCATGGACTCCAGACGTGGAGTGCCATGAGGGTCTAGGACGCCCCAGAGAACTCATGGACTCCAGGCATGGAACCCCTGAGGGGCAAGCAGTTAGAAATGAACTCACGACTCCAGATGTGGAGTGCCTTGAGGGGCAGGCACCAAAGGTGGCTGCTAGAGTGTCATGTATTTATACATTTGTGTGTGGGGGGGCAGGAATGGCTTTTCCCTATTGGTTAGGCAAGCCTGGGAAAAATGGCTTTTCCTCATTGTTTAGGGACCACGTAGTGCTGGAGATCAAGTTTTCTCTGATGGGCTTAGTTTTATATGGAGAACTCATTTCCATGTCCTTTCATAGGGAAGTTGGCCGTTTTATCTCTTAGAGGATTGGAGTCAGTTCCTCAGCAGGGATGTTCCTTCAGGGTGATCTCTGCAGTGGAGGGGGGGGCCTTTTGGAATTTCAAAGACTTTCAGAGATCATCCAGCATGGCTGCTCTAAACCTGCCTTAATCAGACCATTGCGGTGTACTCGTGTATATGTTTTAAAATTATTCTGTAAAAACATTAAGGAGACTGGAGTGATGTCTCATTGGGTCTGACCACTTGTACAGTCACGAGGGCCTGAGTTTGGATCCCAGCACCTATGTACAAAGTTGGGCATGGGCTCACCTTTAACCCCAGTGCTGTCGTGGGTAGAGACAAGAGAATTACTGGAACTTTCTACCAGCCTAGCCCCAGGTTCAGTGAGGGATCCTGTTTAAGGGTATAAGGCAGATAGAGCAGAATACCCAATGTCCTCCTTTGGCCCAGACATGTATACAATATGTGCATACACATTACACACATACACACACATACACACAGATACACATACCCCTAATGTTACAGGGTTTTTGTGTTCGGAGTTGAAGATTGAAACTAGAACGAGTGTAGAGGATTAAGGTAGAGTTTATTAGAGGAGAGAAAGAACGGAACTCAAGGACTACAGATGCAGAGTGTCATGCGGGGAGGAAGCCCTTGGAGAACTCATGGACTGTAGTCATGGGATCCATAGGAGCGGATATCTAGAAATGAACTCGAGACTCCAGATGTGGAGTGCCATGAGGGGCAGGCACCAAAGGTGGCTGCCAAGCCAGGTATATTTATACACTTAGATAAACCAGGGAAAAATGGCTTTTCCCTATTGGTTAGGCAACCCTGGGAAAAGTAGCTTTTCCTCATTGTTTAGCTCACTGTGGGGCCCAACCCACAAAGGGGCTGGAAATCAAGTTGTTTCTTTGAAGGGCTTAGCTTGTTTGATATGGGGAACTCTTCTCCATATCCTTTCACAGGGAAGTTGGCCGTCTTATCTCTGGGATGATTGGAGTCCTTTCCTCAGCAGGGGATGTTCCTTTAGGTGATGTTAGCAGTGGGGGGCGGCCTTCAGCAATTTCAAAGACCCAGCCCAGCATGGCTGCTCTAATCCTGCCTTACTATCTTACCTCTTAAGATCATGTACTTGATAGCATATGATATATGCTTCTCTAATTTTGCAACTTCTGTCCCTCACTTCATGAAGATCAAATTAAAATCTAAAAATCTCTTGGAATAGATCATTTTAAAAGCCACTTAACATTGACTCATCTGTTTCATATTCTAAAGTTAGCAACTTGGTCCAAACAGTCTTCATTTGTATGGAATAATGTAAAGCCAGCAATTGTGAGAAGTAAGGTTTAGTGTAAAGCTCATTGGCAGGCGGGCTTCCTAGCAGCTCTGCTTTGGGACAGTAAGTTAGAGTTATCTAGGATCTTCAGTGTGTGGAGTGGGGGGAGATAATGGCATTTTGGTACAGGGTAAGGCTATTTAAAGATCTATATCCTTTGAGGCTCAAACCTAAGTGGAATTATGGAGAGTTTAAGTCATTATTCAGGAGAGAGAAAAAATGTCTAAACAGTAAGAACTGTATTATTGTTAAGATTCTTAGACTTGGAAGCTAAGCCAGGATTGTGCCTTTTCAATGTGGGGAGCGGGGCATTTCCAGCCTCTTGTTCCTCCGTTCATGCCCTTTGAGGTGGTAGATTGTGAGGAGGTTTCTTCTGTTTTGCTACTAACTTAATGTGCTCTTCTAAACATCTCTCAACAACCCCCTCCCCCGCCTCTCCTTAGCGGTGTGGTTGGGAGGCCTCTTAGCTTCTGTGGTTACTTATCTCTACCTGTTCCCTGGGCCGTTCCCTGGGCAGGGGGAGTTGACTGGCAGGTTGTCCCCGTAGATGTTCA
Organism: Typhlomys cinereus; assembly: GCA_023101885.1. Classification (NCBI taxonomy): domain Eukaryota; kingdom Metazoa; phylum Chordata; class Mammalia; order Rodentia; family Platacanthomyidae; genus Typhlomys; species Typhlomys cinereus. The sequence continues at coordinate 4,257,820 of JALPQD010000112.1, read as the reverse complement.
CCAGCCCAGGCCTGTGTGACCTAAGGAACCCCAGAACCCAGGCTTGGGGAGGAGGCCACCGCAGAGCCGAGTTCCGAGCAGCACGTCTCTGGTGAGGGCTGCCTTGCTCTACACTGTGTGTCTTCTACAGCTGCAGTGCTCAGGTGGGTTTTCTGGCTCCTGCAGTACGGCTGCTCCAACCTACCTATGCCAAGGAGCAAACGGACTTTCCGCTTCGCTTGCTGTTTGGCTGTCACTTAGTTCACGTCCCTAAGAGTCAGGCTGGCAGCAAGTCTGCCTCGGCTCCTGGGCACCTAGCTGGGGTGTTGGACCCTGTTTCCAAGAAGGTGCCTGAAGCAGTTTTAGTATATTCAGACTGTAATGGTCACTCTTAACTATTGCTATGTGCGAACACCCAAAGTCAAGCAATTTGAGGGAGAAGGGAAGATTTATTTAGCTTACAGTTCCAGAGAGGAGATACAGTCTTTTATGGCAGAGGCATCGTGGCTGGCTGGCCAAGTAGAGACAGGCTATGTAACACCCATCCAAGAGGCTGAGAACTACCAGACTGCTTGCTGCAAAGGCAGACTCCTAGAAGTAGGGTGAGATTCATCCACCTCAAGGCCTACCCCCTGTGACCACTTTCTTCCAGCAAGCTGCACCTCTCAAAGGTGCCATGACCCTCCCAAACACATGAGACTGTGGGGAACACATTTCAAATCATGACACAAACTTTGGTCACCTTGTTATCCTAGTTAGTTCTATTCCTTCTTTTTAGTGGCTATTTTCTTTCTTCCCTGACAGGCTCAGCACCTCTGTAGCCAGGTTATGCCAGGATTTAACCCAAGTTAAATCAGTCTTTTGCTCGGAGAGAGGATGCAATGGCTTCTGAGGAGGTGTCTGTCATCCTTGGGGGAGGGTCTTCTGCAGCAGGGCAGTGCTATCTCTGCAAGGAAGGAGCGGATGCAAGCCAGGACGACCAGGGGGTCTGTCTAGCCAGCATCTTCCCAGGGGTCTGCATTTGACTTCTCCATTTCATGCTCAGCACCCCATGCTTTTGCAACAGGATCGTGGTCTTAAATACCTGGGCCAGATGGCTACGACTCTTGGCTGAGCGTTTAATGTCTTTGATGCTAAACTAGGACACATGGGCCAAATTCTGTCTGTAGCCCGTTGTATGCCGCTTAAGCTAAAGATAGTGTATTAGCTTCTTTTCTTGTTGTCATGACAAAGATACCTGATAAAATCAGCTTATGAAAAGAGAGTTTTGCTCTGCCTCACAGTTTGAGGGTACAGTAGGGAGCATGGTAGCAGGAACGAGAAACAGCTGGAGATCTGTACACACAGGAAGTGCAGAGGAGCGAATGCCGGTGCTCAGCTGTTTCTCCTTCATTCATGGGGTGATGCTGTCCACATCAGGATGGATCTTCCCTCTTCGACAAACCGTTCTGGAAACGCACTTTATAGGCAATGTCAAAGGTGTGTTTCGAAGGTCTGGGCTCGGCGTGGTGGCTGGATCAGTCTCTGGATTTATTCTTGGACGTGGAGGTTGAGGAGAAGGGCATTTCTGTGGGACACATGGATGCCATCTGGAAGAATTGGGGGGTGGGGGGGTGCTGGGTGTTGAACAGCAAGTCCAGAGTTAGTTGGTCTGAATTTTCTGTTTCCAAACTCACAGTGACAGCCTCCTCTAGACTTCAGAATTAGATTAAAGTACAGAGTACAGGACTCCACTAAAAACTGTATCTGAACAGAGGAGTAGGACATGGAGAGGGGCCAGGAATTTTGCATCACGGTACCAAGGTCGGGCACCAGTACAGAAAAACCTAGACTTGTCCTAGAATTCTGTTCTTGGATAAAATATGTATACCATTGTCCAGGGCCATGATATTAGTAATCCTCAATAAAGTTGTGTCTTTAGACAAGTGACTTCAATATTTAATGATTAATATCTCCATATGGCACATACCTGTCATTCTAGAATATTCTTGGAAACTTCTGTTTTCCCCCTTCTGGGTTGGGTTTCTTTGTACCCTAAGTTTTCTTTTCTCTAGCTCTGTTACTTTGGCAGTTTTTTGGGATAACTTCTTGGGAAAAGAATGCCTTAGAAGTAACATTGTTGAGACTTTGTCTTTTTTCTACATTTAGGTCTTTGTTAAGAGTTTTTAGCTGGGGCTGGAGAGCTCAGGGGTTAAGTCTCTACCTAGCAAGCAGAAGGTCCTGCGTTAGGACCCTCGTTCCATGTAAAAACACCAGGTGGAAAGGAGGCAGCCTATACGTCTGGCCTGAGAGAGCGGAGCCTGGGAAACTCCAGAGTGAAGCAAAAAGGAGGTAGAAGCAATCCAGGATGATTCCAGAAGTTACCCTTGGTTCTCCACACAGAAACACAGTGACCTTTGACATATACACACACAAATAAAAAAAAAATTGTAGAAGAGTTTTGAGCTGCATCTGGAGTTGGAGTTGTACTTGAGAGGCAGGAGGATCACACGTTCGAGGCCACCTGGGCTGCTGAAAAAACTCAAGGCCATCCTAGACAGCGTCTTAGCAAGACCTTGTGCCCAAAAATGAAAACTATGCAAGTTAAATCACAGAAAAGGCTAGGAATGTAGTTCAGTTTGAGCGTTGGTCTAACACGTCCACGTCGAAGCTCTAGGCCTAATCCCCAGTACTGAGAAGCAACAACAAACCCAAATTTTCCTTTGTTTTTATGCTTCTGATGAGTGCTGAGATAGCGCAATCCATCCTTTGTGTATGTGCAGCTCTGCGATGAAAATTTCTTTCTGGAAGATGCATAATCTTTTTATTCCTTCTAGAGTTTGAAATTTCACAACTGGTTTGCTTGGGTGTTAAACATACATTTTCACGTGTGTTAGGGACCTGGTAGGTCTTTTCAGACTAGTGACTTAGCATTCCTTCTCTCCAGTTTTTTTTTTTTTTTTTTTGCTATGGTTTTGTCGATTATTTCTAAGTGCTCACTTTTTTCTTACCTCTTTTGGGATGCCTTAGGTTCATTCTTATGCTTCCAGGATAGTCTAACTTTTCCGGTGTTCATCTCTTTTTCTACTCTCTGGGTTTCTTGAGCTTTTTCTTATAATATTCTTATTGAGTTTCCCATTTCTGATGCTACCAATTTCTAGTTGCTTGCTTTAGTTCTTGATGTGCCTTTGTAAATGGCATTCCTTTTCTTGTCCCATTTCTCTTGAAGTTGTCCTCTGTTTGTGTAATCTGTTCTCTTCAAGTTCATTTTTGTGTCATTTTAGTCTTTATCTTTGTTAGTAGATATCCATAGTCGGCTCATAACAAATGCACAGAGCTAGTCACTTTTAAACTTTGCTATAAGTCTTTTGGGAATCACCAACATCAGTATTTTTCTCCTGTGTAGTCTTGATTCCCAAGAACAGTCTTCTAGTTTTCGCCAGTGAAAGGTAGATGCACCTAGCTGCCAGACCAATACAAGACAACCCTATTAGAGGTGGGAGGGACAGGCACCCCAAGGTGGAAAGAAGTCAAGGAAAATGGAGCATTTAGTATAACTGGAGCAATTGCGCCCCTAAGTGGATAAAGAGGGAAATTACTGGTCTCACCAGTACTGACTCAACCTTGTAGACACGGTTGGAAGAGTTCTTTACTTTTTTTCTTTAAATATTTTATTTATATAAGATAGAGAGAGAGAGACAGAGAGACAGAGATAGAGAAGAGGAGGAGGAAGAGGAGGACAACTTTCAGAAGTCATTTCTTTCCTTCCACCATGTGGACTTCCAGGGATGGAATTCAGGGCTCCAAGCTTGTGAGTAGCCATTTTACCCACTGAGCTATCGCCAGCCTGAAAGGGGCTTTTTCTAAATTACCTCGTTTAGCTACCAGTTAATTATGAAATCTGATAATTCAACAAAACATAGTTAATCTATTCTTAATGTATTTAATAATACAAAAAGGACTTATATCCTAGAATCACTATCTTAATTTTGCCCAACAGGCTATAGAACATTTAGAATAAATTTGAAAAATTGAAGGCAGTGGCTTTAAGTTTTTTCATTTATGGACTGGAGTTGTAGCTTAGTGATATCATGCATATGACCCTGGATTTGACTCCCAGAAGCTCAGTAAATAAATTTAAATAATTTTTTCAATGGACAAAGTACGTATGTGTTAGGCTTTATTTAGATTTATCTTGAAATATGTCAAGGCTTTGAATTTACTAGAAATAGATTTTTGTATCCACAAGTATTTCTTTTTTGGTGATCTGCAGCAAGTTGAAATGTAGGTGCCTTATAAGCCATCATAACTCCGATATCAGTGAAGCATGAAATATTTCAACTTCCATGCTCATTGCTTGTGTCACTGGGGAGCAATGAATTCTCACTGTGTGTTTTATTGTGCCTGTTCAGGGAGTTTGGCATTAAAATAAATAATGTTGTAATGAGAAGAGAGGTGGCCTGATGGCTTCACCGTGGGTATGAGAGTGAGGCAGCCCAGACTTTGTCCCGTGGAAACACCTGACTGGCTTGGCATTTAACTCCCCCATGTCCCTATTTCCTCAGAGGCAAAATACGCCAGAGTAGACTGAAAAATTGTATTTGGTGCATGCCTTGCGACAAATAAACTGGTATTTTAGAGAACTCCACAGTGTTTCTGTATTTGTTGAGCTATCTCTACAATGGAGGAGATAACGGGCCCTGGAGTGTTCGAGGGGTCCCATAGTAACCCAGAGATGGGACTTTTGGGTGACAGGAAAGCTTCATGCTTTCAACCTCAGGTCGCCTCCTCCACTGGACCTCTCTGGAGGGGGAGGGGGGCGCATCCGCTCACAGACTGTGGAGAGTAACTTACCTGTAGTGGTCACTGATGGGCCTTTCCTGCGCGGAGATCTTGCTGCCTTTGCATTGAGAAATGCTGCCTGGATTACTTCATTGTGCGTGATCCGCCTCTTTCAGGTGCCAGGATAGGTTATCTGTTCTGTCAGAGTTTCATGTATGCCAGGCTGGCTTGGAGCCCTGACCCCCCTGCCTCCACCCACAGGAATGTGTCGCCATGCTGCCCTCCACAGTCCTGGAGACTGAACCCAGGGCTTTGTGCCTGCTAGGCAAACACTAGCATCTCCACCGTAGCCCAGCCCTGGGTTTTGTCCTTTGAAGAATAGAGTTCTTTGTACAGAATGGCTCAATATTTGATGTTTTTATTAAATAGTAAAGGCATTTTACCGATGGATTCAAGTAATCATTGGGCCACCATTGCTTAACAAGTAGCTCCTAGATGTTCTCATCACATACCAAGAGAAATTGATGATGGGGATAGATATGTTAATTACCTTAACTGCAGTAATTATTTCACTATATATGTTATATATAATATATATATATATATCTCAAAGCATCTGACTATACTTTTTTTTAAAATTTATTTATTTTTCCACTCATACAAACATAATAGGTACCCCTGTCCCCTCCCTCCCTCCACCCCTCCCTGGACCTCCCTGCTCCCTCTCCCCTTTTCTCTTTCCTTTCCCCCCTCACTCCCTTTCTCCCAGTGCCCCCTCCTCCCATCTCTGAAGCATCCTTTAATGTGTATATCAACTGACTATACTTCTTAAATACATAAAATTTTAATCTGTCAATCTTGCCTTAATGAAGTTTGGAAAAGAAAAACAGGGGACACTGGATAGAGTATATATAAGAATTGTTTTTATTTATTACCTTTGCTAATTTTCTGTTAAAAAATTATTCTAAAGGAAAAAAAATTGGTGCTAGAGAAATGGCTCAGGAGTTAACTCTGCCTCGAAACAGAAGGACCTGAGTTCAGATCCCAGGTTAAAAATGCTAGGTGGAAATGCTGGTGGCCTGCACTTCTGGCCCTGGTGGGCAGAGCCTGGGAAATTCCAGAGCAAAGCAAGAAGGAGGTAGAAGAAATTCAGAATGATTTCCAAAGTTACCCTTTATCCTCCACAGGGACACACAGTGCCCTCTGATACACACACACACACACACACACACACACACACACACACACACAGAGGAAAAAAATCCTATTTAAATAAAAATCATCTTATAAAATAGCACCACCTATCAAATATCCCATGAATGACATAGTTAGAATAGAATTAATTGCTTTAAATGTGATTGTTTGAAAGTTTGTGCAAGAGAGCACAGTAGAGGTGGCCTCTAGAGGACAGTGTTGGTTCACAGAAAGATTTTTTAAAAATTAATTAATCTATTTTTAATGTTATATCATGAAGATAGTGATATTATCTTCAACCCTCAGGTTAAATCCCATCCTCCCTCCTTTTCCTCTTATAGCCCTTCATCTCTCTTACCAGACTCCCTCCTATTTTCAAATCTTTCACTTGTGTGGTCCACTGTGTCCATCTAGTCTGAGATGGCTTACGACTGACCAGCTTCATGCTCCAGAGCGTCCCAGATCAGTGGCTGTACACTGACGAAAGCATCCTTCTTTTCTTCCTCATCAGCGTTAGTCCGTCAGTCTCTCAGAGAGGTGCGGAGCTTCTTGAGATCTTCCTGATGGTGAAGTGTTGATAAGGCAGTTCCCGTGCAATTCTTGTGTAAAGATACATATCTGCCATAAACTCTTGTATATCATGACCATGTCATGTTGGAGACGTAAGCCTGGCCCACCACCTTTTCACTTCAGGCTTTACGGTCTTGCTGTCCCCTCTTCCTCGATGTTCCTGGAGCCGTGGGGTGGGATGGGTGAGGTACATGTCTTGTTTAGGGGCCAGCAGTCCATAGACACTTATTTTCTGTGTTTTGGTAAATCGTGCTTTCAGTAATAAACACTTTCTATTATAGAACAGAAAGATCTTTATAATTTCAATTTTTGTTATTTTTTTAATCACATGACCTCTGCTTATATTTATTATCTCCTCTTTAAAAGTTAAAGTATATGTCTGAGGGTCAGGCATGGGGGCCACACTTGTGGTCTCTGCAGTAGGAAGCTGAGCAGGATTATGAATTCTTGAGACCTGTCTTGGCGACTAATACATAGCAAGACCTTGAATTAAAAAAATGAAGAAGGAAAACTATGCCTTTCCCCCCTCTATTTTTACTATTTGAAAATCTCCTTTTTAACTTAATATTTTTAATTTTTTACTCTAAAAATTTCTAATAAGCAAGAATCATCTGCAGAGTTTTTAATCCCACTGTTCACACCACTAAGAGTTGTGCAAGTTACCAGGCAACCTGGAAAAGTAACATGAAGTCACCTTTGTGAATTCTGATATGACTGAGACAGAGTTACACTGAACCTTGGAGATACTGAAAACAATAGGCTGAAGATACTATAATATAGGATAGAAAAGGATCCTAAGATAGAAAGGATTTGATTTTGTAAAGATAGGATGCGCTACAGTGAACTGTAAGTGGGGGATCAAGGGAAAGAAAGGGAGATTGTTATAGCTCCGAAATAAGTCTCTGGGGTGCAAGGATAGAAACTCAACATTTTAACTTTAAGATTATCACTTATAAGTGACTCATGAGGGGCTGGAGAGATGGCTCAGAGGTTAAGACTCTGTCTCAAAAGTAGAAGGTCCTGTGTTCAGATCCCAGGTCCCATGTAAAAATGTCAGGCGTAAACGCTGGTGGCCTGCAGTTCAGGCCCTGATGGGCAGAACCTGGGAAATCTCAGAAGGAAGCAAGGAGGTAGAAGCAATCCAGGATGACTCCTGAAGTCACCCTTGGTCCTCCACAGGGACACACAGTGCCCTCTGATATATACACACACGCACACACGCATGCACACACACACGCATGCACGCATGCACACACGCATGCACACACACATACACAAAAATAAAATATTTTTAAAAAGTGAGCTCATGAGATTAACTTTTAAAGTGTTTTTAATCTGAGAGAGAAAGAGAGAGAAAACAAAAAGAGAGAGATAGAGAGGGAGGGAGGGAGAGGGGTGAGAGAGACAGAGACAGACACAGACAGAGACAGAGACAGAGAGAAACACAGAAGCGGGTTCTCTGCTTCTACCACATGGCTCCAGAGACTGGACTTGGTTTCAGTCATTCAGATGCGTAAGCACCTTTGCCCACTAAGCTATCTCACTGGTCCATTTTTTTAAAAGTCCGTGATGGGGGTTAAACTCCAGCGCTCATAGACACTCTACTGCCGAGCCACACCCTCGGCCTAGACTTTAGTTTCGGTGAGTCTTCTTGGGTTGGGAGTGGCCGAGTACTGCTCAGACGCACCAGGTCCTCCAAACATTCATTGGTAGATGCTTAACTTGGATCTAGAGGTGGCTTAAAACAATTGTTCGTGTACTGATGGGTGGAAATTCTGAAATGTTCCATTCTTAGATGGCTGTGGTTTCCTCTAAGGAAGGAGCCTGAATTTAGTATAAACACTAAGAATAGTTATCATTTGTATGACATTTGTATTGTGTTCCACTTAATAGCACCTATAGATTCCTTATTTTTTTTCTTCAAACAATAGATTTGTTAAAAGCTCATCTATTGAACTGGGATCTATGAGCTTTTTAATGGACTTTTTGAAAGGGAAAACTTTAAAGCTCCTTGTAAATTACCTGACATGGAAGCTAAGGGTCAGTAGGGTTTTGACCAAAGTTGAACCTCTAGGTAGAGACCTGTTTCATTACCATTCAACAGTGCTGGGTACCAAAAATTCTCGTTTTCAGGAGTAGTAGTGTCTTAACTTAGAGGTGGTAAAACAGTGTTTAATGCTCATATAGGCATGATAAATATTAGAATACATCGAAATAAAGCGTGGTCCAGAAGGTGATGACTAGTCCCTAACCGGTCCCATTCTGTATTCTTCCTTACTTCGGGGCAACATCATTTGTGCAGGTCAGAATCTGGAGCCTGTCCTGGCTTCCTTTCGTTCTCTCTTACCCACAGTGCATGCAGAACACAGAACTGGGTCTGTCAAATGCACACGAGCGTGTGTCCTCCAAGAGAGTCTCTTCTTCCTTGATCTGGTCTGGAGCAGTTTCCTTGCTTGAGTCTCGTGCTTGCATATATCTATAATCAGACATTCAAGACAGGCATAGCAGTATTACCGTACTGTAATCCTAGCTCTCGGGAGGCAGAAGCAGGAGGACCACTGCAAGTTAGAGGCTAGCCCACACATCTTTAAAAAAATGGACCTTCAATATGGTGGTTGCTTTTCAATGGAATGTTTGATGCTGTTTTGTATTAGAAGATGACTTCTGGTGTGTGTGTCTATGCATGCAGGCATGGAGGCCAGAGGTCAACGTTGGGTGTTAACCTCAGCTATCATTTCTCAAGAGGCCCTGAAGAACCAACTACTAGGGTGGCAATACAAGCATGTACTATTGTATATTGTATCGTATTACGTGAGCGGCTGCGATCCAACATAGCACCTCACGCATGCACTTTACTGACGGAGCTTCTCCCCCAACCCCACGTGTTGTGTTTTTCTGACTGTTTTTGTCCCATAAGAAAATAATCTCCATGATTAGTGCGCATGCCCAGTGTGCTCACCAGAGTCTCAACACTTGGCACAGTTCTTTAAAAAAGTAGCCTTTCAATATGTTTCCTGAATGAATAAATGACTTGTACAAATTAAATGTTTAGGTAGAGGAAGAAGAACCAACTGGATATATTCGCTATGAAAAATTTCTTCCAGTGATGACCAAAGCACTTCTAGAAAGAAAGTAAGAAAATGCAATCTTAAGGCATGGTAATGATTAGAATTACATTAATTTCAAAACACGTAGCTTGTTCGGTCATGGTGCCTCACAACTGTACTCCCAGCACTTTGTAAACTGAGGACTACCCATGACTATCCTGGGTCCTATCGTTCCAGGTCCTCGTAGAGTAAAACCCTGTCTGAGGACAAAACAGAACAGAATCACTTGACTTTTTGTACTTTACTCAACCCATATATGTTAGACTACTTTTTAATACACTTTTGAATTGTCAGTTAGATATGTGCTTAGAAATGCTATAATCTAGACAAAGCATAATTAAAGGATAGAGGAGCTGCAAAATAAGTAATAAACATTTTAATTACCTTCGTTGTGACTTATTTGTAAATAAAGAGGATCAGAGTTTGAATCATTATATCCTGCATTAAAAAAATCCTAGGTGGATATGCAAGCATCATATTTATTTTTTTAGCATAGCATTACTTAACATAGTTGATTAATTGTAGAGGTTTTGGTCATAGATAAATTGATTTACATAATGATGAAAAATGCTGATAGGATTAAACATGCCAGTACTTTTGGGTTAAGTATATTTCCTTTCACATATAGAAATCCAAGGAAATTTAAGCATGAGAAGTATCATTAACATAGTATGTTAGCTGCTTTTATTTTGCTTTCAGTGGTCATTTGTCACGTAGAGACTGAGATAAATATTTTGGCATTAACTCACTTTATTGCATAATTATAGATACAGACCAATTCCTGAAGATCTTATTCTTCGAGCTTTTGAGGTATGTAAGCTCCAGTTTATTTGTATATACATATGAAAAATTAATTCATCATATAGGATTCATTCATCATACAAAATATATATCTACTTTTCTCCCTAGGTCTTAGATGCAGAGAAACGTGGGTTTCTAACTAAGGAAGAACTGATCAAGTATATGACTGAAGAAGGTATGCATGTTTCCTTTCTTATATTGGCAATTTATTTAAGGGATTAATAATTTTAATAACAATTATGCATAAGTTATAGGAAATATTGTAAAAATCAATTATTTGGTTAAATTCAGTTTTTTTTTTACTTCTTATTTATTTATTTTATCACTTATTGGCCTGTTGGCTAAGATCGAGTGTATTTATTTATTTTGCACTCAAATGCGCTCACATGTGTGTGTGTGTGTGTGTGTGTGTGTGTGTGTGTTTGTATCAGAGGACACTGTGTGTTCCTGTGGAGGACAAAGGTGACTTCAGGAATCATCTTAGATCGCTTCTACCTCTTTGCTTCCCTCTGGGATTTCCCAGGTTCTGTTCACCAGGCCAGAAGTGCACGCATCAGCATTTCCACCTGGGATCTGGGATCTGAACACAGGACCTTCTGTTTGTAAGAGAGTCTTAACCCCTGAGCCATCTCTTCAGTCCAAATGCAGGTTTTTGGTTTTTTTTCTGTTAGTTTGGTTTGGGGATGGATTTATTTTGTGGCATTAAAAGAACAAGGGGTAAGCTAATGGAACGGATGGTTGCCTCATAAGATTTTGTTTAACAAGTATACTGATTAATTGCGTAGGTTGAATTCACTTTTCTTACTTAAATTATTTCTAGAATAAAAGGTATGATATCTAAAAACCACTGTCAATTATTATAAACTAATACCTTTATTAGCCTCAAGATTCAAATTGCAGTGTATGAAAATTTCTTTGAGTTTTTCAGTTGATAAAATTATGAGTGATATTAAGGCAGGATTAGAGCAGCTATGCTGGGATGAGTCTCTCAAAGTCTTTGAAGGTCTTTGGAATTCCTGAAGGTCATCCCCCACTGCTGGAATCGCCCTGAAGGAAAAATGGCGGAATTCTCTATGAAGGGATTATGGAGATGAGCTCTCCAAATCAAACAACTTGACTTCTAGCCCACATGGGCCCAAGAGCAACTGGGTTGGGCCCCAGTGGGAGTTAAACAATGAAAAAAAGCCAGTTTCTGGGGCTTGTCTAGGTGTATAAATGTGCCTGGCCCCGGCAGCCATCTTTGGTGCCCTAGCCTCTCATGGCACTCCAGTGCTATGAGTCCGTTTCTTGCTCCTCGCTCCTCTGGATTCCATGCCTAGGCTCCAGGAGTTCTCCAGGGTGTCCTAGCCCCTCATGGCACTCACCTCTGGAGTTCATGAGTTCCAACCTTTCTCTCCTCTGATAAACTCTATTTAATCCTCCACATGTGTTCTGATTTCAATCTTCAACTCCGGAACACAAGAACCCTCCTACAACATTGGGACGGTCGTTTCCTGTCCCTGCAACATTTGGCAACCCAGATGGGACAGCCAAAAGATCATTTTCCCGCATCAATATTGCCTTAATTGAATGTGAATTCACACAAAATTTCATTTTCTTTTGCTAATGGTATTACATATTTGCTTTGAACATGTGCACACATGAGCATACACATATATGCACATATTTCTTCTAGGATTACTCTATGCTTAGGCCAGTGTGTAAATTGATTTCTCTTTATGTATGTGGTTTGATGAACAGTCTCTTGGTCCCCAAGCCCCTCTCGCATACGAAGGGAGGGGCTTCACCTCCTTTGTTTATCCCCAGATACACAGATTGAGTCCTGAGTGATTCAGCGGTTACAAACCACTTGAGACAAGTTGGAAAGGTCACAACGTTTTGAGCCAGGAGACTAGACTGCAACTACAGGTACACCTGGCTTGGCCATTTCACCACTAGGAAACAGGAAGTGAGAGAAGGACCAATAAGAAAATTATAGCTGCCATCAGAATCTCCTGTGATGTTAAAATCATCTTAGAGATTAACTTCTATGGGAATGTTATGACTTTGAAAGCATTAGCCTCTTAATCCTAAGGATTAAAGGAAGTAAACCCTGGATTATATTAGGCAACATGAATTTGGTCAGAATGGCCAAAGAGGCTCGATTTAATTCATATCGTGTACCTACTATATGTTTAGTATAATTAGGCACAGTAGGGGTAAAAGATACTGAAATCTGATCTTTTTCTTAAGATATTGCAATCTTTTGGGGGAACAAAGATTAGTTGTTAAATATAGGACAGGAGAGAAGTAAGTTTCTGATCAGTGTAGGCTGAACCAGCCTGAAATTTGGCCTGGGAAGACTAACAGCCAAATAGTTTCTTTGAGAAGCGAGATTTGTTTATTTTTATTTATTTTGAGATGTGCTGCTGGAATTTACAGGCTAGCTTTTAAGCTTGAGGTAAACCTCTGGTTTTAGCCTCCCAAGTACTAGGATTACAGGCATGACACACCTGCTCATGGGAGGGAGATGAATAGAATAGAAGGAAGGAAGATAGGCAAGCGAAGGAAGACAGACTCAGCTGGTCCTGAGGGTCTTGTTGGCAAATGGCAGGGAGCTAATGCAGATAGTTTACTGGGGCTCAACTCTAGAGGCCTGATCTTGAGTTTGAATTCATCCCGTGGGCTGGGGAGAAGCATTTCAGGATTGGAGGTGAGTCACACAATACAAGAGTGGCTTGGGAAAGCGATTCAAGTCCTGGCTGGTTTGTAGGTGAGTGAGAAAGAGTCCAGCTAGAGAGATGAGCTCAGACGTTTCTTCCGTGCTCTGAAAGTTCCCTGAGGGCTGATGCGGCGCTAGGAATGGCAGACAGGAGTTGATGCGATATTGTGCTAACAGAGCGCTGGGAACAAAGATGAGAACTGAGCCAAAAACAACAGCCCAGGCTTGCTGTGGAGCACAGCATCATGGAGATAGTGCTGCTAACTGAAATAGGGAAATCACGAGCAGGTTGCCCTGTGCACAGATGTCATGGCTGTGTGGGTCACACAAGGGACTTCAAGGGACAACAATTGGATATCTTAGTAGACAGCACAGATCAGTTCTTTTCTGATTGTTCATGGTTTCAATAATTCAACAATATTTAATGCCTCCTACGTTATAGGAGCTAGTACAGTAACATAAAAGATGTAAAGCACTATGCAGGTGTATTCTTATTATTAAATGTGCAATATTCACCACCTCAGGGGAATGCAGTTGAACTCGCTCAGTAAGGTGGCTGTTTAAGAATGTGTTTTGAGGGCTGGGGCGATGGCTCAGGGGTTTAAAGTTTCTGCCTTGAAAGCAAAAGGATCAATAGATCCTACATAAAAAATGCTGGGTAGATATGGCAGTAGCTGCAATTCCAGCCCTGAAGGAGGAGCCTGGGAAACCCCAAAGCAAAGCAATAAGGTGGAAGAGTAATCCAGGATGATTCCTGGTGTTACCCTTGGGTCTCTACAGGTATGCTCATATAGTCTCTCTCTCTCTCTCTCTCTCTCTCTCTCTCTCACACACACACACAGACACACACACACACAAACTGTATTTTGAAGTTCTCCAAATTTAAATTGTTTCAAGTGCATCCAAGTTTTATAATTAAAGTTACTTTCACAATCTTCTCAGAGTATCTACAAAGCATCAGCCACATCAGTAAGTTTGAGAGAACACATTTTAAATGTCTGTAAAGCCTATGATAAATATCAACCATATAAATAAGGTTCCTACAAAAATAGAAGTACACATGTGTCCAGAGATGTGTATTGTATCAAATGGCATGCATCAGCAGGGAAGCTCTCCAAAGATGTTTTGTCTCATTTTATTATTTTTGCTCTTATTTTTATTATTGTATGTTGTATGCATGTGTGGGGTGCTGCTTGCACATGTGGATGGAGGTCAGAGAACAACCTTGTGGGATCAGTTCTCTCCTTCCAGCTTCATATGGGTTTCGGGAATTGAACTCAGGTCATCAAGTTTGTGCAGCGAGCCTTTACATCTTGAGCCATCCTACCAGATCTTGGGCAATTTGATTAAACAAGGACATGTGGCCGTGCATCAGCTGCTCGTCAAAGCGCGTCTAAATAACAGCACATTTGATCCTTACATAGCTCCTGAGGTGGATAACATGATTATCATCTCCACTGGGAAGAGAGGAGGTGAAGCAACTTTCCCAAGGTCTTGAGCTTAGTAAAAGAGCTAACATTTGAACTCATGCAGTTTGTCTCTGAAACTTTTGTGCTTTGAAATGTTGCTAAAGTCCACCAGTCCTATATCAAATAGTGAATAGCTCTTCCCATCTCCCCCACGGTGAAGTGACTACTGTAAGCAAGTCTAGACCACGCAGTAAGTGGGCTGTTCAGCCCACAGGTGAAGAGGCGTCCTTCGGCATTCGGGCCTAGTCCTCCCCCTCATTTCTGAGTGGATTTCCTTGTTGCTTTGTGTACTGTAAATGGGGTAATAGTTCTTACCTCTTGTGAGGTCGTTGGGAGACATTTATCAATGTCTGGCATGCAGTCGTGCTCAACCATCAGTTATGAGTGTTTTATTTCCTCCCCCCTTTTCTCCCTCTGGTCATAGGGGTTTCCAGGACCTTGTCACTAAGCCACATCTTAGACCATTTTGCTGTTTTTGAGATGAGATCTTACTGAATCTGCCTCGGAACTTCCTCCACGGCCCAGGCACTAGCCTGTGCTTCAGCCCTGAGTGCTGGTGTCACAGGCGTGCCCCCAACCCTGGCACTGCTTGTTAATATTCTCTTAAGACATCCACCAAAGTTCATTTGGCAGTGGATTTAATATCTAAGAGCCAGGAAGAAAGATTCAGAATTTCTTTCTTTAATATTCTTTCTTTGGATGTGGCATGATTTCAGGACTCTTCACATTCTTTTGTTTCATATATTATTTTCATCATCACCAAAAAAGTCTCTACTTAAGCCTGGTGTGCATGTGGTGGTAACATATTTATCAACCCAGCGTTCAGGAGGCTGAGGCAGGATGATCATGAGTTTACGACCAGTCTAGACATAGCAAGATCCTGCCCTTACTTGAACAAATTCTGTGTTGGTATATGAATTCCACTGTAGAAAGCATTGTGTGGAGGTGTCGTCTTAAGTTGGTAGGTTGGTTACTATAACAGTTACTCTTTACTATTGCTGTGAGAGAGCACCCAAAGTCAAGCAACTTAAGGGAGAATGGGAGATTTATTCAGCTTACGGTTCCAGAAGGAAGGTGCAGTCTCTCAATGCAGAGGCGGCATGGCTGGCTGGCCAAAGCTGGAGGAGGCTAAGTCACCGCAGACATCTTGGAAGCTGAGAGCTGCAGACTGCTTGCTGCAAAGGCAGCCTTCTCCTGGAGGTAGGGTGGGACTCATCCACCTCAAGGCCCACCCCTTGTGACTGCCTTCCTCCAGCAAGGCTCCACCTCTTAAGACTGTGGGGGACACATTTCAAACCATGACAGTTACCTTCAGTCCTTGATAATTTAGTTCCTTAAATAGGATTTCTTTTCTCTTAAAGAGTCTCAGATGATAATTTGGATGTTCTCTATTTTTTGCTTAATGGTGAAACAGTTCTGTCTTAAATGGTCTGTGGCATTTTCTTGAGTTGGTGTCTCACCTTGGTGAAGCCTTTTCCAAGATGGTTCTCAGCTGGTTCCTGAATTCAACCAAATTCCACAGATTTTTTTTTTCTAATTTTTTTGCTTCCTCTGACATCAACATTAGCGCAAGCTAAAATGGAAGGAGTTTTAGACTGATTAAGTGGCACCTCTCTTGTTAAGCTAGTATGACCACGTGGTCCAGACCAGTTGAAGAAATATTCATAGATACAATGGTTACAGTATTAGATCTGCTGGTATCTGCTCTTAGGAACTTCTGCGTACAAAACTTTTTGACTATCTCTCTGTACTTTTATTAAACAGAATAATTAGGCTGCTTTAAGACTGCAGCTTCAAGTGAATCCTTTTGCAATTTCAATCATTTTAATTTCAATAAATCAACAACTTGGTTCATGGTGTCTTTTTTTTTCATTTTTTCATTTTTCTTTATTCAATTGCGTGCATGCGTGTGTGTGTGTGTGTGTGTGTGTGTGTGTACGTACAAGCCTCCTCCTTGTTTATAAGGATTCACAGGCTCCGCCCTACCAGGACCACAAACGCAGGCTGCCCCCGCTTCCGCCTGGCGTCTATACGTGGGATCTGGGATTCGAACTCAGGACCTTCCGCCTGCAAGGCAGAGGCTTAACCCCTGAGCCACCTCTCCAGCCCCGGTTCATGGTGTCTTTAATGTGCTCCTGCTGTTTGGGCTGACGAGATGGACGCTATAGCTTGCTTGGTCTGTGATGTCTGTGGACAAAATAAATCTTCAGCATTGCAGGCTGTACAACAGCATGTGTTTCGAACCCTGGGACCATCATGATGTGTTGGCTGTGCACCTTGGGAAGAAAAACTAGACCCAGTTGGATGCCTGTAGTGCTCTATAGTAATTAAGCTGGTGGGTGTAAGAGAAAGGAAACACTCAGGTGATTGTACATGATGATTCCTTCCTTATCTCTCCTAGGCGAACCTTTTTCTCAAGAAGAAATGGAAGAAATGTTGTCTGCTGCAATTGATCCCGAATCAAATACACTTAATTACAAGGACTACATAGCAGTGATGGTGATAGATGACAGTTAAATGCTCTGAAGACTTCACTTCCTTTCCCTCCTTTTAGAGATGATTGGAAAGGTTTGATGTCTAACTGAAAGGACAGTTTGCAAGTTGCTTGTCCTAATTAATTTCACATTTTTATCTGATAATTTATATTGCCTCATGACATAATTATTTCAAGATATTTTGTCTTCTTAAGATAATCAGAATGATTTTAAACACAAATGACATACCGACCAGACTTATGGAATGACAAATTGTCAATCACTTAAATAAAATCTTAAAGCATTTTAACATTCCCATGTATGTGCCTTCTTTTCTACAACAAGACCAATGTTACCTTGAAATTAAATACTCAGCAAACGAAAATAATCGTAACGACCTAGGATTTCTCATAGAATAACCTTGTAGGGCAGAATGCACACTGAAAATATGAACAAGAGAAAGTTAGTGAATACTTCTGCAATGTTAATGTAAAGGACAGCTACTGAAACGACTGTTAAGAATCGATTCCTTATGAATGCACTTACATATCTCATCTGAGAGTACAAAGCTTCATGTAAAATTCAAATTTGCTCATTTAGCACATTACCATTCTTGGAATAGCACAAGGAGTTGAATTCATTGAATCTAGAGAAAGGAAGACTGAATGAAAACTGACAGTGGCGATTTCTTTCTTGCTCTTTAGAACTCTCGCCTGTTCAGAATATCTGCCACAAAATATTGCCCTGAGTACTGAATGCATTCGGCTTGTGTTAGCATAAAGTAGTACCTGCGGTGGGGCTTTGTAAGAAAGAGGCTGAGGTAGCTCCCGCTCGAGAGATTTGAGGTCCACATTGAGGTAGACTCAGGGAGGGCCGTCCCTCGTGCTCCATCTGAAGCTGCAGGAGCGTGCTGGAGAAGTCACAGCTTAATCGGGAACAGGGAGAAAGGACGGGCCAGTATCGCTCCTTTTGTAGCAATTCTCTCAGAAGAATTCCCACCCAAGAGCTCGGGAGAGACTCCCAACACCTGAATCTGTAGGAAGTAGTACTGTTGAATAGTTTCAGACCATGCTACTGAATAAGAATATTGACAAACTGAGAACAGTGTCAGTGCACAGGCGCATAGTGTAATGATAAGGTAAAGGAAAGAAGTGAATAACTGTCCATGGTTGACATATTCTTCTGTGTAACTTAAACACGCCACCATCTCTATACTGAAGTTGGTGTGCTAATTACTCTTTTCTGTTGCTGTGAGACAACACCCAAAGTCAAACAACTTAAAGGAGAAAAGGAGATTTATTCAACTTACAGTTCCAGAGGGGAGATACAGTCTTTCATGGCGGAAGCGGCACAGCTGGCAGTAGAAGATGGAGTTGGGCTAAATCACACCCATCTGGGCTGCGAGTCCATCTAGTCTGTGGATATAAACATGACTATTTAGAGGCAGTTTAACGATATATCCACTTCGCAAGCATCGGAAGTAGACTCCCCCACATGGTCTGTGACCTCCTTAGCCTTCATGAGGCTTGCTAGAACCCAGGCTGGCTTGGAAACTGTGCTTCTCCTGCCTCTCTGCCTCTGAGGTGCGGCAGTTCCGGGCTGGGCCTCCACACCTGGCGTGTTCTAGTGAGGAGGGAGATAGCAGGTTATAGAGCTGCAGAAGAATGCTGAAAATTGATGTGGGACATGAGCATTGAGAAACAGCTCACATGAGAATTTTCCAGAAATCCTGGAGGATATTGTCCAGTACCCAGGCTTTGGAGTTAAGGTATGAGTCAAGGTGAGCGAAATGGAGGGATAGCGAGGGGGTGAAGAGCGCCGAGGAAAGCAGTTGTCCCCATGGTCTGTGGCAAAGGAGTGAGGCAGTGGGCTCACGGAGGGGGCAGGAGATGGGGCATCTCTAGAAGGGCAAATAGCTGGAGTGTGGGGAGCAGGACAGCTTGCCATTCCCCGGAATAACACTCGACTGGAAATGTGACCTCTCTGTATGGTTGTGAAGTGTTTCTTTTATGCTCTCGTGCTGTTATCAATGAACAGCAGCACATTGAATTCATAAACTGCTCACTGTGTTTCTTAATCACTCAATGGAGTGGATGGGTGCATTTCTCAGAAGGGGTAACAGCACAGATGAAAGTATTTGGTTGTATTTACCAGCTTTTCTACTTTAGTTGTGATAAGACTCAGCAGTTTATCCCAGCAAGTCATTTTTGTTGGTGTCTTGTGGCAGCTGGGCTGTGCTCACGAGTGGCCCGAGTGAACCCATCAAGGCTCGCTGCTTCAGCACGATCGTTACATTTCTCCCTACCTTAGAAATGTCCCCCGTGTACGATTCACATGGAGTCATCTCACTTGAAGAATGATTTCTGGGGGCTGGAGGGCGGCTCAGTGGGTGAAGCATGAAGACTGACTTTGATTCCTGGCACCCATATGAAATTTCAGGTGCTTAAAGTCCTGGTGCTGCGGAGGCAGACAGCCTAGCCTCAGCTGTGAGCCCCAGATTCCAGTGAGAGACCCCATTTCAAAACATTAGATGTGGACCAGTGAAATAGCTCAGCGGATGAAGGCTCTCGCCGCCAGGCCTGACAACCTGAACTCAAGTCACAGAACCTACATGGTGGGAGAAGAAAATGGATTCCTCTGACCTCCACATGCCCACTCTCATCTGTGCACACACGGAGGAATCACTTCTGGAAGGTTCTATGTATATAATAAAAAAATGAACAATGGAAAGCGCACTCTCAAGTTTCCCAATGTGAACTGTGGTCTGGAACCATCTAAGATTTTCTCAAGGTAAAATCCAAGTGTCGCCCACTTAGCCATGCACGCAGATATAATGAGCCACAAGCCTTCAGGTAAGAGCAGATGAGTGGAGGAGGGGTGTGGCGACCCTCACAGACCTTTGCGATGGTCATGCGTCACATGAAAGATCTGCCAAGGTGGAAGGCTACCCAGGGCCTATCACGGGGCAGACTGGCACCAACATGCAGCCACAAAAAAGGCAGCCACCGGCGCCTGTGTCCAATGCATGAACTTACCCGGAGCATAAGCTGGCTCTGAATTATCTCCCGTAATGGCTGCAGAACCCTGGTTATGCCAAGAAATGGGGTGTGGTGAGTGCTTTCCACACTCATGGTAGTGGAAGGCAGAGGAGAAGGGTGTCTCTTACTGGACCTCAGGGCCTGCCTAGAATTCTTTCAAAACTTCTGATGAGGTCACATGGTACCCCCGTCTCAGGAACATCCTCTCTGTTTACCGGTCGTTGAGTTAACTTTTTATATTGTAATTTTTGTCTTTATCATCAATTTTGTTTTAGGGCCATGGGGGAACGAACCTGAGGAAGATGTCACATTTTATCTCCAGTTAGGTAGTAAACAGGAAATACTGCTGCCGGGCTGTTTTGGTTGGGCTCAGATGCAGGGCCCCGTTCATACAGGCAAGTCTTGTAGCTTTGCTCTGCGTTCCCTCTCAACTCTTTGCTTTAGACTTGCAATTTTGCCCCTTACCTCACCTGCCTTGTTCCACCTCTAATTCGAGTCACAGTGACATTTTCCTGACAAGAACAACACTGGGCTTTGTGCAGAAATGTGATTTTCCTGGGATCTCAGACTTCTGCGAGCACACGGTTCCCTGCAGCCTGCCGGCCACGGTGAGATGGCTCTGTTCTCACACTGCTGGGCGGGGGAGGCGCGTGACTCCAGCCTGGGATCACACTCTGATCCGCTTTACCTGTGACTCACAGGCCAGACGCTTACTTCATGTGCTCTCAGCTCACCTGGGAAGACAGGCCTTTTGCCTCCTGAAGCCCTGCGGGCATTTGATCCTCTTGTCCAGGAGTCCTTAAGACAGGCAGATGGAGTGGGCGGGATGGCAGGTTGATTGGAAGTGTGACTGCAGGTTAAGGACCCGCTCTTTCTCCTCGGTAGAATCTCTTTCTCTCCTTTTCTTCCTTTCTCTTTTCTTTCTTTCTTTTTTTTTTCTTACTCTTCCATGTAAAAAAAGCACCTTCTTTATATAGATAATTCCTTGAAGATGAATTGCAGCTCATCTAAGTTGCAGTTTAAACAAACAGCTTTAGAAAAAAAATTTTTGCATGTGTGTTGTCTCTGTGTGTGTGTGTGTGTGTGTGTGTGTGTGTGTGTGTGTGTGTGTACGTACCAGAGGGCACTGTGTATGCCTGTGGAGGCCCAAAGGTGACTTTGGGAACCACCCGGGATTGTGATACCACCTCTTTGCTCTGGTGTTTCTGGGGCTCCGCCTTCCAGGACCCGAAGTACAGGCCACAGCCATTTCTGGCTAGCATCTTTATGTGGGATCTGGGATCTGAATGTAGGAGCTTCTGCTCGAGAGGCAGAGGCTTAATCTCTGGGCCATTTCTCCAGCTCTTAATGAACAGCTTTGTGATTGTGTATATGCCCACCTCGTTCCATGCGTCAGGCAGGCTCAGTGTTTCCAAAGACAGGGCTGTCAACCACCTACAAAAGCACCTGACAGAGGAACTGGAGAGATTGCTCAGGGGTTAAGCCTCTGCCTTGCAGGCGGAAGGTCCTGAGTTCGGATCCTAGACCCCACGTATAGGTGGAAGTGGGGGCAGCCTGCGTTTCTGGTCCTGGTAGGGCGGAGTCAGTGAATCCCAGGGCAGAGTAAACAAGGAGAAGGTGGAGGCGTCCATGGTGGTTCCTGAATTCGTCTGTGGTTCTACACACACACACTCACATACATACACACGCGTGCACACACACACATACATGCATACACGCACAATTGAATAAATAATAAATTTTAAAAAAGCACCTGACAGAGGGGTGCTTGTTAGAAAACAACACACCTATGTCTCTCATTCAGACCTCTAGAGCAATCTAGAGGTGCAGCCCAGGAGCTTCATTTTGTGCGGACATTAAGAAGCTCTGTGTGGGGCAGTGTTACACGGTACAAGGGCAGTGTGGCTGGACATAGCCACTTACAGAAGGTGTGACTGGTGCAGACACTAAATATTGCTGAGTTTCTGCGTCCTGATGTGTTAAGTGGAAAGGATCAGCTACAGGGCTGGTGTGAAGACAGAGACCATACAGTGAAAGTTCTCTCAAAGCTTTGAAGCTTACACCAGTTATTATTTATAGAAAACCAGCCAGACAGGCAGAGAGAGGGGGAGCGCTGGAGATGAAGATCGCCTGCCTGGGAGTGGACAGCTAGGGTGTGGGAACATGGGGAGCTAAAGGAGAATTAATCTGTGGGATGAGTGGTGCTGATGGGGAGATACCGCAAAGCTTGCTGTCACCATGCTGTGAAGTACCAGGTATGTTTACGTTGAAGACATGAAATGGGAGGTTTAGGAGGCGGCCTCCTGTCTTTCCTCCCTCCTTCCTTCCATCTCTAACTGCTGTCACTCATAGTAATTTTAGAGCAGCATGGGCCATCACCTGCTCCAGTGGGAAAAAGTCATTTATTAGGGCCGGGGAATGAGGCAGACACAAGGCCCTGGGTTCGAGCCCCAGCACCTCCAACAGGCGTGGTGCCTCATGCCTGTCTTCCCAGCATTTGGGAGGCGGTGACAGAGTCAGAGCTTCACAATCAGCCTTGGCTCCATATTGCATTTCAAGCCATCCTGGACTACATAAGACCTGTGTCTCAGAAAAAAGAAAAGAAAGGAAAGGGGAAGAGAAAGGGGAGGTGTGGAGAAGGAGAAAGGCAAAATGTCAAATATATCTTGCTGTTTATCTGTTTAGGTTTCAATTAGTAAGAAATCTTGAAACTATTTATTACTATTTATGAAATTTAAGTACGGGCTAACATATCGCTGTCATGTAGCCTTAAAGCATGTAAGGCAAAGCAATACATTTTTTACAACATTTTTTACACGCGCATGTGCTACATGTGTGTGTGTGTGTTGTGTGTGTGTGTTGTGTGTGTTGTGTGTGCCGTGTGTGCTTGGCACACTGTGCACAGAGGTCAGAGGACAACTTGCACAAGTCGGTTGCTTTTTCTACCATATGAGTTCCACGGATCAAACTCAGGTCTTCAGACTTGGGGCAAGTACCTTTACCCACTGCGCATCCCACTGACCCAAGTTTAAGCTTTGTTTTTGTGTTCTCACGCTTGCGATTGAAGTGTCTTGCTAGGTGCTGTGACTCCGTTTCTGTCCTGATTCCCAGCTTGAGGCTTAATGCTCATTCATCGGCAAGGTTCATTGTTAATGATAATGGAAGTAAATCTGTTTTCTACTTAGTAGTCTTGATCAAAGCATTTAAAAATGACTTCTCAAATCTGATTGCACTATCACTGCTTAACCTTCTATCATGGCTGACAAAGTATTTATAGTGAGAGTAATTAGCTTTGCCGTATTTGGAGATAGAGCCCAGGGCTGGGCTCACATTAAGTGTATGAGCTGCACCCCAGCCCCCACCTTTCTCTTGAGGCTCAGTTGTGCTTATAATATCAGTATTACCTTCCATTCAAGGTTACTCTCTGGGGCTCTTCGTAAGCCTCTTAGCAATTTATAAGAGTTCATTTCATTAAAGTTAGATAGTATCTGTGAATCCTCCACTTAGGTTGACACCCATAAATTTAGTAGTTACACTGCAGTGAGCAAGCTAGGGGTGAATAGGAGTGTAGGCCCCTTGCTTCCAGTAGGGACACTGTGTCTGTGACTCATGGATCTGGTGGTATATCAGTGAAATCTAATTTCACCTTAAAAAGTGTTATATAAGTGACAAACAGATTCCCGTGTTTGTCATGCACCCTACTGGATTCTCTAATGTTCCTGTAGATACACACACATCACTATTTGGGGGAATAATTGAGAAACTCTCCAGAGAAAAGGTTTAAACTGCTCTGTAGGGCCGATAAGATGGCTCCGGGGCGAAGGCGCCTTCAGTAGCCCAGGAGACCCGAGTTCAATCTCCGGAGCCCACCAGGTGGAGGGAAAGAAATGACTTCTGAAAATTGCCATTTGACCTCCACGTGTGCGCAATAGGACTCACATTCTCGCGTGTGTGCTTTTTCTATGTCTGTCTCTCTCCTAAATAGATAAAGAGTTTGTATTAACACTTTGCTCCACCTCTTCTGAAACCTCCCTTTTTCCAAATATCACTGTGGGCCCATCAGAGTTCTGTTCTACACAAACAAAGAGCAAGACAGTGTTACAGAAGCAGAAACTCACTAGAAAGCTCCTGAGCTGAGGAAGGGCGTCCATGGAGCCTGCGGGGGACCTGAGACACGGGCTGGGGAAGAGGGAAGCCAAAGGCTTGCAGGGGAGCGAGCACAAGTGCTGTCAGATGACTTGCCGCTTCCTCAGAGGCCTGGAGCTGGGCCGAGTGCAGGGTGGGGGACCAGTTGCCCCGCAGCATCCATCAGAGAGCAGCCCCACCTGAGGAATCCTCTCACTACAACTACCTTCAACCAAGGCAGAAAATATACTGGTAAGAACCCAGGACACTGCTGGGGGGAGAAAAAGCACAATGGATGTTTACTATGGGCTCAGCCACATGTGCTATTAATCCGCTTTAATACACTATGGCAGTCTTTAGTTCATGTATACGCATCTGAAGTTTTTTTTGAGATAGAGCGTCGCTATGTAGCCCAGGCAACCCTGGATCCTCTGATCTTCCTGCCTCAGCCTCTAAGATTGCTGAGGGGACAGAGGTGCGCTACCACACCTAACTCAATTTTTAAAAGCTGAATTCTGTCATTACCAGAGCTTTCCAAAGTCCCGCAGCACGTACTGGAGCATTCCATTAGATGGCATCCAGAAGCACCAGCTTTGATCGGCACAGACTCTATCATCTGATCACTGGGAAACGGAGGCACAACAGTCTGGGCAGGAGCTGAGTTCAAGAGAGGCGGGGCGGTTACCTCCAGGAGAAGATGGCTCACGCGAATGCACCCCTGTGGCACGGAGCAGTTTGCAGGTAACGTCACAGACACTGGAGCCAGGAAGTGGGAATTGAGGAAACACGCGTGTAGACCAGAAGCGAAGAAAGACCCCAAAGGCAGAGCACACCGGGGCCAGCTGGTCATCTGCTCTTGCTGCAGGTGTGATGTGGCCAGGTCCCGGGGCTGGCGCAGCTCTCCTGCCATGGTGGGTG
Source organism: Typhlomys cinereus (assembly GCA_023101885.1). NCBI lineage: Eukaryota > Metazoa > Chordata > Mammalia > Rodentia > Platacanthomyidae > Typhlomys > Typhlomys cinereus. Next base: position 4,232,683 of record JALPQD010000112.1, on the reverse strand, counting down.
TAACCTGGGATTGGAAGATGACTCCTTGCTCTCCTGAGTGGTTCGGATCACATGGTTGTCATAGCAATGAGTGATGAAACTAAAACAGAAATGGAGAAACAAGAGAGGTCAAGAATGATTGTCAGGTTTTGGCAAGCAACTACCAAACATCAGTTCACATAAGGTTTCGGGGGGAATCAAGACTCTGCCTTGTGTATGTTAGCATGGAGAAGGGAACTAAGCACCCAGTCTGGTTTGTGTGCTGATGACCTAAACCAATTGGTCATTGGGTGATGTAAGGGAAAGCAGAACTTGGGGCACAACCTGAAATTAAAGATGGGGAAGAACTTAGCAGGAGAGATACACGGCAAGTATTTTAGAAGGCCGCCCTGGGCCCAAGGCAGTCCCATTGGGCTCATCTGGGCAGGAAAATGCTGCAGTCAGACTGGGGAATGGCTCAGGTGTTAAAGCCTTGGCCTTTCAGGCAAAAGGACCTGAGTTTGGATCCCAGATCCTCCCATGTGAAAATGCTGAGAGGAAATGGCAAAGGCCTGTGCTTCCTGCTCTGGAAGGCAGAGCCTGGGAAACCCCAGAGCAAAGTAATGAGGTAGAGAGTCATCCAGGATGATTCCCAAAGTCCCCTTCGGCCTCCACAAGCACACATACTCAAAGGTCTCTTGGTACACAACACACGCACGCGCACACATATAAAAAGAAAATGCCGCAGTAAAAAGCAAGGGTGAGAATGGTGAAGCTGGTCCCTGGAGAAAAGGAGATCTTTCCCTTCCCTCGCATCCTGCAGCCAAGGGCAGGGCTTCTTCCCCCTTCACCATCTTGGCTTAGAAGGTGGCCCCTTTGACAGGAGGGCACAGCCTTCAAGACTGTCCCATGGTCCAGCCGCAGAGCCCCTGTCCTTCCCAGACACGCTTCAGCTTTTGTTTGTAGGAGCAAAGGCTGTTGAAAACTGTCCATTCTTCACCTCTGCAGGAGAAGCCTCAGTCTTCAGGATCCAAAACAGTTTATCCTCAAGAGGGGGTGCTGAGGAGAGGTGGAGGTGAGAAGGAATAGCCGCCTCACTTGTATCAGTGAGAATATAAATTATCCTCTTGCATAGAGGAAATCCCCCTCATAGTTTACAAGCTGTTAGAGTCATAGGCGGTGGTGCAACGACTCTAGCACAGCATTTCTTCCCAACAGCATCAGTTCAAGGCCAGTCCCATCCCTTCCTCCCCATTCCTTTCATCATTTTGAAGCAAATTCAAGACATCATTCGGTCTACAATCTTTCAGCGAGTATATTTAAAAGTCCAGCACATTTAAAATGTAATAACTAATGCCTTGAAAATTATTATAACTACTGTATTACCTTTCTCATTGCTTGCTTACCTGCTTGCCAATGCTTGATTCACTTCTCATAACGGGCGGGTCTTCCCACCTCAACCAAAGCAATCAGGACAATCTCTTCTAGATTTATCCAGAGGCTGCCTTCATCTAGACAGTCCCTCCTGGTTGTGCCTGTTGACACACGTGCCAGTTGACAGCGAGCACTAGCCATTGTAGTGCCCTTTGTGGTACAGAAGGATCATGGGTGTCCTCTGCAGTTAGGAGGGAGGCAAGTCGAGGACTCTGAACCACTGCTGCGCTTGGAATTCCTGGATACTGGAGTAGATCTGAGGGGAGTAGCTGTGTGGAGTGGGCTGCTTCCTGCAGCTGGTGAGAAGGTGAATTAGCTTTTTGTCACTGTAACAAAAGTCTGGGACAATGCAGCCTTCAGTAAGGAAAGTTTCTTTGGACTCTGGCTGAATGGAGGGTCCAGACCTTGACTGGTTGGTGCCATTGCTTCTGAGCCTGTGGTACATTACAGCAGGGCGTATAGTGGGCAAAACTGCAGGAAAGCAGACATGGAGAAGAGGAGGCTGGGGTCCCACAACCCATTCAAAGGCATGCCTTCCCCAGTGACCTTAAGACCTCCCACTAAGCTCTGCCACCTTGTGGGAGACAAGCTTTTAACAAAAGAACTCTTGGAAGGCACTTAGCATTCTCCTGTAGCAGAAGACAGTTGCAAAAAATAGCAATTTTTAAAAAAGGATTAAGGTACAGTTGATTAGAGGAGAGAAGGAACAGAACTCACAGACTCCAGACATGGAGTGCCATGAGGGAGAAGGGTGCTTTGGAGAATTCATGGACTCCAGGCATGGAATCCATGATGGGCATGGAGCTAGAAAAGAACTCATGGACTCCAGATGTGGAGTGCCATGAGGGGCAGGCACCAAAAGATAGCAAATTCTTGCTCTATGATCTGTAAACAGGAGCCTATGGAGGGAATATATCTTGATGTTTGATATATTTTAATCACATGTATACATTTAAAAATAAAACAGCTCGCACAAATTAGATGTGTAAACATCTATTTCTGTTTCTACTTTTCATTTTGATCTTGCAACAGCATGCATCTCTTTGGGTGCCATTGACTTTGGACTTGGGAGCCGTATAGTGGATTCTGAGATAGGACAGAGTGGACAGAGGCGGCAGAGTCTGTAGGTGGAGCATACGGAACGAGAACAATGACCAGTTGGCTCAAAGTTTCTCTTCTGGAACAATGAGAATAAGAGGGAATGCTTCTTTGATGGGAAACGTGGGGACATGGGACAGACCTCCGGTGGAGTGTAATTAAGTAGATGTTACTTTGGAATTGATTTTCAGGGCAGTGATCACCGTTTAGGTGATGAAAACCAGGTTTCCCTTTAAGCTTCAATGCTGAAATGGTAGACAACAGGGTCTGTAGGTATCACTCACCTAGTCTCCTCCCACCTGTTTCCCTCACCTTCAGCTTTGCCCTGCTGGTTGCTTCAGAATGGACTTGAGACACTGTGTCATGTTGTCCATCAACACTTCACTATTATCTTTGCCAGAGAAGCAGCTCTTTGCCTTGTCCCTATTCAACAATGAAATTACCATTATCCAATAAGCAATTATTGTTCAATTTCCATGATGATCTCAGTGTGCTCTTACTATTGGTTTATTTCAGTCAAGATCCAAAGAAGGTCATGCAGTGCATCGGGTCAGCAGGTCCCTTAATCTACTCTCCTCCCTTTTGCTCCTCCTGTTTATTTCCTAGTCTTTAATTCAGAAGAATATGTATTTGGATTTGTCCGATTGAATTCCTATGGTGTTAAGATGGCCTTTCCTTCCTGCATTTCTGTAGATTAATTGTTTATGTCTTAGGGCTTGATCAAATTCAAGATCAGTTTTAGTTTTGCTCTAGCTTTTATTATGATGATGATGATCAAATCAATCTCATTGGTAAATTTTGAGTGCTTTCCCCCAAGAGGCTCAGTCCAGCTGGCCACCTCTGCACTACTCAGATCCGTCAGACATTGCAGCATGACGTCGTGATGTGCATATGCAAGGCATGGGTTGCACAGTCCTGCCAGCATAGACATTGTTTCATTAGGACCTGGGAAGTGGTTTTAAAAAGCATGGTCATCATGCTTCTCACACAGTGGAATTCCTCTAGGAAAGATAACTTCCGGGCTGGCAGAAGACTCAGTGAGTAAGGTTCCTGTTTGCAAACTTGGTGACCTGAGTTTGATTCCTGGAAACCCACATTGTGGAAGGAGAGAGCTGACTTTCTAAAGTCTGACACCCACTTCTTGGCCATGGCATGCATTTTTGTTCTCCCCTCTCATAAATACATAAAAGTTTTTGAAAAGATAACTTCCTACTTTCAGCTATTTGAAATGTGGTTTATACAGCACAGATATAGCAGTTTGCTTGAGAGTTGTTAATTTTGTCCGAGACAGAGTCTCAATTTATAGCGTAGGCTCAACTAGCAGCAACCTTCCTTCTGGGCCTCCTGGGAATGGGATCACAAGCTCAGCCCTCACACTTGGCTTAATTAAAACTATTTTGATACAGTTCTTTTAAAAATGCTAATTTTAATATTAACATAGTTTAATAATCTTATTTTAATTTTTTATTCTTTGACAATTTCATATGTGCATACGATGTATTTTGGTCACATACTCCCCTTCCTCCCCCATTTTCCACGGACCACCCCAACAGGTCCCCCACCCTTTCTCACAAGAACATTTTTGTTTGACAGCTGTGTTGACACTGTCTGTGGCCTTTGACATAATCATCAGGCCTTGAATACTGTCCATGACCCCTGTGAGATGTGCAAGCCCCATTTGTCCTCTGTGCTGCCGAAGTTACGCCTGAAGACTCATTACACCATTATTGTGATTCACAGTGTTTGCATTAGCAGTTTCTATGGCTATTTCTGTCGAGGCGCCTCTGTATTTTTAATATGTGTGGAAGCAGAGTGTTTATGTTTAATGAAGCCATTGCAGATCGATAAGACAGGTATCAAATCTGGTACGTGAGAAAAACAATGACTTAGAATGGCTATTTAGATAAATGATAACAGTTCATACAAAGTCATAATTCTGAAAAGAATTCTTCTCTAGTTAACTTTAAACAATCAAATAATACACATTTGAATATATCTTAATGTTTGATATATTTTAATCACATGTATTAATATACATTTAAAAATAAAACAGCTCACACAAAGTAGATGTGTAAACCTTTATTTCTGTGTTTCTATTTTTATTTTGATCCTGCAACAGTGTATTTGGCTACCATTGACTTTGGACTTGAAAGTCATATAGAAATTTGAGTTCTTTCTGCAGTAATCAATTAATCAATTTCTTTTTTGATTTTTTTAAGTTAAAGTAAACTCCTTCCTCCCTCCCTCCCTCCCTCCCTCTCTCCCTCCCTCCCTCCTTCCCTCCTTCCCTCCTTCCCTCCTTCCCTCCTTCCTTCCTTCCCTCCTTCCTTCCTTGTATCAGAGGGCACTGTGTTTCCCTGTGGAATCATTCTGGATTGCTTTTACCTCTGGGATTTCCCAGGTTCCACCCACCTTGGCTGGAATTTCAAGACCGCTGGTGTTTTTATGCGGGACCTGGGATCTGAACTCAGGACCTTCTGCTTGCAGAGACAGAGTCTTAACCCCTGAACCATCTCTCCAGCCCTCTTTCTGGTTTTTATCTTTTTATTTTGTTCCACTATCTTGAAGCAGTTTTTCCATGTAGCCCAGGCTGCTTCAAACTGGGAGTCTCCCATCAGCCTCCCCAGCGCTAGGATGGTTCCAGATTCTCTTAATGTAGGAATTAATAATTCATCCGATATGTGACATACAATGATCTTTAAGCAACTTTATCCTTTTGCCCCCTTGGGCCGCGTGTCTGGTTCCCTAATGCTACACAAGGCCCACGTCTAAGATGGGGTGTGGGGGGGTGTTGTGAGTTCACAAGACCCAGGTAGTTGGGGAGGGTCAGGCCCCGGGAGCCAGAGGACCCAGGCAGACAGGAGCAGAGACGGCAACCCGGAAACCCGGTTGGAGGAGGCGATGCACACATGCAACAGGCAAACGCTGGGGCCACGCGCTCTGCTTTCCCCAGCTGTGGGCCTGGAGGGACCAGTGGTCGCGCTGCCTCCACACTGCCCTCTGCTGCCTGTCTCCAGAGCATCAGAGCAGCGTCCATAACCCCCATCTCCTCCAGGCCACCCCCTCTACTCCTCCCTCACCCCTACCCCTCCCGGACAGACATTTGTCCCCCTCCAAGGCTGCCCCTCCTCAGCGGGGCTCCCTCTCTGGCTGCCTCCCACTGACCTTCCTCCAGCAGGAAGGTTCCCCTTTGCCTGGGTGCCCCTGACTCTCAGACCTGCTCACCTCATCTCTTAAAAGTCAGTGCCTAACCTTCGTTAACGTCTCTAATTACAGCTGAGTGACTGTTACACTTTGGTTTTGTTTCAGTACCATGCACAGCAAACAGTAAAGAATGAGGCTTTCTTAAAGAAGATAGGGCCCAGTTTTGTTTTTCCTGAGCACACTGTGCAGGCGGAAAAGAAAGAGCAACACCGTGCTGAGCACCATGGGAAAAATGGATGATCCTGGGGAAACCACGCAGGACAAGGAGGGGCTGTGAGTCGCCCGTTTCCAGCCGGTGCAGGATGTTCAGATATGAACACGGTGCGGCATGTTGGAAATGCATTAGCGGAACGGCAATAATGATATTTATCAGTCATTAAACATTTACTGTGTGCCAAGGAACATGCTGGGCTTTCCACTCGTGTTACCTCATTTAATCCTCACAAAACCCTGGTAATTAGTTGCCGTTGTGATCCCCAGCTTATAGCTGAAAATACTGACAACCAGCGAGGTGAAGGGAATGGTTTTAGGGAGTCCTGAAATGTAGACCCCTGCTCACATCTGCCTGCTCCGGGCTCCACACTGGTGTTTGTCACCGTTGGTAGGACAACCGTGGGTGCACCATGACGTCATTCAGAGTGTCTTATTTTCATTCTGCCAATAAAGGAGAGTTGTTTTTTGCACCGTTGCACTTTATTTTTGATTGATGTGGACGTGAAAGGGGAGCAGTGTAGTAACAGAGAATACAGGAGGAGATGGCAGAGTGTTTGTCTCTGCCCGGAATCCATTTCTGGCATGCAGGAGGGGTCCGTTCAAGCCGCTCTTCCCAGCTCTCTCTGATCCTTTCCCATCTGGCCACCCCACCAACGCACCATGTAGAGCTCAAGTCAAGCTTGGGGACTTGTCCCCGAGGAAGGATTGTGGTGCTTAGACAACCTTGAAATATGTTTTCTCTAAGCTTTAGAGTGATGAAAGAGATGACATCCATTACTCCATCAATTTAAATGGTTTCTGTCAGCCCTGGGAAAGGAGCGTTCTTTCTGAGTCCTTCCTCCAGAGTGGCTGTCTACCTGGGTATTAGTTTTCAGGAGACACCCTGCGGTGTACATGACCTGCAGAGGTGGGCTCCCTTCTCTCAAACTCAGCTCTCTGTTGGTCTTTACCACTCATTCTCTCAGGAATCTCATGAGTTTGTCTCTTTGTAGGCTTGGACAAGGTGCATGAAAGGTGGGATCAGGGGCTGACCCATGGGGGCTTCCCTGCCAGGACTGCTGTCTTGGGGGAGGGGGAGTAAAAGCAACACTGTGCTAATCCTCGCCCCTTTGGTCAAGGATGGCAAAGAGCTGGTGGGGAAGGCTGCTCCTCTCCCCACTGTCGGGATGGAAACTAGGGAGGAAGGTGTATTGGGGCTCACGGCTGCACAAGTTGCAGTTCACCCCGGCAAGAAGACAGGACGGAGGAGCTCTGGGGTGTACTGAAGGTGTGTGGGTGCCCCCGGCACAGCAGCTGGGCCTTGAGGCAGCCAGCTAAACATGAACCACAGGCTACCCTCTGGCTACCTAGCTCCACCTCCTAGGCTGACCCCACAGCCACCCAAAGCAGCGCCAGTCGGGGACCAAGTGTTCAAACGTGAGCTATGGGTGGGTGGGCTGGGGGGCAGCGTCTCATCTTCATACCCTAGCAGGCGCACACCACTAGGGCAACCCCAAGGAAGCTGGTGTGTCAAGTGGGTGACAGAGAAACCAGGGAATTTTCCAGAGACTCCATCCCGAACAGTATTCATGGATGGACCACATTTGACTTACTTGCTTAAGGAACACCGAGGTTTTCAGTTCTTTGGAAATTCTGAATTAAGTGTTTCTGGCGGGCTGGGTCAAGGCAGAGTCAGCATCGGCTGCGGTTTGAGTGGCAGGAACAAGCTGCCAGTGGGCGCCATCACCCAAACAGATGTAAATCCTCCCTGGCAAGAGGAGGGCCTGGGCAGCTTGCTTCTATTCTGACCGTAAATTTAAAAGTCTTATTTATAGATTTCTACCTTCGGTATCTGGCTAAAACCTTTCTTTGTCTTAAACTACACACATGAAGATTCATGTTGTCAGTGTGGTGGGAAAATGGGTCTTGTAGAAATGTTTAACTAAGAAAATCCTGCCTCTTCAGTGTCTGTGGTGAGCTGTTCAGTGCATTTCTTTTATTTCCATCTCCCTTCTTGAGGCTAATATTTCCAGAGCCAATGATGATAGTCTATGACTTTCTAGAAATATCAACGTAAAAGCCTCTAAGCCCTGGAAAGCAAATTCTATTTTTTCTTTGTTCTTTCCACTGATACGGTGATAACTCTCAAAGATACTCAGAAATGTTCATTTCTTTTTGAAATTGGGCGCATCAGCATTTTTGGTGCACATATATTTATAATCATGTCTTCGTTATGTTTTCTTAATAAATTTTTCCTTTTACTAACATGAAGTAACACTATCCCTTCTGACTAATTTTGATTTAAAGTCCGTTTTCTCAGTTATAAGAATACCTTCTGGAAGGGATGGAGGGCTAATAGGTCAAGATATATCGTAAACAAATGTGACAATGTCAAAGAATAAATAAAAAAATTTTCTCTAATAATAAAGCAGCAAGAAAAACCAAAATCCCATCTGAAGTTTGGCACACAGGAATCAGATATAATTAAAAAAGAAAACTTCCACTTGCCTTCAGATACTATTTACTTTGTTTTGTATATTCTTTCCATTCTCTCACTGTCAGACTGTGTGTATCTTTGCCTCTGAGGTGAGTCTTTTGCAGACCACAAATAATAGGATCTACTTTTTAAAATTTCATTCAGCCACTTTGCATCTTTTCATTGGAGAGTTAAGGCCATTTACATTTACCATTACTATTGAAAGATATGTACTCATTTCTCCTTTCCCCAGTTAGAAGTGGAACCCTTACGAGGTGGAGCCTTGGGCTGGAGAGATGGCTCAGGGGTTAAGTCTTGCCTTCAGAAGGTCCTGAGTTTGGATTCCAAAACTCTAGATAGCAGTGGTGACAGATACTTCCAGCCCTGGAAGGCAGAGACTGGGAAACTCCAGAGCAAAGCAAAAAGGAGGTAGAAGCAATCCAGGGTGATTCCTGAAGTCACCCTTGGGTTTCCACAGGCACACACAGTGTCCTCTGGTACACACACATGCCCAGAGAAACATACATGTAGAAATAAAAATAAAAATGAAAAAGAGGTGGAGCCTTGCTGGGAGAAGTATGTCACTGGAGGAGTGAGGGGAGTGTCCTGGAATTTGCTAACCAAGCCTGCTTTGCTTCCTATTCTCTCTCTCTCTCTCTCTCTCTCTCTCTCTCTCTCTCTCTCTTTCTCTCTCTCTCTCTCCTAGTGGCTGCTGTAACATGAGCCAGCCTCTTCCTTCCGCTATCATGCTTTCCCCACCATAGTAGACTCTTGGTCCTCAGGAACTGTAAGCCAAAGTAATAAACCCTTTCCTCTTAAGTTTTTAGGTCAGAGTATTTTATCACAGCAATAGAAAAGTTTACTGGTTTACTGAGTTAATGATATTTGATTCTTTCTTAATTCTCTTTTTTTTCTGCTTGTGAGATTTATTCTTTCACAAGCTTTTATAATTGTATATAGCTTTCTTTTTCTTCAGTGGGTATTACTCCTTTAAGCACCATCTCCAACACTGGCTTTAGTTTATACTTAGCATCACATTTCTTTATTTCTCCTTTGAATTTAAAGAATAACTTTGCTGGATACAAAATCTTGGTTCAAAGTTATTTTATTTCAAGACTCAAATCCATGCTTTCCTGGCCTTTCTGGTTTAAGCCAAAAGGTCAGCTGTTAACTCTGATAGGTTTATTTTTTCAAGTAATTTGGCACTTTTCAAGTAATTTGCAACTTTTAGTACTCTTCCTTTCTTCCTGTTTTTGAGACAAAGTCTTGTCTGTAGCTCATGTTAGTCTCAAACTCATGATCCTCCTGCTTCAGATTTTAGAGTGCTGGGATTAGTGGTATGTATCATTCTGTCCATTTTTTTTTTAGTATTTTTGTGTAGTGATATTCTTTCTGTTCATGTTTATCTAGGATTCTAAATGACTCCTGTTCTTGGATATCCTCTTCTATTATAGATTTTAGGATTGTTGTTATAATTTAATTGAATAAGTTTTCTATGGCTTCAGTGCGTATCTGGGGTTTTGCTTTTACACCTCAGATTCATACATATGTGTTATGGTTTGAAATGTGAATTGTCCCCCTCACATTCATGTGTTTGGATCTTTAATTATTTGGGAAAGTCATGGAACTTTCAGGAGGTAGAGTCTTGCTGGAGGAAGACAGTTACAGGGGGTGGACCTTAAGGCTGGTTAGCCCCACCCTGAGTGAGTGAGTCTGCTCTTGAGCTTGTAGCAGCCGCTCTCAGCCTCCATGATACCTGCAGTGACTTAGGCCACCTCCATCTTCGGCTACCTGCCATGCTTTTTCTGCCATGAAGTTCTGTATCTCCCCTCTGGGAACCGTAAGTTGAATAAATGTGCTTTCCTCTCTTTAAGTTGTTTGAGCTCGAGTGTCATCTCACCGCAACAGAGAAGAGTAACTCATTTAGAAATTGGTACCAGGAATGGGGTGTTGCTGCGTGACACCAAGAGGACCCAGTACAAGAAACTGAAGTGTGAAGCTGAGAAAAGTTGGTACCCAGTAGTATGGGCATTGCTGTGATGTGGCTAGTGTGCCTTTGGAATTGTTTGTTGGCAGAAATATGGAGAACTTTGGAATTTGCCCGAGGAAAGCCTTTGTGTCTTGGAGACTGAGCATAAGGGATCATTCTTGTGAGAGCCTGAAAAACAGTGATGCTGTGAGAGATGCCGGCAGTGGAAGTCTAGTTTGCGATGATCCAGAAGGAACAAAAACTGAGTGGCAAATTAAGTGATGCATTGGCAGAGTATTTGATCAAATTTTGCCCTCATCCTGAAAGCTTGTCTGAAGTTAAATTCAAGTACTTGGCAGAGGAAATTTCAAGGCCACCTCCAGCTTCTTCTGGCTAGCCATGCCTTTTCTGTCATAGTGGGCTGCACGCCCCCTCTGGAATCATAAGCTAAATAAATCCCCTTTGTCCCCTTAAGCCTGTTTCAGCCTGAGTGTTGTCTCACAGCAATGGAGAAAGAGTAACTGCTACAATTGTTTGGTTTCTTATTCATGCTATGATCATGTTTGATATATTTTATTGCTCTCTGAATGTAGTATTTCTTTTCCTCATCTTCATTCAGTCTCTGATAGTCTTTTTGCTGTTTGGTCTAGACTATTGGTGTTGTTTTCATTGATGTGTGTGTCTGTGTGTGTGTGTGTGTGTGTGTGTGTGTGTGTGTGTGTGTGTGAGACAGAGAGAGAGAGAGAGAGAAAGGAGAGAGAGAGAAAGGAGAGAGAGAGAAATGGAAACTAGAGGTTAACCTTAGGCATTTGTTTCTCAGAAGCCTTCCATCTTATTTTTTGAGACAGAGTTTCCATTGGTCTGGAACTCATTGATTAGGTGAGTCTGACTAACCAGCAAGCCTGGGGTATTTGGCTATATCTACCTCTGTGCACTGGGATTACAAGTGTGTGCCACCATGCTTGGCTTTTTTTTTCTTCGTGAACATGGGTTCTGGGATCTAACTAAGATCCTCATGCATGGCAAGCACTTTACCAATGGAGCCATCTCCTCAGTCTTCCATTGAGTTTTCCAGTTTGATATCTTGAGTTCTTCATTTCCAAGATTTTCATTCATATGTTTTTTTTCTCACAATTTCTATTTTTTTGCTGAAATTCTCAAATTGTTGAATTTCTCATTTATGTCTTCTGCTTTTGTTTTTGAATAGGGTCTTTCTCTATAGTCCAGGCTGGCTTGAAATTTACCATGTATCCCAGGCAGGCCTTGAATTCAGTGATTCTCCTGCTCCAGCCTGGGTGCTGGGATTACAGGTGTGAGCTACTATGACTGGCTTTTTGTCCACGTATTGATGTGATTTCTTTGCTTCTTTGCATTCATCTGTTTATTTGAATCCTCTTTGAAGTTCATAGATCATTAAAATAGGTATTTGATTATTTTTTTGGTCTGGCATTTCATTGAATGTTGAATCTGCAGGGGCCTGAATACAGTTTTCCTGCCTAATTTTTCTTGTGAGTGCAGAATGGCTTGTCTTCATCATATGTTCAGCAGCTCACAGACTAACCAAAAAGGACCTGTTCAATTGCATATTGAATTTGAAGAGCAGTATAGATTAAAAATCTCTTCCAACAGTTATATAAGTCACAATATAGAAACATAAGTTTCTGAAAAGCAAGGTAACGTGATTCCTCTAAAGTTCATAATTTTCAATAAATATCTAAAACCTAAAGATAGAGAAATCAATGAAATGCCAGACCTCCCCTCCCCAAAAATAATCGAATACCAGTGTGAAGGCAACGTGTAACATTTCCAGCACAGCAAGAACTTTGCAGAAGTTTGTTCCTAAAAGGCGCACACTCTCTGTCTTCTTAAACTTTTCTAACTAAAGAAAAGAGAAAAATCTAGAAAGAGGCGGAAGCTATGGTAAAGGGGTATGTAACTCAGTAAGAGAGAGGTGCTTATATGTGGGGGGCCTCGGGCTCCATCCACTACACCATAAAAAAATGAAGATAAGGAATAGAGGAAAGAGTGGGTTCAAATCAGAGAGAAAGAAGCAACTCCTTCATGAGAAAGGCAAGCAGACCAAGCTCAGAACCACAGGGGGAAGGTGCATGGAAAAAAAGAAGGAGATAATTAGCATGAACGGGACAGTTTAAAAACAATCACTTTTGGGCAGACGAGATGACTCAGTGGTGAAGGGGCTTGCTGAGCAGACCTGATGACCTGGGTTCAATCCTCAGAATCCACATGGGGGAGGCGAGAACCACTCTGCAAGTTGTCCACTAGACAAGAGGAGAAGCTTGTGGTCACAGCAGCTTCTGTCTCCAGCCTCTCAAGGAACCGGCCCTGATACCCTTGAGGAGGGCCGATGTTTTTTATTTGTTTCTTTGACCTCTCATAATTTGCTTTTTTATTTTTAAAATTCTTTTTGTGTATCATACATGAATATAGGGAATTTTTAACATTTTCAAATTCTTAATCCCCAATTCCATCCTCCCCCTTTCTATTACAGCTCTTCTCCCCTGTCAGACTCCCTCCTATTTTCGAATCTTTTCACATTTGTGGACTCTGGGTTTCATCTGATTTGCTTCTGATAACATGTGCCTGAGTATTTGGTAGAGCCTGAGTCTTATATCAGTAGATGTACCATCCAGGTAAACATCTTACATCCCCCCCCAGCATGAACCCTCATCAGTCTCTCAGGGAGCCATGGTGTCTCTTGAGGTCTTTCCCCTTCCGTGATGAAATGTCGTTGGGGTATTTCCCATGCAGGTCTGATGGGGATATACATATCTGCAGTGAATGCACAAACAAACGACCCTGTCCTGTGCAGAAAGTAGTGTCTGGTTGTGCCCTTGCCCCACTCCAGGCTCTTACAATCTTATTGCCTCCTCTTTTGCAATGTTCCCTGCGCCTTGGGGAAGGAGTGGGGTGACTTAGATGTCCTGTTGAGGGCTGAGCCATCTGCAGTCACTTATTTTCTGCATTTTGTCCAGTTGTGATTTTCTGTGATGGTCACTGTATTAGTCAGGGCTCTCTAGAGTCACAGAATCAACAGAATGAATATATATAAAGGGAATTTATTGAGTTGGCTTACCTGATATAGCTAAGGTAGTCCAATGATGGCTGCCAGTAGCTGCTCAGTTCAGTAGGCTTGTGGGTGACGGCTGATCTTAGATTTTGTCCCTGGATGATCTTAGGCTTCAGAAACGCGACCTTCAGTGTCTGTTCCTTAGTGCCCCGTCTGGGCTACTGGGTCACAGCAGTGCTGGCGAAGGAAGGCAGCGCGAGGCAGAGTCATGGCAAACTTTTGAGGTCATTTGCTGTGCTACACACCTGTGACCCCCAGATGCTGGGAAGCTGAGGTGGGAGGAACATTTGAGCCAAGGAGCTGGAGGTTGGGCAACATGGTGAGAAAGAGTAGCGTGGTTTCATTTTGGAAGGCTCGCCCTGGATGTTGTGTGGGCTACAGATGCTGGACAGCATCTCCCCAGGAGAAGAGCAGTTGGCGAGGGGGTACAGGAAATGGCCAGATGAGATATGTTTTGAGAGTAGATGCAGAGGGGTCTCCTGATGGGCTAGGTGTGGTGAGGGAAGGAGAAAGAAGCAAGCATGCCCCCGACTTAATCATCTAATCGAGGGGATAGATGTGCCATGGGCAGGGACTGAGAAGGCTGTGGGGGTGGCTTTAAAGTTGGTCAACACAGGTTGGAGAGATGACTCAGGACTTTAGACTCTGTCTCTCAAGCTTCAGAAGGTCCTGAGTTCGAATCCCAGGTCCCACATAAAAAGATCAGGTAGAAACGGCAGTGACCTGCAATTCAGGCCCTGATGGGCAAAGCCTGGGAAATCCCAGAGGGAAGAGAGAAGGAGGTAGAAGCAATCCAGGATGATTCCTGAAATCACCCTTGGTCCTCCACAGGGACACAAAGTGCTTTCTGATACACACACACACACACACACACACACACACACACAATGATTTAAAAAAAGGGTTGTCAATAGGAATTTGATCGGTGACATGGTGTATCTGAGATGTCTGTTTAGCATACAGGTGCGAATGTCAAAGAGCGCTGGACAGATGGGGCCATCTGCAGATACTTGAAATCACAGACAGGCGAACCACCAAGGGCAGGAAGAAACCAGGGTGGGCAGAAGTTAAAAGTGACCTTGAGGGACTGACAGCAGGAGAGGATGACCACCGTGTCCACGTGCCCCAGCATCCGGTGCCTCGTGGTGGCTCAGTACACATAAGCCAGTTCTTATTTCTGTGAACGTCGCTGCTGTGAGGAGGGAGGGAGGAGTGTGATGAAGAAAAACCAAGCCCTCCTGCCCTGGCCTCAGGACGAGGGGCTCACACTCAACGAGAGGAGAGTGGGATCCCTGGCTGAGCATAGTTAGCTTAGGATCCCCCAGAAGTTCCAGAGGAGAAGGGGCTGGCTGCCGAGAGGGGACCCAGGCAGAGACCCGGGATTTCAAAAATAAGCCTTTGCTATTATCTGATTTTTAAGAAGGTAATGAACATGATTTTCTGTGATAAAGAAAGTATGACAGACTTCGTGTGTGGACACACAAAACTGTGGAAGGCAATTTACGCACAGTGACTTGGAAATATTGCAAAGCCCTCGTGGCTGTGGGGTGACAGTCATGTAACCACCTCCCACACAAGGAACCTGGTTTAATGACACCTTACATTCACTGCTGGGTCTTACTTTGTTTTTTGTTTCTTGCTGTATTGAATCTAGGGCCTCCTGGTAGGCATGCATTCTCCCACTGAGCTATAAACTTCAACTGTATTAGGCAAGGTTCTCTGAAGAACAGAATTTCTAGACTGTAATGTATATATATAAATATATATAAAAATAAGTTTATTAAATTAACTTACAATAAAAAATAGTGTCCTTCAAAGTAGCTACCCATAGCTGCTTCATTCTTGACTGGAATGTTCCACAAAGCCAAAAGATCCCAAGAAGGTCTCAAGCCTTTACTTCTCTGGAGGTTCAAAGACTCTGGGTTCCGACGCTGGTGAAGAACAGCTGGGCTCTGACGTCGGCGATGAACAGTGAACAGCAACAAGGCCCAGGCTCCAAAGACAGCAGGAGCAGCCCCAACATGGAAAGGATGAAGCTCGGAGTCAGCCAAGGATGGAGGCAGCAGCAGCAACAAAGAAGGCCAGATGCTCTAAAAGTGCAGGATGCGCGCAGAGTGGACTCCACAGCAAGTCGACACAGGATAAGGAAGAGCAAGTTCCTGCTCCTTGCACGTCCTATTATCCAATCCACCACTGGAAAGTACCTCCCACCATGGGCTGGGTTCTCCACAGCAGTCAGTCAAGTACCTGCAGACTTGCTCAGGGGCCATTCTGACGATTAACCTTCCACAGCTGCCCCCAAATAGTCTGCAGCTGTCAAGTTGCTCAGGCAGGCCTTGAACGTGTGGCCCTCCTGCGTGAGTTTGGCTCTTTGCTGGCGTGGGAACAGCAGTCAGCTCCCTAGCCAGGCCAGCACTGAGCCAGACCATGTTGAGGAAACACATGGAAGGAAGTAATTAGTTCTCTTTCAACCAGGCTGGCTCTCGCTCTCCCCTGCTGCTGAGAGAGAAGCAAACGAGGCAGTGCCTGGCCGGTCACCTTCATCTCCCCAGGACAAGGCCCTGCGCCACCAAGGACACCTGCCTCCCAAAGGACAATAGGAAATGAGAATCCTCAGGAGACCAACAGCAAGGCAGGGAAACGACAGAAATCACTGGGTTTCAGGAAAGATAATGACCGAGCTGGGAGAAGATATGGGGGGAGGATGGGTTAAGCCTGGGTAATGGCAGGACACACAGCCGTTTGCTTATTTTCTCTGGCTTTTGCTCCAAATGAGCAGCCTTGGCTGTCACACGGTGCGTGGTGAACTATACATCTAACGGTCATTATGGAAGACCCCCAGCGGTGGTGGCGTGGGGGTCCAAAGGTTCCCTGGCATGCTGAAGAGAGGCTAGGGAGGGAAAGCAGAGAGAAAACAGGAGGAGAAAGGACAGCGCGCGATTGGAGAGGATGACCAAATATACCCAGACCAAGGAAATCACAGAAAGGGGGGGGGGGACAGGGCACACTAGGTGGGGAGTGGGGGGTGGCCATGCAATAGGCTTGAGTGTATTTCGAGAACCCGTACATGGGCTCACATGTCCGTTACCTACAGTTCCAGAACAAATGACCATAAACTTGATGGTTAAAGAGTGAAGAATTTTTTTCTTTCATAGTTTTAGAGCTAACCCCCCTCCCCCAGGTGCCAGTGAGGCTGCCCCCAGGAGCTCTGGGGAGGGTCTTTCCTGCCCCGTGCAGCTTCTGTGGTTTCCCAGCATCCCTTGTGGCAGTTGTGATATTCTCTGCCAGCGTGTGGCCTTCTGCCTTGTGCCCCAAATGCCCCTCTCTTTTCTCTAATCAAGACACGTGTCCCTGCACTTAGAGACCACCCCAGTTTCAGGGTGATCTCATCTTGAGGTGCTCCTTAATGGCTGCAAACACCTTATCTCTATCTCAAAATTCTTATTATTTTATTATATTTATTATGCTATTGTCTTTGATGCTAGTTTTATTAGAGCTTTGAGGTCAAATTACTGAATTGAGTCTCTTTTATTTCTCCAATGGACATCCCGTCCCCCCCTCCCGTCTGCATTACGAGACACTTGTGCAGCAAGTCCTGAGTGGTCTCCCCAGCCCAGCTCTCCAAGGTCTCACTCTAGAGTCCTGGTGGGCCCCTTACTTGAAATCCACCTGCTCAGTCTCCCAGTATTTGAAAGTGGGGTGACATGATGGGGATCAGTGTCCTTATAAGAAGAGGCCTGGCTTCCCATCTGACATAGGTATCAACTTGACAGTTGAGGGTTTGAGCTCTGGGCACATTTGTGGAGAATTAGTGATTGGGTTAAGCCCAGAGTAAACCTACAGGAGATTGTCTAGCTGATGGGGAAGGCCCAGCTATGGTGGGTGGGATTAGGCCCTGGAATAAAATACAGAGAGCTGGTTGAGAGATTTGGCATCCTTGTGTACACTTGGCCAGACATGCTGGTCTGACAAGTAAGGATCATCCCTCTCTCAGCCATTATGTAGAGATGGTGTGGCCAGTCCCCTCCGCCCTGATGTTGGTGCGTGCTTTCCCGTCAAGCTGGACCACTGACTTTTACGGGACTATTGTAAGAAAATAAACCCCTTGTTCCCTTAAGCCATTTGAAGGTGACTTATCAGCAACCATACAGGCGAACTGCAACACCATCTTTCAATTGTGGAGCCCGAGGGAAGCACTGGCTGTCTGCAATGCTCTCCAGAACGTCACCACCACTCAGACTTCCAGTTGCAAGAACGGAGAGAAACAAATGTGTGTTGAATAAGCCCCCAGGATTGCATTGCGGTGTTGCTCACAGCAGCCCAAATGCCCGAGTCAGAGGGTCTTAAGCTTATCTTTTTGGGAAACACAATTCAGCCCACTACAGTAACCCTTGCCTAAATGACGTTCATAGTCGGATCACTTAAGACTATTCCGTAAACTGGGGCTGGAGAGGTGGCTCAGGGGTTAAGCCTTCTGCAGGCAGAAAGTCCTGAGTTCGGATCCTAGACCCCACATATAGACGCTGTGCAGAAGCGGGGGCGGTCTGAGTTTCTGGTCCTGGTAGGGCGAAGCCTGTGAATCCCAGAGCAGAGTAAACAAGGAGGAGGTGGAGGCGTCCATGGTGGTTTCTGAATTTGCCTGTGGTTCTACACATACACACATACACACACGCACAATTGAATAAAAAAAAAAAGAGTATTCCGTAAACTGTATAGTCCTCCACAAAAAAAAAAAAAAAAAAAAAAAAAAATTGGGTGAGTTAGTGTCATGGTTTGAAATGTGTCCCCGAGAGGTTCATGTTTGGGGAGGTCATGGCACCTTTGAGAAGTGGAGCTTTGCTGGATTAGCCCCACCCTACTTCTACTCTAGGAGCAGGCAACCTGTCTCCATGACACAGGGCAGTTAAGAACCTGGCAGTTGATGGAAGCTTTTGCTAGAAGTAAAGATGTGCTTTCCCGCTGCTATTTCATTGGTTTTGTTTGTGATGCAGATGGTGTATGACAGGCAACAACTCTGATTGTGACATTATTGTGAATCCCTATGCTAAGTGGTATTTTTCCCTTTGCATATTTGACCAAAATGAATGATTGTCTCATATGTCAGCAAACTTAGCAGACTGAAGCTGTGTTGGGTCTGTAGGAAGCAGAAGGGGGGTGAAGGAGAAGATGGATACCCCCTGGGAGGGATCACAGAGAGCTTCCTGGAAGAGATGGCACGGTAGCTAGAATTGTAGAAGTTGGGGTGCTTTAGTTTCGTTTCTGTTGCTGTGATAAAATACCACAACCTAAGCCAACATCAGGGAAGAAAGGACTTATTTCAGCTCACAGTTCATGGAGTATCCATCATGGCAGGGAAGTCAAAGAAGCAGGAGCCTCACAGCTAGACAGGAGAGGGCCCGAAAGTCTGCATCTTCTTCTCTCAGTCCAGGACCCCAAGTCCAGGGAGTGCATCACCCACTTTTAGGCCGGATCTTCTCATATGGATAAATGTAGTCAAGATGATCCCCACAGGGCTGCCAAGGGGCTCCTCTCATGGGGATTCAAGCTGGCAACCAGCCACGGTTGCAGGAAGAGGAAGGCCATTCTAGGCAAGGGCAGAAACAGGCGGGAGGGAGATCATGTCTGTCAGATTTCTGTCATTCTGCCAAAATACGAGGGATAAACAATTTGAGAGGGAAAAGTTCATTTTGGCTCACAGTTCCACAAGTTTCAATTCATGGTCATCTGGCCCTGTTGCTTTGGCAGGAGGATGTGGCAGAGGAAGCTGCCCACCTCAGGGTGGGCGAGAAGCAGGGAGAGACAGGAAGTGGTTGTCCCTTGAAAGATACACCCCATGACTTAACTTCCTCCTACTAAGCCCCGCCTCCTGAAGGGTCTCCACCTCTCAACTAGGCCAAACCTTCAAGACATAGCTGTTGGGGGACATTACCCCCACCATAAGAGAGTTCCCAGCATGCATGGGGCATTACGTGGGGTCAGCGGGGACAGTCACCAGCGCGTGCGGTGATCAGTGTGGCTTGTGTTAATTTAAGCTGGTTCAGGAAAAGCCTTGAAGGCCACACAAAGGAGTTTCTTTCACAAGCACATGAGTCTCAGAAGGGGGGCGATGTATGTCTTGGGTGGAGGGAGACTCCTCAGGGTGGATGTCCTTGATAGAAGTCCTCTAAAAGGTCTAACGTGTCCTGGGAGCTGCCTCCTCTCCTGTCGCCGATGCACTAGCAGGAGGTCCAACATTCTGACATGGTGATACAATGTTTTCATCCCAAAGCTCATGCTTGAGAATCGTGCAGTTGGGTGTTGCACACACACATACACACACACACACACTCTCTCTCTCTCTCTCTCTAAAAGTATAATGTTTCAGGGTAAGCTTATGATTTTGTATTAGGCCACATTCTTAGCTTTTCTTGGCTGCATGCACGCAGTGGGCTGGACAAGTGCACAGTGAACGCATGACATCTCTGAGCAGGAACGGTGCTCCCCCCCCCCTCCCCGGCTCCACAGGAAGGAGGGCCACCTGCAGCCATGACTCGAGCTTGATGGGGTGGGACAAGCCAGAGGGGAAGCTCCATGAGGTGCCACTGTGGTCAGTTCTGCCATGAGGACAGGGAGGAGAGAGAGAGGCAGCCGGCCCGGAGATGTGAACCATGGAGTCGATAAAGCTTTAAAATAAAGGTGCCTGAATGTGCCTGGGAATCTGAGACCAGTAAGGAATAATTCTCGAGTTAGCCCTCGGTCTGGAATCTCTGGGAGAGAGAGAGAAAGAGAGAAAGAGAGAGAGAGAGAGAGAGAGAGAGAGAGTTGGCAGAGAGAGGTGTGTTTTGTGAATTGGAATTTGAACCTTTACTTTGCCCTATTTTGGTGATTGGGTCACATTTTTTGTATTTGGGGCATCTGGTAGTTAAACAACTATGCTAACTTTACTCTTAAGAGAGTAGGGGTGGATGTGTGTGGGGTCCATAATCATTTAGCATAAACTGTTCCGGAAACCCAGCTGCCGGTAGGAAGGACCACCGTGAAGACCTAGAATCTAGCTGGTTGAGACGGGAGGTGAGATGACCTAGGTTCGCCTTCTCGCTGTTTTTTTCTCAGGCATCTGAGATGCTGTCTTTTTCACGCTTTAATTCACGCTGTTGGCAACACCTCTCAGTTCAGCCCCTCTTGCTATTCATCCGTGGCTGGTGGGTCCTTCCTAAAGAGCATTCCTTACAAAGACATCTAAGGCTAGGCACTGGCGCGCACCACGGTCCCCCCCATCCGTCCCCCACTGTGCTTCTCAGAAGGCCGAGGCAGGAGGATTTGCTTCAACCCCAGGGGTTCAGGGCCACTCTAGGCAGCACAGGGAGCCCACATCTCAAAAAGAAAGAAAGGAAAAGGATGATGGGTGACTCTTCCAAGTTGCCTGCCAGCCCGTCTGCCTTCGGGTCATAATTTGTGGCTCAGAAACTTTGGTCGTGCTTTCTGTCTGCATGCCTGCCTTCATCTGACACAGATGCGATCTGCTCGAATTCGCTGAAGTAAAAGCTTCACTGAAGCCAGCGTACCTTGCCCCTAGCAAAGGCTTCTCGTCTCCTTGTAGGTGAGGCTGTGGAAGGTGTGTGCTGTGTTCAGTGTTCTGTGCAGGCGGTGAACTCCGCCACAGCAGAGCACATCTGGATGGAGGTTCCGGGGCTTTCTTCCCATGCTCTCTTCACCTGCTCTGGTCCAGTGCGCTTGGGTTGTCTGTGGCTCGGTCCTCACAGCCAAGGCTTTGGGAAGAACCCAGGAGCAGGACCTAGCACCCGGTGGGCCTTTAGCAACGACTCTTCCCTCTGACATCTCGCCCCGATGCCCGCTGTTCATGGAGGCTCCATTGCCCGGCAAGTCATACGGCAGGATCTGTGTTCTCTGGATGAAAAAGCTGCTTTCTTCCCAGTGCCCGTGAGGTTATAAACCAATAAAATGGTTGCTGAGCATACGGTTGAATGTCAAGGGCAACCTAAATGTCTAATTTCATTTATTCAATAGTGGCCGAGTGGGCGTATCATGGTGCTGAGGAACGAAGACTCCTGGTTCTCCGACACTTACCTATGCTGCTGTTCTCACATGCAGCTCTGCATTTGTCTGCTCCAGCCACATGACATCTTACCCATACTGTCTCTTCCTGAGCTTCTGCCTTGGCCACTGGAAATTGAAATCAGAATCTGGAATTGGGCTGGGAGTGTAACTTGGGGTTAAGTACGTGCTTGGCGTGTGCAAAGCTCTAGGTTCCATCCCCAGACCGGAGAGAAAGAAAAGACAGAATTTAGCATGAAAGAAATTTCTAAGGATCAGCTAATTAATGATTGAAACAATATTCCAAGAGCGGAAAGCCTGCTTTGGCTTACAAGGTAATGGCTTCCCCCACAGTAGTGACCAGCACACGAATTAAAATCACCAGCTTGGCAGCTCACATGTGATCATATGGTCTCAGAACCCCAGTAGATCACATGCAAATGCTGTCTGCATATTCATCAAGATGCCACATGGACGGAGTAAGCTGCTTTAATTATCTTTCAAGGAGAAACGCAGGTTGCCTCTGGCTCACGCATTCCAACGGCTCCGTTGGCATCTTGTTGCCTGGACTGCTATGGAAATGAGTTCAAAGAAAGATATTAAAAAGGAGAAGGAATCTGTTAGATTCTGCGCTCTGTGCAGCAATTAGGAGTTCGCCAGCCTGGTTTTGGGTTTTTATTTCTGATGTGTACTTTTAAGGCTTTCTAAAATACAGTGTCGTACTAGATTTCAGCTATAAAATGTATCTCTGAGATACTAACAATGGAAAGACTAAACCAGCATGCTTTGAAAATATAAAAGTCCCATGAAGCATTTCCAAAGAAGTTATATGCATTTAATAATTAAACAGCAAGGAATGTGGATTAATAATTTCATTCTTATTCAAGGAATGGATTTGAACTTTTGAGCTCATAGAGAGACCAGAGAGACTGCTTTCCACTGGTTAGGAGTGGAACAGGGATATCAAACTAGTGAATTGCTGTTCACAGAAACCCTGGGCTTTTTAAAGTGTGTGTGTGTGCGTGTGTGTGCGCGCACGCGTGTATATGTATGTATGTTATAGTATGTTATATATGTGTAATAATGTATGTGATTATATATTATTTCTAAAAATGACTTTTTTTTGGAGAAGGAATTTCATGTAGCTCAGACTATCTTCACACTGCTTCGGTAGGTGAGGATGACCTTGAACTTCTGATGTTCTCAGATCCACCTCCCAAGTGCTGGGATTACAGGCTTGCACCAGCAAGACTGGTTTTATGCAGTGCCGGGATCAGACCCAGGGTTTCATGCATCCTAGGCAAGCGCTCAACCAAACAGAGCCACATCCCGCCCCAAATGGGGGGAAGGGGAGACTTCTTTTAAAACTTAAGAGATGTTGCCAGCATCCGTCAGTGTGAATAAGCGGCCTATGCGTACATTTATCTCTGTTTCCCTCTCTTGAAATGGCTCAGCTGTGTCATAGGATTCTTCAGTGTAAGAGAAAATAAAATGTCAGCTAGACGCTCGGGGATGCACACACACAGGAAGCAGAGCCCTAACAGCCTTGGCTGCGAGGGTACTGGAGTGACAGAGTGCTTGCCTCGCATGTGTGAGGCGGCCCTGGGTTCCATTCTAAGCACTGAAAAAAAAATTTAACATAGGCTAAAGAAGTTCCTAATAGTAGAATTAGGATGTGTCTTACTTATGAACTTTTAAATCTTTTTTCTTGAAGTAACATTTTTTATTTAATGTTGCAATATGTGAATATAGTGAATGTAGAGTATTTTCAACCCTTAGTCTCAAATCCCATACCTCTTCCTTTTCCCCTTACAACTCTTCATCTCCCCTGCCTGACTCCCTCATATTTTCAAATCTTTTGCCTGTGCGGCCATCTAGTCTTTGATGACACATGTCTGACCTGATTCATGCTCCAGCAAGCATCCTAGATCAGTGGATGTACCACTGAGGAAAGCATCCTCCTTTACTTCCTCAGCAGCATTCGTCCTCATCTGTCTCTCAGAGAAACATCTTGAGATCTTTCTGATGTCATGGTGAGATGTTGATAAGACAGTTCCCGCGCATTCTTGTGTAAGCACATATATCTGCCATGAAATCTTGTTTATCATGACCATGTCCTGTCCAGGAGACAATGTATGGCCCACCACCTTCCCACTTCAGGCTCTTACAATCTTGCCATCCCCCTTTTCGACGGTGTTCCCCGAGTCTTGGAGTGGGGTGTCCTGTTTAGGGATAAGCAGTTGGCTGTTACTTATTTTTTGCATTTGGCAAGTCGATGAACTGAAATTTTCAAAGAAAATGATGAACCATAATGACACCAACACCAGACCTACTTATGACCCTAGAGCATGGCTGACAGCAGGCAGAGGCTGGGGGGCTCTGGAGAGGAAGAGCTATGTGGCCAAGCTCTCGCTGAGCATCCTGTCTAGGCCGTGACGGAAGCCACTGTCCACAGCTCGAGGCCATACCTGGCAGAGTGCAGGACAGGAGATGGCTGGAAAGGGCACCAGGAATCCCTGCTTCCTTCAGAGCCAGCCACAGGAGGGCCGCCTTGAAAATCTACCTTTAGTCTCCCTCCAGCTTCTGAGTGTGTAAACAGATCTAAAGTCCAGGAGAAGTGACGCGCAGATGGTGGGACCGTGCCAGTGGTTCCGCCTGCTTCATGCTGCAGGGGAGCTGGGCTGAGTCTGCATTCCCCCCAAGTGTTTTCCATTGAAAACCCAGGAAGGCCAGGCCTTAGGTATGAAGAGATATTTTTTCTTAGATATAAAAGGAAAAAAAAAACCCTAAATAGAACCACTCCAAGAGCAAGGGGGTAAAATGGAAATATTCTACTCAAAAGAATTTAAAGGAAATGGAATATACAGACATAAATAGTACTTGCAAAGAAAAATTCACCGGGAGGCTAAACGGCAGAAACAAAAGCTTGACGACCTTAATAACCATTTCGCAGAGATGATCTGCTCTGTAGAACAGAAGGATAAAAAGGGCAAGAATCGGTGACTCAGTGAGTCAGCACCAGGGAGTGTGACAACATACGCATTATAGGAGTCCCAGGAGGACAGAAAGGTACAGAATGGAACGGTGTCTTAGTTTTGCCACATGTTGCTCCAACACAGCGAGCAGTTTAAGCTCACAGTTCCAGGTTGGCATCTCGGTGGCAGGAAGTCACAGCCGTAGGAGCAAGGGATGAGGTCCATCACATTCATCTGTAGTAAACAGCAGAATCGATGAATGAGGCACGCAGGCTTGCTTACTAGCACCGAGCTCTCCATTTTTATACAGTCTCAGACCACCTGCCTAAGACAATCCTCATGAGCCAACCTTAATCCCCCTCAGGTGGGCCTGGAGACCCACCTCGGAGGCATCAGGTTGGCAATGAATAGTAACCATTACAGGCAACGAACTATTGGATAAACAGTGGCTGAAATACCCCAAAGTTGGTGAAGGCAGAAAACCATGTCCAGGAACTTCACAGAGGAAAGTCTGAGAACCAGACTGGGTACTCTGAAGAAAGCACCCCGAGAAATGGAATACATAACACCTAGGAGAATGTCTAGGGCCATGACTGCTCGCCTCTATTCAGAAAAGGGGAAGGCCGGAAATGGTGATGTCCCCAAAGGGCTGAATGAAAAGTACATTTAGTTTAGTTCTTAGACAGAAAGTCAAGTGAAGCCCTTTTCAGGAGCAGGTCTGAGAGCACTTACAGCCAGGAGACCCCCCTGACAGGAAATGCTAAAAGGAAGTTCCTCAGGCTGAAGGGAACTGATTCAGCTAGAAATCTGATTCCGTGGGAAGGAAAGAAGAGTCCCAGATATACTGGAACTGGGTAAATATAATTTTTTTTGTTTGAGTTTGTTTGAGGAAAAACTTTAAAATAAAAAATTCGTAGGATGAGCGATTGGTTCACAGCTTGATGGGTTTTACAACACAAAGGTGTACAATGTATTAAACTGTTACCCCAGAGGCAGCGGTAAAATGGAGCACTATGGCAAATAGGTATTTTAGGTGACATCTGCATGACTTCTTAGAGGCCCAGGAGGATTCTGATGATGATAACTAGAGTTAAAAGCCCCAAAGAGGCAGGTAGATGTTTCAGGGAGTGAAGGCTCATGATAAATACATACAAATAAGTAATCGTAAAAATCTAATAGAGAGTGATAGCAAGAAAAGATGGAGGAACAAAACAGCACAAATAGGAAGCAGACTCATGCCAGCAAGGGCATAAGGGCATGAAACCAAACCGATGTTAAGCCAAGCGCACTGGGTTCTGGGAACAAGAAAGTTCAAGATCAGTCAAAACTAATGAGTGGTGATGGAAGTGAGAACTGATTGCTAATGAGCCAAGGAGAGGGCTGCTTGGGAAGAGGCTGGGGAAGACGTTTCAGAGTGAAGGGGATTTACATATTCTTATGATGGTGAATTACTCGGGATTACTTATATATTTTTATAAACCTACAGAATTTTATACTTCAATTGTATGCACTTCACTGTAAATTTTACACAGAAAAAAGCCACTCCAAATCTGGAAGGACCTTGCAGTTATAA
The DNA here is from genome assembly GCA_023101885.1 of Typhlomys cinereus. Classification (NCBI taxonomy): domain Eukaryota; kingdom Metazoa; phylum Chordata; class Mammalia; order Rodentia; family Platacanthomyidae; genus Typhlomys; species Typhlomys cinereus. The sequence goes on along the minus strand of JALPQD010000112.1, from coordinate 4,206,682 downwards.
TATTTCATCAACAGAGGGCGCTCCGAGCCCATTAAACGCGCGTCGGGCCCCTGATACTTTGGGATGCACATCAGATCAACTCGGGGCTCATCAGTCTCAAGGGTGGATGGCGGCAGCTTTTCAATAGCTCCCTTACTACCCCCATTTCCTTGACACCCCACCTTTCCCACTCGGGGCTTCACTGGCTAGTCCATTTCACCTGGCCACATGCTGCTTTTCAGCTGATAAGCCGCGCGAAGCTAATGGCGACGGTTATTTCCCGCGGCACCCAGGTAGAATACAGATGCGCCGGGAGCCCGCGCGTGCTGCCAGGAGGCGTACCTGTCCCCCTAAGGTCCTCTGCCGATATGATCGCTTTTAAATTGGAAGTAGGAATGTAATGGAAACTTCCACGCTGTTCTCAACATCTTCATTTTGATCGTCTCACCTAGCTTTGGTGGCTGGGAAGAATTCCCATGCAAGGGCTGCGGTGGGCGCGGGATTGGGGGTGGGGACGGCAGCGTAGGGCAGGCACAGATTCCCGCAGGAAGGCATGGGGACGGGGGCGTTGTCCCAGAGGTCCATCGCCCCAATTATGATCTCTCGGCCTCCTCCGCCTTTCCTCATCCATATCGCGGGAGAAAGGAAGGAAGAGACTAGAAAGGCCGAAATGTCCTCTGCGCCCTCGCCTAGCCTCGGGGCCGAGTCTCTCCCGGGGTGCCGAGATGCCATTACACCACACGTGATCTCCGCGCCGGGCTGGTCCTTCAGGAGGCGTCTCGCGGGGTGTTAATTAAAGGTCACCACAAAATAGACCTGCCGGCTCACCAGAAGAAATGTCCTCCCGGGAAATGAAAAATGACACCCCGGAGCAGCCACGTGTGGAGCCTGGCGTACGCCGGCTTCCTGCACTCCGGGGCGCTGCAGCGGGGTGGGGGGCGGGGATCAGACAGCAGGCGACAGCTGGGGGCTCGGGAGACCCCGCAGGGCCCCGGCGCGGAGAGACAGGCGCGGAAGGCGCGAGGGGACCGACTCTCGGCCCAGGACGCCCAGGCCAGCCCCGCGCCACACCCCCTCTGCGGGCCGGCGTGGTCCCTCAGTTTCCCCTGCCCTGCAGCTGCCCGCGGGTCCCTAGGCTCACCTGTGCCAGTCCCGGGAGGCTAACTCATCACAGATAGGGGTTGGGGCCGGAGGGAGGGCGGGGGGATCGTAGGAAGACTACCAGTTGTGTGATTGGGGTCCAGGAGCCAGGGCCCCACACCCCCTGGCGACCCCCGGCTTGGAAGGGCCATTCTAGAAAGGTTTGCCAGGGAGGTCTCGAAGAACAAAGGGCGGAGGGAGGACCCGGCCGGTTTGCGGACTTGTTTGTGACTCAATCGGTTTTACACGGCGTTGCAAAGGCAGACCTGCCAGCCTTGCCAGGAAGAGAAAGAACTTGGGGGCGGGGGAGGTTGGGGCGCAGCGTTTCCGTCCAGCCACGCTCGCTCCGCGCAGCCCGGCGCTCCAGGCTCGCGCAGCGGTGCTTCATTAGAGCCGGGGCCCCCCGGGCCCCTCGCCAGCAACTTCCCCGCCGGGAGCGAGATTTACGACGCTCCCTCCCCCGCCCCGGCTCGGCCTCGCAATGTCAGGCAGCAGCGCCGCACCATAAAATGGATCCCGGCCGGCGAGGCGGCGGCGGCGGCGGCGGCAACCAGGCGGCGGGGCCGCGGTTCCCGAGGCTCCGCGCTGCGCCCGGGCGCACACGCGCGTCCTGACCGCGGACGGCTGGCGGGCCGCGCCGAGCCGCGGCTCTCGCTGCCCCCGGCAACTGTCAGGAGAGGCGGCCGGCGCATATTGGCTCGGCGACACGCCGTGGCTCCTCCCCGAGTCTGGATCTTTATATTTTGGGAGAATTTCTTTGAACTCAGTTAGCAGCGTGCTCGGGGAAGCAGGCAAGTTCCCACAGCCGGCGAGGCGAGGCGAGGCGGGGCGAGGGCTCGCCCACCTTTGCCTGCTGTGGCGGGGCGCCCCGATCGCCTTCCTGCTGTCCCTCGTGCGGGAGAACGGACGGACCTGACCCAGGAAAATGCCGGGGATCTGGATGTGACCGTGAAGGGAGGACGTGCGACCGGAGGAGGAGGCAGGAGAGGATGCGGAAAAGCATTATTTGAGAAGCCCAAGAAGCAGTCGCTCCGACCCTCTCTGCAGATTGGTGGCGGTTACTTCTGGGGTCCATCTGCTTTTATTCTTCCCAACCCCCAATTAAGAAATCTTGACTTGAGGACCAGCCCCTCTAAAGGGAGGGGACGCCTTCTGGGTTGGCAGACCTTTTGGATGTAGCGTTGCCGGAACATTAAGACCCTCTCCTCTGGAAGAGCCACCATGAATTCGGTAGCTGGGAATAAAGACAGGATTGCGGTCTCCACCAGGGGCAAGAAATACGGGGTAAGTTGCGGCGGATGCCACGCCGAGAGGCGTTCCCAGCCCCTTCGGAGCCGGCGTCCTTCCCCGGCCGGGAACCAGCGGCCCCGCGGAGCCGCCTGCTCCGGGGCTGTACCGGCGCCTCGGCCGCCGGCCGGCCGGGCTGTGCGCGCGCGGAGGCGGGTCTGCGGCTCGTCTGGCTCTCGGAATTTCTTCGGTCCACCGCTTCCTTCCTCCACGCACCCTTAACTTTTGCAGGATTCCCAGACTCCTATGCAGAGTTAAGCCTCGGGGAAGGGCTTCCGGGAACGCTCTACCTTCCCCTGCGTTTTCCTCCCAGGAGCGAGGAGATTCTTTCCTTTACCTGCAGGATCTGGAGGGACTGTACCCCGAATGAATAACCATCCAGAAGTCACAGCCCCCACCCGGGGATACGGTCTTTCTCCCCCCAAAACCTCGTCCCTGGGCTGTTGTTGCAGGGGGTGGGTACTAGGAGTCAAAAGCGCGGGGGTTCGATCTCAGGGTCTCCCCGCAGAAACCGCGGGACCCTCGCAAGCCCTTAAAACGGGAGGGGTGCGTCGGCACCGGGAAACCTGTGCGGGTCACCCGGGTGGACACACACACACACACACACACACACACACACACACACACGATCATACACATTCGGCACACGACTCGCGTCAGGGTGATTCTCGAGATCGATAGCTATCGATCGATGGTAGGCTGGGCGCGGGCCGGACGGCGCCCCCAGGCCGGCTTGGGAGCCCGGGGCCGGCTGGCGGCTGACAGCGCGTCTCTCCCGCAGGTGAATGAAGTGTGCTCGCCCACCAAGCCCGCGGCGCCCTTCTCCCCGGAGAGCTGGTACCGGAAGGCGTACGAGGAATCGCGCACTGGGAGCCGGCCCACCCCCGAGGGCGCGGGCTCGGCGCTCGGCTCGTCGGGGACCCCGTCCCCCGGTTCGGGCACCTCGTCTCCGAGCTCCTTCACCGGCTCCCCGGGGCCCGCCTCCCCGGGCATCGGCACCAGCTCTCCGGGCTCCCTGGGCGGCTCGCCGGGCTTCGGCACCGGCTCCCCCGGCTCGGGCAGCGGCGGCGGCTCCTCCCCCGGCTCGGATCGCGGCGTCTGGTGCGAGAACTGCAACGCCCGCCTGGTGGAGCTGAAGAGGCAGGCGCTCAAGCTGCTCCTGCCGGGGCCCTTCCCCGCCAAGGTGAGCTGCGCTGCGGGAAGGCGGGGAGCGCTGCGGGGCTTGCCAGCGCCGGGCGACCGTCGTAGCGGGGGCCCCGGAGTGTGCTCCCAACTGGACACCCCCAGAGGGGTGCCTTTCCTGCCCTGCCACTGGGGTGCAGACACTTCTCGCTCCACACCCTTGGCGATCCTTCACCCGCATGCCCAAGGGGGCAGTCACAGCAAGCTGGTGCTGGGCACATGCCTATTCCCATGGTACTAGCTTCCCGCATCACAGAAACACATCCTTTTTTTTCCTAAGCCAGAATTTCCCCCTTAACGTTCTGTGTGCCTGCATGAGGAGGATTAAGAGCGGCTCGCTGTAAGAGCAGAGCTACGTCCTGGCCTGCGCCAGAGCTAATAAGCACATTGGTTCCTCCATAGCAACCCTGTCTGCGTGGTGTGGCCGGCCCCCAGAACCCCCAGAGTGTAACACAATGCAATTGTATTTGCACTGTCGAGTCCAAGTACTATCAAGTGATAATATTTACTCTTCCACTTCAAAGAGTTCTTATCAGTGGTTGGAGAGAAATATCAAGAAACATGGAGATCGCTTACACTGTTTATTCAGTGGCATTTTCTGGTTTGTGTTTCTGCGACTTTTGAAATGAAATACGGTGGTTTCGAGTAGTGGGGCTTAGGAATAACTGCATCTGCTCGCCTCATCTGCTTATCAAAACCCACACATTGGTGCTTTTATATACCAGGGTTCAATTAAACGGATACCCACAGACAGTTGTACAATCTGAAATGTGAAAAATGACTATCAGGAGAATTGGCCTTATAAATGCAGAACTTATCTCAAGAATAATTAACTCTGGGTTATTGTGAGTTTGCCATTTCCATCCTCCCACAATAAATCTTGCGGGGCACCCCAAGAATAAATCTCAGGGTGTCTGTGAGCTTTCCTCACCCCTTGCATGCTCGAGTCTCTGAGCTAACACCTTTCTTCACTTGTAGATTTATTTGCTTTTGGATTATTCACCAGTATTCGTCGATTTTTCTCCCCAGTTTAAGGCACTGTGTCAGGCACCGCTATGAAAATAACAGAACAGCCCTTGTTCTACACAGAACTTCCGTTCTAACAGAAGAAATAGACACTTGCCACAAGCTCACAGTTCATAATTTATTCACATTTGAGTTGAGTGCTGTGAAGACAGTGCATTATGCTGTGAGGTTCCGTAGAAGGAGCGGACCATCTGACAAAGAATCAAGAGCTCTTGGTTCTTCAGATAGGACACATCCCATAGTTGACAATCCTAATAAGTTATAGCCAACCAAATTTTCCTACACCAATCTTGGTGCTCCGTTTTCATAAGAAGTTCATTTTGTTGTGTCTGAGTTCTCTTCTTGTATAAAAGTAAACAGATTCTTTCCCTATAAAAGGAAGAGGGAGAAGGACAATCTACGGGGAGAAACAAGTGTTGAATCTTAAATACACACAATCAGTCTTTATGGGGTCATGGGACATTCTTGGTTTTTTTGTTGTTTGTTGGTGTTGTTGAAGCTCTCTAGAAAATTCATTTCCAGTGTCAGAGGAAGCAGCTCAATATATATGTTAATTTTATTTATGTAATGAAATTAAAGTGATGTTGGAAGACTAATCATATTGGCTGGCATTGGATGTGCTCTAGGATCCATCGGAGCTAGAGGAGAGCTGTCAGTCATGGGGACAATCACTGCGGAGCCACATAGAGCCACAGTTGCCTGAGTGTTATATGTGATGTGGCTCAGTGAGGCCAGGCATTATGTAGAAGGGAGCTTGCAGGATTTGCTTGGGAAGGAAGAATGCTTTGGATCAGCTCATGGTTAGCAAATGAGATTGGGGGAGTGGGAGGGTGTCCGTTTTCTGTGTGTCTTTGGGAATGATGATTTTTAGGGGTATGCATAGGCTAAGCATTCATACCCTTGAATTAGATACAGTTTCCATTGTACCTTTAATGCCTGCAACATTGAAATCAAACACACCATGTTTCTCTGGGTCATGCGCCATGGCAATGTGAATCATGTGAATCGGACAAAAGGTATTTCTTCTTGGTGGGTGGTGGGCTTATGAGAAAACCATGACTCTCTGTAGCCCTCAGGCACTGAGAGAGTTAAGTTTCAATAAAACAAGAGATGTCATTGTAATCCCAACATGTAATTCACCCTGGAGGGTAAGAGTCTTGGAAGATAAAGACATGGTTTTGAGGGATAATTAGCAAAAAAAAAAATCATCTTTATAATTTGCTTAAGATGCTTAACTGAGTTTGGGGAATATTTTTTCTCAAACTGAGTATTAAATCCTACTAGGTGGCATGAAAACTCTCCTATGTGGGCATTTAAAGGTCAGAGGCTGGACGGTCCACCCGAGAATACCAGAACTTCAGGATGTTTTGAGTTTGAGATTCTTTTTCCACTACCAGTTTATTCTGTGATATTAACTAAGTCAGTTTTCCTGTCTGTTTCTGGACTTCCCTATTAATGTTCTAATGGAAAAAGATGACTTGATGTGTTGGAATGTCGCTGGACTTTACTCAGGTAAGGTTCATTCTTTCCAGAAAGATATAAGGTTGGCATCCATTCAGTAGACAAAGTCCACCCCCCCCATTTCAGTTTATTAATGCAAGACTGTTTTGGAATGACACAGTATAGACCAAGTATACCAGTTATTTTTTCTCTGTTGCTGTGAGACAACACCCAAAGTTAAGCACCTTAATGGGAGAAAGGGAGAGTTACTTAGCTAATGGTTCCGGAGGGGAGATACAGTCCTTCACTGTGGAAAAGGCGTGACGGGCAGCAGTAGCTGGAAGAGACCTAAGTTGCTGCAGATATCATGGAGGCCGAGAGCTGCAAAAGTGCAAAACTGCATGCTGCAAAGCAAGCTCACTCACTCAAGCAGGGCGGGACTAACCAATCTCAAGTTCCGCCCCCTGTAGCTACTTTCCTCCAGCAAGGCTCCACCTCCTAAAGGTGCTATGACTTCCCCAAACATCTAAAGCTTCAAGCATACGAGCCTGTGGGAGACGACTCACATTTCAAACCATGATACCAAATTCCAAATTTTACATGTGTGGTCAACTGAGTTTCATCTGGATTGCCTGAACTGGCATGTGCCCCAGCACTTGAAGCAGCATGGATGATGATATATCAATGGGTACACCCTTGAGGGTGGTAGCTTCCCTTCCCATAGCTAACACTAACCCTCGTCAGTCTCAGAGAGGTGTGGGGCCTTGAGATCTTTCCCCTTCCATGGTGAAATGTTGACAGGCCAAATATTGTGCAGTTCTTATGGAAAATACATACAGCTGTAGTTAAATTCATGGACGCAATGGCCATGCCATGTCTAGAAGATACTATCTGACAGTGCCCTTCCCTGCCCTCTCAATCTTATATTCTTTTTTTAAATTTTTTTTATTATTATTTATTATGTATTTAATTGTGCATGTATGTGTGTGTGCGCGTGTGTATATGTATGTGTGTGTGTGTAGAACCACGGACGAATTCGGGAACCACCATGGATGCCTCCATCTCCTGTTTACTCTGCCCCGGGATTCACAGGCTCCGCCCTACCAGGACCAGAAGCGCAGGCCGCCCCTTCTTCTGCCCGGCGTCTATACGTGGGGTCTAGGATCTGAACTCAGCACCTTCCACCTGCAAGGCAGAGGCTTAACCCCTGAGCCACCTCTCCAGCCCCCTCTTATATTCTTACCATCCCTCTTCTGTGATGTTCCCTGAGCCTTGGGGTGGGGGGCCGTGCTTTAGGATGTCCTGTTTAGGATTGAGCACACCTTAGTCAGAGACTTTTGTTTTGCAGATTTAAGGTTTTTATTAGCAAACATGATCCTGTCTAGGTTCTCAATTACTAGAATCCTTTCCAAGCACCGCTGTGCAAACTGCGCACATTTGTAAGTGGCAAGCCCTGTGGAACGCCCTTGGTTTATCTTCCAGCCAGTTGGGTAAGGAGAGGAGAGACAGTATCAGGGAGTCTCTACAAGCGCATCTGGTTGGTCCAAGATTTACGGTCTGATTCTGAGGAGTCTTGGGAGACAAGTGGTGATTGGAGCCCAGGGCTTCATGGGAGACCTTGACGTGCCCTGAATGTAAACGCGTGGGCTTGGAGTGACTCAGGCAGGAGACAGAGGTGGCGGATGACCATGAGTCTGATTTTCCATGATGGAATTAGAGGGCTCTATTGAAGACCTGGAGAGTAGAGGCACATTCAGTCATAAAACAGTTCTCAGCCGGTGATTCAAGACCCTTGAATACAGAAGTAACAATTCCAAGCTTGAATACTTCTGTTAATGATGTGCTGACTGCCGCCTGCCCAGCAGTTAACCTACCTGGGCAGGGAGAGATTTGTGCCCAGTGCCAGACTGTAAAGCACTCGGCTGGCTTTTATGACCTCTGTCAGTGAGAAAGTGCTTACTCCTCATAGCAGTTCTATCTGGGTGCTGGCAAATGACGTGGTCAGATCAGACAAAGGAGCGGACTCGTGTGAGCACATCAGCATCGTGAGGACGGTCCTTCTGTGCACTGTAATATTTCACTGCGTAAACATAAGGCTATTTCATGTCCAGTGAGTAGTGAGAGTGTCTTTCCTGTTTTTTTTTTAATTTTATTTTTATTTATTCGTGTGTGTGTGTGTGTGTGTGTGTGTGTGTGTGTGTGTATCAGAGGGCACTGTGTCGCTGTGGAGAACCAAGGGTAACTTCAGGAATCATCCTGGATTGCTTCTACCTCCTTTTTGTTTCCCTCTGAATTTCCCAGGCTCTGCCCACAAGGGGCAAATGTGTTGGCTGCCATTATTTCTGTCTGTCAGCCTGGCATTTTTAACATGGGGCTTGGGATCTGAACTCAGGAACTTCTGCTTGGTAGGCAGAATCTTAACCCCTAACCATTTCTCCAGCCCTTTTTCCTTTTTAATAGACAACTCAAGGCACCAAGCCAGAAATAGAGGCCAAGGAACGGATTTCTCCTATTTGGGCTAACCTAGATCATTCAGATATCTGTGGCAGAACTTTTGAATTGACCGTGTAAGGCCTATGAAACATCAGCCCCAAGAAACTCCCTGGAGTGAGCGGGAACGCTCCAGGTTGGCAAAAGGCTATCAGACATCGCTTCATTTCCATAGCAATAAAAGAAAAATCTTCTTTTATGTAAAAGAAAAGCCCAGAACGATGTTCCTATCTGATTTTTTTCCCCCTCAGTCGCATAGTCTGAGTCCATTTAATGCCCCAGAAATACCAGCAAGATTAGCCAGACATCCTGAGAAAAGCAGCCAGGAGTCACTGGGATGAAAGAAAGGAATGTGTGCTAGGGGTTAAAAACACCAAACGTGGGCTCTAAATAGCCAGAGTCCAAGAAAGTCTAGACTAGGGGAGATATAAATACATATTTCTGTATTTTGCTAGCTCCTAAAGGGAGCATGACAAATAACGCTATTGAAAAGTGCTCCCCAAAGCCATTGTAAAACACTTTCTAGATGTAACAGACATTGCATTTAAATTGTTAATTATGAAAACATTCTAGGTGAAATCTTCTGCTAAGAATGCACAGCCATTTCCAAAAATTTTTAGAGTCTTTTTCATTTCATGAGTGCTTTCAAGAAAGGGGCAGCTGACAGATAGCACCACATATGAAAAAAATCCTGCAGTGTTATCATTCAAAAAATTGTAAGCCACCTTAACAGTTTATTAAAAACAAACAAACAAAACCCTAAACATTGCCAGTAGGGATCAGTGAACAGCAATCTCGTCCTCAGGTTTTCACAAGCTCTGGAGCAGACAATTCATCCTGCTGGGCTTTGAATTCTGAGACCACCTTTGCAGTGACTTAATTGTACTTTGCAAAGCTGCCTGACCAGCGATCGTTTCTCCTGTACTTGCTGTGGACAGGATTCTCGCATTAGAAATGCGATTTTTATATGGCTGAGGCTGGAGGCTTGTCAGTGTTTGGGATGATGAGGTCGGTTAAAAGTTAGTCCACATCAGTGGCTCTTTAGCATCAAATCACAGATTGTGCCTTTCGTCAGCACGTAAGGGGATGATGACAAGGCTGATGATAATGAGTGACTGACAAGTTACTGTCCATGTGTGCCATGCAGTGTGATGAGGCAGAGACAGACAGACAGACACACACACACAAATACACACACACACACTCTCTCTCTGTCTCTCTCTTCTCTTGCATTATTTCTTAATTCTAGAATTGCAGGTGTTTAATAGGCTAGTGACAGTCACAAAGAATGTGGTTAATACATAGAGCAGGGATCCCCAAAATCACTTTCCTTCCTAATGCTCTTGAGGTTTATGACTAGAACTAAATGACCCCCCCCCCCAAGGATGTTGCAGCATGTGGACCAGCAGACAGGAACTTCATCCTTGGGGAGCAGGAAGTGTGTGTGTGTGGGAGATGTGCAAGTATATGAAGAGCCTGAGAGGTTGTTTGGGTGAAACTATCGTGGAGTTGGAGAAGTATTCATCCTGTGGAGATGCGGTTGTCCTTTCTGAACAGAGAGTCCTGTTGAGACCTTGTCCACGCCCAAGAGGAATGGCCCTTAGCTGGACACACTGGGCCACATCAACAGGGCGCTGCCCTTCTTGCTGGTCTGGTCTCCAAAGAAGACCATGTCTCAAGTCAGGAACACAGAGCGAGTATCTCTTGTTAGCAACACAGAGTTTAGTGCCAATGCTTCACCACCATCCACCCAGAGGCATCCTTCTTTCCGTTGCCCTCCTGGGCACCCTTACTGTGGCAAAGAGCAGCATGCAGAATGGATGCAGGTGTCTTTCCCCGCTGTGTACAGTCGGAACCTCCCATCTCTAGGTGCACCCACAGAGGAAACGGAGGCCTGAGTTGCTTTCAGAACTTTTATCCAAATGCCAGGTCTGCTAGTATCTCTCACTTTCTAGCTGCTCCTTTGGGTCTCCTCCAGAGTCACCTGGGAAAATCAACTTTGAATCCTGGAATTCACCGTTTATTTCCTTAATTGATTAATCCTTAAATTTTTATTCATTTGGGTTTCTTTGGAAACACGTTCTCGCTTATCTCACGCAACTCTTGCACTCTCTTTGCAGCCAGAAGCTAACGTCAGCAAAGCTTTTCTAATTCAGACTGATGTGGAATTGGTGATACATAGGGAACGGGAAAATAATACCCAATAGAAGATTCAGGAATAGACCCAGAGGAGCCAAAAACTTGACTTCTGATAGTGGTGGGGAAAAGTGGGGGCTGTAGTGAGAGATTTGAGCACAGATAAATAGATTGCTACAAAAACATAAAATTGACCAATACACTTAAAATTCACTATACCCCCAGACAATCTCCCAGGGGACCAGAGACTTAATTCGGATAAGGATACAGAAGTATGCCCTGTAATCTCATCAGCTTACAAGTTAAAGTATTTATTTATTTTTTTTGAGGATTAAGGTAGAGTTTATTAGAGGAGAGAAAGAACGGAACTCATGGACTCCAGACCTGGAGTGTCACGAGGGGCAGGTGCTCAAGTTAAAGTATTTATTGATTCCAGTTTTATTCAGTATTTTTACATGTATGTGTTTACTTGTGTGTGCATACATACATGTGTGTGTATATGTGTGTACACATGCTAGGTGAAGGTGAGTGTCTTCTCGCTTTTCACTCTAGTTTTTAGAGCGAGTTTCTCACTTGAACTTCATCTGCCAGGTTGGCTGGCCAGCAAGCTTCAAGGACCCTCCTTTCTCTGTCTCCCTGGTGCCAGTGCTGCTGCTGCCACACTTGGCTTTTTATATGGGTGATGGTGATTGAACTTAGTCCTCACACTTGCGGGGCACGTGCTTTGCTGGCCGAGTCATCTACCTCAGCAGTATTTAGTGTTTGGAAAAATCCCAAACAGTGTCACGTTCTACCAAGTATCTTCAGTACTTAGAGAGATACTCATGTGCTTTTTCTCCTTCGATCTGTACTTGTCGCAGATCATTCCTGTTGATTTCAGAATGGCAAGCCATCCTAGAATGCCTAGAATGAAGCCTACTTTTGGTCACAGCGCTTTAAAAATTTTGCTGTCTGGTTCACCTTGGGAGTATTTTACTTATTGTTTCTGCTTTGGCTATTCATACACCAATAATTTTTGATTCCCATTCATGTACCACGATGCCAAATTTGATAGTGAACTGTGAAAAAAGATGAAAATTCCTGCTCGGCAGCAACTCAGTCTAGTATTAGAGCCAGAAGTTGTACAACTCACAGTGTAGCATATCAAGAGTTGGGATTGTGCTGCACAGGCTGCTAGGGGACTTAGCATTCAAGGAACTACTTCAGGGGAAGCTGAGGTGGGAACATGGCAAAGCACAGGTGTTTCAAGAATAGAGAGGAGCATGGGAGAGCCAAACCGAGCACACTAGGAGAGCTTAAGCCATGTATTTTTATCATGGGATGGCGTGTATGTGTGTGTGTGTGTGTGTGTAGGTGACAGGTTGCTAAGTTTTCAGAAGGCTTTGTGAGAAATTTATAGCTAGTGGGCAGTCATTGGAGTGTGTCCAGGAGGGGAGTGAAATATCATAAGTCGTGAGACAACATGGAGTAGGATGATGTCCAAGAGTCCCGTCAGGAAGATCCTTGAAGAGGCTTATGCAGCATCGTGTAGATTGTATCAAAGGCATAGGAGTGAACAACCAGTGTGAACCCAACAGATCGTCTGTAGTGACCCATGATAAGTGGCTGCTGGTAAGTGGGGCAGAAGGGAAGAAATGTTCTCCCAGACTGCAGGATGGTGTTGGCCCTTAGGTAGAGAGGGGGTTTTGCCCTGGGAGCCTAGTTTTCCAGAATGGCTGTAAGTAAGAAAAATGGCTTGTGTTTTGTAGAGCTTGAGGTGAGCTGGTCCGGTGGGCCCATCTGGAGCTCCTGAGTGGATTCAGAGGTAGAGACACGGGTCCGAGTGATGTCCCCATGAAGAAGGTGGGAGGACGCGCATGCAGGGCCGGGATAGTAACTAACGAAGCCTGGAGCCTGGACCTTGACAAGGAAGGGACAGGCAGGAAGTCTGGTCAAGGAGAGGGCAGAGAAGGGGGAAACCAGAAAAAAGTGGGGGGAGTACGTGGCATCATGGGAGCTGTGCAGTTTGGGGGCAAGGATGATGACAGGTCTAGCACTTTGGAGAGACCAAGGAAGCCAGGACTTAAGCGCCCCTGAGTGGTCACCTGGTGGTCCCTGGGCATCTTGACCTGGAGAGTTTCTGGTTCTTTGGGGGAAGGACAGTAGATGACAGTGTGGCCAGCAGTAGCTGGGCCATCGAGGGTATCCATCATAGCACTGGGGTCTCTACAGACACTGGAAGGCTATGACAGATCTTACTTGTTATGCTCTTATTATTTACCTCAAAATGAAAACTTGGAATCAATGGATTTGGGTGCAAAACCAGGCTCCATCACTTTGTTGGGCCACTTGGGTTTTTCCAAAGTTGGTCACTCTCATCTGTCCAGTGGTGACATGAGATGACCTCACCAGAGTAGTCGTGAGGATTGAGTGAAATCGTGAGACACTGATCAACAATGACTTTTCTGTCATTATTCCAATGGCTTTCCAAGAAGAGTTGAACTTCACGAAAACCAACTTCTTTCCCTCCCTCTGTCCCTCCCTCTGTCCTTCCCTATCTTCCTACTTCCTTCCCTCCTGATAAAAAAATGTCAATTGGGCTGGAGAGGTGGCTCAGGGGTTAAGCCTCCGCCTTGCAGGTGGAAGCTCCTGAATTCGGATCCCAGAACCCACGTATAGACGCCAGGCGGAAGCGGGGGCGGCCTGCGCTTCTGGTCCTGGTAGGGCGGAGCCTGTGAATCCCGGGGCAGAAGGAGATGGAGGCGTCCATGGTGGTTCGCGAATTCGTCCGTGGTTCTACACACACACACACACACACACACACACTGATACACACACACAGACGCGCGCGCACATACACACACATATGCACACAGTTGAATAAATAATAATAATAATAATAATAATAATAATAATAATAATAATAATAAAAAAAGATTTAAAAAAAAATGTCAATCCACCTTCCCGGCCTTGTAGCCCAGCCTCACCTTTCCCAGGCTGCTGCCATGTCCCGTTGAGTCTGGCCAGGCTGTGGGAAGAAGTCTGGAAATAGAGGAGACACCCTCCCTGTCATAGGTAAGCACAGGTGTCAACTTGACTGTTGAGGGTTTGAGCTCTGGGCACAGTTGTAGAGAGTTGATGGTTGAGTTAAGCCCAGAGCAAACCTGAAGGAGATTGTCTAGCTGATGGGGAAGGACCCAGCCCATGGTGGGTGGGATTAGGCCCTGGATAAATCACGGAGAGCTGGTTGAGAGAGTTGGCATCCTTCTGTTTACTTGGCTAGACATGCTGGTCTGGCAAGTAAGGATTGCCCATCTCTCAGCAGTTATGTGGTGATGGTGTGGCCAGTTCCCTCGGCCCTGGTATTGGTGTGTGATCTCCCTGTCACACTGGACTGAGAACTGTAACCAGGAATCATAAGAGAGAATAAACCCTTGTTCCCTTAAGCCGTTTGATGGTCATTTATCAGCAACAATGTAGAACTGCAACACTCCCCCTCCCTCTGTTTTCTGCATATATAGCAGCTGGAAGCTGGGGCGGGGTGGGGTGCGGTGGGGGGAGTTGCTTGTGTCCTGAATGTTGGCTCTCGAAGCCCCGCAGAACGATGTCTGAGGTGATCTTCAGAGTCATGGCTGGGTTGCCCCTGTGTGCCATTTTTACCCATCATTCCTTATCGTACTTTAGTATTAAAGCTTTTTGGAAGTCATTTTAGCTCTCAAATAGCATGCTTCTCAAATCAGATACTTCTTATACTCAGGTACTTCTTGCACATAAAATCTCTTGTTTTTAAGTTTTGTTTGTTTGTTTGAACAGAATAAATTGCAGATCATAGGTGGAAATGTGCTTTTTTACCACGGGGTGACAAATACAGATTTTACTTTAATGATTCTTTCATCTCATCTGAGTGATGTCTGAGGCTTATAATTGATTAATTGAGGATTTTTCCCCCTTTGGCTAACATAGAAGTTTAGAGTACATTGAGGGTTTTTTTTTTTTGGTGGTATAATTGCACCTTTTAATTAGCTATGATGAGCAGCTATGCATTCTCAAGAAACACCGTCGCCTTATTTATTTATAGTGACTACTTTTGTTAGAGGTGTAATTGATGTCCCCTGCCACCAACTCCATGGAACTGGTGGGCAGCCACCAGAAACTTCTGTGTCAACTGACAAGAAGCCAAAAATAAAAGCGCAATGGCCAAGAGTTGTTGAGCTCTCTAAACTAAAGACTAATAAAAGAACAAGGAGCGGAGTTCAGGGGAATCGCCACGGATCAATGTAGTTTAGAGAAAACACTGTCAGTCGTGTGTCTACACGGGAAGCTTCGTGTTTCGCCTGTGGTTTGAACTGTGGCTGGAGGTAGAGAGGTGCTCATCCTCCCCCTAGCTTTCGGGGTGGTGGAGACCAAGAGAGACGCAGGGCAGGGAGAGGAAGGCGAAGAGACGTGAGGAATGAGAAACAAAGAAGCAGATAGCCTAAGGGTAGAGATCATCTACACCCCCAACTACTCGGGTAGAAAAGACACCATCTGAGATCTGGGGTCAATCTGGCCGTGAGCAGGGTGGAGCACCGCCACCTTGGGAAAGTGAACCAGAGCTTCCCCCACCTTCCGGAACTCATTTGGTCCCCCCCCACAGTAGCAGAAGTCCAAACCTTGTATTCATCATTACATTAAAAAACCCGAAAACCTGGCTTTCTTTCAAAACTGTTTGCCTCACCTTGATTTTCCTTTCTTTGTTTTCATTTCTAAATGTCTAGATACGCCATTATTGTTTAGACCCATGTTTACGGATCACGTGCCAAGGCCTGCGTTTCAGGCTCCGTGGTGTTTTGTAGCCGCAGTCTGGGGAAAGGACGAAATGGCCAGCTGCCGGCTGGGTCCGCAGTCCATTCAGTTATTACTGATCTGATTCTTTCTCCTTTGTCACGGGCTCGGGATGCCTCTACACCACCTGCTTCCCGGGAATGTTTCCGGAAGCCTTATTTCAAATAGTATGCACTGTGTTTTCATTGAAGCACAGTTGAGGGTTCACCGATACTAAAAATGGGGCTTCATTTGGCTTTTGCAAGTATAGAGCACGTGGACACTTTGGAGCTGCATAGATCCCCCTGGCCACACCTTATTCTTCCCTAACAGTCTCTGTGCCCCATTACTACAGTGTCAGCAGACCTCCCACTCACAGACTGGTCTGTGCCCAGCTTAGTCTTCCACAAGTGTTTGGTTAACTTTGTCCTTAGACATAGATCCCCCATTTTCCCCTTGTTCATTGTCCCTAAATTTATTAGTGCAATTAAGTCTGCAATTTCTAGAGGATAATGCTTGTGACAGGCTGTGTGTGTGTGTGTGTGTGTGTGTGTGTGTGTGTGTGTGTGTGTGTGTTGCATGTGCTTTGTGGCGCTCCAAAGGCAGCATGCAAGTTGGCTGCTTCTGTGGACATCCGGTCTCAGGTTTCAGGCGTTGTTAGGCCTAATAGGTCCAAGCTTTTATTGGAGGTCAAGGCAGCTAATAAAGTGAACCTTGCAATTAAAAGGGCATTCAGCGAGGGACAGCTAACTGTCTGCAGGCGGAGGCTGGAGCAGAGGAAGCGGGTGGCAGCTGGAAGTTGGCCCGTGATAGCTTTATGAGCATGTTTTGTAGCCAGGGCGGTAAACTCAATACAAAGGTCTGGTTTTAGGTTTTAATACATCTTGATCTACTGCTTCCTGTGTGGGGCATGGAAGTCACAGCATCCTGGACCTTGTGGGTGGAGTTTGGGCTAATTTGCCTTTCTTTTTTTTTTTAATTTTTTTTTTTTTATTTATTCAACTGTGCGCATGTGCGTGTGTATGCGCGCGCGACGTCTGTGTGTGTGTGGTGTGTGTGTGTGTGTCTGTGTATGTGTAGAACCACAGACGAATTCGCGAACCACCATGGACGCCTCCACCTCCTTCTGCCCTGGGATTCACAGGCTCCGCCCTACCAGGACCAGAAGCGCAGGCCGCCCCCGCTTCCGCCTGGCGTCTATACGTGGGATCTGGGATCCGAACTCAGGACCTTCCGCCTGCAAGGCGGAGGCTTAACCCCTGAGCCACCTCTCCAGCCCCAAAAATATTTTATTTGTTTATTTTGTGTGTGTGTGTATCAGAGGGCACCTGCATGTCCCTGTGGAGGCTCAAGGGTGATTTCGGGAATCATCCTGGATTGCTTCTACCTCCTTTTGCTTTGCTCTGGAATTTCTCAGGTTCCGCCCACCAGGACCAGAAGAGCAGGCCGCCCCTGTTTCCACCTGACATTTTTTTACATGGGACCTGGGATCCGAACTCAGGACCTTCTGCTTGCGAGGCAGAGTCTTAACCCCTGAGCCATCTCTCCTAATTTGCCTTTCTATAGGGGCTCATGATTCTCCATCATGCCCCTTTAAGATGTTAGGAAGGAGCTGGGTGGAGAGGGTTGTAAACTTGCCTGACCACAGGGAGAACCTTGAGCTTCCGAGTCTCCAGTGTGGTTTCCACGGGAATGTGTTTCTGTTAATGTCTCGCCCATGCGGGTCTCTCTCCTCACCCTGCACCCACTTGTATTATTAGCAATCTCTTCACTTTGTGTTTTGTTTAGGATTCTGTGCACCCAGGAGACAGCAATGCCTTTTGGAATACTTGACTCCTCCTAGGTTTTTTTTTTTTTTTTTTAATTAAAAACAGGGCTGAGGACAGGGCTCAAGTCTTTGTCTCACAAACAAAAGGACTTGAGTTCAGTTCCCAGATTCCGCATTAAAATGCTGGACAGAGCAGAAATGACAGTGGCATGCAATTTTGGCCCTGGAAGGTGGAGCCTGGAAAATTCCAGAGCAAAACAATAACGAGATAAAGCAATCCAGGATGATGCCTGAGGTCACCCCTGGGCCTCCGCAGAGTGGCATACACATTGAAGTGTCCTCTTACACACACATACACACACACACACACACACACACACTTACTTTGTGGGATGCATACACGTATATACACACACAAAACAAAAATAAAACAACACCCCACCAAAAACAATCATGTGAGGCCATGGTCTGCTCCAAGGTCTCCTTTATTGTACTGGCATTTAGGAAACAGCTTCTCTCCTTCGTGTCATTGCTGAAAGTTTCTTCTTTCTGGCTGGAGGCAGGAGGGACAGGCCACAGCCTAGAAGCACCGCTTTATTTAAAGGTGGTACACTCTTTTCTCAGGCATCCTATCTCAGCGTTCACTGGCCTCCAGACATTAGCATTTTTTGTCTGGAGAGGAGAGGTATCAGGTGTGTAGAGATCATACCGGAACTTCCTAGAAAGTAGTGT
This sequence comes from Typhlomys cinereus, assembly GCA_023101885.1. NCBI lineage: Eukaryota > Metazoa > Chordata > Mammalia > Rodentia > Platacanthomyidae > Typhlomys > Typhlomys cinereus. The sequence continues at coordinate 4,188,720 of JALPQD010000112.1, read as the reverse complement.
CGCATTCTAGGGAAGAGGCCGCAGACATTCTGAAAACATGGGGCCCATCATAAGATCTATCTCTCTCCCTCTCCTTTTTATTTTTTGTCTGTTGCATGTGTGATGTGCATGCATGTTTGCATATGTGTAGGTGTATGTGTGTGCAGGTGTGTGTAGAGATCAGAGGTTGACATTAAGTTTCTTCCTCCATCACTTTCCACGGGGTCTCCTGCTGAAGTCAGAGATTATGATTGGTAGTCTGGCTAGCAGCTTGCCGTGAGAATCCCATCTCCAGTTCCCAAGTGCCGCGTTATAGGCAGGTTGCCGTGCCCTGGCATGTATGTGTGTGCTCACTCTCCCGTGGCAAGTCTCTGCTCCACTGAACTTTCTTCAAAGTCTCCATCACAGGATTTCTTAGTTTCTCTTTTACATCTGGGCAGCCAAGCAAGAGCGAGCCTGGAGTTGAAGAGATGGAAGGTGTAGAAGGTTCTGGGAGCTGAGGTATGAAAGTAACAGATTAGCACTTTCTCCAAGACACAGGCTTGGGGGCTGGCCTAGTGCTTCTGTTCTTAAGATAAAGGCTTCCAGGGCCCTGGAGGTGGGAATCAGCTCTTTCAATGACCTGCAGCTTCAGTGACTGAGAAAGGATGTGGCTGATGGGAGGGAGAGCAGGACATGGGCCCGTGACTTTCAGGCCATTTTTTTCTGGGTTTCTATAGTTTGTTTGTTTACTCTGTGTGTGTGTGTGTGTGTGTGTGAGAGAGAGAGAGAGAGAGAGAGAGAGAGAGAGCACCATGTGTCCCTGTGGAGGCTCAAGGGTGACTTCAGAAATCGTCCTGGATTGTTTCTACCTCCTTCTTGCTTTGCTCTGGAATTTCCCAGGCTCTGCCCACCAGGGCCAGAAGAGCAGCTTCCGTTGGTTCTACTTGGCGTGTTTACATGAGACCTGGGATCCCAACTCAAGACCTTCTGCTTGGGAGGCAGAGTCTTAACCCCAAGCCATCTCTCCAGCCCGGTTTCTCTAGTTGATGTTCACTTGTGCATAAACCTGGCACAGAATGTGCAGTCGGCGAGCAGGAGGTTTTCAGAGTGAGCCGTGTGGCCGGCTGGCCCAGCCGTGGTCACCACCTCCTTGTGTGTGGACACCCAGAGGCTGGCCATTCCCCTGGGCCTTGGTTGACCCCTAATTCCTTCTAGGGACACTACAGAGTTACCTCCTCGTGGAAGAACGTGGCTGGGGGGTGACTCAGTGGATAACACATATGCATGCAAACCTGGTGACTTGATCACAGCCTCAGAGCCCATGTGGTAGAAGGAGAAACCTGATGTCTCGAAGTTGACCTCTGACCTCCATATCTGCTTTTTGCGCTTTCCTCTCTTTCAAAATGAAACAAGACCATCACCAAAGAGCTCCAGGTAGAAGTCGTGTGTGTGTGTGTGTGTGTGTGTGTGTGTGTGAATACAGTATAGAGCACTAAACTTGGCAAAGCACCACTTGTGGTGGGGACATTTCATGCGACAGTTGTGTAGGGTTCACACTGAACAAGCCCATGGTGCAAATCCCAGGAGACCCGCGCCATCCCAGAAGCCCTGGCCGATGCGAGGCCTCGATGGAGCCACTATTTAGCTCAGGACCTGTGGGGCGAATGGGTAGGATTCACGGCCTCTTGGTTTTGATCCTACTGGTCTTGTGCCGGCCCCTCCTCCTAGTGATGGATAACGGCTGGCAGTTGAGGCCTGTTTCTAATTAGCAAAATGACCCTTCAAATGAGACTAGGAGAAAAATGCTCTCTCGAGCCTCCGGAGACCTGGTTTTTCCCATTGCCGGTTTAATGGCCCCAGGTCTTGCAGGTTCAGCTGAGAAAAATGAAATACTTGGTGTGGAAGAATTGTAGGTTTTTTTTTGTTGTTGTTTAGAGAGAGGTGATGGAAGGGTGTGCTGCAAGATGGCGTGAGGCAGGAGGGAGACTGACACCCCCTAGGGTAGAGCCCCTGAAAGCCAAAGCTGGATCTGGAGGCCACGGTGGCCTTGCAGGGATGAGACTCCCACGGGTGACCTGTTGGCCACTACCACGGCTTCATTCCAGGACCACCTGTAAGCCAGGTGCTGTGGCGCGTGCCCGGAGTCCCAGCACTTAGCGGGCTATGGCAGGAGGATCATGAGTTCAAAGCCTGCATAGGCTGCACAGCAAGGCCTTGTCTCCAGAAAGAAGGAAAGGAGAGGAGGAGACCTGCGTGTTGGAAAGACCCTTAAACCAGAGCCGCTCACTGAGCAGTGCCGGCACAGTCCGAGAACCGCGATGTTCCAGGTTCTGTGCTGGGATCAGCCCGAGTCCTCAGTGCCTTGGGCTCTCGGACGAGGGAGGTGTCTCAGACAAGAGCACGCCTTCAAGACTGGTTTCCTTGTAGAGCTTGCTTAGTCTTTCCACAAGCGGGTTCTTGGTTTACCCCAGGGGGTGGAGTCCTGGAGGCAAGTCTCCTCTCAATCTCTCTCTCTCTCTCTCTCTCTCTCTTTCTTCCCCTCTACTTTTCTCTTCCTTTCCTCCTCCTCTCCTTTCCTTTTTCTTCCCTTTCCTTTCTTCTTTCTTCCTTTTCCTTGCGTCCCTCTTTTCCTTCCTTCCTTCATTTCTTTCTACTGCTGGTACCTGTGTGCAGGTGCGTGTATGTGTGTGCATGTATGTGTGGTGTGTATATGTATGTGTGTGCATGTATGTGTGGTGTGCGTATACGTATGTGTGTGCATGTATGTGTGGTGTGCGTATACGTATGTGTGTGCATGTATGTGTGGTGTGCGTATACGTATGTGTGTGCATGTATGTGTGGTGTGCGTATACGTACGTGTGTGCATGTATGTGTGGTGTGCGTATACGTATGTGTGTGCATGTATGTGTGGTGTGCGTATACGTATGTGTGTGCATGTATGTGTGGTGTGCGTATACGTATGTGTGTGCATGTATGTGTGGTGTGCGTATACGTATGTGTGTGCATGTATGTGTGGTGTGCGTATACGTATGTGTGTGCATGTATGTGTGGTGTGCGTATACGTATGTGTGCATGTATGTGTGGTGTGCGTATATGTATGTGTGTGCATGTATGTGTGGTGTGCGTATATGTATGTGTGTGCATGTATGTGTGGTGTGCATATACGTATGTGTGTGCATGTATGTGTGGTGTGCGTATACGTATGTGTGTGCATGTATGTGTGGTGTGCGTATATGTATGTGTGTGCATGTATGTGTGGTGTGCGTATATGTATGTGTGTGCATGTATGTGTGGTGTGCGTATATGTATGTGTGTGCATGTATGTGTGGTGTGCGTATATGTATGTGTGTGCACGTATGTGGTGTGCGTATATGTATGTGTGTGCACGTATGTGTGGTGTGTGTATATGTATGTGTGTGCACATATCTGTGGTGTGTGTATATGTATGTGTATGCACATGTGCATGCATATGTGTGTGGGCATTTGTGTATGTGTGTGCATGTTTGTGGTTTGTATGTGTGTATATATGTGCATATATGTATGTATGTATGTATGAACGTGCATGCATGTGTGTGGTATGCATGTGTGCCTGTATTTGAGTATGTGTATGCATGTGTGAGCGCATTTGTACATGTGAGTGCATACATGTGCACCCATGTTCCTCTGAGTGTGTTTATGTGTGTATTTGTATGTGTGCATGTGTTTATGTACATGTGTGTATGCATGTGTATGCATGCATGTGTGTGTGTGTGTGTGTGTGTGTGTGTGCATGCCTGTGTGCCTGTAGGCCAGAGACCACCTTGGGTGGTCTTCAGGCCCCACCTACTTTTCTTTGAGGCAGTCTCTCACTGGCAAGCAGGCTAGATGGACTGGCCCCAGGAACCCACTTATGTGTCTCCCCAGTGCTGGATTAGAAACATGTACCAATGCTCTTAGCTTTAGTTTTTTTGAGTTGGGTTTTGGGGATCAGAGTCAGGTCCTCACACGTGCAAGGCAACCAACCACCTTTTCCCATGGCGCCGTCTCCCTGCCCTGTTCTTCCCTTTCTGTCTGCGTTGGAGGATATGCGGTGGAAGCTTCCTCACGCGGAGCTTCCTCTTGGGCAGGTCTCCCACAGGGCTTGTCGTCTGTCTCCAGGATTGTCACCCTCCCTACGTGAACGTAACTCCTTGTCCCTCTGCCTGTGGCCAGGTGTTAAAAAGAAACATGACATCGGAGCACTCTGGGGAGTGCCCGGAAGAGACCGGCCGAGGGACCTGGCCAAGCCGTGTGCCCACGTGCTCATGGGTAAGTCCTGACAGGTGCCACCTTCTGTGTGTTTCATGCAGCAGAGGGAAGCCAGGCTTTGGCTTCCTGATGAGCAGGACGATGAGCCTGTAAATACAAAGCCCCCCTCTCTGCGGCAGTGCCCTGTGGGGGTGGAGGCGCAAGGGGGACCAGGGCACTGGACGTGGAGGCGCAAGGGGGACCAGGGCAGGGGACGCGGAGTCCCACAGCCACAGGGGCAGAGGCAGCGAGCGTGAGGCACCTGGAAGTAGCACAGGCCAGGCCACCAGGCACAGACAGGCTGCATCCCCACGAGGGGCCCAGATGGATGCTGTACGGTGACCACCAGCAGTCGAAAGACCGAGGCTTTGAGGCCGCTGTCAGAGGCCGCGCCTTCCTTCCAAAGGAATATCCCGTGCTTGGTTCCTTGGAACTTCTCTTTTCCTGTGACATATTCTGTGCTTTTATTTATTTTATGTTTACTTGTGAGCGTATACATGTGCATGTGTGTGTGTGTGTGTGTGTGTGTGTGTGTGTGTGTGTGTGTGTGTGTGTATGTGTACGTACGTGTAAAAGAGGGCATTTTATGGGACCTGAGCCAAGAAATGCCATTTTATATATGTTCCCATTTTGTACTTGTTCACTTGTCCATACTAAGAAACACTGGATAGACTGTCTGACCAATCGACTGTGCATGTGACTCTAGCCGTAAACAGTCGGCTCCAATTAGAGAATACTTTATACTCTGGAGCCCCCACTAGCTGGGAGGACAGCTTTGAATGATAATGTGTAAAGATTATGAACCGAGCAGGTGAAACTGTCCAATCAGAAGCCAGTCACTAACTGCTCAAGGAATTCCAAGGGCCATGAGTAATGTGAGGGGTACTAGAAACTGCTTATCTGCGTATGGGGTACTTGAAACTGCTGGGGGTTGGAGCTGACCAATCCCCACATGCCTTTGCCTCAATTTACCCAATCATGTATTTGCTAGGTTAGAAACCCCCTGCTCCTATACAACTAACCTATAAAAGTCCCTGTAAAACAAAGACAGAGGCTCTCGTTCCAGATCTGCTGTGTCAGTGGTGAGAGTCCGGATTGGAGCTTGAATAAAAAGGCCCTCATGTGATTGCATCGATGTCGGCTCCATGGTCTCTTGGGATTCAGAAATCTGGGCGTGACAATTTGAGTGTGTGTGCCTGTGAAAGTCCAAAGGTGACATCAGGAATCATCCTGGATTGCTCTACTTCCTTACTGCTTTGCTCTGGGATTTCCCAGGCTCTGCCTTTTAGGGCTGAAATTTCAAGCTGCCGCATATCTGTTGGAAATTCTGTAGCAAATGGGATCTGAACTCAGATTCTTTTGCTTGTGAAGCAAAGGCTCTAACCCCTGAGCCAACTCCCCAACCCTCCTCTGCATTTCGAAGTGTGTCAATTAGCATTTCATCACCACAACAAAGTATCAGAAAATCAAGTTCAGAGGAGGAATATTTTTTCATGTCCCCACGTTTTAGAGACTCAGTCTGTGGCTGGCTGGGTTGCTTTGGGGACCGCAGTGAGGCAGCACACACCATAGCAGGAACACACAGTAGAGCAACGTCTGGGGTTTCAGTATCCTGTCCCAGGGGCGTGAGGCAGCCACCTCCTCCAGGACCTAGGTCCCAGCCCCTAAAGTCGCCCTCCGCACCCCACCGCCCTTGCTCCCAGTAGCACTCAGCTGGAGACTAGCGCTTCAACACGTGGGCCATTGGGGCTCGCAGGCACTACGCCAAGTGTAAGAGGAATTCATGTGTCTGTCCTTGGAGTGCAGATTTCTCTGTAGACGTCAGAGGCTGTGCACAGAAGCTCTGAGGGTGGGCTTGGCAGTCCAGAGGATCGGGGTTCTAAAGCAGGCTCCCCTCATGCATCAGGACACAGTCAGGGCGGTTCTCTCAACTCTGTCTTTGCCTCTGCTTCCGTCTCTGCAGAGTGGAGAAAACGGCTTCTCTGGGCTACTGGTACTCAGGGGGGCCGCCATGCTGTGGCCGGGATAGCCTTCGCCGCCAGTCTCTGGGCTCCTTGGCTGTGACTCTTGCTGAATGTGACCTAGTGCTGGAAGAGGGGATTTCAAAAGAGCCACTTTTCAAAGCTGTTCCCTTCTGTTCACGCCATCCGGAGAGCTGGGTTAATTTTTTTTTCTACCACTGGTAGTAGGTGTGCGGTCCTGGGCTTGTCACCATGGCGGCGGCAAGAGAGGAGCCGGGAAGAGGCCAAGCGGCGGGGATGTTCACGCACTTGCTGTCCTAGTTTGCCTGCAAGTTGCCTGTAAATTCATGACTAAAGACCTGAGGGGAACAAGGGGGCTTTATCCTTCCTGAGGATTCTTGGTTACAGTTCTTAGTCCACGCCGGCAGGAGAGCTCATGCCAACACCAGCTGAGGGAACTGGCCGTACCATATCCACGGGGATTGCCGAGAGAGGGGCAAACCTCACTCACTAGATAGCAAGTCTGCCTAAGTATGTGGAAGAATGCCAAAGCCCCCAACCAGCTCCCGCCGTCTGAGCCATCTGTCTGGGGAGAGTCCCCCATCATGGGCTGGGTCTCCCCCATCTGTGAGGTGCTGTCCTGCAGACGTGCTCAGGCCCTCGCTTCCACTGCTGATTCCTCGCAGATGCACCTAGAGTTCAGCCTACAATTGTCAAGTTGACACCTGTCTATCTAACTAGCACACTTGCCCAGAGTGGGTCTGCATAGGACTCTTACTCTATATTGGGGGCCAGTAGGATGTGAGGGGGACATCCATCCATGTCTTCCTCTGCTCCAGCCTGCAAAACTCCCTGTGGAACTCAGAGAGGATGCAGAGCCCCCAGGAGGAATCTGCTGGAGCCCCCAGCCATTTTTCTGCATGAAAAATTCTTCCTTTCTCCTTTCCACACCCGAATTCAAGCCGCCTTTCTTGCCTTTAAATCACTTTGTGCTGTTTAACCTCTTTACCCTGATTTTCCCTCCTTTCTTGCTCCTTTTGTGGTAGTTCCCAGCTAATGGATCACCTGGATAAGATTGCCCCCGGCTTTGTGAGAGCAGCAATTAGCCCTCACCCCAGAAGGCGGCTGCTGTTGCCTGGCAGCTGGGCTGAGAGGAGAGAGAGGAGAGACGGGCCCCCAGACTCTTTTCACTGGAAAGTAGGTTATCGATTAGCACGGCTGCCAATTTACCACGAGGGCTCTTGACAGTCCCTCTCCATCACATTATGGTGTAAATTTTCAAGATTGTATTACATTAGCTCAGGAGAATTTGGGAGTGAGAAATGTAATAAAGTAAGATGGGGGGGGAGGACCATGAGGTAATAAGTACTTCTTCCATCTTGACATTTCCCACGTGAAAATAAGTGTGTTTGCACCTGAGTGTGTTCTGAAAGTTTCTCTCTCTCTCTTTCTCTCAATCTGAGTTGGTTATGCTTGAGACATGAGGAAAACCTAGCAATAGATTTTAAGCACTTTTCATTTTTGGTTTATTCCTTTAGGATGCACGTCCTTGGGGAATCATGCTTTTAGGGAAGAGGTCTGACCACTGGCATGTTTGTTAGAGCAGTGTCCTTCTGCTTTCCGTTTTGTGAGTGGCCCCGAGCTGGAGGCGAGGAAGAGATACTGGTTGATGCTAATTTTGTGGGGCCCAGCATGTCTGCACTCTTGACCCGTCGTGTTTAGGAATTGACCATCATCTTTTTTTTTTTTTTCCTTTAGGAACTTTACTGCAATTTAGATGCTATGAAGTCACCCACTTAAACATATGATTCCGTCAGTTTCAGTATATTTCCAGAGAGTTTACAGTCATCACTGGTAATTCTGCTGTCTTGTCTCTGTGATGGCTAATGTTACTTGTGCGCTTGACAGGGTCTGTCTAGAATCACCGAGGAGAAAAACCCACGTCTTGACGGATTGTCTGCATTATGTTAAGGGAGGTGGGAAAACTGTCAGACCAGATGAAGAGGAGAAAGGGAGCTGAGCAGTGGCCTCCATCACTCTCTGCTTCCTGATTGAGGCTGTAAAGTGACAACCCCTCCCCCATCTCCTGCCTCCGTGACTTCCCCACCCTGATGTATTGCACCCTCAGACCTGAGCTGAAACCAGCCCCTTCTCCTTCAGTTGCTTTTGTAAAGGGACATGACTAATATGGTCTCTATAGGTTTCCCTAAGCTGGATATTTCGGGTAAGCGGAGCCCAAGTGATCTGTTGTGTCCATTTTGCATGACTTTCTAGATACTTTCCCTACCCAGCAACAGTTCACTATGTTTCTCATCTGCTCATCATCAGATGGCTATGTGGTGTGTCTCCAGCATCAGCTGTATGAATAATGCATGTTTTGCATACATATCTTGCTGAGGACGTATGCCTTTACTTTTCCTGGGTAGATGTCTGTGGATGGAATTGCCAGATGGTATGGCAAATTATGTTCAACATTTTGAGAGACTTCTAAACGGTTTGCCACAGCCACTGCACCGTTCAGCATTCCCACCAATAGATGAGAATCCTTTTTCTCCCCATCCCGACCCTTGGTCCTGAATCTGCCATCTGATTTAATGGGACGTGCAGCGGCTGGCTTCACATTGTGGTTTTGATTGGCATTTCTCTACGGATCATGAGGCTTGATGTGTCATGTGCCATTTGTATGTTTTCTTTGGAAAATAGAAATTTCAAACCCCTTGTCTTATTTTAAACTAGATTACTTTTGCTTTGCTATTATTGTGGAATTATTGTAGTATTCTGAATATAAAAGTGCCTTTATCAGACTCCTTGTGATTGGTCAGGATCGTCTCACAGTCCATGTATCACAGTTAAGCACAGGTGTCAACTTGACAGTTGAGGGTTTGAGCTCTGGGCACATTTGTAGAGAACTGATGGTTGAGTTAAGCCCAGAACAAACCTGCAGGAGATTGTGTAGCTGATGGGAAGGTCCAGCCCATGGTAGGTGGGATTAGGCCCTGGAATAAAATACCGAGAGCTGATTGAGAAAGTTGGCATCCTTGTGTGTACCTGGCCAGACATGCTGGTGTGGCAAGTAAGGATCATCCCTCTCTCAGCCATTATGTAGAGATGATGTGGCCAGTTCCCTCGGCCCTGGTGTTGGTGCGTGCTCTCCCGTCAAGCTGGACTGAGAACTGTAACTGGACTACTGTAAGAAAATAAATCGCTCTTTCCCTTAAGCCGTTCAATGGTCATTTATCAGCAGCCGTGCAGGCGACTGCAGCACTGTGAGTTATCTTTCACTGTCTAGATGATGTCATCGGAAGCACAGGAGCTTTATTTTTGATAATTTTTCTTTCATTGTCATGATTTTGGTTTTATAGCTAGGAAATTCCACAATAATAACTCTGGAGTTCATGAGTTCTATTCTTTCTCTCCTCTAATCTTACCTTAATCTTCAAAAGAAGAAAATAATGATGATGAAGTTCTTAGGGTTCCACCAGGGTGAAACTGGCAGCTTGCAAGGCCTCCTGAGGCTTAATACACTGGGTCCAATTTAGTATGCATGTGTGATGTGTGCGTGCGTGTGCGTGTGTGTGTGTGTGTGTGTGTGTGAGAGAGAGAGAGAGAGAGAGAGAGAAAGATGTGTGTGCATGTGTGATGTGTGTGATGAGTTTATGTGTGACGTGTGTGCATATGAGATGTGTGTGCATGTGTGAATGTATGGTGTGTGTATGTATGTGTGTGTGCATGTGTAATGTGTATGTGCATGTATGATATGTGTGCATATATGATGTGCGATGTGTTGAGAGATGTGTGTGCATGTGCGATGTATATGATGAATGTGAGTTTATGTGTGGTGTGTGCATATGTGACATGTGTGCATGTGTGAATGTATGGTGTGTGTGTATGTCTTATGTGTGATATGTGTGCATGTGTGATGTGTGTGAGAGATGTGCGAGTGCACATGGGTGTGTTCACTCTTGCATGCCTGTGTGAAGACTAAAGGTTGATACCGGGCATCTTTCTTTCTCACCCTCTACCGATTTTTTGAGACTGAGTTTTTGACTGAACTTTGAGCTCACCTTTTTGGCTAATCTGGCTGGCCAGCAAGCTCCCAGACTCCATTTGTCTCCACCCATTCCCCCTTCTGGGGTACAGATGCAGGCTGTAGCACCCAGTGTTTATGTGTGCTAGAATCTGAACTCAGGTCCTCATGCTGGTAGAATAAGCACTTTGGTACTGAGTTATATCCCCTCCTTCCCTCCCTCCCTCTCTTCCTTCTTTTCTTCTTTCTTTCATTCCTTCCTTTTTTCCTTCCAACAAAGCCTATTTATCAGTCATCACTGTGTAGAATCAAGATCACAAAGCTGACACGCGGCTCTAGCTGGGAGTAGGCAGTGAGTAGGGGTCCCACGCAATCTCTAACACACCTCCTGGGTGGGAGAATTGTGTCAGAGGCAGCCCGCAAGCCCTAGGTGACTTTCAGGGCTCTGACACTCTCACCACAAGAGAGATTGGCCTTTTCACCAGCGTCAGAAGGGACAGAGTAAGTGAGTCACCCGGGAGGCCTGGCAGCATGCACGGCACGATTAAGTCACGATGGCCAGGGCAAGCTGCCAAGTCAGCTGTCAGAAGGGTGACAGTGATCACACGTGTGCTGGTGGCTGTCATGTAGTGGAATGATAAAGCTGTCTCTCTCTTTCAAAATCCATTCTTGCTCTCAGCAGACTTTTTCTTTAACACCCTACTTCCAACCACCTGTAGCATTAAGTCCACTGTAAGTCTCATCTAAAACAGATATAATTTGTTAGAGAAAGCAATAGACTAGACTCATTTTTACCCAAACCAACATAATTGAGACAGATACAAGTCACTGGAGGGAATGGCCTCATAGGACATTTCTCACTGAGGTAGCCTGTTGAGAGAACCTGCATTCTCTTTAAGTTGAGCTCTAGGCTAAACTGCAGATGCATTAGGCATATTGCCAGAAATAGCTCAGCCCTGTAGCAAATTGATTGATGACTGACAGTGGGCCCTGGGCTGGCTTCAGGATGTGGTTTTGGTTCAGGATGTATACGCATGTCTCCCTGTATGCACACAGGCACATACATGTCTTCATCCATGTGCACAGGCACATACATGACTCCCTCTTTGCACACAGGCACATGTGTGTCTTCATCCATGCGCACAGGCACACACATGTCTCCATTGCACACAGGCACGCACACATCTCCATCCATGCACAGGTGCCTATGTGCCCACAGTGTCTCTGGGCACTCACTTCTACTGCTCACTTCTACTGTGATGGCAGACCAGGGGCTTCCAGGTCAGAATGTAAGGCGCTCACATCTAGAGTTAGTGTTCAGAGCTGAACGTTTGATCACTTTTCTGGGATGAGGTTAACATGTTGTTCATTCACCTCAAACATTTTCAGCCCACGCTATTGAGATTCTATTGTGTTAAGGGGTAGAAATGCCAAGATTATCACAGTCAGGGGAAGGGTTGGCCAGAATCCAAAGATCCAAGTTATATTGTGACCGAGTGAACTGAAGCTCCCTCTGTGTGGCTGTCTAATCACTCTGCAGGTGAGCTTTGTTCTCAGTCAGCTAACATTCTTCCAAAGCCTCAAGGGGAGTTGGGAGTACACAGCAGATCTATGTCACAGAATGGAGCAGGCATCCGATTGCTTAATGAACACCGTCAAGAATTCCATTTGTCTTTGGATTGCTGGCTCCTGTTTGCAAAGTTTACGTTGTCTTAGAGCGTCTCCTGTGCTCATGTTTGCTGCGGAGTATCGTTTGATCGTAGACAAGCTGGGTCCTGGAGATGTTCGCCGCCCCCCACCCCCCACCCTGCCCCTGCATGGTGGAAAAGCTACTCTGGAATGTCATCCTACCTGCATCTGAGTTTCTTCCTTTTCCATTTTATTTGGGTTCAACTTAACCAGTCAAGAGCATCATGCAGTATTCCCTAGAGTGACATAAGCTTTGCGTGGTGTCTGTGACGTGAAGGGAATCTCAGTAAGTGCCCTCCGCAGGCGATGTTTTAAAGCAGTGAACTTGAAAGGGGTCAGGAGTTGGGGCTGAGGGGTCAGGAGACTGGCATCTGTGCCTGGAGGTTCTGGACAACTTTGTCTCCCTCTCAAGCTACCGAGCTGTCGGCAACTCTGTCTTTTGAAAGTGTACGTCCCAGGACAGGGACTGTTTATCATTTGGATAAGAATCTGGTGGAAGTATTCGTGGGATGTCTTCAGTCAGTAAGAGACTTCAAGCACAAGGGGTGTGTAATATTTCCTGCTGCTCCAAATACCGACCAGGAAGCAGACGAGAGGATTACTTGGCTCACAATTTGAGGGATACGGTCCATCAGAGAGGGGAAGCTATGGCAGCAGGCTGCCCCACATGGCGGAGCGTGTATTAGGGTTCCTTACCTCCCCAGGATTGGTGGAACTTGGAGAGAAGAGATAGGGAGTGTGGGGCTGGCTATAAAATCTCAAAGCCTCTGTCCTCCTCTCTCCTCCCTCCTTTCACTCACTTTATCTCCTCTTCCACCTTTTCATTCCCTGCCGTCTGTCTCCCTTCTTCCCTCTCCCCTTCCCTTTTCCTCGCTCCTTCCGTCTCCATCTCTCCCCTCTCTCCCTATCATTCTCCCTATCTCTCTCTCTTTCTCTCTCCTTTTCCCCTCTCCCACTACCTTCTTCCCTTCCCCTTTCCCTTGGTCCTTCTAGCCTTCCTTCTATTTGTTCCAAGGCTCCATTTCCACGTCCACATTTGGGGTTGACCTAATAGCCTGGTTTGAGGAGAAGCATTTTGCAATTTCCCTCCATGCCTTGCTCACAGATGACAAGAAGTTTTAAGAACCAGCTACTGAGAACGTTCCACTTGCAAACAGGTTCAGACCGTAAACCAGGAACTGCGCGTGGCCACTGGTAGAGGTGTGTGTGTGTGGGGGGGTGTCGCCGGGGAGGAAGGCCGTGTGGCAGGTTCTCAGAACATTGAACGAATGTGTCGAGTTGGGGTTCCTCATTGCAGGTTAAGGTAGAAACAACTCGCGTGTCCATCTGCCCATGCATAGACAGGACGTGGCCTGTACTCATGATGAAATACTATTCAGAAAAGGAAGTGCACACGCATCACAACACGGATGAAACCTGAAGACATGATTGTAAGTGAAGAAGCCGGTCACAAGAGGACGTGTATTGTACGATTCCACTTACATGAGACACATGGAGATATAAGACTCAGCGAGCAGCGCGCCCAGGGTGGGGGAGGTCGGGAGTGTTGGGTGGGCGCAGTGCACCTGTCCAGACCATGAGCGGGCACTGGAGATGATAGTGGTAATTCAGCACTGTGACTTCTCAGCGTACCTGTCAGAATGGTTGTGGACTTAAGGATGTGCATATTTTACCATAATAAAACATAGAAGCTGTTTTATCTTGTGCTAAGACAAGACTTTTTTTTCTTTCAAATCCTGTAAATGGAGCTCAGGGTTCTCCCTTTGTGATGTTATTAGAAAGTTGTTTAATCGAGTGTGTCTTTTTCAGACATTTACTCCAAGAAAACAAACACACAAACAAAAACAGGATTTCCCTGGACAAACATGCCTTGTTCATGTTTCTATAACAAAGCAGCAAGCTGTAATTTAAAGTTTATCTCTGTTGTTAGGTCCTGAATAAGCTGTGTTTGCAGAAGGCTTTATCCCTACAATTAGACTCTTTCTAAATGTACCCGGGGTGCATCTGGGGCCGTGTGGCCCATGGGCTGTGGCACTGACGTGGGTCTAAACTTCCACCAGATTTTCTTTCTTAAATAGACTCTAAATGAAGAAATGGTCTCATTCTGCCTGTCATGGCTGACAAATGAGGACTTTGAATCTTCTGTTGTGGAGGACCCACCCAAGGGTGTGACTAGACAACACTGACCACCTTGTGGAAGTCCTTCTTTTGGGGCAGGGAATCTATGGAGCCCAGCAGGTTTGCAGTTTTCCCGGTTAACACTTGGTCATCAGGATCTTCTGCGTCCTGGATTGGACAGTGCAGGGCCGCAGCGTTGTATCCACGAGCACAATCCGTAGTGGTCCCGGAACTCTGGCTCCACTGGAGACAGCTTCGCATTTCCTCCACCCCACCCTCCCCTTTGTGATATGTAGCCCAGGTCGGGAACGCACTATGTAGACCAGGCCAGCTTTGAACAGGCAGGGCCACAGTAACCTCGAGTGCCCCCAGAACGAAGCACCACACATTCCCATCTGGAACCTTCACCTCCCATCTAACCTCGTTTCCACAGTTTTAGTGCTGAGAAGGCCAGTTCCATTTCACTATGGCAAATGCGGTTTTTTTCAGGCGTGCCCCTTATTTGGAGTTCGCTCAGTGCAGGAGGTTACAGAGGAGCCTGGACGAGGAGACCAAGTTGCCTAGGATTGCAGCCGTGTGGACTTCTGGTACCATTGTGATACCAGAAATTCAAAATGGGGAAACAAAGAACGCTTTGTCTTCACTCTTGTGGCTGACATTTAGCCTTACAGTGTTAACAAGATCTAACGGATCCAAAGGAAAACATTGGCTCTAGCTCCTGTAGAGCCAGAAAAGAAAGATGCTTGTAATTAAATTGGTGTTTTTCTGCTGTAATAGAAACCTCAGTAATTTTCTCACTCTGTGTGGTGTGTGTGTGTGTGTGTGTGTGTGTGTGTGTGTGTGTGTATGTGTGGGTATATAATAGATTTAACAACTGTTTGATCCAGGGTTACCACACACCCCAAATATAGTATGTAAGGCCCCAAGGCATTTAGCATATGGAGAAAAATAATTGAAGAGGGTCTGGTTCATAAAGTCAGCGACTCATGAGGCCTCAGCAATTGTTGCCTTTTTTTGATGGACTCTCCTGGGATTTCATGCGGGAACCAGCGGTGAGCTTTGGGGTTTCCGTACAGGTCTCCCTTAGAAAGTCACCATTATGTGCCTGTGAGGCTGGACATGGTGACAGGTAGCGTTGTTCCCTGCCCCCTGCATGGCTGCAGACTTCTCCAGTGAGCACGCTGCCAGCAGTGGACTCCCACACTGCTTCTGGGGCGCCCCTCTGGGGAGACTTCCTTTCTCTGAGACGGGAGGAACTCCGTTCATTGGCTGAACCTTACTTCACATGAAGGGGGAACCTGGCAGTGGTAACACGTGATCTTCTCCCCGCTTGGCCTTGTGGGATGTGCTAGGTTGGTTGCAGTCTTTGAGCTACAAGTTGATTCAATTTCTTGAAAAAAAATATTTTTAAGGATTAGGGAAGGGGCATCTGCCCCTGTACTTCCTGAACCTGTCTTTGATCTTCCCAAGAGAGGTCTTGGAACTTGAGAGGGTCTTCTGGTCCCCTTCTCTTCTGCGCTGGGGGAAGGAAAGCGGGGCTGTGTAGCGTCTGGGGGGGATCATTGGCTTGCCATGTGAGTTTGTGGGAAAAAGGACGCAAGCCCAAGGGCAGCGTCAGGAATCACGCTGGATGGCTCTTCTACCTTATTTCTTCGCTTGAGCATTCGTGGGCTCTGTCTTCCATGACTAGAATTGCAGGCCGCCATATCCACCTGGCAATTTTTTGGGGGAGGGGCGGAATCTAAGGTTCTGAACTCAGGTCCTTTTGATTTCAGGGCAAAGGCTTTAAACCCTGAGTCATTTCCCTAGCCCTTTTCTTGTCTAGTTTCAGGACTGTCTATACTGTGGTCACAGACACAATCAGGAGATATCATTCTTGTAAGGAAGAGCCTGTCTAATAGGACCTCTGTTTTCTGGGTCAGTTAAGATTTAAAACTGTAACAGTCTTCCTGCCTCCTGCCCAGCAGCCACGGCTGTGGCCAGTGTTGGCACCTGTCTCTCAGCCTCCTGTCTGGCTTATCTGATGGCTGCGTCCTGATGACGCCGAAAGCGGTGTCTACTGCTCTCTTCTGTCAAGTATATTTTCAGTTATCAGTGTACACCAAGCGAGTGTTCTACCCTGAACTGCCACTCCCAGCCCTTTGTTTTGAGACAGGGTCTCTCACCGTCTGTAACTGACCAAGTAGCCCGGTCTGTCTGGCCAGCAAGCCTCAGAAATCTATCTGCCTTTACCTTCCCAGTGCTGGGTTTATGTGCCCAAGATTCTGGCTTTTTTTTTTTTTTTTTTAAATGTGTGCTCTGGTGATCAAAGCCATGTCCTCACCTTGCTAGGCAAACATTTTCCTGACTGTCCCCCCGTCCCAAGGAATCTTTCCTTGAGGGTTATTTTTAATGCTTGATTAAAAAAAAGCTTATAAGGTCCAGAAGGGTTGCTCAGAGTTGGAGCACTTGCTTAGCATGCACAGGGTAGAGTAGGGGGCCCTGAATCAATGTAAACTGTGTGATCACAGTATGAGAGCCAAAGGTTGAAGTGCCCCAGGGAAGCGTCTTTATATAAAGTGATATGTAGAAATATTTTATTTTAATCCCCAAGTGAAGTAACCGACATGCGCAATGTAGGCTACGATTGCTGGTGGTGTCACTCTGGGTAATCAGTGTGTGGATTTTCTGGTGACCTCAGACTTCTTAGCGCATGGACATATACCTACCTTTCATACGACTGCTCCAGTTTCACGTGTGTGCATTCTCAGGGGTTCCAATTGCACATACTCTAGACGGATGGCGTTAATGAATCCAAGGGACAGAAGTGAAGTTGGGGTGAAGTGTTTGCCTAGCATGCACGAGACCCTGGGACCCATCCCCAGTGCAAAGCAAAGCAAAGCAAAGCAAAATACCAGAAGATGAAGAAGTTTTTGTCTTCCTTCTTTCCTCCCCTTTCTCCCTCCTTCCCTCATTCCTTTTTCCCACCTTCCCACTTATCCATCCACTCATCCATCAACCTATTTAACTCTCTGCCATCCAGCCTCCCACCTATCCATTCGTCTACTCATCCATCTTCCTACCTACTCATCCATCCGTCCATCCATCTACCCGTCCATCCCATTATTCCTCTATACACTCACCTAATTACTCATTTACCCACTCACTTACCTTCCCACTTCTCCATCCCCATCTACACATTTACCCATCTTCCCATCCATTCACCCACCTACCTGTCTATCCACAGACTTACCCACCTGCCAATTTATCTGTCCATCCATCCATCCATCCATCCTCTTACCCAATCCCCACTTATCTATCCTTCCATCCACCCCCCATCCACACTTATCCATGCCTGTCCTGCCACTTAGCCATCCATCCACCCACCCACCCATCTACCCATTCCATTTATCCACTTAGACATTCATTCCTTTATTTAGTCCCCATGTATCTGTCAAGGGTCAGCAATACGTCAAGCCTTGGCACCAGATGTTTGCCGATGGTCAAACAAACCAAGGCTGTGGTCTCATAAGGTCTGTGGTCCGTTGACCTATCAGTGTTGAACCAATAGAAATTTACGTTTCTGCACTTGATGTATGTTGCTAATGTGCTATGGGATTAAAAGAAACCCCAGAAGGAAAGCATGTTGATGTTGATCCCGTGAGGCTATTTCTTTACTGGCTTATTTATTTTTAATTTCTAAGATGGGGCCAGAAATAGTCCCACAACTCATTTCTCTCCTAAATCTCATTTTCACAGGCGCTCGGTGAAGGATAGGGAGGCTGGGAAGCTGCACGTTGCATGCAGCGGGGAGCGGGGACTCCATGAACCGGTTTTTATTTCCCTTCTCGTCTCTTGAGTCTGGTTGATCTTGTCTAGAGCCCTAATAATCTTCTAGACAAAATATTTAAATCTCCTGCAGCTCAAGGGAATTTGAGGAAGGACTATTGTGGCTGAAATCCTGTCTGTTTCGGAATATCATTAAGGGAAGGGCTGTACCACAGATGCTGTTTGCAATCTCCTTCCCAAGAGACCGGGACAATATCCTCGTGTTTGGAAGACACATGAATACTCATCAGTTTCTCCGGCCTCTTAATTTTGTGTCCTTTCTCCTTTGAGGCACACCCCACTTCCCTTGCGCGCCTCTGATTGTCTTGAAACTTTTTTGTCTTTGTTTTTAGAAAAAGATGAAAAAGTGTCTTTCTTACTGACTGACAGACAGACAGAGGCTGGGCTCTTGCTGATATTTCTTTGGAAGGAGGGAGGGCTTGTATCTTCCTGGAGACTGAAACTATTTGCCAAGGAAACGACTCTCCAATTGTTGAATTTCAGACACAGGGAGGGCTGATTTGGGGTCAATGGGATTTTCCAAACATTTCTGTGATGTTGATGTGTAGGTGCAGACTTAACCCTGATTATGTGGGTTTTACCTGTAGTGACTGGTAATTTTCTAAAACCGGGTGACAGCCAGCGCGTGACCTGTTTGGTGTTTCTTTCCCCCCATTTTGTGCAAGGGCAACAGGGCTGTTTTTGAAGGATAGGAAGCCTACCATGGCCTTGGTGTAACTACCTGAGAAGGAGCTACAGTTTATCCTCATTTTCGTACTGCAGTCTGCTGAGGATGATAGCAGCCTGGGGACTTACTGTTGGCCACACGGCTATGAGCTGGAACTGGTCACGCAATTGTGAACTGCAGATGTGCAAGCAAACGTGCCTCAGGTCAGTGGCTACTCCTGTTCCCTTTGGCTTTACATATATATATATATATATATATATAAATACAAAATGAATCTACAAAATGTACATCTTAAACTAAAAGCTTCTTCTTTCTATAGAAGCAATACACGCCCATCAAGAAGATTGTATGTAGAAAGGATAAGAAGCTGAGAACACAGGCTCTCCTATCCTGCCATTATACAGATATTGTAGGATTCAGGGTTTGGATGATTTGGTCGGGTTTAGCGGTAAAGACCCAAGTTAGCATAGTGGCTTTTCAGCAGGGTGTATTCTGCTTCTGCAAGTCCCAGCTCAGGTCCTCAGAAGGAGAAGCCTGTGGCCAGGAAGCCTAGGCTGGTGCTTGGTACAGAGAGCGCAGCGTTGCTGAATGAGTGAGTGAATGAATGTGCAGATGAATGAATGAGGACTGCCCAGAGAAGATGGGCTGGAATGCAGTTGTTTCTGCCACGCACCTGCAAGTTTTTTCCCAGAATGTGGTCTGCTGACGGCTGTAGAGCAAGAAGGCGCTACAATAGGATGGAGTTTCAGAAGAGAGGGCAGCCCTTCTCCTGCCTGTAACTCTAGCCAAGACACCATGCGCAGGTGGCCGAGCGTAGCGTCCGAAGGTCGTTCACTGCTGTCATCTCCGAGCAACCGATCAGTTGCTTCTGGTCTCTGAATCCGAACTCCCCCTTCCACTGTCCCCTTTGTGCCAGGCAGTTTGTTTTGGCAATGGAAGCCAAAGTGACGGGTTGGCAGTGGGGACTCCACTTGGCTGGGGGTAAAATAACCAATGATTGCGCATAATTGCAGAAAACAGCGTCGCGTTTTTATTAATGAGGAGCTCTGAAGGGCATCTTTTAGCCCACTGTCCCACTTCACAGTAAATTCCCTGGAGTTCAGGTGTTAGGATTCACACTTAATCTTCCCCAGCAGCAGTACTGGCCCTTGCATTCCATAATCCACCCAGTTGGTCATTTCAGGGGTGTTTTTCTGGGGACATACATTAACAGGTCTGCTGGAGAGCTAGATTGCTTCAGCCTCAGCTACCCGGCCAGATTGCTGTCCTGGCGGGGTGTCCTGAGGTCTGAGACGCCCAGGTTGAGCCTGGGTGGGAGGTGGGGGTGGGGGGTCTGCAGTTAGACAACAGGGTTCCTTTTCCTTTTTTTGTGCTCTGTTCCCCAGCCACCCGCATCTGTGTGATGGGTTTCTGGGTTAGGAGTCCAGACAAGCCCAAGTGGTGGAATTTGACAGAGTGGCTATAGGATGTCACCTCCTTTGAGGTTATCTTAAAATATGGCAGGTGTAGGTCATCCCTGTGGACCACCAAGAGGTCAGGAAACTGACTTTCAGTTTCCCCAGTGTGTGTACAGCCAAGCCGTGCGGGCGCTTGTTTGTGTTTGACCGTTGGCTCAGGGTTAGGGGCTGTAATGAGGAAAGCGCTTGATGCCTGTTGGGTACAACTATTGGATGTCGCGCTAGTACATGTCTCCACCAAAGTGGGGTCCTTGTGAAGATAGCAGTGCTTTCAGTGAGGAGGACGGAGGGGCTTGAGCTAGCATACCTGTACTGTCTCACCAGGTAATGCCCTTCCCTGTGTTTCTCAACCTTTACCCAATGTGGGCACCATGCCCTGGGGCTCCCAAGCCTCCAAGAATTGTGAGCTAAGAAACCTTCTGCTCTCTCTGAATCGCCTTGTTTCAGGTATTCATTTGTAGCAACAGGTGTCTGGCTTTGTTTTCCTCCATAGACAAAGCTCCCAGGCATAGGAAATCCCTTCTTAAGATGCGTTTCCCTTCCCAAAGCTCTGGCCTCTGTCCGTCCCATGGAGGGGTGTGTGTGTGTTAAGTTCTCCTCGGGAAATTATGGTCTTCTTCATTTTTTCCAGTCCAGAAATACCTCCTGAAGAACCATGGCAGCTTTTAGGCTTACGCCAAGGGAATGTTTGCAGACTTTGCGTTTTCCTGTGTGTTTCTCAGAGATGGGCCTGAGAGAGAAAGACTTGTCAATGGTTGCTGGAGGCAGCATCCCTTTGTGCACAAAATAGGCCCAGTTTGCTGTCAAACCGAGATGTGGTTTGCTTGGGCGTGGGTGGGAACACCCGCCACAGGATCTGACATCTGAACCCCTGTGTGGCCGAGGCTCTCCCAGCTAGTAATAGCTCCAGAAAGCTTCCCCCTGCTGGGAATGCGGGAGGGCTGGAATCATCTTCATCACCTAAGGCATCTGGACAGATCTTAATAATCTGGCTTTGAGGGCTGTCATGGTTACGCTCAGGTGTCAACTTGATGGTCAAGGGTTTGAGCTCTGGGCACATTTGTAGAGAATTAGTAGTTGAGTTAAGCCCAGAGCAAACCTGCAGGAGATTGTTTAGCTGATGGGGCAGACCCAGCACATGGTGGGTGGGACTAGGCCCTGAACAGGTGAATAAAATACAGAGGTGGCATCTTTGTGTACAGTAAGGATCGTCCCTCTCTCAGCTGTTATGTGGTGATGGTGTGGCCAGTTCCCTTGCCCTGGTGTTGGTGCGTGCTCTCCCGTCAAGCTGGACTGAGAACTGTAACCAGTAATTGTAAGAGAAAATAAATCCCTTGTTCCCTTAAGCCATTTGATGGTGATTATCAGCAACCATGCAGGCGAACTGCAAGAGGGGCCAACTTTGGAAACTGTTTGAAATGAGTCTAGGGTCTCAAGAATCCACAATCTGAAATATGTGGACGAGGCAAAGTGGTCGTTTCTATAGAAGGCTGCCCAGCGGAAGTTCGGGCAAACCCACCTGAGCAACAGGCAATGCACCGAGTTTACATCCCTGACACTGGGACCTTGTGTCCTGCAGCCTCATGCTGTGATGGAGCTAACCGATCCATACATAGAATGCACAGACGTGTGGGAAAGAAGTGGAGCACAAGTTAGGGACTTTGCATGACCTGCATAATGACCAACATATCATTGACCCCCCCAAAGCCTAACATGGATCACAGGCATTAGGATCCTTAGAGGCAAGGGATTAACAGCCACAATAGTGTTCCCATACTAAAGGGGAGCACAAGAAAGGGCTCTAGGCAATGCTACTGAATCCTTTAGAATGGAGGACCCAGAGGGAAGTTTGACATTCATACTAAAGGATGCTCCAGGGATGGGGGGAGGCACCGGAAGAAGGGGGGGCAGGGAAAAGGAAGGGGAAAAGGGGGAAGCAAGGGGGTTGGGGAGGGGTGGAGGGAGGGAGGGGACTGGGGTACCTATTAAATTTGTATGAGTGGAAAAAATAAATAAAGAAAAAAAAAGAGTAAGGTCTAAGTACAATAAAAAAAAAAAGAAGTGGAGCTACAGTTTCAACAGAATGCTTCAGAAAGCAAAAGTAATGGGTGGGAGAGATGGCTCAGTGGTCAAAGCCTTTGCCTCCACAAGAAATAGACCTGGGTTTGGATCATTAGAGCCCACGTAAAAAATGCCAGGTAGATTTGGTGGTGGCCTGTGCTTCTGGCCCTGGAAAGCAGAGCCCGAGAAACCCCAGAGCAAAGCAGTAAGAAGTTAGAGAAATGCAGGATGATTCTTGATGGCACCTTTGGGCCTTAACAGGCACACAGAGTGTCCTCTTGTGCACATGTACACGCGCGCACACACAGAGAGAGAGAGAGAGAGAGAGAGAGAGAGAGAACATGTGTAACTCTGTATAAGACCAAATAATTTTCTAGCATAACCTTATATTTACATTTATATTTCAGACCCTGTTAACTCATGAGGAACTCCTTATCACATAGTGGTGTTTCTAGAACGAAGTCCATTTTTATTTTAACCCTTTGATAGAAAAGATAGTCTTCACATTTCACCCCGAAGAGAAAGTGGCGAGAGGGCGAGGTCACCCTGGCTGGCTCAGGAGCCTTCGGGCTCCTCCCGGGACTGGTCCTGACTGGGAGCCCAGTGCCCCGTCCCCAGGTATCCTTGTCCTGTCATCTTCCAGAATGACCGCAGTTGTGGTCAGTCTCTTCTCTATGCTTCTTGCATTTCTGAAAGAGTTCATGATCATTTTGTCATAAATTTAAGTCTTCTCCTCTTACTCTTGACCTCTGACCTCTTCTCTTTCCCCAACAAAGGAAGAACTTTCTAGAAAGATTCATTTGTCCTACTTTGGGGAATGTTCTTTTTTCCCTCCCAGTGCCCTCGATAATGGAGCTGCCCTTCTCAGCACCATACTGTGCAACGCACTTCCATTATGGGGTGCGCTACATTCTTCAGGGAAGCTGTGGGCTGGGATTGGCGAGAAGTGCTTTGGCTCCCTTGGCCACGCCTGGCGTGATGGTTAGCTTGACAGGATCTAAGATCTGCCAGGGGACAAACCTCTGGCCATGTCTGTGAGGTAGTTTGGCTAGTTGAGAGGAGATCTCCCCTGGCTACGGTGGACCCTCCCATGGGTTGGATCCCAGACTAGATAAAGAGCAGCAGAATTGGTGGCTCTGCTTCTTGACATAGGGATGCTGCGTGACCAGCTGCCTCACGCTGTGGCCAAGCCTTCCCTGCCGCGTCCTCCCAGGCTGGGACCTCAAGTTGTGATTGTCAGGCATTTTGTCCTAGGGACGCTGCTGCTCCCACACGGGACAGTCCGTCTAGGATGCTTCTGTCCTAAGTGGGAGATGGACTGCTGCTTCCCGCCTGGTAGTTTCATTACCATAGCTCCCCTCTCCCCACAGAAGCACCTTCTAGTAATTTCACATGAGAATGCACATTTGTTTTAAATGCCAAGTAAGTGCTATAGTACTAGCCGCACCCCCACTTTCAAGCTCAGTAGTAGGAGGTTGGAGGGATTAACAGACTTGTTGGATGAACTGGTGTGAGAATGTGGCTCTTACATCCCGCCTGCCTCCTCCCAATTCCCCATCACGTGGGATGACTGTGAACCCGCGAATCCATCTGCTGCTCTTCTGTCAAAAGATTTGTTTCCTCTCCTATCCCATCTTCTTATAGACAGACAGGTTCCCTCCTCTCTTCCTGAGGCTCAGCCTCACCCCAAATGGTATGGTGTGAGCCCAGTTTCTACCTCTCTGTGCCCTGGCGCAGAGTGGCAGCCCAGCTTTATGGCTCTTATGAGTCCTGCCTGGACGCAAGGCTAGAGCCTCCACAGCTGGCACCCAGGAGCCTTCACGGCCGGTGTGACTCTGTTTGGCGTTGCCCCAAGAGGGTGCGGTGGCGGCATGGTGGGGTGAGTGTTGCACGTTGAGGTCACCCCGTAGTGGAGTGCTGTCCGTTGAACAAACGCTTCATGCCCAGGACCTGAACAAAATCGCATTGCAACTGGCACTTTCCATGACTGTAATTACCAGAAGATTCTGGTTGTTGCTTGTGGGTGTTCGCCGAGAAGCTACTGGTGAATGTGATTGTTGACCCGTTTACTTTGAAGCCACGCTAAGAAACAGCATCAACTCATCTTCAGGTGTCGTCTGATAATCTTTAAGTCAATGTGGCTTTCCATGGGTGTGGGGGGGTGTTGGGGATAAAACTTGATGCACTCGGGGCATTTCCCTCCCCCCCAATTAAACTCATTCATTTTTGGTTCAGGACTATTTAGGTCAATGTCAGGTTTTTAAGAATGAGTCTCTGGAGAAAAAGGAAATGAACCAGAACTTAAGGGGCACAGTTACCATAATTAATCTCCAGAGACTGACTGTCAGGTTGGTAGAACTGGGACTGGGTCCCCCGACCACTTCGGGCTATCTCCCTCGTGTGGAGGCCCTAGTGGCTTTTCCTACTTTCTGGCTGGCTGGACAAATGTTGCTGATGGGGGATGCGCTCACTGGTACAACACTTGGCTGACGTGAACATGTGAAAGCCCTGGATTTTATCTCCAGCAAATTATCCCCCCAAATTAATAAGTAAAAAAAAATGTCGTATGCAGGATTTCTGAAAGAATTTCTTCTGTTCTTATGTTTCTTTTTTAGTTGTTTATTTTTAATAGGCTGCGTTCTCTCTTTTCTTGGGAAGGTCAGCAAACTCTGTTCATTCATTCATTCATTCATTCATTCATTCATTCAGTGTATATACAAAGGCACTTGAGTGTATGTGCCTGTGGAGGCCCGAGGGAACAATCTGGAATCATCTGGATTGCTCTTCCACCTTATTATTTTGCTCTGGGGTCTTCCAGGCTTCGGTTCTGGTGCTGAGTTGCAGACCGCTTCTGTTTCTTCCCAGCATGTTTTACGTGCGGTCCAAGCTCAGGGCAAGGCAAAGGCTTCATCCCTTGAGCCATGTCTCTAGCCCAGGTCAGCCAACTCTCGACCTTGCAGGGATCACAGCTGGGGTACAGCGACGGCAGGTGACTGCCAAGGAAGACCTAAAGCGAGATGGGGCCTGGGGAAAGGGCGCAGAGCCAGGCGGACCCAGCCCCCTGTGCCTTTACCCAGGGAGCCCTGTCACTGGCCCTCACATGGGCTCCTCGAGAGACATTTCAGTGTCACAAGTCCAGGCATGTCATGGTTAGGCACAGGTGTCAACTTGACGGCTGAGGATGTGAGTTCTGGGCACATTTGTGGAGAATTAGTGTGGCTGAGTTGGGGCCAGAGCAAACCTGCAGGAGATTGTCTAGCTGATGGGGAGGGCCCAGCCTATGGTGGGTGGGACTAGGCCCTGGAACAACGCAGAGAGCTGGTTGAGAAAGTTGGCATCCTTGTCTTCTGTACACTTGGCCAGACATGCTGGTCTGGCAAGTAAGGATCGTCCATCTCTCAGCCATTGTGCAGTGATGGTGTGGCCAGTTCCCTCAGCCCTGGTGTTGGTGCGTGCTCTCCCGTCAAGCTGGACTGAGAACTATAACCAGAAAAATCGTAAGAGAAAATAAATTCCTTGTTCCCTTAAGCTGCTTGATGGTCACTTATCAGCAACCCGCAGGCGGCTGCAACAAGGGGCACCTGCCAGCGCTGCTCAGTGAGCAGTTCGGTGGCCCACGTGTCATCAGACCGTCGCTTTCTCCTGTGCGTGGTGATCAGATCATGGGTGCCCTGAAAGACCCACACCCAGAAAGCTCTTTTCTTGGTAGTAGTTTCAGCCTCTCTGAAAGGTCTGGGTCCTCCTGCCCTCCCTCCCTTTCCTTCCTCCTTCCCCTTTCCTTCATTCGACCCAAAAGCTTTGCTCAGGATTGACAGCTACTACTGAGCAACACCCCTGGCCCCTGAGATTGCACCCCTTCCTGCCTTCCTCCACGACAGGTTTCTAAAATTTGAGTCTGGGCTGGGGGAGGGATGGCTCAAGGGTGAAGACTCTGCCTCCCAAGCGGAAGGTCCTGAGTTTGGATTCCAGGTCCCACGTAAAAACGCCAGGTGGAAATGGGCAGCAGCCCGCACTTCTGGTCCTGGTGGGCGGAGCCTGGGAAATCCCAGAGCGAAGCAAAAAGGAGGTAGAAGCAATCCAGGATAATTCTTGAAGTCACCTTTGGCCATCCATAGGGACACACAGTGTCCTCTAAAACACACACACATACACACACACAAATAAAATCTAAAAAATTAAAAATACTTAAAACTGGAGTCTAAGTTGGAAAAATACCCAGTGCGAGTCACCTTCATGCCGCAGCACTTGGCCGTCGTCCGTGTGTCATGTGGCACCTAAGGTCCTGTGGAGGGGACGGGCCATGCCATCATAGGCTGGTCTTTAGCCTTCTCTGTAGCCAACGGGCTTATCACCTGCAAAGCAGAAGTGCTTGTGAAACCTTTTACATTCACACCGATGCCTGTCTGTCATTGAAGCTGAGAAGAATGTGTTTTTGTTGCATAGTACAACAGACTTGAGCGGCAATTGAAAAAGCCTTTCTCTGTACATTGCTTTTATGATTCTGTTAAAAATGGCATCATTTTACTGAATTAAGCAGTTGTCATACTTCTTGTCAGAGGTCATTTCAGATCCTCTTGCTTCTGAGGCCGTGTGGGACAGAGCACTTTGTTACTGGCGTCTATAGGCTAGCTGAAGTATTTCTGACGTGCAAAAATGAATAAGGAAAATTAACATATTTATTGCTTCTTTCTGCCTTGATCATGCTCATTTCTTACCATGATGTTCTGGTTTTAACATTTTTCTTTTAATTCTTGTATTTATGATATATAACTTTAATCCTATCTTTCTAGAACTTTTTAGATTCCTTCCTGGGTCATAATAGGCTTTTATGATTCTTTCATGCTGAACTTGGTTTAAATTAACAACCGTTTCCTAAATGTCAATCATATTCTTGCACTGGCCAGGAAAGTGACCCTTATTTTGCTGTGAGACAGTATCCTGACACAAACACCTTGGTAGAGAAATGTTTATTTACTTGGCTTATGGATCTAGGTTCTAAAGTAGATATAATCCATTTTTATGGCTTACATAGCAGAGGGCGCGGCTGTGGGCAGGAGCAGGAAGCTGGTTCAGGTCACTGCAGCCTGCGAGAGGCAGAGAAGGCGAGAGCAAACAGAAGAAGCAGGGCTGGGCTGCCAAACCTCGAGGTTCACTCCTGTGACTTGCCTTTCTCCAGCAAGACTCCACCTCTTAAAGGTGACACAACCTTCCAAACATTACCACCAGCTAACGATTCAAACACAGGAACCTGAAGGGGCTCAACTCAGGTTCAAACCAGGGCAAGCCCCCAGAACAGATGTTGAGTAGGATGTAGCTCTGTCTACAGGAAGCACGAGAACCACTGGCAGGCAAGCGAGACAGAGCAAGACATTAACACCCACAGGAGAAGGTGGGGCAGGGTAGGCGGCAAGAGAGAAATGCTGGCGACAGAATGAGAACCTACAAGGGTTAAGAGAGGGAGATGTCCGTTGGCACATGTAATCCCAGCAGTCAGGGGGCTGATGCAGGAGGTTCCAGAATTTGTGTCTTGCTCTGGGGATTTTCTGGTTTTTACCTTCCGAGGCTGGAATTGTGGGCTGGCCACACACCCATTTGGCATCTCTACCTGGAATCTGTAGATCCGAACTCTGGTCTTCCTGTTTGCGCAGCAAGCTCTTTAATCACAAGCCATCTCCCCAGCTTGGAGCTCAGCGTCCTAGCTCAGGCTAGGCAAGTGTTCGTTCTTTTTTTTTTTTTAATTTTTTTTTATTTATTTATTCAACTGTGTGCATGTGCGCACGTGTGTGTGTGTCTGTGTGTGTGTGTGTGTCTGTGTATGTGTAGAACCACGGACGAATCGCGAACCACCATGGACACCTCCACCTCCTTCTGCCCCGGGATTCACAGGCTCTGCCCTACCAGGACCAGAAGCGCAGGCCGCCCCCGCTGCCACCTGGCGTCTGTACGTGGGATCTGGGATCCGAACTCAGGACCTTCCGCCTACAAGGCGAAGGCTTAACCCCTGAGCCACCTCTCCAGCCCGGCAAGTGTTCTTTCTGTTCATCACACTCCCAATGCCTGCATTTCCACTGGAATACCTTGCTTAAAAATAATCACATCTCCCTCCTGACATTAATGTCTGACCAAGACAAACCCGCTTCTTAGATGAAGCTCCTTGCAAGAGCAGACTTCGGTGAGGAAGAGGAGGAGGAGCGCTGGCTTTTCTGTTTTGAACAAGGTCTCCATATGACCCCTGCTGCATTCCCCAGCGGTCTGTCTTCAAGAACAAAAGGCAATTTGGATGGCAGAATATCACTTCTCTCACCGTAGCTCTAAACCATTAAAAATAAAACTGTCCCTCAAGGCAAAACATTTCATTTATTTTCCTTTGAATGACGAACTTGTTTATTATAGCCAAGCTAAGTGGCCACATCTTGGTACGCAGGCAAGAGAAATTGATTTATTGGAGCCATTCGGAAAGTCTGCTTTATGGTCTCTGGAATTATCTCTGGATTTAAATGAAGAAGAGCCAGTTTCGTGGGACTTGGGGCCTCCATGAGCTGCCGTGGGGTCCTGCCCCGTGTGACCTTGCTTCCTTGACACATTGATTCTTGCAGGTGCTTTAAGGCGTTGGGAGTTTTAGTGATCTTTGAGGAAAGCAAACTTCCTTCTTCAGCTGGGCTTTTTAATGTTTCAATAGACAGTTGCTTCTCTTGGTCTTTCTATGTGTTTGAGACCACCGCAGTACTGCCTCTACTGAAGAGGGCAAACAGAATCAGGGGAACCAACTGCCGAACCCCAGGTTCCTAGAGCTACTTTTGAAATTTCCTGGTTCCGCCCCACGGGTGAGTATTTGCATTAGCTTTGCTCTGGGGTTTCCCAGGCTCCTTCTTCCAGAGTAGGAACTGCAGGCCGTCACCACCATATCTACCTATGTCCAAATTTTTATGTGGGATCTGGAGGTCTGAACTCAGATCCTTTTGCTCACGAGGCAAAGACTTTAACCCCCACGCCATCTCCCCAGCTTTAAACCCATGGATCTTGAAAGGAAGAGAAAGCCATAAATGTCTCAAACAATAACAATGAAAAATATCCGTTAGTCCAGTGGGAAGCAGGAAGCCTCATGCGAACCAGAGATGATTTTTGCTTGAACCGATTTCCTTACAGCATTTGGCCAGCAGACGATTCTCAGTCTCTCTTTGGGTGGTGAGTTTTATTCACACGTTTTCTGATACATTTGTTCTGATATGCAATCTTTTCCTCCAAGAAAGCAGAGTGGTTATTTGACAAAGATGACTAACTCCATTTTCCAGATGAGGAAGTACAACCATGAGCCGTAGCTGTCAGTCAATTGCATTCACTCACACCCTTCTGTTTGGTCTTTACTGCTCTGCTGGTTCGGTTTTAACATCCTCTTAATTTTGTAAGAGGCACAGGGAAACGAGCGAGCTGTCTGACATTCATGAACTACAGACGGAACACTGACGTTCTTTTCTGTTTTTGAATGGGACAGGATCTCGGGTACCCCAGGCTGTCCTCAGACTTGCTTTGTAGCTCAGGCATGTGATCTTAGGCATGTGCTACCGTACCTGGTTTATGCAGCTGGAGGTGAAATCCAGGGCTTTATGTGAACTAAGCAATCTTTCTATCTGGACTGAGCCAGTCCCACCAGAACACCATCATTCTTTGCAAGTCCCAAAATCATGACAACTTTTCTGTCTCTTTCGATTGTCTCTGTGGAGTGCCCATTGTCTTCATTTTGTAACTTTGCTGTTATAATAAATATATGACTCAAACAGTTTAGGGGAACAAGGGGATTTTTATTCATGATCACAATTTTTAATTACAGTTGAATATAGCGAGAGAATTATACTAGTATCGGGGGCTGAGGGAAACTGGCCATATCTTATCCCAAGTCTAGAACCGAGAGTAGAGCAAGGGTCAGTGCTGTATAGTTGCTTTCTAGAATGTGCCCGCTTGCTAAAACAAAAACAAAAACAACCCTAACCATTCCTCTCCCTTATTCAGACAAACGTAATAATAACCACCAGTACTGGGATGCTGACTGGTTTCTGAGGTCTTTTGTGGATGTTTGTGATCAATTTTCACAGCAACTCTGTGGAATTTCACCAGTGAGTATTATTAGATGTGCTCCATTTTCCACTGAGGCTTAGGGAGGTCGAAGGACCCAGGAGCAGAATTCTGGTCTGCTGTTGCTTATCCTCTGTACCTTCCACCACACTCTCCTTTGGGTTTGGGTTTTGCAAGGGAGGCAGCTGGTAGGTGGTAAGAAACAGGGTGTGATCTTTAGGGTAACTGATCAACCGTAATGACATCAGGAGGCCAAGATAGAGAATCCTGTGCCAGTCCTGCCCCGTGGAGAGAGCCTGTAATGTTCCTGAAAGAGAGAGAGAGAGAGAGAGAGAGAGAGAGAGAGAGAGAGAGAGAGAGAGACACTCTGGTGGAGAGGCTGAGATGTATTCTTTGAAACGTGAAATACTGTCTCAGAAAGAGAGAGAGAGAGAGAAAGAGAAGCTGGTTCGTTCACAGCTGTTTTTCTTTAGCTCCCAGCAACACCAGCATTGCTCCAGAAAAACCACAGAAATTTGGAATACAATAGAAATTCCGAGCGTGGGGTGTGGGGTGTGCATTTGGGAACAGGGTGGGCGTGGACAGGCGTGTGAGGGAGGGCACCAGCTTTAGTGGTTTTGTCCCCCGTGTCTGAGTGTCTGAAGGCTTCACACTACTCAGCTGTTCTCAGTTTGTCTACAGGATGCTCAAGCCTGGGAAAATGGGGGTGAGGATGGACCAGGCCCTAGGGGTCCCATGACATCCAAACCTACCACCACCCAGGACAGCCTCATTTGACCTGATCCCTAATGGACGTCTCCTATCAGCTGGCAATTATGCTTCAAAGCAACTTGAGCTAAGAGAAATAAGGTGGTCTTTTTCGTGTGTGTGGTTTGGGGTTTCAGATGTGTGTGTGTACACCTGTTTGCATGTGGATGGGTGTATATATGACTGTGTATGTATACATATACACACACTTGAGTGAGTGTATCTGTGGAAGATTGCAAGTGAGATCAGAAATCATCCTTGATCGTTTTTTCTACCTTATTATTGTGAGCCTGGGTCTCTAATTATTTCATTTATTTATTTGTGTGTACATCAAAGGGCACTTTGTGTGCCTGTGGAGGCCCAAGGGTGACTTCAAGAATCAGTGTGGATTGTTCTACCTCCATTTTGCTTTCTCTGGGGTTTCATAGTGCTGGAATTGTAGGTGCAAACCACCACAATTGGCTCCCAGAAGCTTCGAGTCATTGTTGGTCATGATAAGACTTGATCTTCTAAATGAAAATTATGTGTGTACAAGTGTTAAGGGAATGCCATGTGGACACAAGATAAGTAGAAATTCCAGGTTGCAAAGGATGTAATTCTGGAGTCTGTTCTATGTGCTTTTATCTGTGTGGGAGGGGTATATTGTAAAAACTAAGAACTATTTTTGCATGTGTAGGTGTCTATGTGTGTGTAGGTGTGTGTAAGTATAGAACGGGTGTAACAGTTACTCTTAACTATTGCTGTGAGAGAACACTCAAAGTCAATCAACTTAAGGGAGAAAGGGAGGTTTATTCAGCTTATAGTTCCAGAGGGGAAGTCAGTCTCTCAAAACAGAGGCGGCATGGCTGGCTGGCCAAAGCTGGAGGAGGCTAAGTCACTGCAGACATCTTGGAAGCTGAGAGCTGCAGACTGCTTGCTGCAAAGGCTGACTTCTCCTGGAGGTAGGAAGGGACTAATCCACCTCAAGGCCCACCCCTTGTGACTGCCTTCTTCCAGCAAGGCTGGTAGGTGATATGACCTTGCCAAACACATGAGACTATGGGGGACACATTTCAAACCATGACAAGGAGACACTATGTATGCTTTTGGAGGCCCAAGGGTGACATCAGAAATCATCCTAGATTGTTCTACCTCCTTATTGCTTTGCTCTGAGGTTTTCCAGACTGTGTCTTCCAGGACCAGAAGTGCAAGTTGCAGACATCTCTGCCCAGTGTTATTATTATTTTTTTAATGTGGAATCTGGGATCTGAACTCAGGTCATTTTGCTTGTGAGGTAAAGGCTTAATCTCTGAGCCAGCTCTCCAGTCCCAGTTGAAAAACTATAGCATGCTAACCTAGTGAGGAGAGAGAGGCTTGTATTCAGCACTCTGGACTAGACCATGCTGAGTACCAATATATTCAGAGTGAGCACATGACTCATAAAATCTGGAGGGACTAGAAGAAAATGTATGTTAGCTGTTACCTGATTTTATGACAATGAACACTTCTCTGAACAAACTGACAAAGGAAGACAAATCAGTGAGCATGATTGGTATAGATTGAACTGATAAATTAACACACAACTTTAAAACTCTGAACCACCCAAATATCTAGTGGAAGAAGAGTAAACTATAGGATTTCTATTTTTTTTTTCTGAAATAGAGGCTTAAATTAATGAATGATAATGACACACAATCTTAACAAAGTTAGAGGTACAAAAAAAGCTACTCATAACACAATGGCATGTTTTACCTCAGTGCCTTAGTATAGAA
Source organism: Typhlomys cinereus (assembly GCA_023101885.1). Lineage (NCBI taxonomy): Eukaryota > Metazoa > Chordata > Mammalia > Rodentia > Platacanthomyidae > Typhlomys > Typhlomys cinereus. The sequence continues at coordinate 4,156,117 of JALPQD010000112.1, read as the reverse complement.
AATTGGAATATTATAACCAAAATAATTTGCAGTAATTCTTCAATGGCTACCCCTCAATGGCTACCACTAACATCTCCCCATATTTGTTTTTATTATATAGTCATCCTGCATGTGGATCCAGGAGTTCTCAGGCTGGAGTGATTTTGTGTCCTAGGCACATTTGGCAGCATTCAGAGACAATTTTGGCTGACACATAGAGGCGAGGTTCTGCTCATCTGGTGGGTGGGGGCCTGGGGCGCTGCTCAGCGGCTGCATTGCATGGGACAGACCCCACTGCATAGTCAGCTTGCTGCAAATAGCAGCAGCATGAATGTTGAGAAATGTGGCTTTTGTTCTTATTTTTGGTGCATGTCAAAAAAGGGACATTGTTGCACTCCCCCCTTTAGATACTGAAGCATGCATGTCATTTGTGAGATTTCCATATTTGTTTACCACTTTTAAATTAAATTTACATGCAATGAGAAACAGAAATCAATATATATCTACAGAAGACCCCAAAACTAGCACAACTGTGCAACGCTGTAAGTCCCTGATACAAGATGGCATAGCGTTTCTATATAATGTATGCACGTTCTTTGGTGTACATTAGATCATCTCTGGATGACTTACAGCACTCAACATAACATGAAGTCTACAAATCATTGTTCCACTGTATTGCACAGGAAATGACAACCAGAGAGTCTATATGGTCAGTATATTCTTAGTTTTTTTTCTTTTGAATGTTTCCTAAAGGTTATCTCATTGGTTTGTCGAATCCCATGGGAAAGAGCCACAAATAAGCAAGTCAACAGTCTATTCCCTTGTGCATGGGACTTCCTTGCAGTACTTAACATAGCAGCCCTCAAACTCTTTAAAGAGGTCCCCGATATACTTACCTGGCAGGGGAGATACCATGATCACGAAGGTGGTTTTCCCAGGGTGAGGCTCATCTATTGCACTCCGGATGTGCTGACCCCTGCGATTCCCCCAAATGCGTGAAACTCGACTGCATAATTTGTGGTAGTGGGGGACTGCGTTCGCACTCTCCCCTGTAAAAAATAAAGAGGTCCCCGATATTCTAGTCGTTTTCATAATAATACTGAGGACTCCCCTTTCCCCCAACTGAGCTGACGTTGTATTGATAGTGGGGTGCCCAGGCTAGGAGCCCAGATGAAGTGGATGCTGACATCTCTCTGTGTGGTCGTGTTCCCACCACCTCTCCTTGTAGAGAGAAGCTGGGAGTCACTTAGAAGTGTCCCAGGGGGCAGCACAGCAAGAGGAAGCTTTGTTAAAGGGCTGGGGAGGTGGCCCAGGGGTTAAAAACCTTTGCTTCTCAGGCAAAAGGACCTGAATTCAGGTACCCAGATGCCACGTAAAAATGCCAGGTAGATTTGCTGATAGCCAACAGTTTTGGTTCTGGAGGGCAGAGTCTGGGAAACTCCAGAGCAAAATAATAAAGAGGCAGAACAATCTAGAATGATTTCTGATGTCACCTTTGGGCCTCCTTAGGAACACACACTGAAGTGTTCTCTTGTATCCTTGACCCCCCACATGTACACACACACACACACACACACACACACATCTCACAGCCTGAGTGCATGTGCTCTTAGCATTCTGTGTGATGACAGGGAAAGAGACAAAAAGCACTTGTGGGGTACACAGTGGCACCTGGACTGGCTCCAGGAAAGCGCCTGTGTGATTATTTGAAATGCCACCCACATGAGCAGGAGCATGTTTTCTGTGGAACAGAGAACATCTAACATACGAACATTTAGACTTCAGTGTGCAGCAGGGTGGATCTGTTGCTTCAGAAGAAACGGTCAGCGACATTGTTGGTCATGACTGAACTTGAACTTGGAGGGGAAAATTAGAGTTTTAGAATACTCTTGTGATCATGAACTTAGTCGCTTTCCTACCTATAATGACTGTTTTGATAAGATTGCTGATGATATTAGCAAGTGCATTAAAAATATTATGTAATGGTATGTGTACATCAACATGCAAGATCTTCTTAATTTGGGGACTAGTTGGATGTTATATCCCAATAAAGGTGAAAAAAGTCTATCCCAACTATCACATTGCTGCAATGGGTTTTCGTGTAACAACACACAAAAGTTTGGTGGGGTTTTAAGTTTTACATTGCAACTGTCCTTTAAGAAACTACCACTTGGGGCTGGAGAGGTGGCTCAGGGGTTAAGCCTCCGCCTTGCAGGCGGAAGGCCTGAGTTCGGATCCCAGATCCCCCCGTATAGGACGCAGGCAGAAGCGGGGCGCTTCTGGTCATGGATAGGGCGGAGCCTGTGAATCCCGGGGCAGAAGGAGGTGGAGGGCGTCCATGGTGGTTCGCGAATTCGGTCCGTGGTTCTACACACACACACACACACACGCACACAACCCACGCACCATGCGCACAGTGAATAAATAATAATAAAAAAAATTAAAAAAAAAAAAAAAAAAAAAGAAACTACCATTTGTAAACTTTTGGTTTGTATCAGAAGGGAATAGCTATCATTATCTAAGAAAGCTATTAAAATAGTCTCTCATTTTTCAGTTACATATCAATGTGATATGTAATTTCAACCACATACTTACCATAACATTCTGAATCCAGAAGCCACCATGAGGTCATAGTGCCTTCTCTTAAATTCAACATTTAAGAGACCCAAAAGATCTTTAAAAAAACCCCACTATCATTCTTAGCTATTTTTTTGGCTTAGGAAAATAGTTATTTTTCTCGAAAATATGCTAATTTGTAGTGGGTTCATTATTTTAAACCTGTTAATACATATTTTGAAATTCTATTGTAGAATATATGTTGGCAGAAGTCTTGGAGATCTTCAAAACTGTAGAATGCAGCAAGGTCCTGAGATTCCCCAAATTTCAGCATTGTTGCCTGCTAAATATCATTGATGATACACCTGTCTTACTTAGAGTATTGAAGTTCCTCCTTGTCAAATGTGCGTTGTGTTCCGTTTGTGTGGATTTCTTAAAGGTTGCTTGTTTTTCTGTTGATAGACATCTGGATTGCTTCCAGATTTGGGTCACTGTAAATGAAATTATGTAGTCTTATAAAATACTTTGTTGAGCAAGTTTTTATTTCTTGAGAGTAAATATTAAGGCGGTAAGCTGAGTTAGTCAGTGCACAAGTACATAGATTCACTTTGTAAAATATTTCCAGATGATATTCCAAAGCAGTTTCTTTACCATTATATGTTCCCACCATTTATATGTGAGGGTTTTATAGATTTTTTGAGTAGATTTTTATAAAAGTTTGAATAGGTCTTTTTAAAAATTTAAACACGAGAAATTGAAATTAACGCATGCACGCACGCACACTCACCTGCGGAGTCCGGCGTTCCTATGGAGCTAATGCTGTGTGAAGCAGGCTGGGTGGTAGCTCAGCATAGCCTGGTGGACGCTGAGGTTCTGGGTTCCTCCCACAACACTGCAGTCCAGCCGAGCGCCCAAGGCGAGTGCTGGGCGGTCCAATGGCGCTCCAGGCTCTGTGCTGTGAAGGTCGGCTAAAGCATCGTGCAACAAATGGGAGAGAGGGATGCCAGCGGAAAACACAGCCCAGATTAGCAGGGGCTGTGGCTGCCCACGTGACCACAAGTGAATTTCACTGGCCTTCTCACGGCCTTCTAGACTACCTGTTGCGGCTGCCCTGCTGACATTACTCATCGGAGCCACGGAATGAGCCCAGTGCTCCTGAGACCAAATAGTTACGGCTGATCTCTCAAGTTTGCCCTCACCCAGCTGAGCTCTGACTTCCTCGGTTAGACTCTCTTCTCCTAGCTCCTAGTCATGTGCAGGTGGCGTCAGGCTGGTGAGAGAACTTGTTTAGCTACCATACATATCCCTGTCTATGGGGATAGAATTTAAGCCTGTTTATTTACACTTAGCAAAACATAACTAACTTTTATTATTATTATTATTATTTTAGGACATAGGATAAAAAGGCCCATAGAAAGGAGAACACAAAATGGCTTTTGCTGACAAGCATTATGTTGATTTATTTGCCAGTGGAAACTGAACCATATGGTCTAGTTTCCTTTAAAACACACGAGGGGCTCAGGGTTATGGGAACAGATACTTGGCGGATTCATTTTGCAGTTCATAAATGCATCCTGTTGAAGAAAACAGAGCAGGGTGCTCAGCGATCCTGCAACCGCTGAGTGCTTACTGTGTGCAAGAAACTGTGTAGGGTTTTCCATTCATTCCTTTATCTCAGCCTCCTGGTAGTTCTAGCAATGAGTGGTGGGTGTTCTCTGCCGAGGGCAATTAGCAATGTCAGTCCCTGGGGCAAGAAGACCAGAGGGATGGGGCAAAGGGGGAGAAGAGCTGGAATCCAGGTTGGCTTTTCCTCCTAAAGATCCCCCTTTGATGAAAGATGAGGCCAGAACCAGGGACTGAACTTGGGGCCTATAGATCAGTTAGCCCTGCCTAGGTTTCACATAACCAATGGCGTGTTCTCTGGTTTGCCAGCTCTATGTTTACCTTTCTGATCATCACTGGGTAAGGTTTCCTCCCTGCCTAACTCACCCGGGACCCTCTGTCCTCATCCAAACTCAAGTGGAGTCAACCTCCCTCTCCCTGAGTTTGGGGGTGAAAAGGATAACATCGTGGGAGCTGGTGCAGTGCTTCTCCTCATGGAAGCTCTGCAGGCTTGTCCTGTGGTCCTGATACGGTGCCAGGCTCTCTTGTGGGCACCTATGTTGATACCATGACTTTTTCAGGTGGTGCTTTTTTGGCTTCTTGAAAGATGTAGCTTATTCTGAATGGACTACGGGGAGTGGCGGGCCATGAACTTGACATGCCCTTAGAGTGGGTCAGACCTGTGTCTGTTGGGAGCATAGGCTAGGAAAATTGCCTTTGCGACACTAAGCAAAATCATTTTCAAGATCCAATGTGTCTGCGGTTGAAAGGCACCACAGACAGGTCAGAATGACAGCAGGATGTCCCTCAGATGGATATGCCACCGCATGTTCATTTATGCGGTAAAGACAAAAAAAAAAAAAAAAATTCTGTTCTCACAGCCGGAAGGTTTCAGCTGTGTAAGACTGTGAAAATCGACAGCAAGGCAGAGCCTCCATGCAACAGCGGCCTGGCAACAGGGGAGCCAGCGGACTGGAAAACTGTGTGTGTGTGTGTGTGTGTGTGTGTGTGTGTGTGTGTGTGTGTGTCAGAGGACACCGCGTGTGTCTGTGGAGGTTCATGGGTCACTTCAGGAATCACCCTGGATTGCTTCTACCTCCTTTGTGCTTTGTGCTTTGCTCTGGGATTTCCCAGGCTCTGCCCTCCAGAACCAGAAGTGCCGGCTGCTGCCGTTTCCGCCTAGTGTTTTTATGTGGGATCTGGAATCTGAACTCAGCTCCTTCTGCTTGCAAGACAGAGTCTTAATCTTCGAGCCATCTTTCTAGCCCGTGACTAGGAAACTTAATTGCCTTTTCTATGCAGACCTAAGAAGAAATCGCAGCCTTCATTCTTTTCTCCCTCTCTGCCTCCTCTTTGCTTCCCGGCACTAGCTGGTTTTCTGCCACAACAAAATACCTGAGTCTGAGTAACTTATTCAGAAAAGGCATTTGTTCAGTTCACAGTTTTGGATGGTGAAAGTCAGAACAGAATGCTGTCATGGTTCTGGCAAAAGCCTCCCTGGCTGTATCCCATCGTGGCAGATGACGTCATGCTGTAAGCACGTGTGAGACAGAAGGGGAACAGGGAGAGGTCGGGCTCCCTCTTCTAAGAACTAATTCTGTCTGGCACTCAGGAGGATCATTCCAGTTCCTTCTAGGACCCCGTTGCCTCCTAGAAGGCCACGCTCGTAAAGGTCCCACCACTTGTCCGTATCACCAAACTGGGGATCAGGCTTCAAACACATGAACCTTTTGGGGGAAGCACTTGTATGCAGCACCTACTATGTAGCTCTTGCAGGCTGCCTGCTGATGTGTTCCTCACTCGAGGGGCGCTGCTCCGTGCACCTGCTGTCTTTGCTGCAGGCTGTGGAGAGTCTCATCTACGACAAGGGAAGGCCCCGCTGTTTTCTGAGCCACTAAAGCAATCAGACTTCGTTATATTTGGATTGTTTCCCAAAAGTCCTTTTGCTGACATTTTCTGCTTTGTCTCAACTTATCAGGCAACAGTGGCATAAAGTTCTCGGGTCCACCCCTGAAGGCCACCTACAGAAATAGGGTCCCATAAACTCTCCTTCTGAACACATCCTGTTTCAAATTGGGATGCCCCAGGAAGATAGCTCCGTTCACTTCCCCTTGCCTCTTCCTCCTGCTCTTCTAGCCGCTTCTGAAAGAGCCCTCTTTCACACCCGTCATGTCTGTACATTTGTGTATATGTGTAGCTCCAATCTTTGTGTGCGAATGTTTGCCTATGGTAGGCATCGCTAGTTGTATACCTGCTCAGCAAGTCTGAGAGTCGCTTAGTGTAGCATGTCCTATGCTAGGCAATGGGCATAACTGAAATGACCCAGCATATTCCCACCTTGCCAGAGGGTCACAGAAGGAATCTGGAAGGGAGCGAACAGCTCATTAGAAGTTTTGTTAGTGGGCTATCTCCATAAGCTGCAGCACACATTTCAGTGGTGGTAATAAATCATAGACTCACCTAAACCTCAAATTTCTGCATAATGTAACCAGGCTAGGGAAATGACTCAGTGGTTAAAGAACTTGTCGAACAAATCAGGGCCCCCATATGTACTGGGTATGTGTGGCAGCCCACCTGTTATTCCAACTTGGAAGCTAGAGACTGGGATCCCCAGAGCAAGTTGATTAGCCAAACTAGCCTTATTGGTGAGCTCTGGGTTTGATTCGAGACCCTGTGATAAAAGAATAAGGTGAAAAAAACGATCATGGGTAATCCCTGACGTTGGGATTATCAGCATTGGGTCTCCTTATGCATGTGGACACATATGCATGCATGTTCACACACATGTCCCCACACACATGTGAACACATATGCATATGAACACATGACTCCCACATGTGTGTGACGGTGGAAAGAAAGAACCTTTCTCATGGCTTCTTATATAAAGTGGTTTTCCTTAGTTTCATGCTTGAGTACTTTGCTGCTTAAAGCGCGGCCCAAGGACCAGCATCAGGCGTCACCTGGGGACTTTAGAAATGCAAAGTTTCAGGCTTAATGGAAGAGAATTTGTGTTCTGTCAAACCACGTGCTCAGTGAGGTTGGAAGAGGTAGGTGCTCACCCAGAACCAAGGTCTACCATCTGCACACTTGCCTCTTACCTCTTACCACCTCTGCTTTTTAAAGTAGCACTTAACCAGCTGCACATGCATCTTCCAAATACAGTTCCTCTCTCTTTTTGTTTGTTTGCCATGGTTTTATCTGTAGAAGAGAAGCACTGTTATAGCGTGGTATAGTTTGGATCGTGAGCTTCTCCCGGAGACCTGTGTGTATTAGTGGGTTTGGGCTGGGGGCTGGACTGTGGGACTACCGGCAGGCCATGGAACCTTCAGGAAGTGGAGTCTAGGGAGAAGTCAGGTCATTCGGGGTGTGCACTCGATGAATAAATATTACTTCATGATGACGCAAATAGCATCTGTTTAATGGAAGACGAGTGCGTTTAAATGACTTTTCAGCATTCCAACCTGTTTGACAGCGGAGGAACTTCTGAGCTGTCTAGATGTGGGACCCTTGCTTGGCGAGTACCCGGTCCCGTGGTTTCGGAAGCTCCCCTCTAGGGTCGTGTGGTTCCCACACTTGAACCCCCAGAATCACATGCCTGTGATACGACTTCCCCGGCCGATGGTCCTGAGTGCGCTTCTTGCCTTGCTCAGCACTGCCCCATCTGAAGGCAGAGCTCAGGCCTCACCTGTACCTTCTGCTCCCCGAGCTGTGGCGTCCCGCCATGGCCAAGGATGCCACTGAGCTTCAGGATGTGCTGGGTTGACACCCCCCCCCCTTTGCCCACCCCTGCAGAGCGTTGTCTCCCTGGCCTAGAGAGCTTCAGTCTCCACAGAGGAAGATGTTCTTCACGGATGCTTGCAAAGGGGATGGCCGCAAGGGACCCTGATTTACTCAGCTGTGTTTCCTGGGTTTCACTGAAGACTTTTGCTTCCCATGAGCTCAGCAGGGGAGGAAGCGCCTTTCACAGCTCTTGCGACACCAGTCAGCTACTTAAGTGTTTTCTAAAAGAATAAAAGTTTGTTGTGTTAAGGCACAGCGCTCCTCTAGCAGCCCCAGGTCTCCGAGCCAATCTGTTGGGCATTGGGTGGCCTACAGGTCGGCTCTGCAGGAGGGCCCAGGCTCCTGTGGCTTTCAGGAGGCAGAGACTGTGGGGGACAGATGCTTTCTACCCTTCTGGCTGGTGGAACAACAGAAAGGTGTCTGGTTACACTGTCTCTAGATCCTCCATCCACTGAACTCTTAGGTGTCTGTTGAAGACACCATTGGCCTTTTTAATTATTGTTTTATCTATTTGTGTATTAGAGAGAGAGAGAATATACATGCATGCCATGGTGCATGTGTAGAGGTCAGAGGACAGCTCTCCTCCCATCATGTAGACTTTCGGGGATGGGACTCAGGCTGTCATGCTTGTGGGCATGTGCCCTGCTCTCCGGACTACGTTGCCCGCCTCTAGTGGCCTTTCTTTGCAGCTCGTACATTCAGGAAAATATTTCTGGATTATTTGTAACCAGAAATATATTCTGGTTAGATTGCTAGGAATTAAATCACACTTTCAGATTATATGTCAAAAGCCAAAGTTAATTAAGGGCGAGTGTTCTTTACCAAAGTGAAAATTTATGTTGGTTCAGCAAGATGGATTCAGAAATGGTTACCATTGGGTCAGCAACGTGGCTCAATGGATAAAGGCTCCTGTGTGCAAATGTGGCGACTCCAAGTTTGATCTCTGGGGAGCACCTGGCGGAAGGAGAGAATCGACTTTCACTGAAAAGTGGTCCTCTGACTTCCTCCACACATTATCTGTTCTCCGTCTCTCTCCCTTCCATTCTTCCCTCCCTTCCGACATTCCCCCCTTCTTTCTCTCCCTCTCTTTCTCCCTCTGTCCCCCGCTCTCCCTGTGTAGATAAACATACCTCCAGACTGCCGGCTGCTGGGGTTCTAATGAAGAGGTCTGTGTGCAAGGGAGAGCTGAGCGTGGTACTTGCCAAGTTCCTGTTCTGGCCCTGCCCCACCCCGGGAGGGCCTCCGCTAAGCAAGTGTCAGCCTCGCTCAAGCATCTACCTTTTCATAAAACTGAACAAAATGCTGCGCACATCACAGACTTGTGAAACCCGAAGGGATATTGTCTCGGAAAGGGCTCAGTGCCCGGGTCTAGAGTGATTCTCCATAGACGCTGTACCTATGACTATGCGGACAACAGGATTTTATTGGTTTACCTGGTACTCACTTGGGATCGAACCCAGGGCTTTGCACATGTGAGACGAGCACCTGTTACTGTGCTCCTCTCGCAGCCCCCAACCCGTAGTATTTTCACCACCCTAAGCTTACAATGTTCACGCTCACTTCTGAGTGAAATTCATCTGGTGACGCAGAAGCTTAGCTTGGCCAGTTCTGTTAAAGACTGACTAGAATCTGCATGACGCTTGATTTTTTTCCCCCACACTCTTTCTTTCTTTCTTTTGGTAAGAAAACCTAACCCTAACCTCATTCGAGAAAAGAAGTAAAAACACACAGTGCAGAGTCTCAGGCCATGAGTGCTGGGGGAAGGGAGGGCTGGGTACGGAATCCCCAAGTGCAAAGGCAGAGACTACGGATATCTTTTTCAATTGCTCTCCACCTTACTGCTCACTGATTGGTTACGCTGCCTGGCAGCAAGCCACAGGGATCATCTTATCTCTGTCTTCACAGTGGTGGGATTTCAGGTGCATATCATCATGCCTGATTTAAAAAAAATTATTTTATTTAATTTATTTATTGATTGTGTGTGTGTGTGTGAGAGAGAGAGAGACAGAGACAGAGACAGAGAGACAGAGACAGACACAGAGAGAGACAGAGACAGAGACAGACAGAGAGACAGAGAGAGAGAGGGCACTGTGTCCCTGTGGAGGACCAAGGGTGACTTTGAGAATCAATCTGGATTTCTTCTACCTCCCCTTATTTCACTCTAGGATTTCCCAGTGCAGGCCACCTGGTGTTTTTCTGTGGGACCTGGGATCCGAACTCAGGATCATCTTCTTGCAAGGCAGAGTTTTAACCCCGGAGCCAGCTCTCTGGCCCTACTTGTTTTATTTTGATTTTTGTGGAACAAACCTAGGGCCTTGCAATGCTAAGCACCTGCCTTTGCACTGTCCTGCATCTCCAGCCCCAACTCTTGATCAGTTTAAATATTTCAAACATGCAAAACCAGAAGATAACACTGAATGTCCTTTTCCAGCAGCGAGCACTACTGCATTTGCTTTAGATCTCACTTTGTTCTGAGGAACTGAAGCCTCAGAGACTTCTTGGAGACTTCCTCTGTGCACAGTCCTACCCTGTTCTTCATAGGTCCTAGAATCTAAGGTCACCTGTGTGGACCATCTGGTTGCATGGTATCCCTGCTTTAGGTTTCTCCTTATGGGCCGAATCTAAACATGCCCAGTATATTGAGCCTCTCTGAAGTTGAATGCAAATGCTGCCTTGTGCATGGCATCCTGGACTTTGCTTCATCTCAGCACGCACTCACACAATGGATTCAAGTTGCTATGCGTGTGGTAGTTACGGTTCTGTAAATCTCATGGAGTAAGAAAGTGACTTGTTTACCTCTAGCAGTTAACTACAGGATGTGTGTCTTTGAGTCCTGGGATGTTTTCTGTGTGCTTGCTTGTGTGTCTTCTTTTACCTATTTGGGTGTACTCCATGCTATGGTGTGTGCATGAGTGTGTGTGTGCGTGCGCGCGTGTGTGTACATATGTTTGCATGTGTGTGCACGTACACGTATGCATGTGCATGCATGTGTGTATGCATGAGTGTGTACATGTGCGTGTGTGCATGAACTTGTGTGTATGTGCATTTGCATGTGTGCACATAAGTGTATGTACATGTGTGCACATGTGTACATATGTTTGCATGTGTGTGCATGTACACATGTGCATGTGCATGCATGTGTATGCATGAGTGTGTACATGTGCGTGTGTGCATGAACTTGTGTGTATGTGCATTTGCATGTGTGTGCACATAAGTGTGTGTGTGTGTGTGTGTGTGTGTGTGTGTGTGTGTGTGTGATCATCAGGTCATTGATTGTACCAGTTCAACTTCCCTCATTGTTGATAAATTGCCCCGCAAAGTCCTGTTCTGCTGATACTCGTGTGCACCAGGTTTTAAAGTCTCACTCATGGACTGGGTGAGAAGTGGTAAGTCATTGTTTGGATTATTAACGTTTCCTTGATTCCCTCTGAGATTACTCATTGCTGCGTATGCATCCAGGGGTTTTCTCTTCTGTCCTGTTTGCTGCCTCACCCATTTCATCTGGCAGATACTTGTCTCATTCTTCCTAATTTAGAGGTCCATGCAGTCTTGTTTGCCCTGTTCAGAGTCTTCTGTTGCACAAATGTTTTAATAAAGCTCTTGTGTTTTGCTGTATTGTGTGTGCTTTTTGTCTAATCTAACCCCCCCAAACATCGATTTTTTTTTTGTCTGAAAGCCTATTAGTTCCACCATTCTTAGAGAGACAAGCCAAGACGTTTCTTGCGAGCCGTGGAATGGCGTCTGGAATATTATCAGAACAGGTTCCACTACGACAGGATCAGCAAAACCCATGGAAGATGAGCACGTTCCAGTTTTATTTTTCTGGGAGGATCAGGGCCTTGCACGTGCTGGAAACCTTTGTGACGGAGCCACACTCCTTTTACCGCTTGAGATTCAGCTTAGTGTGAAAATTCATTGTTTCTTTTCATATCTCTGAGATATATGATTCTACACAGATGGCTAAAAACTAAAGAGTATGTATGACTGCAGAGGCCCAAGACTACATCAGGAATCATTTATTGCTTCATTCTGGGGTTTCTCAGGCTCTGACTTCAGGTCTAGAATTATAGACCGTGTCCACTCTCTCCCCAGCATTTTTATGTGGGATCTGGGGAAGTGAACTCATGTCCTTTTGCTTTCAAGGCAAAAGCTTTAACCTCTGAACCATCTCCCATCCTTTATGTACCTCTTGTATATTTTTCACACACACACACACACACACACACACACACACACACACACACAGATACTTTGAAGCTAGGCATGGCGGCACAGGACTGTAACCTCAGCACTCGTAGGCAGGATGGTTGTGGATGTGAGATCACTCTGTAGCAAGACTGTCTAAGCAACAACAGGAGTTTCACATCTGCATTCACAAATGGATTCCTCCTATTCTTTTCTTGTTTTCCTTATCTGGTTTGATTTCAAAGTTCATGTGCTGAATTTGAGAATGTTCCTTCCTTTTCTGCTTTCTTGAAAAGTTTAGGACAGTCTATATTGGTCGGTTTTGGGATAATTTTCTTATAAAGTCACTTGGACATGGGAAATTTTTTCATTTACTAATGTTTGAAATAGCATCAGGAGGTAGCCCAGGCTGGCTTCAAACTCTTGATCCTCCTGTCTCTAGTCTTTTGAACCCCTGTACCTGGTGGACATGTGATCAGCTATGTGTTGTTTTTATGTTTTTGAGACATGTTCTCATGCAGCCCAGGATGGCATTGAGTTCTCTGTATAGCCAAGGATTGCCTTTAGCTTCTATCTCTCCCATCTAGGATCATAGACATGTACCACTGTAGTATGAGCCTATAGCTTCATGCATGCTAGGCAAGCACTCTACCAAATGAGCCACATCTCCAGCCTTCAGTGTTGATGTTAAGCCACTGATTTGAATTTCAATTAAATTTCCTGTCAAGTTTTTCTAAAATCAAATAGAGTAATTTTTTTTATATATATGGCATGTAGAATTTTAGCCTCTTTCCTTTAGCATCATGGGCATTTCTTATATCATTATTCTCTGAGAAAACAGCTTTTAAGGGCATCTACTTTAACAAAAGACTTCACTTATTATTACCTGCATTTCTATAGTTTCATAAGGCTGCATATAAAACATATACAACATAATCAGCAGTGTTAGACACTTAGTGGACATTGTGCCCAGAGCTTATGAAGTACTGTAACTTTCCAGAAAGTTGGAATTTCCTCATGTTTTACTGAGTGAGGTTAAAGACAACGCTTTGAAAATTAACTAAGCAGGGGGCTTTCCTTTGGGCTGAAGGAAAAATAACACATTCTTTTGGAATGCTGGCTGATTCTGAAGCACATCCTGCCTGTACTGATGAGCTCAGAGTTCGTGTCGCCTGGGCAGTTTCTGTTGAAAGATGTTGGTAGAGAGTTCCAAATGCACAGAAAGGTGGCAGTCTGGTGATTCTGGGGGGAAGAGTGAGCTGGAGAGGATGTGAGGGTCTCCCTCATGTGAAACTCAGGTCCTGTGGGGGCAGGGAACACTGTCCTGTAGCGCCGTTCCTGTGTCCACAGGTCAGCTGCCTTCCTTTGATTCACGTCACGTCAACCCCAGGTCTAGAACTGTAGATCCTTCAGGGACTTTGCTTGTGGATGTTGTTTTTCTTTTATTTTTGCATGTGTGTGTATGTGAATGTGTGTGTGTGTGTGTGTGTGTGTGTGTGTGTGTGTGTGTGTGTGTGAAATATCAAGGGTGACATTGGGAATCATCCTGGACTATTCTACCTCCTTATTGCTTTGCTTCTCGGTTTCTCAGGCTCTGCCTTCTAGGGTCAGAATTACAGGCCATTGCCTTATTTTGCTGGGTGATTTTACATGGGATTTGGGATCCTAACTCAGGTCCTTTTGCTTGGGAAGCAAAAAGTTTAACCCCAAGCCATCTCCTCAGCCCTTATGCATGTTCTTAACAAAAACAAAATGAAAAAATTCCTCCCTCTGCATCTTTGGGGCCAGGGATATAACCCAGGTACTCACGCATGTTCTAACACTGAGCTATACATGCCCTGTGCCCCTACTTACACACTTTTGAAAGGTTCAAACCTTCTTTCAGCCCGAATCAGCTATGCCCAGTTTCGCCGAAGCCATTACCCTTTGGAGAAGTCTCTAAAATCTATTGTATGAAACTTGTTGAGATTGAATCTTTAAATTCAGAAACATAGTTAGACTTTGAGTTCCCATTTAAAAAAGCAATCTCTGGTTCTGAGAATGTGATTCAACAGTATAGCATGTATTTAGTATGTGCAAGGTCCTGGACTCAGTTTCTAATACCATCAGCAGCAATATAACATAACATAATTATTGTATCTCTCCATGATCTTTACCTAATCTTTGTCAGATGCTTGGCGTGCACCTGTATCATGTGTGTGTGTGTTCTGCTTTGTGTGATTACTCTGGCCATGCAACCCATTGCTCACACATGAACTAACCCCATGTTCTGGGCTACACAGGGAGACACAGAAGCAACACTGTCTAGCTTTTTTTTTTTGTCCAGCTTTCTTAAGAAATACAATTTGGGCTGGGGAGATGCCTCAATGTTTATAAAACTTTTGTCTCACAAGCTAAATGACCGGAGTTTGGATCACCAAATCCCATGTAAAAATGCTGGGCAGATATAGTAGCAGCCTGCAATTCTGGCCCTGGAAGTTGAAGCCTGGGAAACCCAGAGCAAAAAAATAAAGAGCTAGAACAATCCATTTGAGAAGCTGGTTGACTTTTGAGAGGGTGTGTGTTGATCGACAGATTATATCTCCCTATTGTCAATAGTACATGGTTAGACTTGTGAGTTCTTATTTTAAAAAGCTGTCTCTAGACTCAAGGGTAATTCCTGATATCACCCTTCCACAGGCCGACACACGCTAATGCCCTCTTGTATATACACACATATATTCACACATGCACGCATATACACACAAAAAAGGAAACATCTTCTTTTGACCCATTCTTTTTTCTAATACCTTTATTAAAAAAGTCACGGAAAGTAACTACATGTTTCATATCTAAAACCTCATACAGAAAACCATTTCTTAAAAAAAAAATCCTGGGACCAAGAGAGTCCTTTTTTTCTTTTTAACAATCTGCTACCATAATGTTTTCTTATCTTTTCCCTGGAGATAGTAATTTCTGTTGTTAGACACAGAGGTTTCACATTACCTATTTGTTCATGGTTGAGTTGGCAAGTGGTGTAATTCCTTCTGGAGAAGTGGAGAAGCACCAGGAGGCTAAACAAGTCACCTAAAGGCAGTTGGAGGGGAAGTTTTGCTTGTTTGTTTGTTTGTCTGTTTTTCCTTGGTTCCTTTGGCTGTGGGTTCTCCTAATGCCATATTCTGGTAGATTGGATCTGCCCCTTTCTAGCTGTACAACTTTACCCAGTAGTTAAACTTGCAAAGTCTTCTTCATATTACTTATGTGATTGAAGATCCTTCTCTTCTAATGGCCAATGAATTTATGACAGAAATTGGATGCCTTGGTACTTGATGCTAAAAGTCAGGAATATTATCAATGACTTGGGATTTGTTGTGAAATACTCACTTGACTTTATGGAACCCGGGCGTGTCCACGGCATCTGTCAGATGCAAACCTGAAACTGACATAGGCATCCTGTCAAGATTCCTGGAGGCAGATGTTAAGTTCTGAAGGAATGCTCATCTCCCACCTGTCCGCCAACCTCTTTGGATGATCAAATGGAGGCCAAGCTCTGCCTATCTTGGGTCTGGGTGCTGAGGTCAGGAGCTCCTGTTCCTGGGGAGCACTTTTTAGCTCCTCCCACTTCCTGTGAATTTGGGAAGTTGGTTGGCTTTTGAGAGGGTGTGTGTTGATTGACAGATTATATCTCCCCATCCCCAGTGAGTAGAAAGTATCTGGTTAGACTTGCGAGTTCATATTTTAAAAAGCAGTATCCAGACCCAAGGGTATAGCTCAGTGGTGTGACATGTATTTAGTGTGTTCATGGCCTTGGGTTCAATCTCCAGGAATAATAATAATAGTGACAATAGTAATAATTATATGTAATTTGCACATATTCTTTTTCAAATTCACTTGTCTCAGAGCACTTTATGAAGAGTAGGGAGAGGTTGGAAGAACCTTCTTTCTAAGCCCCCCTGAATTCTTTTCCTTCAGGGGCTGGATGTCTAAAAAGCCATGTTCCTCAATAGCTTGGAGAAAAACCAACATGAGAAATGGGCTTCCTGGTGTCTGGAGGTATCACAGAGGGTTTTATTGCTCAGCCAGTGGTAGGCAAAACTAGATGTCTCTGTGAATAAGTCATGGACTACCCAGGTCTGGGGTTCTGGGGAGCTCGACAGAGGGTGGTCTGGACTGTTCAGAGTCTCCTCATCACCATCTTGCTCTGCGGTGTTGGTTGAGCGCCTACTTACAAAGCCCCAGCATCCAGAGCTGGACGACAGAGCTGGTCACAGGAGCTGCCATCCCTTGTGCCCCGGGAGACAAGATCAACATGCAGGGGGAATAAACAAAACCCTAGGCCACCCAGCCTGGTGAAGTGTGACCAACATGCCGGGGGAGGGGTCTCCGGGTCCCTCAGGAACTGAAGACCGAGCCCCGTCCTGACCTGAACAGCCCACCAGGCTTCCTGTGCTGAACCCTGTGGGCAAACCATGGTGTTAGCTTTGGAGCGGGATCAAAGCCCTCTGCTCACTCGCCTCCAGAAAAGAGCCTGCAAACAAACGGGAGCCATAAAGCAGAGCCGGGCCACAATGAAAGTTTGTTTGCTGCGATCAGCAGCTGGCCCGCGGCCAGGTTCCACCTGCGCCGTTTTGGTGCCGCGCCGCCCTCTCGCCCTCTCGTTCCGGCGCTGCTCGCAGGGTCCCATCCAGGGCCGCGGGTAACAATACCCGGGTGCGTGCCAAGGATAACACTGGCAGAGCAGCTCCAGGAGCATGGGGGGCAGCGGGAGCTCCCGATGGTGGAGGCGAAGGCGTGTGTGTGCGCGGCGGGGGCCAACCGCGCAGGCTGCTGACTCACCCCGAGTCCCGGGGGTGGGGGGGTTACCTCACCTGTCTGTGCTCCGGTTTCCCTGTGTGTGAACTCTCCTTCCCACTCGGCTGGCTGCTCGGCCAGCTGGCGCGAAAGTAAAAGCAAAGCCACCTGGGAATCTCAGGTGCCCGTCATGTTCGGCCACAGGTAGGGGCAGGTCCCATTTCTGTGACAGTCCTGGGTGCAGAACTCGCTCGACTTGGGGGGCGGGGATGGATGAGGGCAGTGTCCATAGTGGCAGAGTTGGTAGCAGATGCAGGGACACGAGACCTCGGGCTGTGCCAGGCCTCCCTGCACGGGGTGGTGACCTTGCTTCTTTGCCCCGGGTTTCACCCTGCTGATTGCTGAAAGGACGGAGGTTGAGATGAATGGTTTCCCCAGATCTGCTGGGAACCTGGGGGCTTGGCGCATGCGCGAGACCTCTACCACTGAGCCGCAATGCCAGGCTGTCTTGCCCTCTCCTGCCGTTTGTGCTTATTGTCTCTGCCTGCATCAGTGGTGTGGCACAGCACACACACAGTCACACGTAGACAGCAAGCACCAGGATTGTGTCACTAGGACACACGGGGGGGGGAGGTGGTGGGGGGTTACAGGCAGGGTTGGGTTACAGGAGATTGTTCCTAGGACCATAAGCACCCTCATCACGTTAGCCGTCCTGGTGCTGGAAAATAAGGCCCAAGGAAGCAGGCACATTGGAGGTGGAAGAATAAGGGGTCTTACTTGGGGCTGGTCAGTGACAGCAGGCATTCCTCCCTCTCCCTGGGTTCCTGTAATAAACCTCTCATCACGCTGAGAAGCATTTGCCACAAGGGTAATAACCACAAAACAGATGTGTTTAAAGAGGTGAGCTTTTCCCTGTGGAGAATCCTCAAAGGGCGGCAGAGCCGGGGTACAGCCTGGTGGAACAGGAGGCCACAGATAGGTCACATGAGAGATGAAGGACTGTCCTGGTGCCATCTTGGTGGGGTGACCTAGGAGACAGCTCACTTTCCTTACTGGGCTGGGTGCTGTCCGCAGAAGTCAGTGTTAGTTTAGACTGGAGAATCCAGAAACCCATGGCGTCTCCATCCTCACCCCCAGACCTGGCGGAATTGCCTTCCTTTGACTGACAGGGAGGCTCTTCGCACACACTGGTGTTCTTCCATTAAGTGTAAATGTCGTGCTGCCATCCGTGTCTTAATCATCCCGGTGTCCTCTCATACTGGGTCCTTGCAGAAGAAACGCTCAACCCTAGACAGACAGCTGAGCTCTTGACTGCAGATATGTATCATTTAATTCATGGATTTCAGACGCAGCATTTTGGTTATTGGATTTTTGGGTCAATAGCAATCTGTCTCCTTTTCTTTCTTCCACAGCTCTAGCACAGGACTGTGAAAGTAGCTCTCTACGGCTGTGGATTGATGACTGATTGACCAAAGGCTGCAGCCAGCCGGAGATGACTGCCCTGGAATTTTTATTTTGAAGGCTCTTGAAAAGCAAAGTCCTAGGCCTGGGATATCTTCCTGGGCTCTGGATCAACATGAGAGTCACCTCTTGCCACCGTGGCTTGCCTCCTGCTCCTTTGGCCATTGCTAAGCGTCATCCACATTTTTCAAATAACCTGTCTGCACTGAGGCATGAGCCACACCAGGTGGGGCCCAGCGTTAGCACGGGTTCCTGTGCCGACAGACAGATTGGGCATGCTTCTGCGTTTGTCTTGGGAGGGCCTTTCTTTTCCTTGTAGATAACACAGACGGTGAAATGCACAGGAGAAAGTGTGGGAAAGAGCAGAGGGGACAGCCACCTATCAAAGCACTGTCGGGATGATTGAGAAAAAGGCCCAGGATTGCCAAGGTTGATTACTTGTAATTGAGCTTTGTGTACAGTTTCATTTCCTTGGCAGCAGTTTAACTTGCTGCCCGGCTCCCAAGAGACATAGAAAGACGTAGGGAAGGTCGTCTTGACATCTGTCCGTGATTTACTTTCTAATCTCTTTTCCAGGTAGAGTCTCTGGTGAGGGGGCAATTTCCTAAGGGGACCTCTCAGGAGTTTGTCTCTGGAAGCAGAATGGAATGTTTAGATGGATGAGCACAGATTTCATTTCACAGGGGGACGTCACGCTCACACACGGCTTCCACAACTGACATCTCATCCATTGCTCGTAGTTTAGGAGTACTCGATCCCAACATGCAGCCGGCCCTCCTTATCTGTGGTTCCACGTTCATGGGTTCAACTGACCATGACCACAGGTGGAAACTATTGCAAAAGTGACTCCATATGGAGTGAATACACACAGATCATTCTTTTCTAAACCACAGAGCATAACAACTGCTTACATTGAGTCTATGTTGGATTACATAGTATGATTTAAAATATATGGGGGTGTCTGTGTAGGTTATGCACAAATAGTGTGCCACTTTTGTATAAAGGACTTGAGTGTTCACGTGGGTTTTGGTATTCATGGGGGTTTGGAATCAATTGTGCTTCTTTCTTTTTTCACCAAAATAGATGTTTTGGATTCTTTCAGACGGTTTAGAAATTGGTTCTTACAAGTCACATAACTCCCAAGGGGTCTAGGAAGCCTAATGGTCCTGGGTCAATTAACCCCTAGGCCCGGAGGTCACCATTGTAAGTGTCATCAGCCAGGCAGGGGGTCTTGCCATGTGTCTTCCCACTCAGGGGCGGGCTGTGAAGGACTCTGTGTGTGTGTGTGTGTGTGTGTGTGTGTGTGTGTGTGTGTGTGTGTGTACTTAAAAACCATATCTGGCCTATAATAAAAAACTGTAAGTATTCCTTGTGCTTGCCATTATCAGAATCAAACTTGACTTCTTGACTTGTATTCAATGAGTCATGGAGACGGGCAGGCAAGGATTGCCTTGACGAGGAAGTTCAGAAGTCTGTCAGACTTACAGGCCACTGCTTTTATAGCTCTGGAATGGTAGGACGTGGAATTCATGGGGAAATGGGCCTCCCATGGGTGCTGCCGAGTGGGTTGCTGATGCCCTCAGTGTGACTATTTCTGAAGTTGCTGATTGCTCTCATCAAGTGTTGGGTTCCTTCACCCAGAGGCTGCACGCAGCTGCTTGCTCCATGCTGGAAAGGGCAAAGAGACTGGTATTAGAAGTCCTGCCTTAGTCATGGCTTCTGTATTTATGTCTGGGTTTCCGCATTTCAGCACCCTATTCTATTATGACTCTGCAGTCATAGTATTAGCACAGGGGATGGACTGGTATGTATAGTGAGCCATATATACTCAGACGTATGTCATGTACTTTGATAAACATCGAGAACCCAGATATGTGTCACTCAGAAACATATCATGAACTCTCCAAAGAGATATGCAGATATGCAGATATTTCCACGTGTGAGGGATGGAGCTGGGCGCAGGGGTGGGAAGATGAGAGGCAGTCCCCACTGTCATGTCAATTGCATTTTGCCCTCAGGAACTTGGGTTAATTGGTCCAGAAGTTCACAAACTATTAGACTCCTTAGATCCCTTGGGAGATGTGTGACTTGTAAGACCCATTCACCCCTGTGCGGGGGTGGGGGAAAGGGAGTGGGGTGGGAGGTGTGGGGGGAGACTTTTCATGGAATATTTTCTTAGGTAAGTGTAACGCTACCAAAAAGAAATTCATTTGGAGACAAAGGAGGAGAACAGTTATTCAACAGAAATCAACATGCCGGGTAACTGATGTGGCTCAGTACAGGGGCTCAGCAGATCTGTCGTCTGGGGCCTGTGTCTGTCCGCCTGACTGTATTAAGCTGAGGCTTTTCCCCTTGGGATCGGTGTCAGCCCCCCCTTCAGTATTTGGATGATTAAGCTCACAGATGGCAGCTTCTAAGTTATTGTGCCACTGATTAAAGAATTGCAAAGGCAGATTTATTTCTCTAAGTATAAACACATGTACAGCGGAGATTTTGGCCCAAACTTTGCGAGACACAATGGTGTACTATTTCCCTCTTCAAAATGTATTCCATTATCGACTTGTGTTATAAACAGCAGTGCCTGGCATTTATATTGTGGTGTCTATCTCTGAAGAATCCTAAGCCCTCTAACCACATTTTAAACTGGATACCCAGGCTCTTGAGTTTTTTCTTCTTCTCTTCTTCCATTGTCACTAGCATCCTTCAATGCAATCAGGTGTGTAATACTCTACACTTACCACAGCGAATGTGTGAGAATTGTGATTATCTTCACCAGCAACTCTGATAGAAATATTGTGACTAAACACGAATTATCGTTGCCCCATATTACTGTTACATCTTTGCTTTTTTTTTTTTTTGAGGACGAATTGAGACCTGGGGTTCATTACAATTCTTGTACTGTTAATACTATGTAAGTGTTATTCAAAGAAAATGGAAAACACTGATCTTGGTTTCATGCCAACTTGCTTCAGATTTTGTTCTTAAAAAAGAAGAAAGAGTGTGGGCTGGGGAGGTGGCTCAGGGTTAAGAGCACTGGCAAGCACTCTACAAGCATAAGGATTTGAGTTCAAGTCCCCGGCACCCTGGGAAAAAGCAGAGCATGGATGTGCATGTCCGCGACTGTGCACTGGGGATGGATCTTGAGACCCCACTGGCCAACATCCCTAGCCAAGAGGTGAAATTCTGGTTCAGTGAGACACCCCGTCTTCAGATAATAGGGAGAAAAATAGCAGAGGAAGATATCTGCGGTGGCCTCCATACATACACAGATATGGGCACACACACCTATGGAATCAAAGCACACACACACACACACACACACACACACACACACACACACACTTATTTATATTGCTAATGGTTTAAAAATGGAAAGCTTCCCAGAAATGAATCTAACAAAAAACATGTAAAATCCCTTTTGGGAAAACTGTAAGAAACAAATGGAAAAAGACATGACGAATTCTAAATAAATTGAGAGATATACTGTATTCATGATAGGATGACCCAGTGTTAGGAGGTTTAAAATATCCAGAAATGGTCTGAGGATCTGGAACATTTCCAGTCAGAATTAGAACCACACGTCAGGGAGAGAGGCACTGGCGACACTGTTGAGACGTGTCACGAAGCTGTAAACGGTGCCGCTGTCACAGGGAGAAACCAACCAACCAGAGAAAGCCAAAGAAAAGCCAAAGAAAGGTTGGCTCATGGCAGATGAACACTGTGGACATGTGGGAGAGGGGGGCTCCCCAGTCACAGTGCAGAAATGACTGCAAGGAAAGCAGGTCACCACCCACGCAAAACCAGTCCATTAATTGCAAGTAGATTAAAACTTAATTGCAAAGTAAATTCTAAGCAGTTCAGGAAAGGAGTTCAGGAAAGAATGTAGGAAGGAAGGGTGTGTGTGTGTGTGTGTGTGTGTGTGTGTGTGTGTGTGTGTCCACAAGAGGGCTTTTGAGTATGTGTACCCATGGAGTCCCAAAGGTGACATCTGGATTGCTCTACCTCCTTACTGCTTTACTCTGGGGTTTCCCAGGCTCCACCTTCTAGGGCCAGAATTGCAGGTTGTTGCCCTATCTGCCTGGCATTTTTACTTGACATCTGGTCCTTTTGTTTGTGAAGCTATATTATAGAATTTCAGTTCATCTAAAGATATCATAAAGTTAAAAAAAATCTATACACATAAGGAACTTAATAAATTTGTTTTAGGAGATCTTTGGATGAGTAGAAGTTCTATAATACAGTCAAATTTATCAATGTTATAGTATGCATAATATACATCTATGTATCTGAAAAAAGATTAGTACTTTTTATCAATAAATAAAAAATGATAGATAATTCAGTAAAAATCTGCTAAGGTATTTCTAAAAAAAAAAGAAAACAATGGTAGCTAATAAATAGATGAAAAAATTACCCAGTTGTTACAATTAGGAGTGGCCAACGGAAGCCATGAAGAGACACCAGCAGCAGCGTGAGTCCGTATAAGCAGGTGCTGGTGAGAGCAGAGACTCAGCGCATTTTCTCATGCACCGCTGGAAAGATTATGTTGGAAAGCAAGCCTTATCCCAAAGGCATGACCAGCCATAGTTCCTAGCACTACTGAAGTCAATCTTTAAGTTTTCTAAAACAATCTCTCTTGTAAGAGGCAGGCATAGCACATGCCTAGAATCCCAGAACTCAGGAGGAAGAGATGGAAGGATTATTGCAAGTTTGAGGCTGGCTTGGTCTGTGTAGTAAGTTCCAAGCCAACCAGAGTTATACAGAAACACCGCCTCAAAATTTTTTTTCCCCTTCTAATCCAGGATTAGAAGGGATTAGTGATCAAAATATGTATTCTCCCCCAAATTTCAACTTAAGAATTCTTTGGAGACCTTAGTTCATGTGGAAATGATCACTTTTTTTTTATTACTTTTCATTCATTTCATTGAAGGGCATCTACATGTCACCATTAGTATCTGTTCTTGGTTCTAGTGTTTCAATATATGGTTAAACACAGAGGCCATCTGCCTGCATGGACAATTGAGCTCTTCTGAACACACCAACACAAAAACATGAGATTTCAGAAAAAGGTGAATTTATCTCTGAGACTGACTGTTATATTGGGATAGAGCCATTAGGGGTGAGGCTCAACTCAAAGATTTAAGATTTCATCTCATTACATGGAGATCTTTACAGAGTAATAGAGTATTGACAGGTTGTGGTGTCAGACCAGTGTGAGGGAGAATAAGGAACGTATCCACTCCCTACTATGTTCCCAGAGTGCACTGGGAGGGTCTTTGTCTCTGCTGAAGTTCATTACCAACAAACCCTCACATGGGTCTCTGCACTACCATGTGTCAGATAGAAGGTCTGAACCAGTCTGGGCCTTCTGTCCAGGTATCTCTTCCAAGTCATGTCTGATTTAATGTAGTTGCATCGACTATATCTTCTTGCATGACGAACCATCTTTGCATCTCAGAGATAATCCTACCTGGTCATAGTGCGTGTCATTTCCAATGTTCTGTTGCATTCACTTTTCTGGTACTTCATTAAGGATATTTGCTTATATATTCATTAGAGATGTTGGCATGTATTTCTCTCTCTCTCTCTCTCTCCTCATAATAGCTTTGTCTGACTTTGTGATCAGGGTAATGCTGGACTTGTAAAGCAAGTCTGGAAGAGTTCCATCCTTTTGTTATAGTTGGAGAGTTAGAGAAGGATTGGCATTACGTCTTTCGAAAATGTTTTCTGGAAATCTCCAGTGAAACCATCTGGTCTTAGGCTTTTCTTTGTTTGGAAGTTCTTATTCACTGAGAATGTGTACCAGAATTAAAAGCAATTTATGCACTACTGTTAAAGTATTATAGTATTCTGCGTTTGCCTGTATATTTTATCTTTGTCAGTGTTATAGTGGTAATAATTTTTTTGTTCATTTGGGAAAGTATTTCTCTTTCTTTTTTGCCAGATACAATAGCTTGGTGAGCAGTTTTCTCTTTTTAGTACTTTGATCAAAATTGCTCATCTTACTCTCTCTGGACATGCAAGGTATCTGCTAAGAGCCTTATGCAGACTCTCCTGCGTGTGACAAATTGCTTTCTCTTGCTACTTTCAAAATTCTCTTTGTCTTTTGGCAGCAGGATCACTGTGACCACTGGTCAATCTAATTGTCATCATCAAGGCTCCCTGAAATGGCACGTCCATTTTCTTCCTCAGAATTGAGAAGGTCCCTGCCATTCTAGAAAATTTCTATTTGTTACAGGCATATCCAACCTCTTGACATAGCAAAAGGACATTGTCATCTGTAAAGTCCATGCCTGAGAACTGGCAATTAAATTACCCCAAACAAAACAAAAACCAAAATCTTGAAAAAGATCTCAGTGTTTTAAGCAAGTTAACAGTTTTGTTTTGGGCTGTAGTCAAAGCAGGTCTGACCATCAGTCCATCTGTCCATTCTGAGGTCACCCCCTTCCTCCCTACTTTTAGAGACTTCCCCTCATAGTCTCTCAGACTGGAGAATTTCAAATGACTATCCTTGAGTTTGCCGAATCCTGCTTTTGATTGGTGAAGTCTAGGGTTGAATTTATGTAGTGAATGTTCCAGCTCAGTCGCTATATTCTTCAGCTCCTAAAATTCCATTTGGCCATTTTAAAAAACATTTTATTTATTTACTCTGTGCGTGTGTGTGTGTGTGTGTGTGTGTGTGTGTGTGTGTAGAGGACAATGCGTGTTCCTGTGGAGGACCAAGGGTGACTTGGGGAATCATCCTGCATTGCTTCTGTCTCCTTGCTTCACTCTGGGATTTCCCAGGCTTTGCCCACCAGAGTTGGAAGTGCAGGCTGCCGCTTTTTCCCTGGCATTTTTACGTGGATCCTGGGATCTGAACTCAGGACCTTCTGCTTAACCGCTAAGCCATCTCTCCAGCTCCATTTTGTCAAATTTTATATGTATGTGTGCGCATGTGTACGGGTGCACACATGCCATAGCATGTCAATGAAGATCAGAAGACAACTTTGTAGAGTCTGTCCCGCCATTGTTGGGGTAGAGCCTTTCGTTGAGTCTCCAGAATGGCTGGCCTGGAAACTTCCAGGGACGGGAAATTTCCTGTCTACACTTCCAGTCTTGACGCGGGAATGCTGGGATTGCAGATGTCAGCCACCAATCTAGCTTTTTGACATAGATTCTGAAGGTTGAACTCAGGCTTGTAGTAGGGATTTTATCCAAAGAGCCATCTTACCTTCCCTCTATTTGATTATTATTTTCAGAAAAATAATCTCATCTCTTTGTAGATATTCTCATTTTGTTCATGTATCATTTTCCTGGGCTAATTAGTGTTTTCATGATGAATATTTTGAATTTGGTGTCATGTAACTAATATGTCACCATTTCTTCAGAGATGCTTTTCAGAGACTTATTTTGATCATTTGAGCCATGTTTTCTGTGTGTGTGTGTGTGTGTGTGTGTGTGTGTTGGATTCATGCATATGAAAAATAGCTACCTTTCCTAGTTTTTGCAGACTATCTTCATACAGGAAAAAAAAAACCTTCACCAATCAGCTTGTCTAGAAATTCTAGGTCTCTGAAGTTTTTTCTCTGTGTATGTCTTCTGTGGACTTGGCTGTGTAAATTTCTAATTACAGAGATTTGCGAGTTTCCTTTTTCAAGAGCTAGTGATAATATATCACAGTTTCTGGTGTACTGTGGGTTTCCTGGAGCTTCCTCGGGTTTCCCTAGCTTATTGCCAGTCATCACAGGTTTCTAGAGTTGGCGGTCAGAAACCAGCTCCTCAGCTAGAACATAGAATGCATGCTGCATCCTCTCCTGGCGGGAAGCTAGGGACTGGTAGTTTCCCCTGATCATTCTGCAGGTATGTGCTAGGATTTTACCATCCGTGTCGATGCACCTGATTTTGTACTTGATTAAAGGGTGCAAAAATCCCTTGATTTGCTTCTGGATTCCTCACAAAAAGAAGTAGCCCACACAATCCTAAGCTTGTGTTTCTTGCATGGTGGTGGGGGAGAAGGGGGTCCTTGCAAAATTTCTCACCAGGATGCCATTTTGGATTAGGGTGGACTCAGCCATGAGCTCTGAGTGTCACACGAGAGGCACAAGAAAAGAAGCCACGGCTGCATAGAAGGGAAGGAAGGCTGTGAGAAAGTGGAGGGGAGAGATGCGGATGGATTCTCCCCTAGGAGAAAGCAGCTTCCCAACACCTCCAGCCCTGCCAGAGGACATTTTGTCATAAGCAACGAAGTTTGTGGTAATTTGTCATAACCATCCTAGAAATCTAATACAGTGTGGGAAGTATTTTGTTTGTCTGTGAAAATCTGGGACAAGGATTGTGGACCTCTGTTCAGTTGCCAGCCCTACCCTCTCTTGGTTCTAGGCGAACCCGCTTGTGTTTGAAGTTGTGATTCACAAGGGTCTTTCGCCTGGTATTTCTATTTGGTGGGGGTCAAACTATATTTTTTCAGAATCCTGGTGCTAACTGGAAGTAGGGAGCGTGTCAGGTGAAGGTTCTAGAACTCTGATACCTAACTGAAGTGATTTTAGTTTAGATGATTTTTTTCCGGGTGGGGGGGAGAAATAAAAACAAGGAAAGGAAAACATACTGTCACTTAACAAAGACAAATGAAAAGCAGCCTCACTATAGATTTCGTTCATATCCTTCCTTCTTATGCTGTTATCCTTGCCATTGTATCTTGCTCTTTTCTAGCCCTTTTGGGGTCCAGCAGCTTTGGCAGTCAGGGTGACTCTGCGACTGTGATGGTTTCTCCGTCCTACTACCTAAATGGTGGACCCTTGGGCACACTCTGTGAGGAAGTATTTAAATAAGTCAGGCCTCTGAGCAAGCTTGTAGGAGACTGTCTCGATTGCATAATTAATGTGGGAAGAACCAGCCTGTGATGGAAGGACCCGTCTCCGGGCAGATGGATAAAGATGGAGAGAGCTGTCAAGTAGACAGACGGGAGGGCAGTTGTGTAGCACTGACCCTTGACCTTTGCTCTTACGTGGATGTAATAGTCACTTCCTTGGCTTCCATCACTCTACTATCATGATGGACTATAATCTGGAAGAACAAGCTGGAGTAAAACCTCCTTATTTCCCTACATTGTTTGAGACAAGAATTAATGACAGTCACAGAATTCAAAACTCTTGCAAAGTGGGAAATGGGGAAGGCGCTTGATTCAGAATCTGGGGGGGAATGGAGACTGAAGAAAATCCCCGTGCTTCAGATAAAACCTGGGAACCTGTGACTGCTCTTGATCCTGCCCACGAATCTCCATTAGATAATAAGTCTTGACCATCATCCCACCCATAACCCGGCCCGAGGCTGGCACCTCATGTGCGCCTGGGGCTTTGTCAGAGTACAGTAGGGGATGAAGAGAGAGCTGGAAAGAATGGGGGGATGTGATTAAATCTTGGCGGAAGGAAATCACTAGAAAGGAGGTGGGGTGATAACAAAAGGAAGCGCGGGTACCTATAGAGAGCGCTGCAATTTCCTCCAAACATTGCCATAGAAATCCTGCCGTGGACTCCGCACCTCGCATAAATCCAAGGAGAACAATTTACCCACATTGTTCCCTCGGTGACATCAGCCAGTGGGACGCGTGGCAGATATTATCATCTGCACCGTTGAGTGTCCGTTTCTTTGCACTGATTTTCGCTGCCCAAAGGCCCCTTTTCAAGTCCCAGCTGTTATTAAATCCACTTTCTATTTTACATCGCTTGTCATTTTTTCAGAGTGGCTTTATTTCATTACTTTGCATTCAGAATTTCAGGTCCGAAATCAATTGCCTCGACATAAAGGCAGGTCCTTCATCTGCTGTTTGGCACCCGTGAGCCATCTCTTGAATCAGAATTTTCCTCTCCCCGAGAGCAGGGCAAGAGTTCGCAGGCTTGCAAAGTCTTCATTTGTTCGAGGGAAGGAGGAGTACAAAAATTAGGGATGTGGAGCTGCCATTCTGGCCAAGGTCCTTAGGCCCAGCACTTAGGAGGCGGAGGCAGGAGAATCTTGTCGTTTCAGACCAGTCTAGGTATGGGTTACATAAAGAGACCCACGTTTCAACAGGAAGTGTGTGTGTGTGTGTGTGTGTGTGTGTGTGTGTGTGTGTGTGTGTGTGTAACAGAATTCTCTATAGGGGCTGGGTGAATGACTCAGTTGGTAAAGCATGAGAACCATGTTAAATCCACAGAACCCAAATAAAAATTCTGGGTGTAGCAGATTTAGCTTGTATTCCCAGTGCTGGCAAAGCAAAGACGGGAGGCGCTTTGCGGCTGGTTAACCAGCTGCATTCCAACCACAGACCCTGTCTCGAAGGAGATGTACAGTGTTGCTGACGATGACACCCTAGGCTACCTGCTGGTCTTCCCACACATGTGCACACGCATGTACCCACGTGAATACCTCCCCATACATGTACGTAATTAAAATAGAGAATTCCCAGAAAATAGCTCAATATACTCCTCCCTTAAGCATTTTTACACTCTGCGGTGCACGTCTTTCTTGTGTTATGGTTTTTCCCCTCCCTTCCCTCTCCTTCTCTTTCCTTTCTTTCATCTCCTCTCCCCTTTCCTTTCCATTTCTATTGTGACATATGTAGACAAGCACGTGTATGTGGTACAAATAAAGTGCAAAGACTATTAGTGAAAAGAATACCTAGGTACAAGTGTTCTTTTCCAAATCCAAATATGGAATCCAAATATTCCAAAATCTGAAACTATAAAAACAACCCATGCTATTTTCCTCAGGTAATCTTGAATTCATACCCCACACCCCCTGTTTCAGTCCTCCTGAAAGCTGGGATGTGTACCATCATGCTTGGTCAACATCTGTGACTAACTGGTTGCTAACATGGCACTACAATGGTAAAGTTCATATCATGGGACTTTCATGTCCCATCAAAGAATATTATTATATGTGCATAAGATGCAAATGAAACATAAGTGATTCTCATGTTTATACTTCAGTGCCATCTGGAGATATTTCATTAGTTATATGCAGATAGTCCCAACTGAAAACATCTTTTGGTTCAAAGCATTTTGGATAAGGGATACTCGACTTGTATCATTCATCAGACTTAAGCAATGGAATCTCCTAGTGCTTCCAAAGTCGTAAGCACTACTTCACACACCTCCCTTCTGTCGCATTGGGGGTACCTACTGACCTGAATTTAGTCATCAGAACCTTGATGCTAAAATATTGACTGTATATTAAATATTTCAATAATATGTTGCTTAGTTTTAAAAACTTTCTTTTGAACTTTAGTATATTGCACGTATCTTTTCCACTTATTCATTTTCTGTTAACTTTTTAAAGTTTTTTTGGTGTTGATTCAACTACAGTTCTTTTGTTTTGCCTTTTTTGTTTGGAGAAAAGGCCTTTTTTAAAAATAGCTAGGCTGTCCTCAAACTCATGGTAATCTTCCTGTCAGCTTCTTTAGATTACCGGTGTGAGTCACCATTTCTGGCTACTTTTCTTTTCTTTTCTTTTAATTGTGATTTCTATTTCTTACAGTTTTATGTCTGGGGAATATTTTGGCAAGTTTATAAGAAAGAAAGTTAGGTGGCGGAAATCATATATGAGACACTGTATATTTCAATAGTAAACCTTTCCAAAATATTTAGAATTTTATTCAGTTGAAATGTTTGATTTTTTTTATTATTTATTCAATTGTGCGTGTGTGTATGTATGTGTGCGCGCATGTGTGTATGTGTGTGTGTAGAACCACGGACGAATCGGGAACCACCATGGACGCCTCTACCTCCTTCTGCCACGGGATTCACAGGCTCCGCCCTACCAGGACCAGAAGCGCAGGCCGCCCCTGCTTCCGCCTGGCATCTATATGTGGGATCTGGGATCCGAACTCAGGACCTTCCGCCTGCAAGGTGGAGGCTTAACCCCTGAGCCACCTCTCCAGCCCCGAAATGTATGATTTTCTTACAGAGTTTCAGAAGTCAGTCACATATGTTAGGAAAAAAATCTTTGTGGGTTTGGATCAGTTTCACTTCCATAGTAATGATTCTTCAGTTGCTTTATTTCCCTTCTTCTTTATTTTTAAAGATTTGAGAATCACTTATAGGTCATTTTGTGTACTTGTCAGTTTCCGTTGAAGTTGTTAAATTTTCACACTGAGTAGAATTTGAACATCTTGAAATTGGTCTGTGTTCACATAATAGTTATCTCTAGTTTTTGCAATCTACATAAAATATTGGGACTTAGCCCTATTTTCAAAGCTGCTTAAGAGGTCACATGACTTTCTCTGTATGGACTGATGCCTATGTGTGGCGTGTTCCTGCGATGCTGCTGTTATCAGGACTGTTGTTCAGAGCGTCCAAGGCTCTCTGCCCTTGCTGATACTTGCCCATAGAGGTAGGAATTCTCAGCTTCACGGCGACCAGGGATCTCACCGCTGTGTTCCGTCTCCCCACGCCCATGTTTCTTACCAGATTCTAGTTTTAATAATGATCTTTGCATATCCAAATCATACTGTTATAGAATTTTTTCTCGTGGTTCTTCTGCCCTCGCTATTGACTTTCCTGCCTGAAGCTATAATGGTCCAGTCCGAGCACCACAGTCATTTCTATAGTAACTGAAGGTGAATTCACACACAGCAGATGATGAACTGGAGAAATGAGCAACGTGACATGATTCACCCCTTAGAACAGGGTCTCGGCTCCATGCCACGTCTCCTAAGCAACCAACATAAGACAGGGAAATGGGCAGCCTACATGGATCGAGGATCATCTAGCACCCCATTTACTAATTTTTCTAAATGCCCCCAGGACATACTCCAACCAGAAATCACAGCTGGCACCAAAAAGCAGTGGACAAAAATATTCTCTGGAAAAGTTGGCACTCAAGTACAGGAAGGATACAGGAATGTGTACCATAAGAAATTAGAACTGTGTTTGTGGAACACAGTCTTTCTCTATGATGGAAATTCTTCGGGCCAGAAGACACTATTGGGGAGAAAGCAGTCTGTCCAAATAACTTGCAGCTATTTCTCATGCTCCCACATGCGTGACACAAGACTCCAGCATGTCTGATTCCCGCTGAGGTTGTGCCGTCTTGTGTATGCGTATCTGAAAGATCTCTGGTGGGTTGGTATTTTGAATGCTTGTTCTCTAGCTCATGGTGCCGTTCTGGGAGGATCCTGAACCTTTAAGAGGCGGGTCCTCTCCAGCTGAATGGGTCTTTGGAAGTTGTAAGCCTTCTGATCCACTACCACATGAGCTCCTACTGCCCCAAACTGAGCCATTCCACCTTCCCCTCTCCACGGTGATGGCTGAAACGCTTAGAAAATGTACTTGATATGGTGACTTACATACAGAAGAATCTGGTTTGTGTGTGGCTAGTAGAAGCTGGGATAGGTAGCTGGCCAATCCACTGATTGATCGAGGCAGGCCTCCTTCATAAGCTGTAATGAAACTGGATATTTTTAAGTGAGCCTGATGTGGTTTGTAGGATGAGATTTGAAAGCCTCCTCTGTCCCTTGAGTAGACTATCATTGAAGAAATTACTGGCAAATTACAGGAATCCAGGCATTGTAGAACCCTTCTATTATCTACTCTATTATTATTATTATTGGTATTATTATTATTGTGATTTTCTACTCAGCAAGTGTATGGGCTTGAAAAAAATTATCTCATAAACATTTATTAGTAGCTGTTCTTCGCCTGATAGCAGAAAATTAGAAGGAACCAGATGCACCCACTTTAATTAATTGGCATAATCAGGAGCGGTATGCAACATCAAGGGTGAAAATTGCTAACTTAAATTGTGGCTTTGTGGCTCAAATGAGTTTTTGTAGTCTTGAAATCTTTTCTCCCCTTGAGTAATTCCAGCTTCTGTGCTTTTCCTTTCCCACCCATCAGATTTTCTTTTTTCTTTTTTTGGGGGGGTGGGGAGGGCGTGGATGTTGAATTAAAACTGTTTATGGGATGATGGGTTCCAAATTGGCAGTTTTTCTGCAGGAGAGTTGGGGGTTTATGCCCTGAGCTTTCTCAGTTTGTTTAAAGATTGCCAAAGAAAGGAGCAACCTCAGGAGGCATGGTGGAAATGAGTGCATCCTCCAGACGGCAGGAAGCACACAGTAGAATGGGAAGCATTGCTCTGCTTGGAAAAAGGCTTTCTGTTTTCCTAAGTGTGCCAAGCCTTCAGGTCTCTGCGTGGACATCACTTCCTCTGCGAGGCCTTCTCAAACTTCCCACCCACCCAGAGTCCACCTCCTTACACTTCCTTTGCCCTGTCTCAACACTCTTTTGGGATTGCTTAGCTAGTATTCAGTAGGTGCCTAGCGAAAGCTTGAATGCATGAATAAGTGAGATGAATGGAAACAGTGTGTCTCACTAGGTGTTGGACTTTTGTACACCTTAGTTAGTGAACTCTGAATCTCTCCTGCTTGCTTGGTGTATCAGCTACCTATTGCTGTCTAACAAACACTCCAGTTCTTATGTCTTAAAGGACTGGCAGTTTATTTAGCCATGATTCTCAAAGTGATGGTTTTGTAGCTCAGCTACAGAGTTCTTCTGGTCCCAGCCTTGTGTCTCAGCTTCCAGGGCAGTAGAGGACTGAGTGATCTAAACTGGTCTGAGTTGGGTGGTCCTTTTCATGTGATACTTTATGCTTCAGAAAGTGAACCTGGATTCATTCCTGTGACATGAACAGTGTTTTCAGAAAGTGAACAGAAATGTTCATATTTTGAGACCCAAGCTCACAGTTGGCATTTTGTTGACTAAAGTAGTCACGAGACTGATCCAGATTTAAAGAGAACTAGACTGTGTGTGTGTGTGTGTGTGTGTGTGTGTGTGTGTGTGTGTGTGTGTATCAGAGGGCACTTTGTGACTACGGAGTCCCAAGGGTGATATCAGGAATCATCCTGGATTGCTCTACGAAGTTTCCCAGGTTCCACCTTCTAGGGCCAGAAGTACTGACCCCACCATTTCTGCCCGAGCCATCTCTCCAACCCCTAGACTCCATTCTTCGAGTAGAGGATATCCCAAGTTATGTTACAAAGGGGCAGGGAAGCAGAGGAAATACTGAGTACAGATTTGCAAACCGTCTACCATTTGGCTGATCAATCTACAATGGTGGAATGGCTCAAAACCAACAATTACTAGAGTTAACCAGAGACTTTGAAAAATTTTCGAAGAAGGTAAAATTTCTCTTTGGTCTGTGAAGATCAGACTCCAGGGGTAGCAGGGCTCAAGTCACTTTCCCCAGAGAAGAATGAAAGAAGGAAAGGCTTTAAACCAGGGAGAGATACAATCCAATGTGTTTTAATTATTTTTTCCCTTGGCTATGTAGAGACTGGGTGTGAAATCCTTTCTACTGTCCACCATCAAAATCCTGCTCTCTAGCAGGTGTGAAGAACAAAGCAATTCCAGCCAGAGACTCACGCTTTATGTCCTGCTTGGTGACATTTGTTCAACGAGACCTCCAGTGTATAGTTTCAAAGTCCTGATCCTAGGTTCTGGGGGGGGGGGAGTCTCTTAGCACGTGGATTTCTTGGACACAGGGGGAGAGGAGAAGTCAGCACTGCTAACTGGCCAGGGACATTACTATTCTGGCCTGGGGTCTTAGAGGCCAAGTGTTGTGTAAATCCCCAGACAGGTTTTGGAAGTGGTTCCTTTGGGTGGTGTGTAGCTGGTTAAAACACTTTACCTGCTTCTACTTCTGCCTTACCTGTTCCTCTACCTCCAGTGAGTATTGTCTTTAAAATGGTAACTTGTCCGAATCTTTTTTCTACTCCTTTAAGGTGCCTGTTACAGAGGTCAGGGCCTCTTTGCTGAGCACGTTGCAAGTTTCACTTGGAAATCACTGATGGTCCAGGGTCGACAGAGTGAAGGAAGCGTGTCCTTTGGGCCTGTCCTCCCCTGTCCCCTCCGTTCTCAGCGAGTCAAAAGCAAGCCATGTGGTCCCTGCCCAGCTTCTTCTAATGAAACATTGACAGCCCGCGCTGGCCTACGGTTTATTAACCCAGGAGGCCAAGCGCACTGAGACACACTGGCTGGGGCCCCGAAATTCAGCATTTGGTGTTCTTTGAAAGCCCAGCTCTTGCTTATCAGACGCGTACAATATTAGGTTACTTGCAGGATGGAGTCATTATCTTCAATGTTTAATAACTGTGTCACAAAGATAATATAATCAAATCCGAGAAATGTAATTTAGAGAGGCTTTGGATTCAAACCCTATGTGGCGGTGTGTTTTTAATCTTTCACGATCTGTCCCAAGGCTGAAAAAAACCTTGTTTTCCCTCTGTCTAATACTTGGTTTCTCTCTCTCTCTCTCTCTCTGTATCTCTCTCTTTTTAAACTTGTGGTTGCTTTTGCTTGGTCAGGTCCTGACTGATGTGTTTCATTGCTGCCACAATGTGGGGAGCTGATTCTGTTGGGGTCCTAGGCAGGAGGGCGTGTCCCAAGAGTCAGGAGTTGGTACAGGGGTGTTAGAGCTTTACACAGTGTGGACTTGCTGGGCTAAGAACAAGTACGCTGCTGGATCCTCTTGACTCGATCAAAGAACTCAGGACCGTCTCCCATCCCTCGAGCCTCCACCCTTTAACAGATAGACACAGCTCCTGTGTGTGGCTAATCGCAGCAGTAAAAAAGGACAGTTTCCTTCTTCTTTCTGTTTAGGAACTTGCATGAAATTGGGCCGAGTCCTTCTGACTAGACTTCTCAGAAGCAGCTGCACAATGAATGCGTTTTGAACCTTCAAGTGCAAACTCTTGATTTCCCGTGGGCAGAGCCCCCCTGAGAAATACCTCAGCGGGCAGGCGGAGTGTTTGTGTTCTTTCTTTCAGGCACACAGGCCATAATGGTGGCCCTGTTTTGTATCCCGAGGGCCTGTGGAAGGGAAGCCCATGACAAGGTTCATAAAACACTTGGAGGTTTTTTGGAGAAAGGAGCCATAGAAATGGGAGGCGTGGGAGGGTGGGGCTGAGCTGGAACACCCCCCTTACTCTGGGGGGGTCAGCCCAGGTCATAAAGGGGAAGGACCCATTACAGTCGCCTCTCCTCCCTTCTCCCACTCAGTAGATCCAGGAAAAAAGAAATCTGAGTCTGTGAGATTCCTGCCCGCGTTGAATTCACATCGCCCTGTCTCGCATCTTTGAAGGTGCAGGGTGGCCGATCCCTCACAGTTGTATCGTGACCCCTTTTATTTTTTTCAGATGGTTTTATGAACTGGCTCTCTTTTTGGGGATGGGGGAGAGTCAGTGTTAAAAAGGTCACCCTTCGGACAAAACTGGGCACATGGCAATGCTTGATTTTCAGTCACACAATTGGATTTCCTTTGTGGCCCACCAGGTCAGGAGTAGAGTATGGGCACTCGCTGGAGTGTGTGGGGAAGGAAGCACAGGAAGGAAGACAGGTTTGAATTCCTTTTGTGTGTGTGTGTGACCCTGATACTTTTGTAAACATTTCCTTCTTTCTTCCAATTCTTGGAGAAAGATTGTATATAGCAAGCAAGAGCCCAAAGAATGTCACACTGAAATCACAATGCTAAAGTGGAAGCATCGATGTATCAGCTTGATTTAGAATGAAAATTATTCTCTTTTAGATATTAAACACAATCAAATATGTCCTAGGGAAATGCTGATACACGCCATCGGTTGAACATTTTTTACTCTGAATTAATTAGACACTTGAACAAATGGTTTATTTGGTCAGCTCCCTAATTGAGTTGTAGCAAAACCTAACTGCTTGAAACTGGTCTTGTGTGTGTTAAGGGCCTGGATTGGGACCATGAGTTGAAACCATGCCTATACTCAAGTCGAAAGGGAATACAGATTCTACCTGTGGAGGTCTCATGAAATAGTAAAACAAAATCATGAGCTTCATCTCTCAAAGTCTCTTGTGATTTTGCTCCAAGTGAGTTTTTTCAATCTAGATTGAAAAGCATGCAAAAGATGCTGTTGCATCTGCATTCATGTGGGACCTAGCAGGGGAAGAGGGAGTGGGCTCTTTAGACAGTCTGGACAATTAGTGATCTCTTTGGAGGTTTCTTAAGTCCTTAATAAAAACATTACTTTTCTGGGATGTGAACTGGTTGAAAGAAGTGTATTATTTATGCATATATAAGAAGCGTGATTTTAGCTAGTTCTGTCAGAATTATATTTGTCCAAGAAACTTGTGTTGGATTTCACTGTGAGCATTCCTTAGGTGATCTGAGTGAGTGTTTTGAGAATTTGGTTTGTCTGAGATAGCCCTTGTTTGGAATGAATGTGTGCAGAAACTTCTCTTCCTCTCTGTTACTCATTTTTGTATCTGCACCTAACGTAGTGTTGATCCCAACATGAATGTTTAGCAAGTGCTTGAGTTGGGATGTTTATGTTCATTTCTTTTTTTTTATTTATTCAATTGTGTGTGTGTGTGTGTGTGTGTGTGTGTGTATGTGTAGGACCACGGGCGAATTCAGGAACCACCATGGATGCCTCTACCTCCTTGTTTACTCTGCCCCGGGATTCATAGGCTCCGCCCTACCAGGACCAGAAACGCAGGCCGCCCCCTCTCCAGCCCCCTTGTGCTCATTTCTTGGGTTGAGCTTCATTTGCTGTTGGGACCTGTAACCTTTAGGAAGGAACAAATTTCGGGGTCCTTGATGTTTTGATTCGTCATTGCTTTTCCTCCCCTTATGGAGTGGAAAACTGACTCAGAAGTTAGAGCATCAGGGGCACATGGTGCTATGTCTGGAGTTTCTAAGAATCAGTAACTCATGTCTTTGTTTGCTGAATTTCTCTTTTCTTAGAATCTGTGCTGGAGAACCATCTTTGTAGTTGGTGTGCGTGTATGCGTGCGTGCGTGTGTGTGTGTGTCTGTGTGTGGTGTTAGAGGCGTACAATGCAGTGGATGTGGAAGACAGAGATCGGTGTCCCGTGTCTTCCTCAAATGCTTTTCACCTTGATTTTTGGCACAGAGTCGCTCACTGACTGAAGCTCACTAATTCGAGTAGTCCGGTAGGCCAGTGAGGTCCAGAGAGCTACCTGACTTTGTCTCCCCATCACTAGGATTATAGGTGCATACTGTTGCACCCAGATATTTTGGTGGGCACTAAGGATTCAAACTCAGGTCCTCATGCTCCCCAACCCCTGTAGCTGACACATTTTAACAACTTGCAATTATCAGCACCCACCAGCGGGGCGGTCTGTGTACCAGAGACAAGTGTGTTTAGGATTGAGTGTGGATGTCCAGAGCTCACAGCTGGAAGTGGGTCTAGACCTGCACCATGTGCAGATACACTGGGCTCAGGTGATTTCTGATTGAAGGATGGATCCTCGCCAGTCTTGACTGTATGGTCAGGGACAGAGCGTTCCCTTCATGAAGCCATCTTTACTTTTCCGGCCTGGCTACTGCCTGTCACTTTGCCATCGTTATGAACTCTGGCTCTTGTCTGGATCCCCATCCTTGCTGCCGATCTCCTTCCCAAAGAGCTCATCAAAACCCACCAGAGACTGCCATAGCCCATGTTAATGCTGCATCGTCTTTAGTCCTTACAGACTCCAGGCATGCTTTCATGATTTCACCTACGTATTTGTCTTCTTAGACCCTTCAGTGTGTCTTATGTGTGTGTGCTGGAGCAAATAATTCACCCACACAAAGAAAGGTGCATGAACCCGTTGTTTACATTTTTAGTTTGGGAGGCTTTGGGAGTCATCTGTGAGGGCAACTGTGTGCATGTGAGGGTCAGAGTTTAGCTTGGGGAGTCAGTTCTCTTCCTTCTACCAGGTGGGCTTCTGGGAGCAAACTCTGGTTCCCATGTTTCCACACACGTGACTTCAGCTGCTCAGCCATGTCCAGGGAAATTCTTCATGCTTCTATTTTGGGGATGGTAAGACAAATTTAGAGAGGTCACGTGAGGTGATTAAGGCCACATAGCCAGGCAAGAAGCAGAGAATTTGTCTTCTGACTCTGGATCATGTGTTTTGTTTTCAGACGTGTTTTCACACAGCCCCTGCTG
This sequence comes from Typhlomys cinereus, assembly GCA_023101885.1. NCBI lineage: Eukaryota > Metazoa > Chordata > Mammalia > Rodentia > Platacanthomyidae > Typhlomys > Typhlomys cinereus. The sequence goes on along the minus strand of JALPQD010000112.1, from coordinate 4,117,852 downwards.
GCCTCAAATTTGCTCCGTAGCTAAGGCTGCCCTTGAACTTCTGATCTTCCTGCCTTTCCCTCCTGAGTGCTGGGATATGCAAATGACTCTGATATACAAATGGCTCCACATGTGTCCATTATTTTTCCTGCCACCACACACTGTCTTTTTGATTGACTGATTAGATGCATGTTGTTTTAAAAAATTAGACTCACAATGAAAAGAAGAGAAGCCTTCCTTTGCAGGAAGTAGCCTCTGACCAGCTATAATTTTTCTAGAGGATAATTTGGCATAGCAAAAGGCTCCTCTCCAGGTTAGCTTCTCTCTTCACGGAACATTGTGAGGCGCCTGCTCTATCTGAGATGAAAAGTGGAGCAGAGGGCACCAGAGGCTGGGAATGGGAAGGATGAAAGGTTAGTGGTTTTGATGGATGCAGTTTCGGCTTGCTAAGATAAAAGGTTTTGATGTGAGCAATGTAATGGTTTGGGAAACAATGAATATATTTATGCCACTAAACCGTATGCTAGCAAATAGTTAAACGGGCAGATCTCATGTGACGTATACTTTGTCACACACACACATATACACACACGTGTGTGAGTATACACATACCCGTTTCTAGGATAGAATATTGTAGGCTATGCATTTAAAAGCTTAGGATCAAGTGCAATGGCAAGCAAAAGAAAAATGCCGTGCCATCGACTAGTGTTTCAGTTAGACACATCTGGGGATGCACAGGAGTTCTGTGGTCCCCGAGGTGCTTCCTGGGCGCTTGGGGCAATCCTGGTGAGGGCAGACACTGGACACTCGGCCAACCTTTCCCAGTCGATCGGGCAACGAGAAGCGCTGCTCTGGGAGAAATGAGAACGCGTGTCCTGGAAGGCTGCCCCTGCGTGCTGCTTCTCTCCATCCAGCGGGCCAGATGGCGGTTTATGTGGCTTCCGCAACTGTGCTTTTGGATTGATCGCGAAACCCGCCTGTCTTCCTCCGCAGCTCCCTGCCTCTCCTGCCTCTGAGCCCAGCCCTTCTGCAGGCAGCACAGGGTGCGTGAGCACCGCGTCACCCGATGTCTCCCTGTCGCGTTTGTGGCAGGGCCGATCCTGCGCGTGGCTCTCACCGCGCATGCGTATCCAGTTCTGCGTTGGTCATGGTTTTGTTTGGATCCTCCACTTGATGGCTCGTCAGAGGATGAGTTCCGATCTCATGCTGACTTTACCTTACTCAGCTGACCTTCCTCCATCAGAGGCCGTTCTCTCAAAGAAGGCAGACTCATTTTGTGTATAATATAAGAAAGAAGGTCACTAGGAATACGGCAATAAATAGAAGTGTTTCTATTTTGTGGCTGTGAATGTGTGGATGTATGCATGAGGCTGTGTATACAAGAGGGCACCTAGTGTGTATACCTTTGGAAGCCCAAGGATAACCTCAGGAATCATCCTAGATTGCTCTACTTCCTTCCTGCTTTGTTCTGGGATTTCCTAGGCTCCACCCTAATTGCAGACCATTGCCTTTTTCTGCATAGTGGGTTTTTTTTTTTTAATTCAATTGTGTGTATGTATATGTGTGTGTGTAGAACCACGGGCGAATTCAGGAACCACCATGGACTGCCTTCTTCTCCTCCTTGTTTACTCTGCCCTGGGATTCACAGGCTCTGCCCTACCAGGATCAGAAACGCAGCTCCCCTGAGTCACCTCTCCAGCCCCTCTGCATAGTGTTTTTATGTGGGGATCTGGGGATGGAATTCAGGTCCTTCTGTTTCCCAGGCAAAGGACTTAAGCCCAGAGCCATTTCTTCAGCACCTTAAATAGAAGTAACAATGGAATTTTCCCCCAAGATACACTTTATATTTTAAAACAATGTGTCTTTATGGGCTGGGACGATGACTGAGTTGGTGAAGTACTTGTTATCTGAGCACGAAGACCTGGATTTGATCCTTAGCACCTATGAGGGAAGAACAAAAGATGAGACTAGAATTCCGGATGTTTGGCGTGTCTGCATCTGCTGCACTAGAGGTGACCCTGGCGGGTGCCTGGAGCGTGTCGACCTCAGGCCTCCATATGCATGTGCACATGTGCACACACACCCGTGCATGCACCTACATACGCACAAACACATCCACGTGCACACAAACACATCCACGTGCACACAGCTCTTTGTCTTTTTTTTTTTTTTTTTTTTTTTTGTGGCAAAGTCTTAACCTAGCCCCGGTTGGTTTAGAATTTGCTGGGTAGCTGAGGACAACTTTAAGCTTCTGATCCTCTTCCTTAGACTCCTAAGTGCTGGGATTACAGGCATGTGCACCCTGCCTGGTTTGTGCGGTACTAGGGAATGAACCCCGGGCTTTGTATATGCTAGGAAAGCACTCTACCAACTGAGGTAATCTTCTTTCAGTCTTTGCAGCAGGCTTGATGAGGAGCTGAGTAGATACCTCATGTTATAGGGGGAAATAGGCACAGAGAAGTACCTAGCAGACATCGTATTGGTCAGATCTGAGACTAGGTCTCCTGGATCCATATCAGAGTACTTGTCATGCCACTATGCCTACTGGCAAAAACAACCCAACTTAGTACAAATTACTTCACCGTAATTTATCATTTTCAACAACAGACAGAATCACTGTTGTCCTCTCTTACATAAGTCATAGTGACTGCTTGGACTTTGTTAAAATTGTACCTTCTTAGACTTTGGCCATTATTCCACATTGAAACTGCCACACGGAACCCCTGCAGACATCATTTCTTCTTGTGCGGAGTAACAATCCGGTAATCTACTTAATGCAAGTTCAGGTGGTGAAGATTACAGATCTGACTCCCTCAAATCTTCTATCCTTACCTTTTCTATTTTTATTTTGTGCGTATGTGAATGTGAACTGTGCATACATGTGTATGTGGATGTGCATGCCTCCACAAGTATAGATTTTGAGTGCATGTGCATGTGCATGTGTTATGTGCTGCATGTGTGTGTGGGTGTGCATTGCCTCAACATGTATGAATTTTGTGTGCATATGAATGTGGAATGTGCATCCGTGTGTGTGTGGGGATGTGCGTGCCTTCACACATGTGAAGGCCAGAGGATACCTTCAGGTGTCCTGTCTGTCACTCTCTGCATTGATCCTTCTGACGGAGTCTCTCACTGAACTTGGAGCTAGGCCGGTGGTCAACAAAACTCAGTGACCCTCCTGTCTCTGCCTCCCACGGTGTTGGTGAGACAAGGGAACTGGGATCTGAGCTCAGGTCTTCATGCTTACACGGCAAGCACTCTGGTCCACCTCTTTAGCCTGTCTCTCTACTTTCTGAAAGGTTTTTCCTGTCTTGCTCAAAGTTCTCTGAAAGGCGGCCCTCATCCCTCCATTGGTAGAGGCATTGATTGACAGCAGCGGTGCCTGTGATGTGACCTCTCTGCGTGGCCCGCTGCCCTTGCAGTGCAGAGTAGAGGAGGGGTGTTTGGCCTTGCTTCCCGGGTTACTACGGTCATCTTTCTCAGAACCAGGCTCAAGCAGGGTTCATCCTGTTTCCCCTCAGAATCCATTTCCTATCCAACTTTCATTCCTCATTGTGTGTTCCCTTTGGGTCAGAGTGACTTTGTCAGACAAAAGCGAGACTTTCTCTCTTGGAGTTGTTCCTGGCTTCACTTCGGCTGTGTGTTTGTCTAAGCGACAGCCAAGCACACAGTGCAGCCTGACAACTTGTCCTATAGGCTCGTGCTCTGGGGTTTGATGCGGATGGATGGGGGCCGGAGGGCCCGCTTGTTGTCGCTTGCCCTGCATCATAACTTGTAGTCAGGCTTCATATACTAGTCAGATTCTGCCCTTCCCTGTTGCATCCGAGAGTTCTTCAGAAGAGAGGAAACATAAGTTCAGGAATCCTTCCCATGTCTCTGTGCAAATGAACCTGGTTCAAAACTTAACAGCCCGTGGGTGACCACACAGCTGAATCTGATGGCGAAAACATTTGTCTGCACTCTGCCTTCGGATGCACAGCTGTTTGCTCATGAGCGTTAAGATCACAGCATCCACAGTTGTTGAGATGTTGAAAAGAGAACCTTGGGGCCAGAAAGACAGGTCAGAGGAAAAGGCACTTGCTTGAAGACCTGGTAACCTAAATTTGATCCCCAAAAGCCCACATGGTGGAGCAGAGAACTGACTTCTGAAAATTACCCTCTGACCTCCACCCATGAACCATGACACTCATGAATTCTCTCTCTCTCTCTCTCTCTCTCTCTCTCTCTTTTTCTCTCTCTCCATACACAATATATATTAAAGAACAGAACCTTTCCTCCTGTAAGTCCTGAGGATAATCACTCCCGTCCTTGAGTCTTCTGTGTCCTTGGGCTCCACTCTTGTTCCGGTTGCTCCGCTCCACTCCTGTGCACCTCTGTGGATGCTCTACATATTAGTTACCTTCTTGTCACTCACTGTGACGAAATACCTGACAGAAACAGCCCAGTGAAGGAAGCATTGCCAGTCTAAGAAGACAGTCCACCACGGCGAGGAAGCAGCTGGTCACCTTGCTTCTTCCTTCGTATTCGGGAGACTGCCAGGACCCCAGCTCGCACAACGGCGTCACCCACTTCAATTCTCCTAATTAGAAACTGCATCACACACAGGCCCAGAGTTTGTCCCAGATGATTCTAGAGTCTGTCAGGTTGACAGTCAACAACGACCATCATGCTCTGGGATGATTCAGTCAAGTGGAATAGCAATCTCTGCCAATGCTGCCATTTGTTGAGTTTTCCAGAATGTTCGGTGTGTTTCTGTGACTTGGATGAATGCATCTTCCAGAACCATTGTCCACCACGGTGGTTAGGATTGTGCTTAGTGTACAGCATCAGTCTGGTCGCTGCTTCGCCAGCAGAGCCCAGCTTGCTGAGTGTGATGAGAGCAGTAGCGTCCTGCTGGTCGGCATGTTCTTATCAGCCCTAGTCAGAAAAACCAAGTGCAGATGTTTTCAGTGCCATAAAAGGTACCAGTTCTTTTGACCTAAATAGTCTCTCATTGGGAGAGGGAGATGGTGATTGGCGAAGGCATCAAAGGACTTGCTTTGGTATTGTTTCTTGAACGTTGTATGAGACATGTCCAAATGCATTGGGTCACATGACAGCATCAGTTCTCTCTTTCTCCATCCTCCCGTGTGTGTGTGATGTGTGTGTATGTATGCGTGTGTGTGTGTGTGTGTGTGTGTGTGTGTGATGTGTGTGTATGTATGCGTGTGTATGTATGCAGAAGCCCACATGCCACAGCGTGCATGCGGTAGTCATAGGGAGCCCTGGGCTAAAGTCCTTGTCTTCTTGCATACAGTTGGCCCACAAGCTGCTGCTTCCCATCGCACCACAGTGTCCTTGGTCTACAGTCATGCTCATCACACCCATCTAGGGATCCAGGGTTCTAGGGATTTGAACTTGAGGTCCTCACATTTGCAGGGCAAGCTCTTTACCCTTAAGCTGGACCATCCCCCAGTTTTATTCAATCACAATTGGGTGTTGCATTGTTTACAGCTAGTACTGAGGGATGGTGGTTCCCTATTTAGCAGGAGGGAAGGTAACTGCTTGTTGGGCTCAACTTGTGCCCCCTTTTGTATGCACTGTGGTAACAACAACAACACACAAACAGTGAGGATGTTCTTAGCTTATGTGGGAATTTGACTACTCCTTCCAGAACATGGGGGCTATGAGAAAATAGTAATGGGAAGGGTTATTTTTGGAATAATTAAAAAGACAGAGTAGCTCAGGGCACTTATGCGAGGCTTTTGCTTGCTTCACCTGCACATTTGTAAACTTGTGCATCAGTCAGAGGTCACACCTGGTTCTACTGTGTCGCAGTTAGTCTGCATGTTGCTGATAAATTCATGACCAAATGGCTTATGGGAGTCTTGAGGTTTCATTTTGACTTCCAGGTCTTAGTTACGGGTCCTCATCCAGCTTGGCAGGGAGCTCATACCAACACCAAGGGCTGAGGGAACTGGCCACAGCAAATCCACAGCACTGCTGAGAGGGACAGTCCTCGCTTACTACACCAGCAAGTCTGGTCGCATACAGCTTCCTTCCAGTTCTGTCCATCTTATTCACCTGTCCAGGGACTAGTCCCCCCCACCATGGAGTCTTGCCCATTCATTATATGATCTGCTGCAGACTTGCTTAATTCAACTACTAATTTCTCACGACTGTTCCCAGAGCTCAGGGCCTAGCCAAGTTGACACCAGTAAAACTGGTTCACGCTGGATGTCTTCTGCCTCCAGATATGTACTCTCCCCTCTCATCACTTATCCCCTTCCCTTGCTCTGCCCCATGCTGGGTCCATCGCTTTCTTTGTCGTCTTGCCAGCGTGGGACTGAGCATGCTTGGCGGTGCTAGCGTTCTGCCCAGTGTCTGGCCTCTGGCTCTATCTGACGGTACCGGGTCATTTTCTATCGCTTGATGGAGTGACTAGATTGTTGGGTGATTAGTGATGATCCTACAAAGGACACTACTGTCGCCGGCCTTTTCACAAGGGTCCTTGGAAAGCAAATTCACGAGGAAACATATAAAGACGTTTTTGCATCTCTCAAAAACTCTACGCAGGGTATCATTATCTGTAACCGTGGTAACTCTTCAAATCAGTGTCAGTTAACTCCTGGCGGCATCCTTCGGGTGCCTTCTCATTGACATTACTTTGTTAGATGAGGTAATGTGCTTTTTCTGGGTGTCGTTGTCTTCGAAGAGGTTGGCAGCATTTCCTGCTTGTAAACACAACTGTTATACTACACGGGGCGACGGCAGAGAGGGACGAGGAGGCCAGAAGTCTGCACAGGCACTTAGTTTCCTCTCCCCCAAGAGGAACTGTGATGTGATGAGCAAATGAGACTCCCATCTGCCCCTCACATGACAAGCTGGCCCAGACGCACCTTATCGTGACTCGGGAGCCCCAGAGAACCATTCAAGTGGAGCTGAAAGTTCATTTTCTCTAGATCGCTTTGGTGAACATGAAGCTCTTTAAGTAAACCTACTTATCAGATTCCAAATATTTCAGATGTACGGCAGTGCAGAGCAGGAGGAAAGTAAGAAGCTACCACCTACACTGAACACACACACACACACACACACACACACACACACACAGAGACTTTTTGTCCTGTCTGCTTTGAAAATGCAGGCAGGAAAGCATCCTGAAGTTACTGAGATGAGTCATCTCTTCCCTCCAGACACCCCCAGCCTCCAGCGGTGTTTCCCCTACTCCGGGAATCCGTAGCTTGATAGTCTTGCAGTGCAACTTAGATGTGCTCCTCACCTCTGGAGACCGCTTGATGCTCTAGCACTGTCCATCACGTGTGCCCCGCTGTTCAAGCTCTACCCAGAAGCCCGCTGGATGGGAATCTTTCCCTTTTCCACTTGAATCAAGCCGGGGCCAGGGAAGGAGCGCGGACCTGGAGGACGTGGCAAGGAGCCGCCACCTATGCATTGCAGGCCTAAGAAGGCAGGAGCCCGTGTGGCCTTCTCTTTGAAATATCAAGGTTTGGTGACAGTGAAGACATTTCCGACTTGGCACGTGTGGTGTAATTTAATAGACCTCCATGCTGTGCAGTCCAGTGACGGTTTGGGGCAACATGACAAGGTGCTTAGAGAGGAAAATCACGTGACCCAGGAGGCACCTAAGCTTGAGGTGGGGAGGAAGGTCACGTGATGGGGGGTGTGAATGTGTCCAGCTTGGTGCTACAGGAGACTGGTACAGCCTGAGTGGGGTGGGGTTGTCCTAGCTCATTGGGGGGAGGGGTGTTCCTATAGGAAACTATGGGATGCTGGTCTCTTGTTTTACCCTGTGCTTCCACCACAGGTTCAAAGCAACAGAACCAATCAGTTGTGACTTGAAACCTCTAAAACTATGAGCCAGTACGAGACTTTCCACATTTTTCGTATGTACATGCATGTGCATACATACCAGAGGGGTTACTGTGTGTGCCTATGGAGGCTCAGGGGTGACTCTGAGCATCAGCCTGGAACTTTCTACCTCCTTTTTGCTTTGCTTTGGGGTTTCCTGGAAGTGCAAGCTACCGCTATTTCCTGTTTCTGCCTGGCGTTTTTATGTAGGCTCTGGGATTGGAACTCAGGTCCTTTTGCTTAGCCCCTGAGTCATCTCTCCAGCCCCACTTTCTACTTTTTAACTCTGACCGTGCTGGGTATTTTGTTACAGTAATGAGAAGCTGAGTAACACGTTGGTCAGAGGTCTTATTTACATATAAACCTGCCTCATTCAAAACCACATTTATATGAGAGGCCTTTTTAAAGCTGTATGAGTGGAGTCGGGTCTGGTGGTATAGTAGTTCTGTAATCCCAGCTACTCAGGAGTCTGAGGCAGGTGTGATAGCAAGTCCAAGACCTGCCTGGACCACAGGGTAAGTGAGTTGGAGGCCAGCAATGGTAACTTAGTTAGTTATACCTTGTCCCAAAAAGTCAAACCAAGTTGGGGTTATAATTTAGCAACATAACTCAGGACATGTGCAAAGCCCTAGGGTGATTCCCCGGACTGCCCTCCTCACCCCAAAATGAAATGCATGACTAGAACAAGGAAGGTGTGAGGCGTGAGAATGAAGCCAAGGAAACTAAGCTTTGAATGGTATATTAATGCTAAGGTACGGTCAGCACGTAGAAGCCCATCGGGCGTGAGGCTCCTGTGACAGTTGCCCCACAGTTTGGTTATGAGCATCTCGGCAGGCACTGATGAGGTGAACGAGCTAAAAGGAATGGAAATAGTCTAAGGGCTGTGAGGTCAGGCTGGCTCTGTCTTGTCCAAAGAGCCTCTTTCCTGAGTCTGTGCTCCTCACCCATGGGGGCAAAGACTTCCCTCTAGTAGCTGGAGTCAGGGGCACAACGGAGGGACATTGCCTGGGAGTCCACACAGCTGCAAATGACCCACAGTGGGTGAACTCAATGAGCCCAGATGTCTGGCTAGACATGGTTCTGAGTGCATCTGTGGGCAGACTACCATTTTTAGGTGTAGACTACATCTGACCAGCTGAGGGTCTGAAAAGGCCAGAAAATCTGATCTTCTTTGTGAGTGAAAGGGACCCTCTCTGCCTGTAACTTGAGCTAGGACACTGAGTCTAGATCCAAATCAATTCTTCCTGGATCTTTGGAGAGGAACCATGCCATCGGTTCTCCTGATTTTTTGGACCTTTGGATTTAGAGTAGAGCTTCGTCACCAGCTCTCTTGGGCCTTTAGCCAATTATAAACCTCGGGACTTGCCAGCTTCCACAATCACACGTGCCGATCCCTTGGAATAAATTTCTTTCTCTTTATGTATGCAATCTCAGGAACATTCCAACACAGATATTCTATGTGCAGAGAAATAGCGCAGGCTTTAGGTACTAGTTACAGTATTATTTTGTATTCCAAGTGGCAAATCGTTGGGTTCAAAGACTTTCAAACTGGTGTCATGTACTGGATGGAGGATTTCCTAGGGCTCTTAACCCATTAGCTTTTAATCATCTTACAGCACACCAATAATAATATTTGTGGCACGAACACTTTACATGTATTAGTTCACTTGCATGTCATGACAATATCGTAAGGGAGTCAGGCGCCCAGAGATTAGAGGTTGTGTAGCTAGAAAATGATACAATGTTTTCAAGACCCAAATCTGAATCAACTAATCTCTCATTGACTCCCATGGTGGAAAAACTAGGCAGGATCCGTCCTGGGAGATCATGCAGACTCTACCTTCTTTTACACTGGGAGGCTTCCCTCTGTGGTGAGGGGGTTGCCGGCATGTGCACTGCAGGCATGTGCGCTGTGGAGTTGTTTATGTGGTGCATGCAGGTTGCGGCTGACTCAGTGGGGTGAGGAGGGAGCTCCCCGGAAGGAGGAGCTGCAGGAACCACCGAGATGCGTGGGTTCCCACGCTGGGGGACGGCAGCCTGCAGGGTGGCTGCAAATGAACCTCTCATTTTCCCACAGCCGCTTGCAATTTACAAAGCACTCTCCTGGCGTCACGCGAAGCTCGCGAGTATCAGAGCAGGGACTGGAAGCTTCGGTTGCTTGACACTCCTCTCAGGCTTTCCTCGAGACGCCTCCCTTTCTCACCAGTTCCATCTGGGCTTCAGGAACGTCTGCTGAGCGGCTGTCTAAACACCAGCATGGAGCCAGAGGAGGAGGCAAGACTTGGGGGTCCCAAGGCACAGAGGCGTTCTTAGCGAGCACAGGAGGAGTGAAGAGCTAGGTTGGTTTTGCAGCAACTGGGGGTCCTTTATGACCCCTAAACCTTCCTGTGGGTTGCCCCTCTTCCCTCCACCCAACTGTGGCTCAGCCAGTGTTCACACGAGCTGTGTGACAGTGGCCAAAATCTCTGCCTCATGGGAGGGGGGTGCATGTCGGATCTGGAGGATACAGACCCAGCTTGTTGTGAAGATGTGTGGTCAATAAAGCCATGGCGTGGCTAAGACTGGAGACTGTCAATCACTTTGTAGGCCTTCTTGTGTAAGTTAATCTTGCTGCAGTCTGGAGGGAGGGTATCAACCTCTAACTCAGTATCAGCCAAGCTGGATTGAGGCTGGTCCACAGATCTATCAGGCTAGGATTAAAGGCCTCCAGGGGAATTCAACCTGGAGCCAGCTACCTGGGAATAGTGAGAACTAGAAATCTAGGCTCCTAATGAACCAACCACTTCCTAACCTGTTGCTTCTGCCGCCGCCCTCCCTGCCGGGCAAACGCTTAGACGCCCAGCCTTGGATTAGAGCGACGCGATGATACTTGTACCGAGGAGGCAACGGATGGCCCGTGTCAGCTTGTTGGAGTTAAAAAATATATTTTAATTTGTTTAAGTCTCTGGGGAAATTACCCGAGCTGCATGTGCTAATCAACTTTCACAGAACCTGAAGCGAGTCAAGCAACCAAATGAGATTTTTAATCTGCATAAATACAGAAATCTTCAGCTTTATTTTTTTTAAGAGCAGGAGATTAAAAAAATTCTAATGTACCCACCCCTCCCCCCTCCCCCAGGACACTGCTGTTAGCAGTTGCGATGATCAGGTGAGAATGGCTGGATGCTCTCACACGTTTTCCTTTCTTCCTGTGGCAGGAACGGTTCTCCCTTTTGCAGGAGAAAGTGGGTCTTGGAGGAGTGAAGTGGTCTGTCCTAGTTCACTGGGCTGAGGGATTGTAGTCAGGATTTGAAGCCACTTATTTTGGGAAGTGGCTCTGTGCTCTGTCTTCACCCTCCAGCCGCCTTATAGTAATGACAATGTGTCTGGTCCTGTGACAGAGCGCACAGAACAGAACATGGTCAGGTAGATGGATGTCTCATCCTTTCCTTTAGCAGTCCAGATGAGCCAGGTAAAGTTATGGTAGCTCGTTTACGCCACGTCCCCTAGGGGTCTGGTGACTGTCTGAAGAAGCTGCCCTTCGTGTCCCCAAGTTCCTGTCCCCACTGTGTCAGCAGGAGACTTGCGGTGCCTTGAGGAGGCAGAGGAGGACAAGATTGACTTGTGAGTGCTGCGGCCCCAAAGAGACCCAGATTCACAGTCGCCCGCCCGGCCTCAGAGCTGGTCAAGTCACATGGCTCAGACCGTCTGCACGAAACTGTGTCAGAAACCCACAAAACACTGGTGTCTACAAGCCACGACCACCACACCGTGCACCTCCAAAGGAGCAGTGTGGGGAGACTCCTCTTCAGACAGATGCCTGTATCACAGGCCCCGCGTGACAGATCCCAGGAAAAGTGTTAATGCACCAGAAGCCACTCTGGGAGGTGCCACGATACTAGGTGGACGATCAGCGCTAGGAGCCACTCGGTCTCCAGTAAATGTCTGCATCAGCCAAGGATTGCAGTTCCTGTTTCCAATCGACATTGGCTTCATCCAGCCTTCCAAGCGTCCCCGCGTCCTGAGGGACAGTTCCAACTACTTAACAAGTCCAAGGGCATCTTGAGCTGGTTCCTGGCACATCCTCAGCCTCCCTTCTACCTTTTGTACATTATCCAACTCCTACTTTGCTAAAGAGCTCATGGTTCACAGTCATGTTCTCTCTCTTTTTCTCTCTCTCCTCTCTTTCTCACTCACTCATCTCTATCTCTGTTTTTCCTCATGCTCTTCCCTCTGCCTTGAGGTATTTTTTTTCCCACCATTTCCTCCAGGTTGTTCTTTATTTCTCCTTATTTATTTACTTGTGTAGTTCTAGGGACAGAACCCAGGCCCCATGTATACATGACGTGCAACGGCCCTGAACCACATCTCTATTTATATGTGCGTGTATGCGTGAGTGCACATGCGTGCTTTATGTGTGTTTGCGTAGATGCATGCACTGCATGTGTGGAAGCCAGACGGCGACACTAGGTGTCTTCTTCAGACACTTTCTACTTTATTTTTAAAATATTTTGTTATTGTGCTTGCGCGTGCGTATGATGTGCGTGAGGGTGTGTGTCCTTCACGTACACATGGGGATCAGGGGGCAGCTTTGTAGAGGTGATTCTCTCCTCCCACTTGTACATGGCTCTGCAGATGGAATTCAAGTTAACTTGTCCAGCAAGTTCCTTTACCTGCTGCCATCTTGCTGACCCTCGACTCAACTATCTACTTATTTACTTACTTATGTAGTTGAGAGAGAGAGAGAGAGGAGAGAGAGAGAGAGAGAGAGAGAGAGAGAGAGAGAGAGAGAATACATGCCACAGCACAAATGTGGTAGTTAGGGACAAACTTTGGAAGTCATTTCCCTGCTTCTACTATGTTAAGTTCTGGAATCAAACACGAGCACTTTTACCCACCCAGCCACCTCATCAGCCCCACCTTAGATTGTGAGACCAGTCTTCTCACTGAACCCGGACTGCATTGATTCCACTAGACTGGCTGGCTAATGAGCCGCAGACATCCCACCCCGTCCTCTCCTAGTACTGGGGTTCTAGCCCTGTGTACTGCGGTACCCTGCTTGCTTTTTCAGTATTGCACAGCAGGTACTTCACTGACCGAGCATTCCCACCTCAGCCCCCACACTGTTCTTTTGATAGCAAATGATGATGTTTCAGTTGTGACATAAGTAGACAGGCATAGGAGTGAACATTTTTGCAGTGGGCTTTGCCATCCTTAGCAACTGAAACGAGGCACCTGAATCATACCACACAATAGCTAAATTTTCTCATAAATGAAAATGGCAACCAGAACTCTGAAGCCTCATATAGAAGATTGCTTGACTGATTTTCATAACATGACAGAAAACCTCTGTACTTAATAAAGTCATTACACTAATACCTACACGAATGCTGGCTTTTAAAAAAGTATACAAAATAAACAAGATGTGAAAATAGGCAAGTTCCCATTAAATATGTGAGAATTTGAAAAGGAGAAATTAGGCTTTTCCATGTCACTTGAAGAAGAGAAATTTTATTTTCAACAATATTCATTCGGATTAAACAAATTTTAAGCAGGGTGATAAAAGGTAAGCAGGGCTGGAGACGTAGCTCAGTGGTAAAGCACGCGTCTACCTTTGCAAGGGCCTGGCTTCATCTAATATTGAAAATGACAACAATCCAAGCAAATACTTAGCATTGACTAACTTATGCTGCTGCCAACTTTTGCATATAGAAGAATAACTTCAAATCTGCTGATTAATACCTGCTGATTGGGTTCCCTTATGGATTTTAAGGTGCCAATTTCTTGCAGAATTTTCTTTGTTTCCAATAGTACATATATGTGCATATGTACATGCATGTTTGAGCATGTGCATGTGTGTGCCCTCATGCACATGTGCGTAGAGGACTGTGTGTGCGCGCTTGTGTGTATGCGTGTGTGTGTGCTTATGTACACGTGTGTAGAGGCCAGAGGTTGACATTAAATGTCTTCCTCTAACACTCTTGTAGCAGTTCACCTGCATGGTTGCTGATAAATGACCATCAAAAGGCTTAAGGGAACAAGGATTTATTCTCTCTTATGATTCCTGGTTACAGTTCTCAATCCAGCTTGATGGGAGAGCACACACCAACACCAGGGCTGAGGGAACTGGCCACATCATCACCATATAACAGCTCAGAGAGGGACAATCCTTACTTGCCAGACCAGCACGTCTGGCCAAGTGTACACAAGAATGCCCACTCTCTCAACCAGCTCTCAGTATTTTATTCACCTGTTCAGGGCTTAGTCCCATCCACCATGGACTGAGCCTTCCTTATCAGCTAGACAATCTCCTGCAGGTTTGCTCTGGGCTTAACTCAACAATTAATTCTCCACAAATGTGCCCAGAGCTCAAACCCTCAATTGTCAAGTTGATACCTGTGCCTAACTATGACAACTCTCCATGCTATTTTTTGAACCAGGGTTTCTCACTAAGCCCGGAGCTTACCAATTTGGCTAGAACTGCCTGGTGAGCAAGCTCCGGGGATCCTTCTGTCTCTGCCTCCCCAACACTGTGGTTACAGGTGAAACACCATGTGCAGCTCTCTACGTGAGTGAGCTCAGAGCCTCATGCTTGTGTAGGAAGCACTTTACTCCCTGAGACACCTCCCTGGCTCCTAACATTCCCACATTTCTTGTATTTTTCTTACCGACAGTTAATGAAAACATCTCCAATGGTAAGGTGCCATTAAACTGTCACCATCTGTGGGCATGAGGTAATCCCAGCATCTTCTACGTTCTGGAGCCTTTGTTACTTACTCTATGCTCCTTAGCTCCTGGTTCCCCTCCCTACAGGATCGTTCACATTTTATCCACCTTCTAGAGTGGACCAGGCATCTTTGGCAGCCTGATGTTCTGTGGTGAAAAGGCCACATGGATTCCAATCCAAACAGTGAGAACTTTAGACAATTTGCTTTATTCTCTAGAACTGCCTCATATTTATCACTGCTTGAGCTCCTCAGTGTGTAGGCATCGTCATATCTACCTTCAGGGTGGCCGCCATCTCGGGGCCACCCCATCCGTTTATTGTAGGTCTTGGCTTAAGTAGCATTTTTCTGACTTTGTCTGTCAGCCCCTCTGGCTACTCTTACTAGCTACTGGGTCTTTGTCATAGAGGGGCATGCTTATCTAATGAACCCCCAATGAGATTGGCCGACTCCTTCAAGTCTGGAAGATGAACTGATTACAGCTCTTACTTGTGAGAGCTTACATTCAGCACAGGGTTTTGTTAAAGACATCAGTCAAGGGATGGATGAATTGGCAAATGGATGAATGAGGTCCACGAAGTCTGGTGCTATGCCAACCTCTAGGTTCCTAGTGAGAGGTAAGCTGCAGATAACACACTTATTTCTGAGCTTGGACCATTAGTCTCCCGCCTGTGTATCAGTGTCTGCCTATGTGGTTCTTTAACTCGTCAATTGCCTTATGTCCCACTAGGTTGCCTTAAGGAGTGGAAGAAATGTCTAATATCTTAATATTAGATGGTTTTCTATTTCTCTCTCAAGGTTTAAATCCACTTGACAATACATAATTAATGGCAGCGTGCCATCAAGTGCCTGGATTACGTGGTTGTCATAAGTTAGGTATTAGTTAGCAGATGCAGATTTCCAGTTTGAGATGCTGAATTATTCTGGAGTTGGAGGGTAGCGACCGTTGGGCAGCAATGGAGTCATTGAACACCGTACTTACAAAAATGGTTAAAATGTCAAGTTTTATGTCCATTTTATCCCATTAAAAATAGATTTTTGATATAATATATAGCATCATTTTTCACAAATACAAACAACGAAAGCCAGCTCAACTAAGTCCTCAAAATCTGACTATGATCTAAACAGTGAGACATGTAGCTCCCTGACCTGGCTCCATCTCTTCCATGCCAACAAGCAGGTACCTTTGCCCCCAAAGGGCATTTGCTCACTGTGGACAGCATTTTGTCTCCCTGATCGCTGCTTCTTCTGGAAAACTATTCTTCTGACCAGACAAATCTCAGGCCCTTAAATAAAAATCCTCGCACCTCTTTGACCAAGGTGAAAATTCAGTTTCATGGTTTCTCAAATCTGTTTTTTGAATTTTCTTTCTCTAGCTTTCGCCTCCCACTTATTGCCTCCCCCCCCGAAAAGATTTCCTTTAACAAATCATTTCAAGTTGTTTCCTATCTCTGTATTTGCAAAGTAAAAATTCATTGGTTCCCCCTTGACTCCCCTTCTCCCCTCCACTCTCCCTGACTTCCACACCAAGGTAGATAAACACATTATTGATTGGCTTAGACGGCTGGTTTCTTTACATTGATTGGACACTATTGCTGTGCTGGATATTAATACTTCAGTTAGATGAACGCACGGTCTGCAGGGGAGATTAACAAACCAAAAGTAGCCCAAGCACCTCTGCTGCCCTTTCAAGGAAGTCAGGAGGCCTAAGCATCCTTCCCCTCCACATTTCCTTTGATGGCCCACGCTGTCCTGCCTCTGTGGAGGGGCTCCCACGGCCCCGTGATGGATGCTCTCGTCATCAGCACATATTGGATCTGCTCGGTGGCCGTGATATACGATTTCAGTATTTTCAGGGTTCATTTGGATTTTCTATCCTCCATGACTGGAATTTTGCTGCCGTGGTGCGTTTTGTGCTTTGCTGTTCGGCAAGAGGAAAATAAATCTAAAAAGGCGTTGGAGAAATGGACACAGTGTGCTCATTTCTACGTTAGTAAAAGATCTTACGGGCGAGGCCTTCATTTACTCCTCTGTATAAGGAGTGTTGAGCCAGGGGCCCTGCCCACCGTAGTGCTCTAAGAACGGTGCTGATATATAGCTGTATTAAGGGACCCCAGATCCTTCCCATTCTTTGCGGCCTGACAGGCAGGGGGCTCATTGTCAGTGTGTTTCCAGAGCTGCTGCTATCCCCCAGGGTTGATTGATCTGTTTATTCTAAGCTTGAGGCCAGAGCTAGAAGGGAGGCCGTTTGTTTGGGGGACTGCTGAGCCAAACAAGACTAATCACCTAAATACCACTTTGGGGAAGGAGATGGAAGACTATGAAGTCGGGGGGCCTGAGCTTTTTTCCTGGAATGAGGAAGAAGAGCAAAGAGAAATTTGGATACCTGCAGCTGTGGGTCGCACCTAGCTGTGTCCGAGGCTTGGATACCAAGGGATTTGGTCTCTTTCTCTGTCCATCCCAAAGGACGGAGTCCTTCCTTTGTTCCAATTCTCAGCCCAGCCCTCGGCACTGAGCTGGGGAATCTGCTCAGAAGCAGGTGGGCCGGGCAAATGTATCTCATAAGCCCCGGGTCTCTTCTCTTTCTTGCCAGCAATTTGAAGACTTTCAGATGAGTAGTGGAGTTCAGACCTAAATCAAGAAAACTTTGCCAAAGCAGACTGGCCGGTGGGTTTCCTCTGTTTTCTCTTCAGTGGCTCTGAAACACACGGGACACCTGGGAATCTAGTGCTGGTCACTGGGCGAGTGAGTATCTCTCACACTGCAAGTCACACTCCACCTGATTTCCAGGTTAGACCCGCCTTAGCGCTCTCTCTAAGAGGTCCTTTCACTGAGCTGCGCAGGCGGGCAAATTCCTTGTTTCTGCTAGCTGCGGCGACTCTCTCTGTCTCCAGGATTAAGAACTCAAGAGTAGATCTTTGGGAGATCCCCGAGTGTTAGGATTTAACCCTGGGCCAGATCAGCAAATATTTATTGAGTACACACAAAAGACAGGGCATGACTCATTAATCAGCACCAATGCTTGCCATTGGCTGGGTGGGTGGGGGGAGGTAATATAATGAATGACTGGTAAATACAGGTGTGAATTCCTCCACGCCTTCCACAAGGCAAGGACAAGCCAAGTTCTGGAAAGGTAGGGTTCAGTCAGCCTGGGTCGCCCTCTGGGGTTTGGCCAACCATCTCATTTGTTCTTCAGGGACTTCTATGCCCCAAGAAGTGAACAGTGCAACTTGTGAGCCCTTCTCTTTGTCTAGTATCCGCAGGTGATGGACAAGCGCTGTGATTATCCCCGAGCTGAGAACTGAGATTATCCAGCCCTGGTCATGTTTTCCCAGGGGGGAAGGGTGACTGTGATTCCTCAAGGTCATAAGGTCAAGTCAGAAAAGCTGCAAGGATGAGCTTGGGAACCTCTGGCATATGCATTAGGGTTCCGGGGTGAAAACTCTGTAAACGATACATACGTTAATTCCCCTGGCCTGTCATTCCAGAGATTTGGGGGCCAAGTCAGGTCAACACAAGCTAGTGTGACAAGATCTAGCAAAACAATGTAGGGTCAAAAATTTCCTAGTAACAAGGAATCAGCCCGAGCCAACGCTGACCAGGGGAAGAAAACAAAACAAAACAAAAAAGCAAAACAAACAAACATCTATTGCACTTTATTTCCAGAAAGCAGGAGGTTTCACGAACAGAAAGTATAAGGACCGTCTTAGGAATGTATTACACAGCAATCGTTACTCTCCCCTCCCTTAGGCAATGGTTTTGGCTTTGGGGGGAAAAATCTGAGATTCACAAAATTATTCAGGGAGCGATATAGTAAGACATAGAATCTTCAATGATTCTTTTGAGAGGAAAAATAGATGTCCAGGTACCAGGAGATGGAAGGAGACAATGTCACTTGGCTTTTATGAATGATCCCCAGTCAGAAGACCGTCATGGCCTCACTCTTGCTGGGGCGAGGCAAGGCATGTGCAAAGGCCCGGCAGAGATGGGTATGGCAGGAAGCTGCAGGTCTGAAAGCTGGTCTTAGTTCTCTAGATCGAGCGCACTCAGCTGGGCCTGGGACACACGGGTGGCGCTTTTGATGCCTACACTTCCAGTGACTCATGACATCACTCTGCTCCTAAGGAAATGAACTCAACGGGTCCAGACCCAAGTCATGCGCCCGCTCAGCCTCTCAGGTCTCCCTGACTTCAACTCTGTTCGCAGCTGCCGTCGTTTAGTGTAAACAGCAGCCTGTGGACGAACGAGTGACAATCTGGCGCTTTGCAGAGCCACATCTTCCTCAGCATGGCTCACACGGTCTCCTGCTGCCGGCCACGCGCCAGACCTGACGAACATCCACGAAAATGACTTGTCACAACTTCTAAAAAATTATTGTTGAAGTTATTCCATTGCTACATCCTTTGTGCTCGGCAAAGGAATCATTGAGGTGCTTTTTAGAAAGAAAATCAAAAGAAAACACTGGTAAATACAGAGTATTCGGTGTTGCCTTATCACCGGTCAACCAAGTGTTCAGTGATCTCTGAGCTTCGTCCTGCTGAGAGAATGCATCTTCTAGAATCTCTGGAAAAGGAAAAATGTGTCCGTAGGTGACTTGGAATGAGCTTAATGCAAATTGCAGGCTATTTCCTAGGGACCTTTTTTTCTTCTTCTGTGAATCACATTAATAACGGGCCTTATTACTCTTGGTTCATTTTTACAGCTGGGATGGAGGTGAGAAGGTGAACATGAACACGCAGTCCTGTCGCTTCCAGAGCAGGTGTGCTAAAGCATTGGAGGGCTTAGGTTCACCACCAGCCTGTGGCTCTACCTTTGAAGCTTAGGTGTAGTCTTGCCAACATCCATGCTCCATGCCCTGGTGTTTGCTGTTCACGCATCCCTTAGAGAATGGGTGGGTGTGTTTCTCCCCAGACACTTCATCACCACGCAGTGGTGCTGTGTTTTCAAGAATCAACACACACGCAGTGTTTTTCTCGGGGGGGGGGGGGTTCTTACCAAGTGCCGGGAGGTCAGACAGCTAACTGGAATTCTTACTTGCTCCAGATGAGGGCCAGAGTTTGAGCAGCTAAATGCGACATGTGTGCTCCCCCACCTTTAGTGCTCCCCAGCAAGCAGGCCAGCACCCAGGCTCTCTGCGGGAATTCTCGTCCAGAGCTATCTCTACAAAATCCCTACACTGCTTTTCTTTTTTCTTTTTTTTTCCCTTAGCTGTTGAAGTTTATGGAAAAAGACCTGAGTAAAAAGTAAAGAAAATCAGCACACAATCCTCTCCTTTATTTATCCATATCTTGTATTCATGTGATACATTTGTGATACTTCATGTGGTATATTTGCAATCGTGGATCAGCCAAGATCCATGCATTGTTATTAGCTAGCATCTATAATTGATGTTGGGGTCCACTCTTTGCTTGTGCAGTGTGTGGGTTTGGACAAATGTATGACACGTATCATGCAGGATTAACACTGGCAGTTGATCCTCTGTCATGGCATGTGTGCAGTGAGTTCCTGGATGCAGCAGCCCTGCCTGGAATAGAATATGTTGTCCATCGGTGGACCTTCCCATCTTTAGGCTCTTCACAGTTTTACTGCCTCCTCCTCTACTGCAAGGTTCCCTGAGTCTTAGGATGGGGAGAGAGATGACTGGCTTGATTCCAACTTACCACCTTTTTTTAAACCCTGATATTTTTTTCTTTCATTGGTTATGTCAATGACAACAGTACAATTCACTGTTTCTATTTGAGTTCAAACAATTTCACAAAGGTAGGCACCTAAAGAAGCCTGTCTGCTGGTCACCGTCATCTCTTGTGCCTGCCCTTGCGGTGTTGTTTGAGTGGTTGGTGCAGTGCTTGTAATTATTAGGAATGCCTAAAGTGACAAAATGACCGCACACCCTTTTGTATTTTCTGACCAAGGCAAAGTGCCATGTGCAGTAGATGAGGAAGAGTTCTTGGTGGCTAATGCTCCTGCTGGTGCTGATGTAGTATGCGTGGGTGTTTTTAACCATGTCAATTAGGTGGCAGCATAGTCTAGATAAAAAATTGCTGAAGACTGTGGGTCAAAATTTCTCTGATTTGTGCCTAAATACCTTCCTACGATAATTAGGTGATCCCAGGCATGGCACTTGCTTTCCCTTGAGCTCTCTGAAAGAAATTTAGGTCATCACGGTATCTGGCTTTGACTTGAGACAGATGAGTAGATTCATACTGAAATTTCTGTGCTATCAGAATGCGTATTCAAGTAGGTTCCTCGACGAAACTGTTAGCTTGCATTCCATGTAGCTGATACATTAATATCTTTCTCTTCATCGTCTTATTAATTAATATCCCTTATGTCTATACATGTGGATGCATGTGTGAGTGCACAGGCCCATGTATATATGTCTACGTATATATCTTGTCCTTTATAATTTCATAGAGCTCTTTCGTAGACTTCATGAGTCTTCCCGGCAATCTCTGAGAAGAGTGGCGTTCTTACATTTGGTACATAAATGTGGTTGATGGAAATGATGATTTCAGAAACTTGACAGAATTACAAAGTTTCTGAAAAAAATGGGAAAAGAATGTCAGCATATGTAAGATTACACATGTCAAGTACTTTTGTAAGCAAGCAGGGAACAAGTCTGGAAACGTTTCTGTGACTTCAGTGAGCAAAGTCAAGAAGACTGGCCTTCCAGCAGGCTTCTCTGACGGAATGACTGAGCAGAATCTCTACTGAGCCGCAGGTCGTCATGTTTGATTGGATCTTCGAGGAAAGCTCTGCTC
Source organism: Typhlomys cinereus (assembly GCA_023101885.1). NCBI lineage: Eukaryota > Metazoa > Chordata > Mammalia > Rodentia > Platacanthomyidae > Typhlomys > Typhlomys cinereus. The sequence goes on along the minus strand of JALPQD010000112.1, from coordinate 4,096,560 downwards.
AGGACAGCGATCTTTAATCAACACAAAACCTCCGCTTTGACTTGTTAGGAGAGCTCCTCCGAGGTCCCAGCCTGTAGTCACTAGTTTGCTAACTAAATCATCTCTTGATGCACTCATTCACTCAGAAGCCTTTACCAAGCTCTCACTGTGTGTGCTCAGAGAGCCATCCCACTGTTTCGAATATAGAGGGTGTACTGTTGAGTATGAACTTGACTTTGATGGGCCAGGGTAGACATGCATGGGCTTTCCGGTGATAGCTTTCCAGACCAAGGATAAATCCATGGTTGACACAGTGGCTAGAAAAAGACAAAGTCAGAATGTAGTTTTTTGGGACTTTGATCTGGAAGACGTAGAATTCTTTTCTTTTAGAGCTTTGAAATGCACCAGAACTTGAAACGTGGAGACAGAGACACTATCTTCATGGGAAGCAGTAACTAGTTGTAGTGTCTCCTGCCATATTAGGTCATAGGAAATACCTGTGCAAGGGGCTGGGGGAATCTGCAAAATGCAGAGGCGTGGGGGATAAAATGAAGTGGGTACTTTTGCTGGGTACCGAGTCTATTTCCTCTTTTATCCTTTTCCTCAGCTGAGTATCCGGAATACTTTCGAGTCTTTTTTCTTCAAACATCTGTCACAGGCTCATGGTGCTACTTTTGAAGTATACAGTATTCCTAAGCCACTGCAGACCCTGCGTGGACAGGAGCCTCTCCTGCTCAGGCACGTGGCTGGGATCTCTTAGGCTCAACGCGAGAGAACAGTCCAGGGCACATGTGCCCAAAGAACACGGGTGCTCTTTGCCTGTCTCCCCACATAAATCATTTCTGAATATAGGCACCATAGCACTCTCCACATACAGTAAATCGAACCGTATGAAATTGCCGTGTTTTCCATTTCGACTTATAAAAATATGGGAGTCCCATGAAGTGCAGTGTGGTAGAGAGATACTTCTGTCTTTCTGCATGCAGTGGAATGACACGTCTCTTGTTTCTCTGAGTGTTCGCACCACTCATTTTAGTGCCTGAAACATAAATGTTCAATTGTAGAAAAGAGGCTAAAATTTCACCTAGATGTTCTCCTAACAAAATGACAGGATGTTTGTTTAGGCTAGTTACTCAGCTGAGGAAAAATGCATTTAAAAAAATCCAAATTACACAGGCTAATCATTTTCATGTGTAAATCTGTGGCACGTAGAGAGTGTCTAAAGGAGTCATGTCCCAGGACACAGGTGGAGAGCCTTTCTTAGGATGAGAATCATGTGAGCTGGAAACCAAGCTGGTTCCATTTGATTTTATCTTTGCCCTGCAGCCAGAGAGTTTATAAAGTCTATCTTAAAAAATTAATGTCATCCACCCTTCTAATTCTTGAAATGTGAGCTTCAGTTGAACTCAGAGAACATTTGAATCACTTCCTGAGTGTCAGGCAGAGTGTGTGTGTGTGTGTGTGTGTGTGTGTGTGTGTGTGTGTGTCTGCATGCATGCACATATCTCTGTGTGATTCTGTGTACTTAAATATTGTCTGTGCATGTGTACTATACATGCATGTGTATGTTTATGTGAAGATGCACATTTGTGTGCAGTGTACATGCAGGTGTGTATGAAAATGTGTACATGCACGTATATTGGTGTATGCCATGTGCATGCAGGTGTACATGCAGGTGTGTATGAAAATATGTACATGCATGTATATTGGTGTATGCAGGTGTGTATGCATGTACACATGTATGCCACATACATGCAAACATGTACATGTATGTGTGTATATGCATACGTGTACTTGCATGTATGTATGTGCATGCAGATTGTTGTGGAGAGTGCCCTCCCAGCACTGCTTCTGAGGTTTGATTTCCTATTCCTCTGGATAGTCTATGCTGCTAGTTGCTTGTTTATCATAGTCAACTGGAAACACAGTAAAGGAAAAGTTCATGAAACCAGCTCAACAACCTTGTAAAGGTGGGTTTCCTGTAGAGATGGGCAGGAACACAGACCACCAGTCCCCTTCTCAGAAGGGTAGGCAGATCTCACAAAAACGAAGAAGACCCCCTTGGGATTCCAGAGAATGTGGTCTCTCCAAGAGCGAAGTGCGCACATTCAGCTCCTTGCAGCAAGTCTTAATTAACACTTTCCGATGAAGTGTTACTGAAGACCCAAAAGCCGTCAAGCAGCAAAAGTTTATCTCCCAGCTTTATTTTTGTTGTCACAATGGTGTTCTGTTTAGAGTGAAAGCAAGCCGTTAGCATATTCCAGCAGAAATACCGTTAACTGTGATTTAGTAGGTGGGCTGTTTAGTGTTCCTTAGCAAAGCAACGGCATTTGCAGACAGTGGTGAGTTTGTTCAGCCTCTTGCCAGCCCCGTGAAGTGGCCTTTATTTCTTCCCACCCAGCAAGTTACCTGACCTCGTCTGGAGACTCAGATTCCAACGGCTGTCAGATTTATGCCAGAGCCATCAAGCAAGGGTTCTGAACCATTTTCTTGTCAGTTCCTGAAATCCTGCAGTGCTCAGGATTGTTGACTTTTACCAAGAGGCCACGGGAAATCTGGATGTGTGCTAAGCCTTTGGTCGCGGGCTTGGCACCAGAAAGGCAGCTGGTAAGGATGGGGTACACGCTGCTCAGAGAAGAGATCCAGGTCAATCTTTTGGTTTCCATAGATTTAGCAGACATCCATCTGTCTTCGAAATTCTGTTTATGCTGTGGAAAACCCACAGATTTGTCCATGACCACAAAATGTCACAGAATCAGAAGGTAACTTTGAAGTCATCTTTGACCAATTCCGGTCCAGTTTCTCCCTTTGCAGAACAAGAATTGCGCCTCGGGAGACCACGTGATTGGGTGGGTTCCTCTTCTGGTCTTCCTGTTCATGCCTCCGTCTTCATTCCTTCTCTCTCACTGCTACCCTTCTTCTCTCTCCTCTCTTGTCACCTGCGGCAATGAAAGCTGGTATTCAAGTAGCAATGGAGCTCAGTTTGGAGAGATCCAAGCCACATATAATCAGTGGAGAGAGAGCTTCTTCTAGGAAACAAAATGAAGATGGCTCAGCAGGTAAAAGCTCTTGTTGCACAAGCCTGATGACCGGAGTTCAAACCCTGGGACTCCACGTACAAGCACAAGGAGAGAAGGACTCATGGAGTTGTCCTTGGGCTTCGGCACATGCTGTGGCACAACTATCACACACACGCGTGCACACACGCACACATTTAAAAATATTAAAAGAAGCAGGTTGTGAATGATCCTGTTTCTCACCCCCCCCACCTACCAGGTCTTGAAGAGACTCTGACAAGTGAGGGGTCCCTAGCTTGTGCTTCCTTCACCTTAAGTGGTCCCTTCTCTAGCTGAGGACCCTTTCCATTTCTTCCTTCATCCCTACAACCCCCACCCACTCCACTCATGTCCTACATTACATTAGACAGATGAGAGAATTGAGGTGGAAACTCCTCTGGGGTAGCACCTGCCTTGAGGCCAGAACATGTAGGCAAGTGCAGGCAAGCCTTGCTTTCTCTCAGGTCGCCTTGCTTGTTACACCTGTCCTCTCCGTTTCCCCCTTCTTCAGTTTTGGACTGTTCTTTCCCCCTCACATTTAGTTAAGAGCCGTCTCTCAAAAATCAGCATTTGCCAGAGACTGTAGTGAGGGTCTTTGAGTGAGGAATCTGTGGATTCTGCCTCTGGATTCCCGAGAACCACTGTCTTACAGTGCTGACCACTCCTATCTCTTCCTCCAAGGCAACTGCAGAGTGTCAGTGTGGTTTAAGCCGCCCTACCCCCCCACAACTGGTGGTTTTGTAGCTTTTTAGGACTCTAGGTCATTGTAAAAAAAATGAACTTAAGTATCATTGTGAATATAGTATTTTTACTGGTAAGACAGAAACCCTCAAGAACTTGGGACTCCAGGAAGCAGTAACGGTCTAGCCTGGAATGGAAGGAATGTCTTTTCTTCGAGATGCCAATAAACACTTAGCCAGATCGAAAGGAGAGTGGAGGTGATGGGACTATCCGCACTCTGTCAGGGCTGTCAGGAGAGTGACTCGTGAGGCGCGGCAGGGGTCTCTGTGTGAGCCCCTCTGCTGACAGGGCTATGTTTAGCTGAGGAGGATGAAGGGTTCCCCTTGGAGGCGGGCACCTCTGCTGCACACCCCCATGCCATTTGGAGCAAGGCATGATAGAGCTCATTTACTCCTGTGTGTGTGTGTGTGTGTATGTGTGTGTGTGTAGTGCTCATGTGTGAGTGTGTATGTGTGTGTGTGTGTGTGTGTGTGTGTGTGTGTGTGTGTGACATCAGGAGTCCTGCTGTATTCTTTCTCTCTCTGCTCATTCTCTCCAATCAGAGTCTCTCCCTGATTCTTGCTCTTCTGTTCTTCAGCTAGGGTGGCAGCCCCCAAGCCTCAGCTGTCCTCCAGCATCTCTAACTCCCTCTCCCCAGAACTGTTGTCACACCCAGTGGGTGCTGGAGCTCCAAACTCAGTCCTCATGTGCACACAGGAAGCACCTTTAACCACGGAGACATCTCCTCATCCTTCTCTTTCTGTTTCTTTCCAAACATATGACCCCAATACAGGCAGAAATAATGCAAGTCAGTGGATCCATTTTTACCTGGATCCCCAAGCACGAGCGGGATCGAATGCCTACGAGTTCTATGGCATCGCTTGCCTTAATTCACGCTCCGTGCTGTGATTTGTACAGTTTCCGGAATGGTCAGCTGCTTGATCACTGCCTGACTGATGGGAGGCTCCTTCCAGCAATGGCCAGGGATGTGGGGACGCCTGTCACTGGCTTCAAAAGGTCTAGTCCTCCTGACCATGAAAGCACTTGTTAGTCTCAACATCTGGTCGCTCTGCAGTCAGGGCCTTTCTTGTAACAGGACCGGCACTGGGGCTTGGACAAGTGCAGCTGTCTTTCATGGGACCTGAGAGGCAGGCAGGAGAGCATTGCCTAGAAATTGCCCGGATACTTGATCAACCTTGTGGTGGGAGCCGACTCTCATTCACAGCTCTGAATATCCGAGCTCATTCAGAGTTGCATTGTGTGTTCTTATTAAGATATTATAATCTATCGGAGAGCAATTTTCTCTAATTTTCGGTCATTTTTGTAATTCTGTGCAGAAAGTGCTAAATGACGGATTAAAACGAGGGCATCGGGATAGTGTTGGAACACAGCAGCTGAATTCACAGCTCTGGAAGCGGCATTTTGGTTATTTCTGTGGGTTTTCCTTCTCTAGGTGGCAAGATAGGATGGGAGGTGCCCCTAGAGGCTGTTTCCAGCCTTGTGTCACTCTTTGGGGAGTGAATGCTACCCACCAGCTTCATCTCAGGGGTGGGTTTCACTCTCTAGTCAGCCTCAGGATAGCGTCTGTCTTTCAGCCCATCAGCCCATCACCTGTCACTAACACCAGTTAGAGGGGCGCGGTGCACACTGGCCCATGAATGGAAAGGGCATCGCATCCTGGCCTCCTGCTCACTTCACTGTCTCCTGCTCAATTTGAGCCAGGCAGGCGAGGAACTGGAACAAACTGCCCCTGGCTAGAGGCTAGAGGTCCAGAGAGACGCCCCTCCCATATGATAGGACACAGCCTGGTCCTTTCCCTTCTTTCCTGTGACCGAGACTGGAGGCCTCGAGGGCACCCCTCCCTCACCATCCATCTCTCCCCTTGCCACATGCCTAGCGCAGGCTCTTTATCTGTCCCGTGCAGGTTCATCAGCTGATATCATAGCATGGGTCGTCAGTCATGCGGTCAGTAGACCCCAAAAGGATTTTACTTTGCTTAGATGGTAATTTTCAGAGCAAATACCATCTTACGAGCCAACTTTGAGGACTAGCTGAGATATGCGACAGGCTTCACGTCTCTCTCAGTAGTGAAGCTAGAAGTCCAGAAGGCCAGGGTGCACCCAAGGGAGCCTTCTGTCAGCCAAGATTAACAACCGCAACAACAATGTACCCATGATAGCGTTCTATGTGGTGGCCCCAGGTAAGCAAGTTAAAGGGGGAAATTTTATCATTGCTTATGGTTTCAGTTCATGGCTGCTTGGTTGGCCCCGTGTTGGCGCAGTACCACATGGCATTAGTGTGTGGCAGAGGAGGTCGGCTTACTTGATGGAAGTAAGAGAGGAAGGACCAGACTCCTCTCTTCCACCAATCTCCACCTATAAAAGGTTTCACCACCTCCTGACAATACCAAGCTAAGGACGAAGCTTTTATTTAACACAGGGGCCTTTGGGGAACACTTCTGATCCAACCTATAGTAGCAGAGACAAGTAATGGGGAAATAGATACCTGCCGTGCAGTCAACATGGTATATTGTTAGGTAATATGAAGTAAGAACAGTTAAGGAGCCATAGAGTGTATTTTGCCTTGTGCGTATATGCGGTGCTAGAACCCAGGGCCTGACCCATTTATACCGACAGATAAGAGCTGCCCTCTTCAAAATGAGATGGAATCATGTTTTTTTCCTATGTAAGAAATGCAGGGCTGGGTCTGGGGAGACAGCTCAGTGGGTGCTTGACCCACAAGGACCTGAGTTCAGATCCCAGCTCCTGCATTGAAGTTGGGTAACACTAGTACTTGAGGGAGTAGAGAAGGATGAATCCCGGGGGCTTGTTGGCCATCCATTCAAGTGGAAATAACAAGTTCTAGATTCAGAGAGAGACTAGCTCAAAAAAAAAAATAAAGTGGAGAGTGATAGAGGAAGATATCTAAAGTCAACTTCTGGCCTTCACGTGCACACACAGGAATGGACAAGCAAATGCTCTTACACACATGTGCACACACATGCATATATACCCCTCCCACACACACTCTTTTAACTAAAGGAATGTAGAGTTGTTTTTTTCAGTAAAATTTTATATTTAGACCAGAGCACAAAACAGCACAAAAACAGTAAAGGTACCAGCTAGATCCAGCTGCCAGACAGCCGTTTAAAGACAGCTCTTGCTGGAGACTGTAGGTGGAGCGTCTACTTCTTTGAACTACAGTGATTCACTCAGGAAGATGAATAGAAGTGACAGAACCCTTGGCTATGTCTCGGGGATCCGGAGCAGTGGGCTTGGCACTTAGTGAATATTCACTCTACAAATCTAGACTTACACTTGGAATATTGTGTGTTCTTTTCCTTTAGTCTCTGCAAGTCAAGGGTATAAATCCTTCCAGGTTTGTAGTTTTGCCCCAGGACATTCCTAATTGAAGGAACTTTTGTCTGGTCCAGCTATCCTTCCCCTGGAGGGCTTTACTCTCTCCTTCCTTCTCTCTACACCCACCACACTGCTGACAGGCATTGCTTGTTTCCTGGAAGTCATAGCCCTCCACATGTCACACTGATGGACAGCCCTGATTGCACGTGACTTCCAGGGGGGTGGGCTGGTGTCTTGACCTTTATTCCGATTTATCATCTCCTTATTCCTTTGAAGATGTCTGTGGCCTTTGGCTTCATCATTTGACTGCCCTTCTGCCCTGAGCCGCCGCTATGCGCCCTCTGGTGCTGGCACTGTCTGTCTGTCTGTCTGTCTGTCTGTCTGTCTCATCAGGCCACGCCCCCTATAGCTCACTCAGGATAGCTTACAAGCCCCCTGCTGTGGCCTTGCAGCTCTTCGCAGTCACTGATACCTAGACTCAACCTTGAATTATGACTGTTCTCTAGTACCTGCTTTTGTGACTTGTTAAAGTTGGTTCCCTGAAGTAGAACTCTTCCCCAGTCCCCCAGACAAAAAGACAAGGAATCCCGTTTGTTTCTACAGAACTAAAGGATTTCTCTCCCCTTTGGGAATTCCACCATATTGCCTATAGCTTGGTGCTATAACTCCTCGAATACTCTTGAAACTGAAGAGTATCAATGGATGTGTCCCTCCAAGATTCCCATCACTCTGTTGCCTGGGCGTCTCTCCTAATGAAGCTAAAGACTGGAAGGCTTTCTCCAGACGTTAGAGCCCCATCATGGCTGCCTGCAGCGGTGATGCCGTAAGTCTGCTAATAAAGCCCATCCAAAGGGCAATTCATGTCACCTTCCTTTCCACCCTGTAAACATCTTTTATTATTTATAACAGGCCGGTGGCAGGAGTGAGAGGCAAGGAAGTCTGCAGGGGAGTGGGCTTGTCAGTGGGCTCTACTGGAGAGGTGTATGTTTCCAACACGGGCCATTCAGACCAAATCCAATAGAGCAGGAACAAAGCATAGAGTAGGGACCCCATGAGACCATCATGGCAGTATAAGGGACTTACGGGGTGGCATTAATCAAGGCAACTGGTGCAAATAAGAAGATGGCATAGAGCTAGGGACAAAGCCAGGGGTTTGTTTCTCAAGCAAAAGGACCTGAATTCAGATCTCAGATCCCATTTGAAACTGTTGGGTAGAAATGGATAGATGAACCTTGAGGGCTGTCACCTCACTGTGATACGGGGATAAAAAGCACAAGTGTTATGATTCTACTTCAATGAAGTACTCAGCAGACAAATCCACAGAGGCAGGAAGCAGGATGGGGACCTCGGTCTTAATCACCTGCCCATAAAATCATTCCACCAACCGTGGCAGGATCTTCCCAGATCCATTAGATAATCTACAGACTTGCTTTAACTAAGTAATTCCTAGGTAGGCTAAAGGGTCAGTTCTCAGTTGTCACATTGACACCATGTAAATGCTGGGTGCAACTCTATGTCTGTAACCCCATGCACTTACAGGAAGTGGGGACCAGAGAATCTCCAGAAATTTGAGGATCAGCCATCCTGGCTTATGTGGCTACAGAATAGAAATCAACCAGGGTCTGTGCACTTGAACTTACCCACACCCCCACATACACCCTAAAATAATGAAAATGTAAAATTTTGTGCCTATATTTTAGCACTCACACACAATTAGAATCCCTGATTTTTTTTAATGCTTAGATTGTAACATCTAGCTTCTCCAGCTGTTCAGTGGAATTACTACCTTATAAGCATGCATGGGATATGGAGTTTATTTGCAGCATAGTGAAGAGAAAATGCAGGGGTCTCCTGTTAGCTACATAATACCAGGAGCTGTGAGGGAGGGAGTCAGTGATGGCCCCTTGGTTTTTATTTTGCGAAGCAAGTGGCAGAAATGTGAGCATCCCACATTCTTTCAAAGCAGCTTTGACATCCACAGACAACATTCCCAGCAATCTCGTAACTGCATGCTAACTTAATTTGCCTTTCGCTCACTCTTGGTATATGGGAAGGTTATTAAAATGCTCTTTCCTGGTCTCGGCCAAGGCTGTTCAGTCCTTGTAGTCTGGTTGATTAATGGCAGGGTAATTGCCCTTCATTTCTCCGTCTTCAAAACATCACCACCTGGGTCTTTACTGGTCTCAAAGCAGATGTCTTGTGCAAAGAGTAAAATTCCTCCAGTTAGTCCCTTCTCATGCAGCATGTAGGTGAGAAGCCCTGGGGTGCACAGGAAGAGGAAGGGCTGCCAGCAAGCAGATCTGCAGATGCTTACAGAGAAGGGACTTCTGTCTGGGGCTGAGTCAGGGGTCCTTGGAGAAGCCCCAGAGAACTCAGACTGTCTTCTAGAGAGGCATATGGATGTAGGCAGGAAGAAACAGAAGTAGGCAAGAAGGGGCATGCTTTTACAGAAGGGGGAAACCCCTTTCCTACACAAAGGGTCATGGCTGTCGTCCCCATAATGAGACAGGTTAATAAGAGGGAGCCACAGCTGGCTTATTGGATACAGTTTTACTTGAGTGGAAGCCTTGCAGACTGAAGCCTTGGGTCCCATCTGGAGTGTAAGGTCCCTGGGGACAGGAGCACACCTGTCAGGCCACAGCCAAGTCCTAGCAGGTGGCTCAGGGCTCGCCCAGGGGTGTAAGAGACATTGGCTACGTGGATGCGCATGTCTTAGTCGTGATGAATTTAGGGCAGATGTATAGAAACGCGATCGGACACGAAATGCACAAGCTAATAGACAGGGGAGACGAACATAGAAAGTCCTGTCCAGAACCTTCCACAATGCTGCATTTCTTCTGGAATAAAGCAATTAGAACCTGCAGTCAAGTAAGACAGACCCGATGACTTCTTTATGGACAATCTGTACCCAAAGAGGCAGGCAGGGAGGAAGGTATGGTAACATTTAGGTTTATGGCTGGCTTTGCAAAAAGGGGTTCTGGTTTCTGTGACCCACTTTGGGGATAAGGAATTCTAGTTTCTGGGACCTGTTTCAGGGGGAGTAAGAGTGAGAGATTGAGCCCTGACATTTGTTGCTTTCCCTCCACTCATGGCAATGTTTCTTGAGCATTTGATGTGCCACCTGCAGATAAACGGTGCAAAGAAACTGTGATGCCCCATTGTTATAGCCTGGGAAACATAGTGCGAAGAGGTTAGTTAAATAAGACCACGGCCGTGCATCAAACAAGACCACGGCCGTGCATCAAACAAGACCACGGCCGTGCATCAAACAAGACCACGGCCGTGCATCAAACAAGACCACGGCCGTGCATCAAACAAGACCACGGCCGTGCATCAAACAAGACCACGGCCGTGCATCAACAGGTGCTGGAGCTGGTAATTGAGACCATCTAATGTCCCTAAATCAAGGAAAGAATTACATCCAATCTGGACTTTCCAGAATGTTCCACAAGGCCTGTGATTTCACAGAGTAGGAGGCAGCGAAACCCGATTGGTCTTGAAGCAGTGGAGGGTCTCTGTCTTGCTTTCACTTGCCCAGACCAACCACCAGAGCTCTTGATCTGCTGCCCATCTGGCCTTCTGTGCCGGCTGCAAGGGCATTCACTGGGGCATCCCAGACCACACCTTGACCTTGTGACCAAGTGTGAGAGTCAGTCACAGTCACAGTCTTGGAATTTTGCTTCCTGGGACTAACTTTGCCAGATCCTTATGTCTGGTGTGCCTGTTAAGTAGGTCCCTGAACACATGTGCATAGGCAAGTGCACACACACACACACACACACACACACACACACACACATCCTACAACCCCGTGGGTGGTGCCAGAAGTCTGATCTTAGTTCAAAGACCATCTATCCTGAGACAAAGTGGAATCTTGAGCGCTGGGACAAGAGGAAAGGGACTGGGGAAGTGAGTTGGAATCACATCCCCTACCCACCATTCCCCAAGGGCAGCTTCTTGGGGATTCAGAGCCCAGATGCGCTCTAGAGGCAACACCGTGCACTGTTCTCCAAAAGATGAGAGAGAATGGAGACCAGGTGGCCAGGGAACGAAAGAGACCAACATGTAGCATTTAGAGGTGCGTGGAAGACGCGAGCAGCAGCTGTTTGTGTGCTGCCCTGCTCGTGGTTTATCCAGCCACACCTCCATGTCCAAGACGGCTTGGCTCCTAAAGGCTGCCGTTTGGTTTGACCTCCTCACAAGCAGTTAGTTAATCGTGACCAGAGGGAAGCGGTGGTTCACACGGAGGCGGCTCTGTGGATATTGGGTCTTGAGAGTCTGCGGGTCCTTGGGACTTAGGCATTCCTTATTTTTTCATATTCATCTTCTTACATCTATGAACTTTGATTTTTTTTTTCACCTGAATGCCACAGCTTAGGAGTTCTTATCTTGTATTGTCTCCCTAAAGCTCAAGGGCTACAACGCCCAACTTCATTAAACTAGAAAGACTGGCACTTTGCTAATTAGTCTGTTTTAAATGAAACTAAAGCCCAGGCTAGGATTTTTGGTTCACCTCCCAGATCACAGGGATTTATGGCCTCATTAACAGTTGAATAAGCAGTTTCCAATGATCTGACCACTTGGAATCCCAGGCAGTCTGCTGGGGCCTCCTGTCATCTGGCTGGTGTGTCACCTCTACCTCCCGGGGCCCCATGGGGAGGAAAGAGACAGGAAATGAGATACAGGGAGAAAATGAGAGGGTGGGGGCTTCTGGGATATCATGTGTGTGGGGGCGGATGGAAGTATATGAGCACGTGTGTGAGCAATGTGTATATGTATATGAGTGTGTGTGTGTGTGTGTGTTCATATCTGAGCTTTGTTAACAGCTGTGTTTAGTTATTTAGGTTCCTGTCTCTCTCAAGGCAGAGACAATCCGTAGATCCATTCAATCATATGTCTTCTTTCTGGTATATTGAAAGCTCATGATAGCTGCTTTTGTTTGTGTTTTCTTTTGTTTGCTTGTGGCTGTTTTTCTAATCTCAAGTTTACTAATGCATTCCAAGTACTTAGAACAGTGACTGGCCCAGTGTGAATTCAACATTTATTGAATGAGTAAAATAAAGAAATGAGTGAGTGAGTGTGTATGTGTGTGTGTGCGTGTGTAGATGCAGCCTCTCATACTTGAATTATTTATTGGTTAGTTTCAAGTATGTAAACTAGATGAAGAATTCAAACAGTGCAGAAGGCGGCAAAGCAGCCACTGGAAGGTCTGCTGCTGATGCTGTTCTTGGTCAGAGAGCACATTAAAGATAGAAACCATCAGAATGACAAACAAAGCCAAGTGAGGGAGACAGGGGTGTGGAGACACAAAGCTGTCAGGCATTTTCCAGGGAGATGGATTGCTGGGTTCAGGACAAACAGCCTGTGGCCCTTGACTTTGTCTTCGGGAGCGTGTGATGCGGCCTGGTGGACACGGACTCTACAGCTTACACGCTGCCATGTAGCTTCGTAACACGAGACCCCTTTCCTGCTCTAGGAGGAACCCCTTCTTTTTTCCTTTTCCATGTACACGTGTGTGTGTGAGAGAGAGTCGTGCGCGCGTGCGCGTGCGTGCCAGTGTGTGTGTTTGCAAGGAGGTGAGTGTATATGTATGTGCACGTGTGTTTGGGTACATGTTGAGGCTCTAGGTTGATACTGAGAATCATCCTTGACTGCTCTTCTACTACTTATTCTTTTGAGCTTAAAGGAGCAGATAGGGTTAGGCTGGCTAGCCAGCTTGCACTGAGGATTCCTAGTGTGGGGCTTCTAGACCTACAGATGGGCTGTCACACTCACTCGGCATTTTGTATAGGATCTGGGGACTAGAACTCCAGTCCCTCTTCTTATGTAGCAAGTGCCTAACCACTAATCCATCTTCCTTGAAGTACATATACTTCCATTATATATAGTAAATAACAGAAAGCTATGGCTGTAGTATTGTAGACAAATGTAGCTTACTTCTTGTGTGTGTGGGGGGTACGCACGTATGCATGAAAGCACTTGAATGTGTGTGTGCTTATAGAGGCCAGGAGTAGCATTGAGAATCATCCTAGATTGCTCTACCTCCTTATTGCTTCGCTCTGGCATTTCTCAGGCTCCACTGTCCAGGGCTGGAATTACAGGCCAACATTATATGCACCCAGCATTTTTTTTTACGTGGGACCTGGGGATCTGAACTTGGGTCCTTCCACTTGTGAGGCAAAAACTTTAACCTTTGAGCCATCTCTCTAGAACCCTTCTACTTCTTGTCTTTTATAAACAAAATCTTATTGGAAACAGCCAGATTCATTCATTTACATATTTACCAATGGCAATTTTCTCTTTTCCTTTCAGCAGAGTTGAGTAATTGTAACAGCAAAGTATTATTGTATAGTCCTGTGCAGCAGCGGATGGTCGGTTCTTGTTGTCCAGGTTGGGTTTTTCCTGGTAGCAGGCTTCTCTTTTCATGTGCATTTGCTTCACTGCATGACTGTCGAGGGCCCCCAGGCGCATAGATGCACATTGCTGCGAGGTTGGAAGCACATTTAAATAAATGTTGAATGTCACATCTCCTTCACTTCTCAGTCACACCTCTGGGAGAGAGCGTGAAGGAAAGTAGTCATCATTCTTCTCGAGTCATGGAGTGGCACACTGTAACCTAGTGCCCCTCAAACTGTGCCAAAAGAGAAAATGGGAAGGAATGCTTACCCAAACCCAGTCCATGAAGCCAGTATTACTCCCATACCAGTGGAAGAGTACAGGTGGTATGTGGAGGGCAAAGGCAGTCAGGAGGAACGACTGTACCCTTGGAGACAGCATGGGACATCCCCCCCCCCCCCGCAGTAGCTTCTCAAGGGTAGCCATGCCCATTGAGTCCACAGCGTATGTTAGATGTCACTGTACTGTGAATTGCTATGAAGGGCTTGGTCAACATGTAGCCTAGAATACTTAAGGTCTCGGGGGATTTTTAAATGGTAGACGCAAAGATGAGAAATACTATAAACTTCATTAGATTGATGCTTGTTTTCACGTTATTCATGTGACCTTTGTCATCAGTGGAGAAGTTTCTATAGCTAGGGCGGCCATGGTGACTTTACTGTTCTGTACTTGTGCGGCCAATACCACGTGTTAGATTACTGTAGCTTTGACTTCAGCATACTCCCTGCTCATATTTTTCATTGTACTCTTAGTTTTCAAAGACCGAGAACCAAAAACTCATTATGGAAAGTAGACTTCCGAGTAAAATATATATATTCTCATTCAACTAGGCACTAAAATATGATTTGTGCTTGGGGGTAGGGAAGGAAATGCCCTTTTATTGTTGATTTATACGGCATAAAACTGTTATTTCAGATTATATGATTAAGTAGTTTGTAGTAAATCCATGAAGTTGCGTGGTCACTTTTTTTTAATTCAAGAAAAGTGGTTCATTTGAGGAACTCAGTGTTAGAGCCATTATGATATACATACTCTCTCTCTCTCTCTCTCACACTCACACACACACACACACACACACACACACACACACACTATTGAGATTTACCAAATGACGTGTGCATTCCACAGGACTTACCAAGTGCGGTTTGCAGCAGCCTCAGATCGCTCAGTATAGCAGTTAGCCTTTGCTGATAAATCACCATCAAATGGCTTAAGGAAACAAGGGGCTTATTTTCTCTTATAATTGTCCAGTTACAGTTCTCAGTCCAGCTTGACAGGAGAGCTCACACTAACACCAGGACCAAGGGAACTGGTCACTCCATCTCTACATAATGGTTGAGAGAGGGACAATCCTTACCTGCCAGACCAGCATGTCTGGCCAAGTATACAGAAAGATGCCAACTCTCTCAACCAGCTCTCTGTGATTTATCCAGGGCCTAATCCCACCCACTATGGGCTGGGCCTTCCTCATCAGCTAGACAATCTCCTGCAGGTTTGCTCTGGGCTTAACTCAACCACTAATTTCTCTACAAATGTGCCCAGAGCCAAAACCCTCAAAAGTCAAGTTGACACCCGTGCCCAACTATGACACTGAGTTTATTTATTTTTTCCCCTGAGATCTTGCTCCTCCCTACCAAGAGGGTCAGGAACATCAGGGTCCAATGTCCGGCCTCTCTCCTGACCTCAGACTCTAAGTGTGGACCAACCTCTCCACCTTCTGAAATGCTCTTCTTTCCACGTCAGCGGTAGAAGAGGAGTCTCCCCTCTCTACTGAACAGAGAATGACAAAATGCTCTAACTGAAATGAAAGGACTCCATACCAGCCTTTTCCTAGTCCCGATCCATCCCTACTTCTTTCTCCCAAATGGTCCCATGCCAATGAGCCTTCTTTTGTTCACTTCTTCAGTTCACTTACTGCCTATGAAATAAAGAGCAGTTGTGATCCTACCAGCTGTAGGCCTAAGAACGCAGAAGTAAGATAGGTTATAACATTGACTGCTAGTCTGTGAAGAGACACTCAGTGGCTGACCATGTAGCTAATTTTACAGGCACGATTGTGATATATGTACTGAAAAATATATTCAGGGCTTCTCCATAGAAGCGTGCAACATGGGGGTGCTTTGTGTGGTGATGGGGGAGTGTCCATAAGGGTGTGATATTTCAGGCAAGATCTGGAAGGATGCACGGAAAGAACGGGATGTGTGCAAAGGCTGGAGTGCATTCCGTGATGGGGAGGATGGTGAAGGAGGTGGGAAAATGTAGTTGGGGTGGGTCCTACCACAGAGAGCATGCTGGCAGAAGGAAGATTCAACCTAAGCAGTGAAAATCTCCAAGTTCCAAAATATCGCTCAGGCTGAGTGTCAGAAGGAAACTGGAGTAGAGCAGAGAGCTGACAGAAGATGGTGCATCAGCCTAGAGTGGGGAGAGCAGTGCGTATGCAGAGTGGATCTGGGCTATTGGAGGAGGTGCAATGGGCAAGACTCACTACATCTCATTGATGATTTCAGTCCAAGAGTTGGAGTCTGTCTTAGTCAGCTTTCCATTGCTGTAACAGATACCCGGGAGGATTAACTTAGAAAGAAGAACGGCTCATGGTGGCCGGAAGTGGGGCCTGTTGGCCCTGTTGCTTTTGCGCCTGTTGTGCGCAATGTGTCATGTGTGGGCGTCTGCAGCAGCAGCAGCAGCAGCAGCAGCAGGTGCTCAGCGCCTCGTGGCTTTGAAGGAAAGAGGGAGGAAGGGTCTAGGGTCCCACACTCCCCTTCGATCTAACACCCCAGATGATCTTAGATCTCCCACAAGGCCCCGTTTCTTAAAGCTCTGGTACCTTCCAGAAATGCCACAGGCTAGGCACCAAACCTTCAAAATATGGAGCTTCTAAGGGGCGCCCCAAGTTCAAACTGTAACAGAGACCATCTTTCCTTCCCAATCCTGGTGTGGTATCAGTCCTCATTTTCATGTGTGGCTGAGTATATATCGAATATGCACAAAAACCCGCGAATTCTCTAGAGTTAAGTGGGGACTCATTTTAGGGGTGTTTCAGAGCTGGGTCTGTAAGACCCCTGACTCATAGAGAGAAGATTTCTTGCATCATTTTTAAAATTTATTCTTGGAAACATTAATGGAGAAAGCTGTGGGCTCATAAGAAAAATGCAGCTTTCAGAGAAGGTGGTGTCTCAGAGCAGGTAAAAAAAAATCACAGGACATATACAAAGACTTGCTCATAACCTTGCTTCAATGTAGGAGCCCACATTTTCTACACTAAGAAGTTCGTCCATTTTTATGTTTTATTTCGGTCTGATTTTATTTTTTACCAACACAATAATTGATATGAATGGATTCAGAGGGTTATTTCCATACCTGTACAGAGCATATATTGATCAAATTCAATGTGTTTTGAGGCATCAGGATGATATGTGAAATCATGCCCTAAACTTGGAGAGTGGGCAAGAGGGGCCAGGAGACAGGTGGAGCTCAAAGGAAGGCACATAGAACTCCTGGTGGTAGCTGGACCCTAACTAGCATCTTCCATTACTCAATACTTGGGGTACTCTCTCACCCTAGGTTCCCAGTTAACAAGACATTTGACCTTGAAGATGTTGATTTCAAGTTCTCTAAAGAGTGAGTTGAAGTAATCCTTTGTTTCCGGTTGAATGATGAATGAGAACTTGTGTTTGGGAGACCAACCAGGTAACCAAAGAGAAGAAACCCCCAACCAGGTAACCAAAGAGAAGAAACCCCCCCCCCAGCCTGGTTGCTGTTTGGCCACCAGCATTTAGTTCTGAGGCGTTGGTGGACAGAGAGGCTAAATATGGCTCCTGCGTGCATAAGCAGCAGAACACACCCCTCACTGTTTATGATGTTTTGCACTTTTAACCAAGTAAACAGCTCCCTGCCTCCTGTGGGATTTTCTTTCAAAACCAGCAACCATCACACCAACCTGACAAAATTCAAGATCTCAAGCGTATGCTTTTTCCATATGGAGGGCCCCCAGGAAAAGTAGAAACAGTCTTCTGTGTTTTTATTTGGGTTTGTTTCTGCGAGAGTTGTGCTGCTATATATATGCTGCTCTTTATATATATGCTGTGTGTAGCTCAGAGCACTGTTCACGCGTAGCATGCTCAAGGTTTGGGTACACCCAACACCAAAATAAATAAATGTTAAGAGTGTCATGTTTACAAGATTTACAGCAGGGGAAGGGAGAGAACTGGATTCTTCCAAAGTTGGGCCCCTCAGTCCACGATTTTTAGTGTTTTGCTTCCAATATTTTTTGTTTCCTCAATCTACTCAAACCAACACTGCCCTTTTTCTTCCTCTTCCTCTCCCTTCCTCTTTCTCCCTGTTTTCTCTCTTCTATCTCTCCTTCCCTTTTCTGTCTTCCTCTTACCTCTTTCTTCCTCCTCCTCCTTCCTTTCCCCTCCTCCTCATTGTGCTTCTTCTTCTCCTCCCTCCTCCTCCTCCTCTTTCTCTTTCCCTTCCTTCTCCTCCTTTCTCCATTCTTTCTCTCCTCCTTCTTTCTATTGTTCCCCCAAGGACTTGGAATTAGACACAGGTAAAGTGACTATTAAAATTTCTCAACTGCCCAGACCCATTTATTTCAAGTTTGGTGCACAGCACTTGGTGGTGTGTGTGTGCTGGGGGGGGAGCAGCTGTGCAGCCAAGGAAGGTCTTATGGGGGGTAAATAGAAATATAGGAAGGGAACAGGAAGGAGGTACCATACTTGAAGTAGGACTTGGAGAAGAACAATCAGAAGTGAAAGGTTTAGATTAATGGCAAAGAAACAACCCAAAATGTTCCGGTGCCTTCCTCAAGTCTAAGCTAGTCTTCTTTATGACGGAATTTGAAAGAAAACTTCCTTTGGTGTCTTGAGTGTATTCATTATTTGGGTGTGGTACTCTGAATGAGATGGTTAATAATATATGGAGATCATGTGAGGTTTAATGCCTTTAATACATAAAACAGTTCAAAATATTAAGAAGTTCTGTGGCAGGAGAGATGGTTCAGGGTTTAAGCCTCTGCCTCGTAAGTGGAAGAACCAAAGTCCAGGTACGCAGATTCCATGTAAAAAATTGCCTGACAGAAATGGCTGTTTCCTGTACTTCCTGTCCCGGAAGGCAGAGCCTGGGAAATCCCAGAGCAAAGCAATATGGATATACAGCGATCCATGATGATTCCACAGCACACACAGTGCCCTCTTCTACACACACACACACACACACACACACACAATTAAGAAGTTCTATCTGATCTACTTCTCTTGTGAGAAATAATCTCCCTTTTGCTTCTGTTCTTTGATGACTAACGTCTGTGTCCAAGCCAGAGTAAGTAGTTAGTTTTCATGAAGTTCCTGCCCCCTTCTTAAACTTCAGCTTCTTCTTTGCCTTTCAGCAAAGCAGGCGCTAGGCAGGCTAGACATCCTTGTCATAATTGACACTGAAACGCAGATCCTTCCTTCCTTCCTCGCTGATAATGACTTCGTGGTCCCAGCCCAGCCCAGCGACGACTCCCATCGGAGTTTGGCAGTTTTGACAGACCGGAGGCATCTCCAGTGAAACAGACACATTTGGGTGTGAGACGCTGATTTATCATTCAGGAGGAGGGGGAACTGGTAGCAGTGTGGGTTGGACTTAGGCTGCAGGAGCCAGGAGCAAGCAAAAAGGCTATGTCTGCCCTTTGGCCTATGAAGGAAATTCTGATAAAATTTAAGGTAGACCCAGGAGATCCTTGCCTATATTCTCTGCAGCAGCGAGGGATCTCCAAGGGTTTCCATAGTGGAGTCTCTGGATGTTCTTGGGTCCAAGTGCCCTCCAGCCCCGCCCTGCTGTGGCCAGAACTACTGAGGACTCTCTTGCCTGTCCATCTTCTCTTTCCTCCCATCCTTCCTCCCATCCATCCTTTGGCGCTGAATTTGTTTGAAAAAGGCAGACTTATCTCCCTGTGAAAGCAGTTCTCGAAGGATCAGGTACCAGCCTGTGGGGGGTGAGCTGTCCTGCGGGATTTGGGTGACCACAGTGTCCGTGGCTGTGCCCAGCACTCTAGGCCACTCTGGCATCTTTCCTGCTGCTGACGTCAGCCCCCCACCAGGGACAGTCCATGCAGATACAAGGGACAGTCCTCAGTGTATGAGAATGTCAGGGTCCAGACATTGGCCCCAAGGTTTGCCGTGGTGACAATGTGCTGGACATTGTCATGTTTCTCTGACTCTTTTTTTTTTTTTTTTTTTTTAGCTCAAAGCTGTATTTTTCATATTTGCCTGTATTGACACACTTAGGAAATAGACATTTTTACCTCTTTCCACCCAGCCACGCAGGGACCTAGGTTCGCTCCTTCCACCTTCCATCACCCAGTCTGGAATCCCCACTGTAACTTCACACATGGAGATGGTGCTGGGTGTGTATTTTTCAAGCTTTCCCCGGCTGAGACAGGCAGTAAGTTTGTGTTCTCCTAGGCTTTTCTTGCTCAGTGAGCCTTTGACTGCTGACATATATCTGAATGTCATTTGCTGACTGTGGACACAAGGGGGAAAGGGTCTCAAGGGAATCACCTTGGTTTTGCTGTGTTTTTTTGTTTTTTTTTTGAGGATTAAGGTAGAGTTTATTAGAGGAGAGATGAATGGAACTCACAGGCTCCAGATGTGGAGTGCCACGAGTGGCTAGGGCACCCTGGAGAACTTATGGACTCCAGGCACGGAATCCATGAGGGTCATGGAGCTGGAAAAGAACTCATGGATTCCAGACACAGAGTGTCACGAGGGGCAGGCGCCCTGGGTTGCTATTTTTGCAATGAGGAGAGGGCTAGGAGCCCATAGGGCATACCCTGCCTCCCCCCTGCTTTCAGCTAGAGCTCAGAGCTCGTTCTTGGTGGGATCCCCCTTCCTGGCTTGCCACCGCTTCACCTCATCTGACAGTTGTCTGGGAAACATCAGAAGTCAGCACAACAAGCCTTTTATCCTTGCTGGTACGACTTGTCTCGGGTCTGTCTCCCACCCCTGTCTACATGTGGTCACTGCCCACAAAGCCTTAGCACGGCATGCACATTCCGTGTCTGGACAGACTCCCCCCGCCAAGTGCCCTTGGTCTCTTCTGCAAAGTCCTTTTAACCTGCACATTCTGATTTCTCTCTGATACTTCTCACATCACCTCCGTTTTGCCCCCTGTGCTCCTGACCGCTAAATTTGGTGTGCCCGCGTCATTGCTGTTACTCCCCGTCAGGGCTTCTGCTAACCTAAAGTAAAAATGGAAAAGCATTGCATTTATCATGGAGTCAATGAGCAGAAGGTCACAACTGATCTTTCTGTTAGATCATCTCTTTTGGGATACAAAGATGATGCTGTTGATACCCAACTTAAAACACACAAACAAAAACTCTCTCCCCTGTCAACAACGACTGTCTTGTTTCCGATTTGTTTGTCTTTGCTGCTGGTTCCTTCAAAGAAGGCTGGTACTATCTCCAGCTTCTCTTCATTGTCCTGGAGCCCATGACGTTTAACATTTGCTGCTCAGCCAAAAGCTCTTACGACATCGTCCGTGATGATGAGATAGATGAAAGTTGCGATCGTTGCAGCACAGCATTCATCCAGCAGCTATGTGCTGCCTACTTACTGTGTTAGACCCTGTTCCAAGTGTTTTTGCACAGTTAACTCACTTAATCTGGGAAGGTGAAACTCTTGTCAGCCCCACGTTAGGAAACAGAGAAATAAAAAAGATTAAAGAATTTATACTTTATAGACCACACATCTTGGCTCTTACCCATAAGCTCAGTACTTGGGAATATGACGTGGTAGGAGAGTGAGTTTGAGGCCAACTTGGACTACTTAGTGACTACTTTGTGACTACTTAAGACGATTTTTTAACCTGCTTGACTCATCTGTGGCATGCAATGATTGATTCTCAGGTCTTATTTATTTGTCTATGTATCTGTGTATCTGTCATTCTCTCTCTCCCTCTCCATCTATCTGTCTGTCTGTCTGTCTGTCTATCTATCTATCTCTGTCTGTCTGTCTATCTTCCTGTCTTCTATCTACATAACTATTTGTCTGTTATCTATCATTGTCTATCAATCATTATTGCTTATCTACAACCAATCATCTACCTATATCTATATTATCTATCTATTTATCTGTCATCAGTCATTTATGTATTTGTAGATCATTTCCTCCTTAGAAAACTTTATTTTTTAAGCTGTCCTCTTCAATTTCAGTGCATTGTCTAGACTGTTTTCATGGGTTTTTGGTTCCTTCTTAACTTTTCTAAATCATCTTTAGAGATCTTATTCTATAAACTTTTGTCTACCTGTAGTCATTCCCTATAGTAAACTCTTCTGGTTCTCAAATTTTAATATTGCCTGTTATTGAATTTTAAAGTTATTTATTGTATGTGTGTGTGTGTGTGTGTGTGTGTGTGTGTGTATGTGTATGTGTGTGTGTATCACTAAGGTTGACTTCAGGAATCATCCTGGATTGTTTCTACCTCCTTTTTGCTTTGCTCTGGGATCTCTCACACTCTGTCCACCATTGCTGGAAGTGTGGGCTGCTACTGTTTCTGTCTGGAGTTTTTATATGAGACCTGGGATCTGAATTCAGGACCTTCTGCTTGGGAGGCAGAATCTTAACCCCTGGGCCATCTCTCCAGCCAGAATTCCAAAGTTATTTCTCTATCCTAGATAGTGCCCCTGAACATGACTTACTAATCCCTCAGTCCATTTGGTCTGCTACAACATGATACCACACTTCTGGGCAGCTTATAAACAACAGAAACCAACTTCTCACAGTCCTGGAGACTGGAAAGTTCACGACTAAGGCACTGGCCATCATCATGTGTGGTGTTGACAGGGTCCTGGTTCATACGCATAGCTTACTGTGTCCTCGCTTGGTGGGAGGTAGAAGTCCTCTGGGGCTTCTTTTATATCCTAGAGCCTCCAGGTCCTAACCACTTCCAGAGGCCCCACCTTCTAATACCATCACCTTGGTATCAACTTAATGCATTTTTAAACTTCATTTTAGGCCATTCCCCCTCCTCATCCCTCACCGTGGCCGTGTTGGGTCCTGTCCATCTCTGGTCATCTGGTTTCACCTCAGGACCTTTGTGTCTGTGCTGCCTTGAGGAACTTGCTGTGGCTCACATCTACTTCCTTCAGAGCTTTGCTCACATGTCCCTTCACAGAGAGGCCGCCTCATCCCATCTTCAAAGCGTCTCCTTGCCTGGGTCCTGACTTACTGCTTTCTGTGCCTGTGGTGTGTCAAGCATCTGCCCACTTACTCTGTGATAGAGAACAGGGCTTTGTTAGATACCTAACAGGTGCTCAATAAATTCATTTGTCAGAATTTTGGATGAATTTGTCACTGCAGGAATGCACACATACATGTCTTTTAAAGCTCCTTAGAGCTTAGCTTTCTAAAGGAAAACTGATTCACATTTACAGATTAAAATAATAAATATGTAAGTGGATGGTATTTCCTCCCCTCTTAAGTTTTCAGACACTTGTAAATGTACCTGAAGTTGAAATAAAAGAACTCTAGCCGATTTTATGACATGTTTTCAGTTGATGGTAATAAATAGAAATGGTTTAAATAACATCATCATCAAGCTATGGTTTGGTTAAAAGACCATAGTATTTTTTTTAAAGAGGAGAAACATCAATTATCCCATTTTACTACCTCCCTAAACCTTTGAAATACACAGAACTCATTAATGTTGAAGTAGTTAAGAGAAATAAAAGAGAACAACAAAACATCACCATGATATTAACTGCCTAGGGCTTAAAGGTTTTTAATAATGCCTCGGTAATATTGGCTCACTGGATTAGGTTCTAGGAAAATGGCCAGGCTTAGTTAAAACTGAATCAGTAATACTGTTGCAGAAAAATCAACTGCAAGTCTGCTTGGAAGTAGCAGTGGGGAAAGATCTGGAACGAATCAGCTCACCCTCACAGCTGGGCTTTATTTGCAGCTCTCGAGCACTGCAGAGCTAACATTGAACATTGTCCTTTGAGAACCAACCTTTTGTGACAAATTCAGTAGAGAATTGCATGAAAAGCCCAATTCCAGAGTCGCATTCCCAAATGCTTTGCTTTGGAACAGTTTTAAATTCTTGTGGGCCACTTCTTGGCAAGGCTGATGTGGACACCGAGTTCTGAGTATTGTTTGTATAAAGAATCTCCAGCTGCATTGTCCTTTGGATGTCATCCGAGTCAGCTAGTGACCACGGGGACAGATGCCTGGCGCTGCCCAGCTGATCCACCACCTTAATCTTGGGTCAGGTGCCCGCTCGGCCTATGTAGAGGTGTGTGCAGTTTTTCTGGAACATTCTGGCCAACAACAGAGTTGTCGAACATGAAGGTCTTGCCAGGTTAGAGTTTTTTTCTTTGTGAAAGAGAATTCTGGAGATTTCAGCCATCTTTGGATAGACAAGGCCAGGTTCTATGAAAGGCAGAAACTTAATATGGCTTCGCAACTATCAGGAAACGCTTTGAAGCACTCTGAAAGTTGCTTTGAAACAGTCACCAAGTCACAAGAAGATGATGGATTAAAGTCTCATCCCAGTCTAGAGTGCCTTCCTTCCAGTCTCTGGACTGGTGTTCTCGCAATGGGATATGCCTGCCCCCTTTCTGATCATTGGCAGTGAAATGGGGGTGTTAGGGATGTGACTCCTCAAAAGTGAGTGTGGGGCAAGAATGATGTGGTGCTAATACAGATATCCATGCTGTGTGTATGTGTGTGTGTGTGTGTGTGTGTGTGTGTGTGTGTGTGTGTGTGTTTACACATGGTCATAGGAGCATGTGCCTGTGTGCACGGGCAGGGAGAAGTGCTCACAGTTGAGAATGGCGTCCGATTCTGACTTTGTGGATGTGTAATATCTTGGCAACTGGCCTTCTGGGAGTGTTTGTTACTGACTCAAGTTTACAGAGAAACATGGCCAGGTCTTTGGGAAAAGTTTCCTGTTCCACCGCCTCCCCCTGCCTCACCATTGCCACTGGGCGAAGTGATGCTTCATTCGTTAACGCTCAGTCAGATCCTTTTACTAACTGTTGTCATGGGAGTAGGGAGGGTAAAGAGTGCCCGGCGTCCCAGGGTCGAGATATCAGTCCCCAAATAAATCAACAAGAGTCTGAAGATGAAGAGGCTACTTGAGATCTCACGGGAAGGACTTGAAGTTACGTGTTCAAGCACGTGCCCCCTGTGTCAGGTGTAGCCGGGTCATTCTGCCTTCTGCTGTAGGATGTGCTGAGCCATTTACGACGTGTCATGAACGGAAACAAAAATGAACAGTTCAGCCCTGTCCTCTAAAGGTCTGTGGCAGCCCGGAGCATGTAGGCCCAAGTCTTTGTGACTTTCACCAACCAAACCAAAGCCAGCGCAGGCTTGGCACGTGCTCTTGTGCTACGTAAATGTGGTTTTTTTTTTTTTTTACAAGAACAAAGAAATCCTTGGTCTCTTCTGTAATTGCACCAAATTACATCGTCCTGATGACTTTTGTCTTCTTGCGGCGCAGTTGCTAGGATGTGAGATCTTGCCAGAGGCTTCGAATGATTTTAATGGACAAAGCTGTCTCAGCTGCTCTGGGCGATGACGCAGAGATGGAAGTGATGTATATAAACAGCCCCCGAAGCCGCGCACCAGATCCACAGCTCCCGAAGCCACGCACCAGGTCCACAGCCCCCGAAGCCACGCACCAAATCCACAGTTCCAAGTGGCCAAGAGCCTGAACCACATCGGCCTGTCCATAGAGAGAGTTAGTGTCCTCTGAGTAGAGCCATCAATACTACGAAAGGGCGACGAGTACAACAGTCAGAGGGCACAGAGGGGAGTGGGACAGGTGGCCCAGGACCAGTCTTGCGCCAGCATGTTGGCGTTTTAACAGTCCTCAAGCTGTGCCCACTCCCCATGTGTCACGCACACACCCCAGACCTAGCTCCACCATCAGCGTTAAGAGAGGAGAGGAAGCCTTTCAGAGTTTAGTATGTCTACACACAAGGGAAACCAAGAGAGAGGAGCCAGGCCTGGTCTCTGGGTGTATAGGGCACCTCCTCCATGACCCACATAGAAACCCCTTCCTAATGAGGGTGGGGACAGGGATCCAGTGAGGGCATGTAGATGTTTGGGGTAGGGAGGAGGTGTGGGCTATGCTGTGTAAGACGCAGCATCCTTGCCTGTACCCACTAGGTGTCGGTAGACCTCTCCCAGTCACGACAAACGTTCTCAACTGTTTCTTGGCGTCCACAAAGGTCCCTGGGGAGCCGGGATCAGTAGTCACCAAGCGTCACTGGCAATAGGAAGGAACTCAGTCAGGTGGCCTGGAATTGAGGGTTGTACCTCAAGAACTACTTGGTATGTCTGGAATATTCTTTGTAAAGAGTGGCCGTCCCCACACTGAGATTCTCACGGGTGGCCCAGGTTGTTGGGTGAGTCGGGGACTCCTCGTGAAGTCACTTGCCCCTGTGGAGGCTACCACTAAGGTCGCACACCTGCACTGGAGAGACACGGGTCCTCTTGACCTCCTGGGAGACTTAGCACCTATGACGTTGGTTCCAGAGCCCCTCTGTCCAGATTCCAGCGTCTGGGCCTCAGCACTCGAGGGAGGTCTGCCTAGGTCTGCCTTGTTAGAAGTTTCCCAGCTGATTCCATGGCACGCATGGGGGGGGAAGGGCCGTGCAGTGACGCTGTATCTTGACAAAGGCAGCTGGCGAGATGTGGGGACAAGCGAGCTCTCCTGTCCTTTCAGGACACTAAAATGTCTCAGAAGCAGACTGACAAAATGACAGCTTTCCTTAAAATAGAATAATAAGAATCCATAGGAAAGCGGAGTTCATTAATTGGGGACTTGGATTCACTGATTCAGTCAACAAACACTTTCTGAGTATGTACTAGCTTCTAGCATTAATCCAGGCACTAAGGATTCTGTAATAAATGAAACAGGTAGACAGTGATCACATCCCAGGGTTAGATGATATTGTAGGGAAGAGTACAACCGAGGAGGGGGTGTGAAAGGCTGGAAGCAGCTCATAGTTGTTATTAGGTGGTTTCATTTAAAAGGTGCCACCTTGCTCCTTACAGGCAGCGAGAGGTGGGCAGGAAAAAGTTCTTCATACAAGAGCAACAAGCACAGAATCGGTTGCCGGACACTCCTGGTGTCTGGCGAACAGCACGCAGGTTGTTGTGTCCTGCTCGGGTAGAGAGTTGGGAACTGAGCCATAAAAAGAGTCCAGAAAGCTAGATCCGTCAGAACACACACTGACATTGATCCTGAAGGAGGACTGATTAATATCAGGGAGAATCGAAGCTGAGAAGAGCCAGGATCGGACTCGATGTATCAAAGAACCAAGTTGGTTGCTCTCTAGGGAGCAGACTCCCAGGGGAGCAGTAGTGGAAGTCACCATTGTGATGAAAACGGGTGGCAGTGTGTGTGGGGGGATCACTTCTGCCTCCTGGGAATTTGCCTGGATGGTAGAGATAAAACATGCACAACTCGCATAAGGAAGTGTTTGCTAAGTGGGACGCATGACTCAGACCTGCGCTGGCGCTGGGCCCCAGCGTGAACGAGCAAGATTTGTCTGTTTTTAGCTTGATGGATATGTAATTGACCCGCAGTTAACGGGGCTCATTTAAAGTGTATGCATCGACATATTTGGACATAGATATATGTCTCCAGAGATATTCCTTCCTCAACCAGAGTAACGAACAAACCCTTCACTTCCCCCAAGTGTCCTGTGGCTTCAAGAGCAGGAGACACTTGTCGCCAAGACAGGAACCTCAATGGAGATTCAGAGGTAGGAGACTTGAGGATTTCTAGACTCTGCAGGGAACCCCAGGACTGGCAGGGCAGTCTCTGCCAGGGCAGCTTTGAGGACACCTACGTGAGCCCCAACCACCGGGCCACAGGTTTTGGGGAGCCATGAACATATTTAAGTTTGCATCAAAATAGACCTTACCTGTTTACATTTCATCCCTTTAAATTTTAGGTATTTTATCTTTCTGTAATACATCCAGGAAAACCCAGCTGAGGATAATACAGTGATGCATATAAAATCAATTAAAGAGAAAAGAAACATCAGGCGATATCATAATTAGATAATTAGCAGAATATTCCACTGCTCTGAACCAATACTACTGCTCACAGGGCGAGCGGCATTCCATTTTGCCTGATGGTACACTAAAGCCTCTATACACAAATGCATGTGGTGTAGACAGGCTTGCAGAACGGAAAGGTCAGTGTTGGCATTCCATAGGAGATGCTTGATGACACCCCTCTGCATAACGTCCAGCTCTCATAATTGTGTCACACTTGAACGTGAACTTTAAAGTTATGGAAAACCTTCCTCGGCATGTAGTGAGAGCGCACCCAAAGCTCTTTATCTCTTTGTGAATGGGGTGTTTCTTTCCAGAGCCAGAGTACGGATTGGAAGGAAAGCAAGAGGCAAGGGTTTGAAGATAGTTAAGCTCTATGCTGTGAAGACTCAGCCAGCTTGTGAACTAGTTCTAGTTTGTCGATGATGTTTCTCACTTGGCTGTTGAGAGAACTGAGATTCAGAGGCGCTTGGCCGAGGTCGCCACATCTGTAGGAGGCAGGAGAGAGCGTTTTCTACCCTGATCTGCGTCTTTCCTCTTCTGTGCTTTGGCGGTTACCTCCTATTGCCACACAGTTGTTCTGTTTTGTTAATTTAACTCTGGGCACCTGCATTCCTCTCGCCTATCTGTGGGTGCAGCTTGGGGATTCGAAAGTAAGATTTGGGGGCAGATCCCCAAGACGACCCGAGGCATCCCGTGGCCAGAGTGTGTCTGCGTGAAGCAGAGAGACATCTGTGTGCAACGTTGTGTCACATGTCCTGTGACTCATCTTGTCACCGCCCTTGGTGCCCCCACAGGCCTGACATGAAGGACACAATTATTCCAAATTGAGTCCCACACTCGTCCGTGATAGACCTACATCTCTGCAGCGGTCCAGAGCAGACTCTCACAAGGCTGCGCACGGTCGTGACATCCCAGGCTAATTTAGTTTCTTATGTAAAACAACTTTAGTCTGACATTTAACATTTCTCCCTTTGGTGGGTGTATTTTTTTTTTCTTTTGTCTCTCTGAGCTCATTACCCAGCATGCCTTTGTGCCTTTACATTCATTTTTTCCCCCTGCACGCCAAGACTCACATTCACGTGCACCCAACGTATGATCTTCATTACTGGGGAAGTGTGCTGGCTCACAGAGCAGACTAATCACAATGGTGACACGTCGTCGTCCTGGGTCCAGGAACGGCAGCCAGAAGTTTCTATTGAAGTTTTCCGCTAATAAAGTAGGAGTGCAAGCTGCCTTGCTTTCACACAGAGCTGCTGGAGAATTTGCATCCCCTGCCAGTCAGAGGGAAGCGCTGAGGGACTTCCTTCAGTTCACGCGTGTGCGCTGTTAGAGACTGGCAGAGCCCTGGAGGCTGGTAACTCTTTCCCACAAAGGACGGTGGCAATGTCGTTACTTTGTCCAGCTGTCTAGTGTGCTCCCTGGCTGTCTTTCTGAGGTAGGCACAGGCCTTGCTTGTGGACTGGGAATTCCATGAATAGCAGGAATAAAAGGATGCTGATGTTTTAACTCCTTGCAGCGCAGATTCCATTCGCTAGGAGAGATTTTCTCTCTCTCTTTGCTCAGCACGTGTGTGGACACATGGATGGGAGCAGGCGCCTGTACATAATGTGTGTGTAAGTGTGCGGAGACCCAAAGGTAATGCAGGTGTCTTCCTCATTGGTTCTCCTTTTAGCGTTTCACATACAAATAGTAAACTTATGATATATAAATATATAAATATAGTAAACTTAACCTCCAACCAATCCCTCTCCTCTTCCCATTGCAACGCTTCTTCTCTTCTGCTGGACTCTGTATTTTCTTTTTATAATTCCTTCCTTCCTCCCTCCCTTCTTCTTCCTCCCTCCCTTCCTCTTCCTCCCTCCCTCTCTCTCTCTCTCTTCCTCCCTCCCTCTTCCTCCCTCCCTCTTCCTTCTTCTTTCCTCCCTCCACCTCCCTCCTTCCTCTTCCCTCTCCCTCCCTCCCTCCCTCCCTCTTCCCTCCCTCCCTTCCTCTTCCTCCCTCCCTTCTTCTTCCCTCCCTCCCCGTCCTTCCCCTTCCCTCTCTCTTCCTCTCCCCTTCCCTCCCCCTCCCTCCTGCCCCCTCCCTCCCTCTTCCTCTTTCCCTCCCTCCCTCCCTCTTCCTCCCTCCCTCCCTCTTCCCTCTTTCCCTCCCTCCTCTTTTCCCTCCCTCCCTCCCTCTTCCCTCCCTCCCTCCCTTCTTCTTCCCTCCCTCCCTCCCTTCCTCTTCCCTCCCTCCCTCCCTTCCTCTTTCCCTCCTGTTCTTTTGTGTGTGTATCAGAGGGCACTGTGTGTCCATGTGGAGCCTGAGGGTGACTTCCGGAATCATCTGGGATTACTTCTCTCTCCTTTGTGCTTCACTCTGGGATTTCCCAGTCTCCGCTCACCAGGGCTGAAAGTTCAGTAGGCCACTGTTGCCGCCTGGCATTTTGACTTGGGACCTGCTTGTGGCACTTCTGCTTGTGAGGCAGAAACTTAACCCTTGAGCCATCTCTCCAGGCCCAGTCTCTATATTTTCAAGCCTTTCCTCCCGTGGGCCGTCTGGATTTCATCTGGTTCATCTTTCACAACATGGTGCTGAGTATTTGCTGGAGCATGAATCCTACAACAGTGGGCAGATCATTGAGGAAAACATCTTGCATTTCCTCCCCCTGTGTGGGCTTCTGGGTCTGTGAGCAGGTGTCTCACCCACTTGAGCCATCTCACGCCCCTGATTGGATTTGCAGACTTTCAGCTTCGCGATTGTTTTTCAGAAGAGTTTCACTAATAAGGACACCTGTCTTGGGAGGACTGGGGCCCGTAAAGATCACCAGGTCCTCCAGGAAGAAAGGTCATAGAAAACGTGACAGGGGGCGGGTCGGAATGCAAAAAACCCCGGCAGGGGAAGGACCGCAAGGGTGTGAAGGTAAACTCCCTTGATCTGCGAGGCCGCCTGCTGTGGGGGGAACAAAAACATTTCATTCTGGGGGCCTTTTCCTCCTTCTGGGCCTCCGGGGAGAGAGTTTATGGAGGCAGAACTGTTGAGGAACAAAGAAGAGAGAAACTGCCTTTGAAGAGCAGCTTAAATCTTGTTGCGCTTGTCACCAGAGGCCTCTGGAATAATAAACGAGAAGCAAACAGCACCAGGAATTTGTCCAACACATGCTGGATACTGACTCCAGCTGTTGCTTTCCTGGACGCACCCAGGGCCTCCAAAGGAGCCCCGCAAAGCACTCTTTTGGCTAAAACCAAGCAGAAAATCACCCGGCGCTACACTGTGGCATTAGCATTTATCGCTAGGCAACCTGCTTCTTGGAAGGTGGAACAGACCAGGAGCCTTAGCAGACAGCATTCTTGGCCTGGCCAGTCGTGCTCACTTTCCTGCCTTGAGTTCTGCAGATTCCACAGGCCTCGTGACCTCCTGGTGCTTTGAGCGCCTGCTGCCACCGGCTTGCTGAGGGAACGAACCTTAATGAACCAGGAATGAAAGTGAACCTGCAGTTTTTCTTGTCTTCTTCCTGAGATGCTGTTCTGTGGGGGGGGGGAGAAGATTTTGTTTTTAATTTTATGTAAATGTGACTATCTTGAGAACTTAGAAGAAAACTAATAGATTAACCAAGGCCAAGAAAATCTATTCTGACATTCAGGAAGAATCAGTGTAAGACAGGTTCCGTGTGAGGCTCCCGTTTAAAGGCATTGATTAGAAAATCTAAGTGCCTGTGTTAGGTGTCTTTCACCACATCAAGCACTTGAGATAATGAACTTAAAATGAGATGTAGTTTATTTTTGACTCATAGTTTATATTCCATCGTCAAGTGGATCCATTGCTTTTAGGCTTGTAATGGGGCTTCTAGATGGCAGTAGCAGAGGCGCATGCCTCAGTAAAACTGGTCACCTCCTATTCAGGAAGTAAAAATGGTGGGGAGGGTAGAGACCCCCCTTTTGACAGCATGCTCCAATGTGTAGAGATCTCGCACTAGGCTCCACCTCTTCAAAGTTCCACCCTCTTCCAACAGACCCCTCTGGGGACATTTAGCACATGGAAGATCCAAATTATAGTAGAGAATAGCTCATTTCTAACACACTAAAGTAATTAATGACTTAGAATGGCTTGGTTACTTGACTGGCGTAGATCAGATTTATTTAGTTCACTCATTCATTTATCTCACAAGTATTTATTGAGTACCTCCTATGTAGTACACATGAATGTAACATGCTAGACCCATAAGAAATGTAAGGTCCAAAGAAAGAGTAAGGAACTGAGAGTCTGATGGAGAAACAATTCTGCAAACAAATGCTAATAACAGTAAGAGAGACCTTAGAGTAGAGGCGTGGAAAGGTAGGGAGTGACATGATCAGGTTTCATTTTAGCAAAATAATTTAGGCAGTGGTGGATGGGGGTGAAGAGAGGAGTTGGGGAGTTCTTGATGAAGTGAAAGATGCTAGATGTGTGGAGTGTTAGCATGGACCATGGGGAGGAGGGCTAACATGACTATGGACACGGAAGGGATGGTTAACATGACAACAGGTATGGAAAGGAGGGCTAACATGACCAGGGCATAGAGAGAAGGACTAACATGACCGTGGACATGGACAGTAATGTGGCTGCAGACAAGGGGAGAGGACTATCATGCAGCAGACACAGAGGAAAGGGACAGGCTGAAATCTTCTGAGACGTGCCATTGAGCAGATTTGGTGATTGCACAAAAAGATTTCCAGCTTGGGCCCCTGGATGGATAATCGTATTATTTGCTAGTGACTGCTGGAATGAAGGAAGATTAGAGGCTAAAGAAATGAATTTGGAATCGTCAGCTTGAAGGATGTTTTCCTAGGTGAGCCTTTGGAGATGAGGCACTGGGATTGAGGAGGAAGAAAGAGAATGTCAAGTCACTACAGTCCGGATAGTCACTGACGTCATGGTCTTGGATGAAACAAAGTCTCCCAAAAGATGCATGACTCAGTCTCTTAGTGGAAGTCTTAATCAAGTCATTAGACTGCAAGAGACCCTCATGAGATGTCTCCAGAGACCCATCTTCCTAAGATACCCTTTATGAGATTTTCTCTGTTCACTTGGCAGCCATTGTTCCTTGGGACACTGTAGATGTGTGAATGTTAATTTCATCACCCCCGCACACCTTCCTTTTGAGAAACAGTACCCAGTTACCCAAATGTCTTTTTAGATTTTTCTTCATATGAGAGACAGTGCAAAAGTAACTGTGTATATTATTCTGATAGTCGAGGCCGACAAACAAGGCAGCATGGCGGCCCGGGAGCCCAGTGTTCCTTCTCTGGGTTTGCTGATCTAGTGATGCCCGTCGTCCTCTGGGCTCTGCGCTCTCTGTCAATGTCCGAAAAAGACCTAAATAGCTCCCTGTCTCTTCTAAAAAACTTGAGAGAGAGAGAGAGAGAGCGCCCAGGTGTTGTCAAGGTGTATATGGGTCACAGAAAACTTTTGAAAGTTGGTTTCCTCCTTCCACCAGGATTCCAAGGATCAATTTTAGGTTTCTGGTTTGTATGCAGATGTCTTTACCCTCCTATCGTCTCTTCAGCCCCTTGGTCCCATGGTTACATTAACTACCTATTGCTGTTTGCCTGCAGGTTACCGATAACTTCACAACCAAAGAGTCTAGGGGAACAAGAGGTTTTTACTTCTTTCTTACAATTCTCAGTTATGATTCTTAGTCCAGCTGGTTAGGAGAGCTTTGTACCAGGAATGGAGGGAACTGGCCATACCTTATTCATAGGATTACTGAGACAGGCCAACTCTCACTTGCTGATAGCAAGTCAGTCCAAAGTATGCTAAAGAATGCCAAAGTATGCTGAAGAATGCCAACTTATTGGACCAGCTTCTTCCATCTTATCTACCTGCCCGGGGAGTGATCCCATCCACTGTGAGCAGGTCTTCCCACACCAACCAGACAATCTCCTGCAGGTTTGCTGAGGGGTGGTGAAGAATCACAAAGGTTCATGAAGCTCAACCTTCAACTGTCAACTTGACAACTGTATATCTAAGTAATTCACTATCCTTGCTTAAGACTGAATTCTCTCTCTAACACATAAAGGAAACCATGTCTGCTGACCTTTCCTCTTTGAAGACTTCAGTTGTGTTGGTGTATTTACAGGGTCATTAAAATGGCTCCCATGCAAGCTTGAGGACCTGAGTCTGGATCTTTGACACTTACTTGAGTTTAGATCCCCAGATTTTCATGTGAAAATGCAGGATGTGTATGGTGATGGTCTGTAGTACTAGCCTTGGGAGGCGGAGCTTGGGAAGCACCAAATCAAAAGCAATGAAGAGGTAGAGCAATCCAGAATAATCCCTGATGTCCCCCTTGCACCTCCATAGGTGCACATATACTCAGGTGCCTCCCCCCCCCATGTATCCAAACAAACAAAAAAAAAAAACAAAGCAAAACTGAAACGCAGGGTCTTACGTGTCTGAGCCTCTCAAACTCACTATGTAACCAAAGATGATCCTGGACTTCTGGTCCTTCTGCCTTTATATCTCAAGTGGTGGGATTACAGATATGTTCACCACCTTGGCCAGTTTCTTAGTGTGTGTTAGACAAGCACTTTACCACTACAGCCCTCAACAAAGTATTAGAAGCAAATTGTTGAACTGATGCTTCTTGAAACCCAACAGTTTGGTGACTGGAAAGGATGCACTTGTAGCTATGGATTGTGCTTAATTTCCACGCTCCTGGTTCTCACATGATCTAGAACTACACAGTAGAATGTGGGCAGAAGATGGAACCGTCAAAGGACAAGATGCCATGTGGCCATTAAAAATAACATTTTCAAATTGCATTTACTGATCAGGGAAAATTCCCGTTACATGTTATATGAAACCACAAGAAACTATATTTTGGCGCATATGGGAGGACCAAATAAATCCCTTGTGAATAAATGACATTTATTCACATTACCTCAGATCTGTAAAAGTATGAGTCTACTGATAGAGGTGCTCTTTGACTCTCAAAGTATAAAACCATGGTTAAGATACCCAAGGATGCTCCAAACTTTTAATCCTTTTCAAGGAGTTTCTTCACTGGTGACTGCCCCTTCCCACCAAGGGCTCTTTTGGGCCCTGTGTGCTCTTGCGCCGTGATTTAAGGACGTGTGGACAAAGCTGTCCGTGAGGAGGATGCGCAGGGCAGGCCTCATAGCTTCTCCAGGTGGATCTTGCTTGACCTTGACCCCCGAAAGCTCCGTCATCTCACATGACTGCTTTGGGTTTCCCCCTCCTGAGCCTTCCTTGTTGCTGCTGGATCGAGAGGACCTCTTGGTTTATTAATCACAGAACCAGGGCACACGGACGGGCTGCACGAGGCAGTTAAACAGGGAAAACAAAATACTG
The DNA here is from genome assembly GCA_023101885.1 of Typhlomys cinereus. NCBI lineage: Eukaryota > Metazoa > Chordata > Mammalia > Rodentia > Platacanthomyidae > Typhlomys > Typhlomys cinereus. Next base: position 4,061,655 of record JALPQD010000112.1, on the reverse strand, counting down.
CAGTGCACCATCAAGACAGATCGTAATGAAGAGCGACCCTCCCACCGATGATGATCTTCCTGCCCACCCTGGCTGCGCCATGCCACCCTCCTCATCCATAGCTCCTCACGCCCCGCTGGGCCCTGAAGGGCACCATAAAAGCTGACAGCAAGCTTCTGAAGGGCAGATTTTCTTTCTGCATCCTAGAGGAACGTGATCTTTGAGATGAGCCTCATCCGTTTTTTGGCAATGACCATTGAACCTTGAAAGTTCAGCCAGGTTCACTGTCTGGGGGTGGCTCTGGGAAAGTGTGCATGGAGCATTCTGTCTTATCCCACTTTCCCTACAAATGTGGTCACAGGGTTGGAAAGACATTGTAAGGACAGGACATGACAGAGGACAGTTGTTCAGTAAGATACTTAAGTTATCCAAGGTCAACTCCAGGGCCACAAAGACCAGAATTAGAAAACATCTAGTGGCTATTGCTTTATGGATCCTGACTTTCCATGACCATCAGAGCAAAGCAAATGGAGACAGCGTCCTTCACTCTGGCCACTTGCTGATTGCTCTTGGATAGGATCTCAGAGCTTAGTATTTTGCAGTCACTGTAGAAGTAGAAATAGGGTCTCACTTTGTGTGTATGTGTGTGTGTGTGTGTGTGTGTGTGTGTGTGTGTGTGGTGTATCAGAGAGCACTGCGTGTGCCTGTAGAAGCCCAAGGATGACTTCAAGAATCATTCTGAATTGCTCTGTCTCCTTGTTGCTTTGCTCTGGGGTTTCCCAGGTTCCACTTTCCAAGGCTAGATGATAAGGCTCCACTATCTCCCCCCACCTCCCAGTGTTTTTACATGGAATCTGACATTTGAACTTGGGTTCTTCTGCCTTCGGGACCATCTCTCCAGCTCCTGGGTCTCACTCTGTAACCCCAACTCACCGCATTCTTCCTGCCTCACATCCGGGCACCACCACATATGACCGCGGAGTTCTTAATAGTGGTTTCAAGTGAAGCTTGTTGGAAGTGTCTTGGATAAGGTAATGGGTCAGGAAATCTGCATGTAGATCTCCGGATGCTGATGAGCGCTCTCTTGGGAACAGGTGGCAGAGTCTTCCTCTGTGGAGGTGTGCGTGGCGGCTGGAACAGGCTAGATCTTGGGTCTGGCAGGTCTGGCTTCCTTCCCTTGCACTTGGTACACATGCCACAGAGGCTAAGGGTGCCTTAGAAAGGAACTCTTGTTCCTGGCCTCAGAGAGCAACTCCATGTGGCACCCTCACCATGATGTTCACACCCACCACGTTGGGCAGACATTTGTGACTTCCGATTGAGCACCAGGTTGCCTGTAAATGTTTAGTGGACACAGGAATTCTCATTTGAAATGTTCTTATTGACTGCAAGCTAAGGATATGTACAAACTCTGTTTCTGCTATCTTTAAAACCTTGAAATATTCAGCTCGCATGTGTCCACCAAAAAGAATCCTCTGCTGGACTGACTTACAAGGTGGATGCAATCAAACTGTCAAACCACTAGACGACAGACATCTGAATTGCTGTAGCCAGACTTGAGTTATAGCCTCTTCTTCTTCTTCTTTAAATGTGTTCTCCAGGACTCTGCTTTCTCAGCGGTGATTCACGACAAGCTCCAGGTCCCCAACACCACCCGGAAGGCTTGGAATGACCGCGACAACCGCTGTGACATCTGCGCCACCCACCTGAACCAGCTGAAGCAGGAGGCCATCCAGATGGTGCTGGCGTTGGAGCAGGCAGCTGGCGGCGAGCATTATGACGGGTCCCCCGGCTCGCCCCCCCCCATCTCCAGCATCCCCACACTCGTGGGCTCCAGGCACCTGGGTGGGCTCCAGCAGCCCAGAGAGTGGGCCTTCGTGCCCGCCCCCTATGCCTCCTCCACCTACACGGGCCTGGCCAACAAGCACAGCAGCAAACCCAGCAGCCTTGGGGTCAGCAATGGAGCAGAAAAGAAGAGCGGATCCCCCACTCACCAGGCTAAGGTCAGCGTCCAGATGGCCACTAGTCCCAGCAATGGGAATATCCTCAACTCGGTGGCCATTCAGGCTCACCAGTATCTGGACGGCACTTGGTCCCTTTCAAGAACAAACGGAGTTACCTTGTACCCCTACCAGGTAAGCACTTCTTTGGACGAGGAGGTTCAGGTATCGGAACGAGTCCATGCCCCTGAGTCTCCCCATAGGAGCAAGAGTTAAGAGAGGGAAGAGCCGTATGTATCTCCTTTCTTCATCCTCCGCTGCGAGCTCCCTGCTCAGCGTCTAGTGCTTCCTTCTGGCCTGTAGGGTTCTCCCCAGGAAGCTCCCATTGAGCCTCCTCGTTTTGAGGGTGTACGTGGCAACCTCCCACTCCTGCCCTCTTCCAGTTCAGTCAGTATCTTCTTTCGAAGCGTTCCAAGGGCTTCCGGGCTGCCAGGTGTACTCTGTGCTGCGGCGAGTAAGAGGGGAGGCCTGGGAATGCTGCAGCCACGCCCACACCTTGCCTTGTGTACTCACTAGCAGGATGACCGTGCCCCAGGAGACTGCTCTGGCTCCGTCTCAGATCACTGATATTGGAATGGATAGGACAATAGTGAGAGTTTATCGAAGGTATATATGCAAGCCATGAGCAGGGACTGTGCCTGATACCAGGAATTTTACCTCTAAAATCATGATTGTAAAGCAATCATTAAGAACGCGCTGTATGAAGGACCAGTGGTCTGTATTAGCATTCTGCTTCCATCAGCCAAACCTCCAACTTAGATGACCTTTACATTTCCATCTGCACCTTCCTTTTAATGTTTGGATCTAGTCACAGAAGGCTACCTCGCTCTTTTCTTTCCCCCTTGAAGGTATCAACGTGAGCACATGCATCCCTAAGTCTCCTCATGAAAGTAAGAGAGTAGGTCTCGGATCTGAAAAATAATGTCATGAGCCGGATGGCGCGATGCATGGCTGTCATCCCAGCAGCCGGGAAAGCAGAGGCTGAAGGACTGAGAGTTTGAGGCCAGCGTGGGCTACAGGGAGACTTCGGGACTGGCCCGGGGTACATAGCGAGGGTCTGTCTCAGAAACAAACCAAGAGGAGAAACAGAATTTGTCCTGATGTGTCCCAGGAGAGTTTCCTCTTGGATGAAAGTTGGATTCAGCCCTGTGATCTGCATCCTCTGTATCCGCCGCGTGAGAAACAGAATGACATGATGTGGCTGCAGTCACGGGGGATTTTAGTCAGGGGAAGTGCTTGGTGATCAGCACTGTGATCCCAAAGATCACTTCTCAGCTGTGGTGAGAAGCATGGGGTGGTTGGCCTTCCACTGTGATGTAGGGGGCCTCCTCCCCCATTTTTCAGGGACTTTAGAATCCTCCAACAGATCTTTGATCATCCAGAGAGGAAGGGGAGCGGGTTGGCAGGGTCGTATAGGGGTGAGGGGCCTGGCCTGGAAGAGGTATGTGTTGTTTCAATCTGTGTTCCAGCGGCAAGCATCCTCTGGTGCTCTGGGCCCACTCTTCTTGCAGGGGAAGCTGGGAAAGCCAGTCAGCTCGCGTGCCCAGAAGAAAACTAAATCAACGGATGGTGCACACAGCAGTTTTGTGACATGGGGCAAAAGCACAGGAAAGAATGAAGTGAGTTCAGTGTGGCTAATGAAAGTCGATGCCTTATAGTTCCCGAAAGACGATGCACATCATTTTATTTAACCCCGAGATGGGCCTGTGAGACAGGGAGGGAAGCAGTTAGACCTTCCCCGTACAGTCAGGAAACAGGCTGCTTAGAGAACGGAATGACATGTGGCCACCTAGCCAATGAAGACAGCACCAGCGCCCTCACGTTGAAATGTGTTTCTCTACCACAGCTGCTTCCAATCTTTCCTGTCCTGCAGGAGGCGATTGCTTGCTTGCATCTCTTCCACACGGGACTTCCTTACTTCCTTTGAGACTTAACCGTGGCCTAGAAGGGCTGAGCTATGAACGACCATATTGAATTATATTCCAGAGCTGTAATGTATGTGACACGTAAACAGGACAGCAAAACAATAAGGAAGTCTTCAAAGAGACTTCATACTCAAATGTTGGAAAATCACTGCCTATGGCCCCATGTTAGCTTTCTGTCAAAGCAGTGTTACTGTAAATTATGCAAGACATGTATTCTTTTCTTACCAGATATAGCTTGGATGTTGAATGCCCCCCACTGTACCCCCAAGACACATGTGATAGAGGCTTGATCCCAGAGTGGTGCCACTGCGACATGGTAGAGGTGGAGCCCACCGGGAGGTCCTCAAGTCACTGGGGGGGAGTGGTCCTTTAAAAGAAAATTTAAGCTATATGAAAAAGTTCCATTATGACTTTAAAAAGCCACCATCACAGGAGGTTCGGGGGGAGGAGGGGGAGGGACGGAACTGGTAAAAAAATTTTAAAATGTATAATTACATTTTTAATAAAAAAATAAATTCTTAATGAGAAGGACAATTAACACACACACACACAAAAAAGCCACCATCACCCAGAAATAAACCACGAATCATCTGGTTATATTTTCTGTAAGAAATACATGCGCAATTTATGAAATTGCGACAAGGTCCAGTGCTGTGATGTTCACTTAATACGATGGGCATATTTTCCCAGGCTATTATAGATTTTTCTAAAGTATGATCTTTTCCATTAAAGAGTAGCTTATTGGGAAAACACTCGCTTAGCATGGACAAAGCCTTTTATTTGCTACCTAGCAGCCCAAGCAAAGCAAAACAAAAACACAAATAGAAAGGAAATACTATAATACTTACGAGTATTATCTGTCCTATAAAGATGTCCTAATTCATATGACAAGAATCAATTTGAGAGGATCAGTTTTTGCTAGGGTGAGTTTAATGCTCAAGTGAACATCTCTGTCCCAGGTTGTATTTTTAACATGTCTCTGGTGGCGCTACCCACATACTCATGTTACCCCAAAGACTCATGTTTCCCTTTACACACCCTAAAACTCTCACAACCAGTATCCAAAGCTGTGGGTACTGCAGCAGCACCAGTGGAGACAGACAAAGAACTTGGCATCGGAGTTTTTTTAATATAAGATACTCATTGTGGTAACGATTAGTGTAAGGGGGAAGGATCTGGAAGAGCCTGCTTGAAGGGAAGATTAGGATCGGCTGGTGAATTCCTTTTATTTTCGCAATAATCCTGCTCCTCTTCTGCCCTCTTCTCAGATAAAAGAAAATTTCTCACACAAGAACAAGTGTTTAGAGCTGGAGAGATGGCTCAGGGATTAAGCCTCTGCTTCGCAAGCAGAAGGTCCTGAGTTTGAATTACAGAGCCCACGTGAAAACACCAGGTGGAAATGTGGGCGTGTAGGTGTGGAGGGGGGGGGGCTGTACTTAAGGCCCTGGAAGGTGGAGCCTGGGAAACACCAGAGCAAAAGCACAATCCAAGATGATTCCTGAAGTCACCCTTGGTCTTCCACAGGCACGTACAATGTCCTCTAGATACACACACACACATGCACACACACACACACATGCACACACACACACACACATGCACACACACACACACACACACACACACACACACACACACACTCTCACACCAAGTATTTATTAAGCCCTAGCCATGTAGCAGGCTCTGCACTGAGTTGGGTGGGGCTGCTGCCTTGGGCTGGAAGCCCAGCTTCCTGGAGGGGGCTCTCACAGTGAGGGGAGCCAGGTGCCCCGGAGCCAGATGCGTTGTCTACGGTGACACAGACAGAGGAGGGCAGAACTGGAGAGCTGCTTGTCTGCTTGGCGAACGTGCAGAAGGAGTTAGAATCCAGCTCCCAGGGTTGGAGTAGGTGGTTGTGACTTCAACCAGATTCAGAGATGACTCTCCCAAGTTCTCCCATCTTGAGAGCTGTCCTGTTTTTTTTTTTTTTTTTTTTGGTTGGTTGTTTATTTTGGCAACTCCAGAGCTGACCTTTTCATTCATTTCCCCTGAGTAATGGTGAAAGGGATTAGAGGAAATCTCTCTGGGATAAAGAGATTTGGGATCTGGCTATGAAACAGTGTCTCACATGTTGTGGCTGTGTCACTCTGGTGCCCCAAAGTGGGGGTGGGGAGAGTGGAGGTGGGGAGAGTGGGGGAGTCTGCATCTGGCAGACTCCGTGTCTCCCTACTGTGGGCATCTCCCTGCGGTTACTGTGCTGCAGTCCGAGGTCTAGCCAGCTCATCAGAGCCGGTTGACTGCCCCAAAGCCAGCCACATTCTTCCTGCTCACGATAGTCCCTCCATCCTCCTTAGCGTGGCTCAGCTCTGGATTGGTGCCAGACCTGTTCCCCAAGCAGAGAAGCAGCTAGACTTCAGTCATACCGAAGGGACCACTCCACTCCTGTAAACCCAAACTTATGGAGGGGGAGAAAGAGCTTTTTCCTTCTGCATCTTAGGTGCGGTACAGAGAGGCAGGCGGCTTCCAGTAGGGAGTCTGGAGGTAATTTGAAGAATGGGCGACAAAGGGTCCGCTAAGTTCCCAGGCCCACAATAACCACACCCCGATGCGATCACCTCAGATTTGCAGTGGGAAAATCCTCCACTGTCTTGCTCTTTCATGTTTCTGAAGTTACCCCAGAAAGAACAGGAGCCTATGCACATTGCTAATAGATAGAACTTTATACAGAGAAGTAAGAAAAAGAACAATATAGAAGTCATCCCGATTACATCAGACATAGTGAACAAGTCACAAAGATTATTTCTCAATAAACGATCTTCGTAATTTGATTTCACAGGAGATTATTATATGGATTCTTTCAAAGAAAGACTTTCTAGTTGTTTATTTGGTTGGGAGGTGGAGAGGAGGTCAAATGACCACTTTTAGAAGTTGGTTTTCTCTTTATACACTGTGGTCTCCAGGGATTGAACCTATACCTTTCCCTTCCGGGACAGTTTGTTGGCTCAAAAAAGGTTTTGTTGTATCAAATTGCCAGCAGCTCACACAATCTCTGCATATTTCTGCAGAAATCTGCTTTCCAACTGTCATTTGTGCATATGAATTTTGACTCTGAAAGGACCTATCTGTATTATTGGACATTTATAGGTTAATATCATAGTTAGGCACAGTTGTCAACTTGACAGTTGAGGGTTTGAGCTGTAGGCACATTCATAGAGAATTAGTGGTTGAGTTAAATCCAGAGCAAACCTGCAAGAGATTGCCTGGCTGATGGGGAAGGCCCAGCCCATGGTGGGTGGGATTAGGCCTTGGAATAAAATGCAGACAGCCAGTTGAGAGAGTCGGCATCCTTGTGTACACTTGGCCAGACATGCTGGTCTGGAAAATAAGGATCGTCCCTCTCTCAGCCATTATGTAGAGATGGTGTGGCCAGTTGTGCTGGTACATGCTCTCCCATCGAGTTGGACTACAAACAGTAACTGGACTATTGTAAGAAAAATAAACCCCTTGTTACACCCTTAAGATGGTGATTTTATCAGCAGCCATACAGGAAAACCTAATTATCACCTTTTGATTGGCATCTGTCTGAACCTGATTTACTCTCATGATGGCAAATGACCACAGGAAAGACAGTGCACATGACACTAAGGATCTTAGGTTGATGGTATAGCACCCTCTTCTGAGGATAACAGTGGACTTTTGAATCTTGGGAAGAGATTTGCATCCAGAGTCTCCCTATTTCACTCCACAGCTCCAGCTGCTGAGTGGCAGTTTAATAGCTTTATATCTTAGTTGCTATCCTCACCTGATACTCCTACTTCACAAGGCGATAATAGGGAGCCATTAAGGGAAAGGTGTGAAAATATTTTGTTTCCTGTAAATGAATATGAACACGAATGATCCACTTTGGCTTCCTTGTTTACCAAAAGAAAAAGCCAGATACATTTGAAGTTTCTTTGCTTCAGAGTTTTCCTAAATCTTTGTTTTATCTGCTTTGCTAGTTTCCTGAAGAACAGGAGTCCACTTTATTCTCTAGTATCCCTCTCTCCCAACATGTGCAAGTGTGACTTCCCATAAGAGAAGAATCTCACTTAAGGAGAAATGTTAGAAGTTATTTCTTTTTTTTTTCCACTCATACAAAGTTGATAAGTAGCCCATTCCCCTTCTTCCCTCCTCCCCTCTTTCCCCTTCCTTTCCTCCCTCCCTTTCTCCAGTAGTTCCCCCCCCCCCCATTCTTGGAGCATCCTTTAGTGTGTCTGTCAAACTTCCCTCTGGGTCCTCCTCTCTGATGAGGTGTAAGGACTCAGTAGCATTGCTTAGAGCTCTTTTTTTGTGTTCCCCTTTAATATAGGAACACTATTGTGGCTGTTAATCCCTTGCCTCTAAGGATCCTAGGATCCATACTAGACTTTGGGGGTTCAATGATATGTTGTTCATTGTGCAGGTCATGTGTTAGAAGTTATTTCTATGACAAAAAATTGGAGGTTTTTTTTTTGTTGGAAACAATTAGTTATTACTCCAAACTAATTTACATCTGAATTATCTTAATTATGCTTAATAATTCCTTGGATATGATGAAAATGATATAAGTAGCCTTTTCATGTCACACTGAATGCTTGGGACTTTGAAAAGGTAGAGGAACTTTTTTTCATAGGATTCTAACACACTGAACTGATTAAAGAATTTGAGATGATATCAGGTTAACATAATGCGGAAAAGGTATTTGCCTATCCTTGAGCTGAAGAAAAATGCCTTCAATAACACTTCCCTGGCTTCCTCAAAGAGCATCATTGGAATTCTGGCTGAAGTCATCGTGGGATTTTCTCTATCATATCCTTAGATGTTATTGTGTCTATTAAGTGTAATCAATATTAGACCGTGTGTTTTAAGATATGGCTGCAAGGGGATCCAAGAGCCACACCAACCTTGAACCATTTCAAGGTAAGTTCATTATAAAACCTGTGCCCATCCCCACGCTCCTTAGAGAGTCGAAGTTTGGGGAGAGGGGGAGGTCTTGGTTCTCTGGGAAGGAAGGTGAGATTGCATTAGTGGATCTGTGGATCAGAGACAATGCTTCAGGGGAGCTCCTGTTTGGAGGAGGTGGTCTATGCCGCTCCTCCAGGCTGCCCCTTTTCAAGAAGACGTAGGTGGGGTGTCTGGAGTGTCGAGAGCGAGGGTTCTTCGCTCGCGCTCTTCGCAGCTCTCCAGAGCTCGACCACTTGTCTGGTGCAACGTGCACAGAGCCTGGTCCAGCTGTTGCTTGTGTCTGTCCTGGTAAGACGGCAGCAAATGGTATCACACATGATAATGGCTCCAAGGCTGTAGCTTACTTTTCATCATTTTTTTAGTACAAAAGGGTACATTATATGTCTTGTGTCCAACCCCCCATCCCTGAAATATAGGAAAAAGAATCAGTTTGTATTCAGCCATAGAACAGTCTTCCATCCTTCCTTCCTTCCTTCCTTCCTTCCTCCTTCCTTCCTTCCTTCCTTCCTTCCTTCCTTCCTCCCTTCCTCCCTCCCTCCCTCCCTCCCTCCCTCCCTCCCTCCCTCCCTCCCTCCCTTCCTCTCTCTCTTTTTCTTTCTTTCTTCGCATGTGTGAGCATCTGTGTAGAAGAGAGCATTGCGTTTTTCTGTGGAGGCCCAGAGGTGACTTTGGAAATCACCCTGGATTGAACTGCTTCCTCTTCACTTCTCTCTGGGGTTTCCCAGGCTCTGCCTTCCAGGTCCAGAAGCTCAGGCCACCGCCATTTCCGCCTGGCATTTTTATGTGGGACCTGGTATCCGAACTTAGGTCCTTCCGCTTCTGAGGTGGAGACTAACCCCTAGCCCTGTCTCCAGCCTGGACAGAGTATTTCTTAAGGATGTGGTATGGTGTTCAGTGTGAAATTCCAAAGGAATGGACACCCCTCCGGAACTGCAGATGGAGACTTGATCAGAAGTGGAAACTCAAACAGCATCAGGAAGTTTCAAAAATATCTGAAATCTGGCGACGTACTTCATGTGGTAGCCGAAGGAAGCCCCCACCCGCCCCCACCCTGTGTCCACAATGATTGTGTGCTAATGTATTTGTGGCCATGTTACCTGAAGTGGGAAAAGGGGCTTTTGGGGTCTGATTAAGGATATTGAGGCAGTCTGGGATTATCTACAAGGACTCGATAGTATCACAAGAGTCATGATCAATGGGAAGCAGGATGCTCAGAACCAGAGAGAGAGAGAGAGAGAGAGAGAGAGAGGAGAGAAGATGTTACAATGCTGACTGTGACCGTGGAGGAAGCAGCCACAGGCCAAAGAGGAAAATCATCTTTAAAAACTCAAAGAAGCAAGGAGGAAGCAGTCTCCCCTGGAGTCTGAAGGAACCAGCTCTGTGGGGCACCTTGGACTCCATCAAGAACTTGAGGGAATAGATTCGTGACTATTTGCTGCAGCCACTCTGAAAAATACCTGACTGCACTGGGTGACTGAAGAGCCCATGGGGAGTGAGGTGAGGTTGAGACCTCCGAGATGGTGAAGAGCAGGGGCTTCTTACCCCCTTCGAGGACTCACCCCAGTTCAGTGGCGGGCCAGCACATCAGCAAGTCTGTTTATTTCATCTGGATGCCGCCACAGAATGAGTGGTTGCTCGGACTGTCCCATCGGCTTTCAGTTGTCTCAGATTCTCCATTGTCACAGCTCACAATAACAAGCGCACCGCAACCACGCTGCCTTGGTAGCTAGTGATTACCATTATGTAAGTCTCTTGGAGTGTTGCAACTGCAGAAACCATTCCAAGTGGAGGGCGGAGGGCCTTGCCAAGAAAGACTCTCCTCTTTTCTGTCAGCTCTTTGGACCCACAAGAACAGGGTCTCTTGGGACTGTTTTGGCCCCTTCTCGTGTTGTATGAGGGTGAAGTGTATCTGAAAGTTGTTTGGAAAGTTGTTTGGTGCTGCTTTTTATTTAGCAGGCTGAGGACAGCCACTGGAGATTTGGAGCCAAGAAACTGGATGGTTTCCTTCTTTGAAGGGTGGTCTATCTCCACACAGTCCCGTGTGTCTGTTTCCTTCTTAAAATATGCACAGACCATTGGATTTAGAGCCCTTCTTGGGGCGAATCTGAATCCTTGACTAATTATATCACAAAGACTCTGTTTCCAAACGAGGTTGTGTTCTGAAGTTCCAAGTGGACATGTATTTTGGGCAGATTCTAGCCAATGTTTGCTTGATGCAGAGATGGAAGTGAAGTTGGAATGAGGAGGTGAAGTGAACCCGCTTCTGAAGAAGGTGTAATTACAGCACACAGAAGGCGTGCACAGCTGGATTCTCACAGTCACTGGTTGAAAAGGAAGGAAGGAAGGAAGGAGGGAAGGAGGGAGGGAAGGAGGGAAGGAGGGAGGGAGGGAGGGAGGGAGGGAAGGAAGGAAGGAAGGAGGGAGGGAGTGAGTGAGGGAGGGAGGGAGGGAAGAAAAGGAGAAAGGGAGAGCTAAAGAAGATGGAGCAAAGAGAGGAAGGAGTTGACTTATCCACGAGCATCCCTGTGAGTCTTTGGAGAACACCCAAGACCAGACAGAATGAAGAAGCATTCAGTGTCTTGGTGGAGCAATGAATCTAAGTACAGAGACCTCCTCTTCTGAGCTGACAGATCCTCTTGGGCCATCCGTGCTTCTCCAGCTGCAGACAGAAGCCTCCTTGGGCAGGTGAGGTGAAGTGGTGGTCTGACCTGCGCCATGGCCTCGCCTGTCCCATCGGTGGCCAGATGCATAGGGTTAAGTTGGTGGGACAGTTTGTCGTTCATCTTTCTCTTCTTCAGAAATATTTCTACATCCTAGAGAGAGGCTGGGGATAGTAGGCAAGAAGCCAGGCCCCCAAAGCATGGTTCTTGGTCACCATCCTGTGGGATCGAGTGGGGTGGCAACACTGGGTAACATTGGCCTGTCCCTCCAAGATACAGGGGTATTACTTGGCTTGTCTGCCCTGAACTCTACTAGACCAGGCTGGCAGTGAGCAGAGCTAAGATGGCTGCACTGTGGGGGAGGAGTTGGTCAGGGGAGACAGGAACGTGTACACACGGCCTCCACATCTCCCCCTTCTCTAGCCATCTTTCCCAGCCTGTTTCTTGTGGCAGAATTTTTGCTTCTTTATAGAGTTGAGGGAGAGAGCTAAGGTATGTCCTCCACTACAAGCTGGCTAAAGAGGACACCCGCAGTCCTGGGTGGTTTTGGGGCGTCTGAGGGTGCTACACTCCAGGGATTTCTAGGTTGGGGCATTCCTAGATTTGCTGGTCGCACACCGGAAGTAGATCCCTCTGCTTTCTTACTTTCTTCTGGCCTTTTATCTGTTGTGGGTGTCTCAAGAGCAGACATACCCGTGGGAATTACTTGTAATAAGACCTATGCCCAGACGTGTCAAATGTCATGTGATCTAGCCAAGGTCAGGGAGCCAGGATATGGACAAGGTTGAGATGGGACTTAGATTCAGGTCTCCTATGTACGTATTCTTGTCTTCACTGTGTTCTGAAAAAGGCCATTTTTTGGGAGAGGGGGTGGGCAAACTAGCAGCTTTCCAGTGAACGGACACACACACACACACACACACACACACACACACACACACACATCTTCTTTGCTGCATGTTTCCTCAGGGTGATTCTGTGTAACTAGCATCTGAGAGTCAGGTTTTACCTGTATCACTCTGCACAGAAGTATGGAAGTAAATGCTCGTGTTATGTCTCCTCATTGCAAGATGGGGATAGTGTTAGGAAGAAAGCTTAAGGCCTAGATGGGCAGGGGAGAGAGAGAGAAAGAGAGAAAAAGGAGGGAGAAAGGAGAGAGAGAGAGAGAGAGAGAGAGAGAGAGAGAGAGAGAGAGAGAGAGAGAATGTAAGAATGCTGCCATCTAGTGAAATGAACGTCTGCTCACCTAACAGGTTGAACAGATAACAGGATAGGAACAAAACCGTTTTAATATCCTGAGGAAGAAAAGAGGAAACGACCATTTCCTCATCATCTATGTGATCGATGTTTAACAGAGCGATGTCTGTTTAAGTTTTTTTTTTTTTTTATTGTTGTCGCAACACGTGTCTTTGTGAAGAAAACCTTTTTGCTGGAACCTTCTGTAGAGATGGAGCTCTGTGTTCACGCAATGGACAGAGCACCCGGCCGGTGGGTGTGTGCCCGCTTACCGCTAACTAAGCAGCATTTGTCATGCTGATGTTTCTATAACTATAGTAAAACACATTTGACAGCATGCGGCCTGTAGTGTGAAGTCTTTGCACTGTCCTGCTGCCACGGCTGCCATCATCCCCCAGACAAACTTGACACTCACAGGACACTAACTGCCCACCTTCTTGACCCCGAGCCCCGGCAGCCACCATTCCACCGTGTGTATGAATTTGACGACTCTGGCATGTAAGTGGCATACTGCATTGGTCCTGTTGTGAGTGGCATATTTCACTTAACATAATAGCTCCAAGGTTCATCCACACTGCGTCATTAGTTAGAATTAATTTCCTTTTTAAGGCTAAATACTATTCTATTATATGTGTAGACCACATTTTGCTTGTCTTTTCATCCACTGATGGCCACTTGGGCAACACAGCTTGCTGCTGTGAGCCCAGGTGTGCAAATATTCCATTGAGACCCTGTTCAGGGCTTTGGCTCAATGCTCAAGTGAAACTACTAGATCCTGTGATAACGCTGTGTTCAGTTTGTCAAGGAACCGACATACTGTATCTATAGCAGTTGCATGGTTTTACATTCCCATCATGGTATATCTGGGTTTCAATTTCTTTACATTTTTTCAATACATTGTGTGTGTGTGTGTGTGTGCGTCTACATATGGAGATCAGAAATCTTCCTCAATCCCTTCCATCTTATTTTTTAGTTGGGGGAGAAGGGGCACTGCGCGCCATGTTCTCCCCTTCCACCATGTGGGGGTCCGGGGATTGAACTCAGGTCGGCAGGTTTGCACACAGGCATCTTTACTTGATGAGCCGCTTCACTGGCCCTTCATCTTGCTTTTGAAACAAAGTCTCTCACTGATCCTGGATGCCATTGATTCCGTCCACAGCAAGCCCCAGGGATCTGTCTCTGCTTCCCCAGGTCTGGATTTCGGGCGTGTAACTGCACCTGGCTTTTATACGGTGCTGGAGATGAAACTCAGGTCCTCTCGTTTGCAGGGCAAGGACTTCACTGGCTGAGCAGTCTCTCCTTGCCCGCTTTTTTTCTCATGCGCTTCTTGGCCACTTGTAGGCTGACTAATACTTGGTAACTTGCCTGACCACCCAAAGCTGCAGTTTCTTCTACCAAAATGGGGTTAATAAATTGCTGGGAAAATTACACATGGAAATGTGTACATCTACTTCTATCTATCTATCTATATTATATTACAACATACAAATATTATAATATACAGATGTTATAACATAATATATTTGTATATATAAATATATATTATCTTTATCTATGGAGAGAGAGATACAAAATCCACACCGAGGACTTATACACAATCAGCCCACTGCTTGCAGAGCTTGGCTCTCTGCCTTCCTTCAGCAATGCACAGAGACCAGGCGGACCAGAAGCAACTCGGATATCTCTGAGCACAGTGGTGGAAACAATGAGTTTAGAAAACTCAAGTATTGCTCACCTTAGCACAATCAAGCTCTGCTTAGGTCCACTCTGAGGCTTGCAGATTCAGTCATAGCCCACTTCAAAGGCAACTGAGACCACAGTGTGTTGGGGTTCTTGTGGAAGACAAGATTTTTTGTCTTCTTCTGGAGACAGACTGTACTCTCTCATCTGAACAGCTTTTTTTTGATGGGATGCAGGGATTTCAGGGCATTCACTCCTGCCGTTAAGGTAGGTGGCCTCTTCTCTCCAGACATTGTTCGAAAACCCAATGCCCTGTCATACTTTATGAAGCTGGCGATCTGGAAGTTGTCAGTCACTTTGTCGAGTCCTTTAGGAGGTAAGGGAGAAATGAAAATCCTTGTGCATCTTTAACAATGAGCGTACTGGAGGCTAACGATGCTTTTTGAGCCCCCCCCGCCCTGGTAAGAGTCATCCACGTCTTACCATGCTAGAAAGAGCGCTATAGTGACACCTGAGGGAACGGACCCGCTGAATCATTCCTGGACAGGTGCCCAAGTGTTTCAGACTGTAAAGTGCTTCAGTCCTTGAAAGAATTTCCCTTTGGGAACACTAAGGAGCCAAGAGACCGCAAGATACTAGCATCTTAATCCCATCACTGCTTCCGCCTCTATGTTGTGACCTGGGACAGTTTTTCCCAGTGGAAAGAGACCAGTTGGAAAGGTGTCTTCTGCTCCTGGTCTGAGCATAAACACCTCACGTTCCCCTGCTCCTATACTAGTTTTTTTGTTTCCTTAGAAGTTACCAAGTTTACTGTTTTTCAACTTGGAAGCTATCTGTAAATATCAGTAATTTGGTATCATAATAATGAAAATATGAATTGGGCTGGGAAGATGACTCAGAAGTTAAAGCCTTTGCCTTGGAAGCAAAAAGACCCGAGTGTACATGTGGGTGTGGGTGTGCATGTGTGGGGGGGAGTGTAATATGTGAAGTGTGTGTGTATCGTGTGTATGTGCATGTGGTATGTCTCTCTGTGCATATATGTGGTGTGTGTATGGTGTGTCTGAGTATATGCACCTCTTTCTGCGTGCATGGGTGCCTGCGTGTGTGTGTGTGTGCGTGTGTGTGTGTGTGTGTGCGTGTGTGTGTGTGTGTGTGCGTGTGCGTGTGTGTGTGTGTGTGTGTGTGTGTGCGTGTGTGTGTGCGTGTGTGCGTGTGTGTACATGCCAAGGGCATCTTTTCAGGAGTAACGGTGAACCATGCTCCTGATGGTGGGCGGGGACTATGACCCAGACTCTGCAGAGTAGTGGGGGACATTGTGCTACCTGAGGGTTCCAGGCTTGGGAATCCCTCCTGTCTAGCTGGGTCACTCCGGTGAAGGAGAACTCTGAGCTCTCGGGGTACGGGCCATGCTGGCCTTCTGTGCCTCCTACTCGTCCCACTATCAGTAAACATAACAAAAGCCACAGTGTCCCCCTGACCAGGCTTCGAGATACCATCGGCACTGTCCTCCAGAACAGAGCTGCTTTTGAAGCTGTCTACCGATAAGCTAGGCAACAAACAAACTCACGGGCTCGCGGGAGGAGCTCACCGTTTATTCTGTCACTCACGGATCCTGGGAGGAACGGGAGAGTTTCCACCCTCCCCCAAATACTGAATTCAGAACTTTAGTTCTTTTAGTGTTTGGGAGCACCCACAAAATGCCAGCTCTGTGTGCTCAGTGCTATGCTAGATGCACAGCCCTGATAGTGTAGCCGGACAGGAATTCCGCCCAGCTGTCTGCAAAAGTGCATCTTCGTGTTGGTTATTTTTAGACCGTGCAGTAGATGAACTTATTTCTGTGAGCAGTGATCTAGAAAAAAATGGCCAATGCCGTAGAGGCTCTCGTATTCACGCTTAGGTTCTACTCTAACTTTAAAGTCATGTTTCTGCTTCCCTCATCTGTGTGATATTCACAGCAGATGGGGGGGGGTGCCTACCACCCCCAGTCCGCGGCGATCCACCAGGACATTGTGAAAGTCCTCAGCTGCACATGTCACCTCTGGTCCAATAGGAGCTTTGCTCAGCCTTTAAAACATGGAAAGCAGAGGCATTACCCTGCCTGCCATTTTTTGGGCGCTCATGTCTCTGAGACTAGAGATGTTTCCATCGGTGACCTTTGGACATCTCTGATCACTGTCTCCCCCATTGTATTAGAGAGAGTTAATCTTGGCAAAAGGTCCCTGATGTGAGCATGTCAGTGCTTCCCTTGTGTCTGAAAGACACTTTCAAGCAGATTTGCACTTTCCTTTATTTCTTCAAATTTACCTCAGATCGATACTTTCTGAAGGAATATGAAAGTCTGTTAATTGTAAGTAGCTCACGTTGAAAATATGTACCTCAGAAGAAGACCAAGATTAACGCGGAACGATGCGCTTGTGATCCCTGAAGGCAAAGCTGGCGACCTTAAACATTTGCTCACATAGATGCCACAGTCCCCATTTGCCTGGCGTTGCTCTTTTTTCCCCCCTCATCTTGCACATATGATGTCATTAGCATTTCTCTCCGTGTTTGAAAACTGCCAAGATAATGACTATGGTAATTAATCTGGCCCAATATATTTTCACCACAAACAGGAGCGTGACTGGGTGGCTCCCTCGTTCCTTCTACATCTGTCCCCAGAGGGAAGGATTCTTGACAGCGTGGGAAGATGACGCAGCAAGCAAACAGTGCCAGCTCCCCGCACAGAACCCCTCTTCCCAGAGACAGAACTGGGCTCTGATTCAATTTGTCTAGAATTGTATTTTTTTTTAATTTTTTTTTTTTTTTACTTTTACAAGCATATTGAGTATTCATCCCAGCTTCCCTCCCCGCCCCCCATTCTCTCCCTTCCCTTCACCATTCCCTCTCACTCTTCTGCCTGTATGTGGCTATGGAATTTAGGGTTCACTCTGGCTGATCTACTGTGGGAGTTCAGGCCTCTGAAGTGTAACAAGTTATCTCTCTAGAGGCCACCCCACTGGTATGTGCATTTCCCTTCACTCATCCAGCTTTAGACCCAAAGGTTTCCACTGTGAGTTCCCATCCCATGGGTATAATAACAGCTGCCTACAGAGCAGTTTGATGTACTGTCTTCCTACCTATAGGTTTATTGGCTGTTTTCTTTATTAATCTATTTCCTTCCCCTTTTTAAGGTTCTTGTTCCAGTTTACAGTAACAGGAACGGGTACTATTCTGACAAGCAGGTCTTGAGTCCAATCAGAAAGCTGCTGGTTGTCTCCTTGGTACTCATGCCACTATCACACTGGTGGCCATCTTAGAATTGTATTTCTATCAAGAATACGGTTCTGAGTTTGTGTACATTGTCTGGGGGAAGATGTCCAGTCAGTGGGTTTAGAACCTTAGACCCACCCAAAGCATACTGACTTCCAGTGTGGTGGGCTGGAAAGATGGCTCAGGATTAAATTTATGCCTCAAAAGCAAAAGGCCCTGAGTTCAGAACATAGATCCCATGTAAAAACTCCAAGTGGAAATGGTGGTGACCTGTAATTCCAGTCCTGGAAGGCAGAGCCTGGGAAATCCCATAGCAAAGCAGTCATGAAATAGAGTAATCCAGGATGATTTCTGGATCCATATGTCTTTCCTCCGTGATTGATGGCAGCAAGCACTGGAAGAGGGTTGGCGCTCTGAGGCTAGGACCCCCACCATGTAGTCAGCCTTGGGGTCAGTAAGAAACCTCCCTCCGTGGGATGGCATTCTCTGCCTCGCTACTGCTTAAAAATGTGAGGATGAGTGCTGTCCACGCACAAGAAGCCCATCTACCTGCCCGTACACTTACACGTACTCACAAGCACAAGGGCTTCCGGCAGAACTGAAATGAATTACAATGTTCTACCTTCCTCACTAGAGTTGACTGACAGCGAGCCAACTTTTATGTGACATCAACACTCAAATGGCATTACATTTATATTCATGTTTGTCTTTTACACAGTCATTATTTGAGGCAGTGAATTATGTCTTGGAAGAAGGTTTATTTATGAAGTTTATATTTAAAAGAATTCTAGCAATTTTTGAAATTATACTTGTACATAACTAGTTAACATCATTTGAGAAGATTTGAGATGTGCGACACCCCCTAAGGCTGGGAGCGTCGTGGGCGTTTTCTGCTTTCTCAAGATTCATTAATATGTATCGCTCCATCTTCACATTCTCTTGTCGCATTTCCTGATTTGCTTGTTCTTTGATTTCCTACTACAACCATCCTCCACACATGCTCGGTGGGTCCTGTCACTGGGTTTGTGAAGTCAAAACGGTCTCCAGGGCTGGGGCGATGATCGCAGGTGTGAAGCGCTTGCGGTGCACTCCTGGAGACCCGAGTGCAATCCCTGGAGTCGTGTGAAGAGTTGAACGTGGCAATGCATCTGCAGTCCAGTATCCTACAGTGAGGTGGGAGGCAGAGACAGCAGAATGGGCCAGAAACTCGGGGGCCAACTAGCCCGGCGTGTATTACACAGTGGGGAGAAGAGACCCTGCCTCAACAAGGTGGCAGGAGGAACCAACTCCCTAAATCCTGACCTCCACTCGCTTGTTGTGAGCTGTTGTCAACACATGTGCACTCAAGCACACACATACTACACGCATGCATGCACAAACCAATTACACACAGTTTACCTTGGGCTTGGGGGTGTGGTTCAGTGATAGGATAGTTGTCTGACATATTTGAGACCCTGGGTTATGGCTTCAGCTGCACACACTAACTAACTAGCTACCTAGCTAGTTAGCTAACTAACACTAACTGGCTTTCAGCAAAACGCCCACTGCTTTCACTTAGACCTTCTTGACCTTCTTGCTGTGTTCCATTTGCGAGGCATTTGTTCCAATGGTGGTGTGGAGGAAATAGGTGAATCAAGGCAGGAACTGTGCTAGTTGGGACCTTATTCATCACACATTTGGGATTGTCTTTTACAACTATACTTCCACTTAAGAATGTCATTGATAAAACAGTCAAGATAAATAATTTCATTAAATCTAGAAATGCATTTTTACATTGGTGGTTGTCTCAAAGAGCAGCACATGTAGTTGTGTGAGTTGTAGTCTATACGAGATTTTTCTTTTTTCTTTTTTCATGGAATACATTTTTGCTTACAAGAAGACTAACAGGTAAACTATGATTTTTCCAACCTTAGTATTCTACAGACATTTTCTAAGAGGAATGAAAGGAACAAGTTTTCCTGGATGAACTCTAACTCACAGTATTGCTTTCCAAAGCTCAAATTGTGTAGACCTAGTTCTGCTACTATGAGCATGAATGCATGCTAATCACAAAAAGGCCTCTCTGGCAGTATCCATGATGGTATTAATATGATATCAATGCTGTTAATGGAATGTGCCAGTCTTTGGAAGCTGTGAATAACTCCACAGCCAATATTATACAAGTGACCTATACTTTTTTTTTTTTTGGCAGAGCTTGTAACACAAGATCCATTCTAGACATGTGGTAACCTCATGGATTTTAATACAGTAGAGTAATCAAAGTTTCTTGGTATAATTCCAGATTGCTCATTTCAGGAACCTGGAGGAAACTGCCACTTGTTACATCTTAGTGTCATATCTAGGAAGGATATCGGCAATTATCTGTAAGGCTATTAAGATGTCCCCACATTTTCTGAGTACTTGCCTGCATTTTCTTCATGTATCACAGCTGAAACAGCACATCTGGATCTCAGTCACGTAAGCAAAACTCCATAAGCAAAATGTATCAAAGGAACTCGTGCAGTTACAGGGCTGGAAAGATAGCTCAGCTGGTAAAGTACTGGCATGAAAGTGTAAAGACCTAAGTTTGGCCGCCAGAACCCACATAAAAAAGAAATGCATATGTAATTTCAGTGCTGCGGCAGCAGAGATAGGCAGATACCTGGCACTTGCTGGCCAGAGAGTCAAGACCACTGGGTGAGCTCTAGGCTATTAAAGGACCCTGTCTTAAGAGCTCCCGAGAAAAAATGACTGTTGATTTTTGGTGCATGCACGCGCGTGCACACACACACACACACACACACACCCTTGAGCATACACACACACGTATATGCACATGCATATATATTTCTATGTAACTGTATCTACTTGTAATAATACCAAACACTCCTCCAGCCTCTACTTACTTCAATTATCTTTCATAATTTACCTAAAGCTGCAAGACTGATTTCAAAAGTAAACAGTTTGGTCTGGGTTTCAGCATTGAGTGATCATGATGTAACCTTGTATTCAAAGTTAATTGGCTTGGAGCATGTGTGTGTAATGAAAGTATATTATAAAGATGCTCTGGTTTTTTGAGATCGATTTATTTGGGGCAGGTTGACTCTAGGTTCTGTCCTGGGACCTTGAATCACTTGGATTCATTCATATATAGTCCTCCTTCCCTTGTCAGGAATGGCTCAATTATGAAAAGAATGTAAATGACAAATTAAATGGTGGCAGAGGAGATAGGAGGGCCTGTTTCTCTTGTGAGGTGTCACGTGCCTATATGTTTCTACAGCAAAATACCTGATATGACCATCTTAAAAAGGGGAAGTCTTAGACTTACAGGTTTTGAGGATTTTTTAGCCTCTACAATCATGCAGATCCACTGTCAAGTTGTGGCCTGTGTTGAGTAGCTCCCCATGGCCAGGAACACAGGGTGGAGCCAGCTGCTCACCTCATGGTGTCCAGGAAGCATAAGAGAGACAGGAGGGGCAAGGGTCCCCTAACTTCTCCTAGACTTCCTCCCCCTAGACTCCATCTCTGAAAGGTTCTACCACCTCCCAGTGGCTCCGGGCTGGGGTCTCAGCCTGTGTCGCATGGGTCTTTGGGTGGGTGGGGGACACAAAACCAAGTGCTGCTGGAATAAGTCTCTTAGATTGGGTAATGCTGCAGAACCCATGATGTGCCACGTGGAAGGATTTCTACCCTAGAAATCAGTAAATGCTGCTGGTCAGGGCATTTTTTCTAGAAAAGCTGATTTCAGCCTTTTCTGGCACAGGCTACCTAGATTTAGTTTTACTCTCAGGGCAGTCCCAAGAGCATCCTAGCCTACCAAGGTGCATTGCATTCTTCACACTGCGATTCCCAAGGAGGCAGGTGGTGTGACGGGCAAAGGGTACATTTGGAGTCAGACAGCCTGACATTTAGATCCTTGGCTATTTCCAGCTCCCTGACCTTTGGCAAAGTTCTCTGGCCTCAGCTGCTTAATCTTCAGAACAGGGGGAACATTTTCTATCTGGCAGTGATGCTGTAAAAATTAACAAGTGTGACAGTTCACCCTCCCCAAACTACATCCTGCTGAAAATCCCAGATTTATGAATGGGAACCTCTGGGTTTCCTGCTCTTTGGCAGCAGGATCTTGACGTCTTTCTTTCAGGTCCTTTGTGCAATAAAATGCTAACTTCATGCTTTGTTTCTCCGGCCTCTAAAATTTATGAAACCATTTAATGAAGATTATAGGATCGGTGAACCTTAGACTGTCACCAGAGATAATAATCTTAGATGTTTTTGCTCAGAATCCCCGAGGAAGAACAGTTTTCTCAAGGGTTGGGCATTTAAATGATAACAAATAAATCATCTGTCTATTCTAAGATACACTTTTGGGTGAAGCTAGCTTGCTGAAGGAAATATTTATATATTTGAATCATATCAACTCAGTCCCCTTTTTGTGTGTATATGTGTAAGGTGTATATGCATGCGTGTACATATGTCTCATGTGTGGGTGCACATGTGTAGAAGCCATGAGGTTGATGTCAAGTGTCTTTCTCAGTCGCTTTCCACCTTATATTATCAAGATAGGCTCTCTCTTAACCTAGAGCTCACCCATTAGGTTGGTCTATTCAGCTTGCCCCAGGATTCCCTGTTTTGGCCTCGAGGGATCACAAGTGGGCTTCTGGATTTTACATGGGTGCTGAGAATCTGAAAATCGGTCCTCAAATCTGTATAGCAAGTTTCTTATCCACTGAGCCATGTCCCAAGTCCTAACCCCATCTTGTATTATTTTGATAGTCTCACTGTGTTTCTGAGAGTGGCCGGAATTCACTGCAATCTTCCTGTCTCTGTCCCCCATATGCAGGGATTACATATGGGTCTACCATGCTCGGTTCATCCTAACCATTTTTATTATCATTCTTTTTTCTTTATTTATTCAATTGTGCGTGCGTGCGTGCGTGTGTGTGTGCGTGCGTGTGTGTGTGTGTGTGTGTGTGTGTGTGTGTGTGTGTGTAGAACCACAGGCGAATTTGCGAACCACCATGCACCGCCTATACCTCCTCCTTGTTTACTCTGCCCCGGGAGTCAAAGGCTCTGCCTTACCAGGACCAGAAACGCAGGTCACCTCCCTCATCCCTCATCCCCCCCTTCCCCCGCTTCCGCCCAGCATCTGTACATGGGGTCTAGGATCCAAACTCAGGACCTTCTGCCTGCAAGGCAGAGGCTTAACCCCTGAGCCACCTCTCCAGCCCCCCATTTTTATTATCATTCTGAATTATATTTGCATCTTGTGCCTTTAAACCTTTGTCGTCAATTATTATAAGAAACACCTATTTGAATTTTACTTCAGCATTTGCTGCGAACTTCCCTGCAGACACTTACCACCCACTGCTGGAACAGTGTTCTTCCTTACCACATACTTCCTGGGCCTCGTCTTCCCAAGGACCTGGCCTTTTTCATCCTCGTGGCAGGACATCGACAAATTCCTATTTCCCTCTTCCTTTCTTTTGTGCCAGGCACATTTGCATCCAGTTCTGTAATCAATCACCAGAACAATGCAGAGTTCTCCTTTGACATTTTAAATTTCTCATCTTGAACCTGGTTTCCACATGTTCATGTCCATGTTATTCATTTGGTTCTGTTCACTGCTTTTGTAAAACAGGAAGGAAATGAATAAATAACGAGAGACAGAGAGAGAGAGACAGAGAGAGAGAGAGACAGAGAGAGAGAGACAGAGAGAGAGAGAATGGTTGATAATGAGTGAAGGCAGTAACTAAGTAGAGTTCAAAAATTATGTAATATCCTTGTATGGCCAAGGGAATTGGAAAGCTTTCTACTGGATAAGAGAAAACAGATGGACAGTTTGAAAGTCTTCAAATGTTTGAGGCACTGTTATTTGGAAGAGATGGTGGACATGATTTCTACTGCCCCTGACACTGGAATGAGACCCAGCTTGTAGACTGTTAGCTAGTCAGTTCACCCTAAGGTTATTTCCCCTCTGCTCTGAAGGTGTTGGAGAAGATAACGCACAGAGGCAGACTTGCCTCCTATCCCTTCCATTCCTGCCTGTTCTAACCGTCAAAGCTGTCCAAAGTTGGGTGCTTCACATCTCCAGAGGATGCTGAAAGGGACCAACGACTGAGGAATCTGAGAAATATTCCCGAGTCGGGAGGGGTCGTTTTGTTCATCTCTAAGGCCCTGCTCTGTCTCTGTGGTCTTCTTTACATGGAAATTCCAACGTTAAATGGAAGGATTAGGTTCCTTCAAAGTAAATAGGATGGCTGGGTTGAGTGGGGAAAGGCAATAAAAATGCCTTTGCAAAGCAGTTCCTTTACTGTGAGACCCAGCTGGTTCCTGTGGGTGTCTTGACCCTCCGTGAAGTGAAGCTGGCTGCGGGTGCCCACGGGATGAGCAACCAGTTCACAGAGCTGGATTATCTCCTCCTGGAGGGGCTTTTCAGCGTCAGCATTCACGTCCACTGTAAAGACTGTTCTAATGTGGAAATGACAGCAGAAGAAAGGGTCTTGGGCTGCTCCCCAGCCTCACGCCCTGCCCCCTGAGTCCACCTTCTTCCTGTGGAGGAATAAGTAGAAGAACTCAAGCTGAGTGAGCAGTGAGTTGATGAGGGGTGAGCCCTTCCCAGAGCCAAACCTCTTTCATGTTAAATCCCGGAGCTCACCGTGGAAATGAGGGAGAGAGGACTAAGGATTCTGTCCTGTAGCCTGAAAGAAAAGTGCAGCCTGGAAGAGAGTTTGTTTCCCATCATTTTTGTCTGTTCTCAAGAGAAGTGAAGTCTGCTAACATATACACACATATACACATGCACCTATTTTTCTATCGTAACCTTTGACTTACAGAAAAGTTGTAAGAGTACGAGTGGCACGAAGGATGGCCTTTTCCCTCTGCCCAGTTAACTGTTTTTCTGAGTGAGATGCAGACAGATACCATGGCCCTATATCCCTAAGTACTTCAATGTGTACTTCTTGCAAATTGTGTTAGGAAGCCAGAATACGGTTCTTAATGTCAGTAAAATTAACATTGATGGATACCTTTCCATAACATATCATCCATACTTGTTTTTTTCCCCATGTTCTTGACAATGTCATTTCCTTCCTCCACTCCAGGATCTGTTCTAAGATCAAATTGCACACAATCTTATGGAAATTTTTTAGTTGTTTTTAGCAGTAACATCATATCTGTTGTTCATTTGAGTAGCAGATTCTAAATTTTGTTTGGTAGAAACACTTTTGATATTAGGGTACATTTCATTGGCAATCATTCTTTTATTCCCTTGAAAACCAAAGTTCTAGTCTCTGAAGTCCAACCCATTCTTTGGGAAGTGTTCCCTCCATCCCTCCCTCCTTTCTTCCCTCCCTCCTTCCTTCCCTCCTTCCTTCCCTCCCTCCCTCCCTCTTTCCTTCTTTCCTCCTTTCCTTCCTTCCTTGGTGTGTGTGTGTGTGCGCGCATTGAACTAATGGTCTTACACATGGTAGACAAGCATCGTACCACCACACTTCCAACCCTTGGTTTTTGGAGAAGGAGGCCTCATTGTGTAGCCCACGCTGGCTCGGAGGTTAAGATTCTCCTGCCTCTACTCACTGAGTGTTGGGATTTGCAGGTATATATCATCATTCCTGGTTCCATGTTATGGACAGTGTTTTCATGTGTGGGAGGAAAGAAACAGATGTAAAGAATTTGGGGGTGTGCATATTTTTCACATGATCATGTTTAGTTGGCCCAAACCACCTAGAAACATCAGCTCCCTCAAGATTCTCTGCGAATTCCCTTGTTGTCAAACTGACCTACTGCCAAGAGTTATTATCTTGGCTCTGAAGAGAGAAAAGATCGTTTTAAAAATCTTTTCTTTTATATTGAGATAGCATAGTCTTATGAATCTAGAAACAAATAAAAATACATTTATTCAGGCTCTTATCTCAGCACTTCTATGCATTTTATGAGTCAACAGTAGCAACACATGTGATAACTGAGTGTTTTTATGCGGGTAGTGCTTTGGACAGCTCACAAAGAAGGATATTCAGCAGTTCTGGTTCCTGCCCCCTAGAATAAC